>OX411709.1:23776221-24976221 GCA_948252095.1 Dicycla oo
TTCTGGTGAGCCGTAACGACTGTCAATTGTCCACTAATGACAGCCGGGGCCAACGGCTTAACGTGCTGTCCGAGGTACGGAGGGATCTTGGTACGTGAAGATTGTCACCCATCCACGGTCCAACCGCGGCTAGCGTAGCTTAACCTGATCGGTCGACCAGAGCGGCTGTTAATTACTAGGGATGTTACGAAAATTTATATTCGCATTCGCTTATGGGAATGATTCGCATAATTTTAAAGATTCGCATCGAGTGATGCCAATGTTTTGCGAATGCGAAATGTAGTTTCGCGGTTCCTCGATCGACACACTCGCAAGCGCGTAGACAAGCATCACGTGTTTCATTCGACCATTGTAAAGCGTTTCTTTCTCGCTAGTTGCGGTGATTGCTTGGTTAGTTCGGCTTGTTTTGTTTTTGGGCCGGTTTTTTGATCCGTATTTAACTCAACCAATATTAAAAATATAGTAACTAATGGTTGAATTGTGGCTAAATGTGTTTGCCAAAATGCCAATCGTTACTATTTTTTTAACATGAATGAGTTAACATGAATACATTAATGTTAAAAAAATATATGTTTAGCCTTTCAGATTTAGCCAAGCTCAGCACGGAATACGCAAGCACTCAAGGCCGCTGGCATACATCTGCGTCTTAAACCACTAATAATCCTTGCAAAACCAGAATTGGGCGCGTGATCCTGCGGCAATCTTCTAAAAGAGAATACGAGTAAAAAGAAGAATAGAAAAGTCAAACTGCAAAAAGTGAACAACAGTGCTCTTCTGTACAAATCTCACCGTGACGACTTAGGTGGGGTGAGCGTGGAGTGAGCTGTCAATAGTGTCAATCCCAGTGTGCCCCAATCCCAGTGTGTTTTTTATAGAACCTACGTAGCATCAGTTGAAATGACAGCTCTCTTCAAGCTCACTGCACCTACGTTTTCACGGTGAGATTTTTACAGAATAAACCGTCTGGACACGGAGCACAAGCTCCGTGGAATAATCAATCTAAGCCCTGCATCAGGTCAAAAGTAGCCTTATTGACCTGAAATTAATTTATTTCCAAGAAACACAATAGGTTATCGCGCCAGTTGTGAGAATCAAATGAGGAAAATGGGTCATTGTTACATTTGTATGCGATAAACTGGCTGACTGGTGTTACTTCTTTTTAATAAGTAATGTTGTTAACTTTAAGCGGAGTCTACACCAGAGAGTACATTTATATACAGGCTGTCCGTTTACGGTGTAGCGAAAATTAAGGGTATGGTACAGACCAACAAACTGAACAACTTTTTCCCGGGGACCAACATCGTAATCGTGAAAAAAAAATCAGTCGTCATATAGGTATTGAAGTTTTGTATGGGACGACAAATTTTTTGTCATTATTACGATGTTGGTCCTCGGGAAAAAGTTGTTCAGTTTGATGGTCTATACCACACCCTTAATTTTCCCTACACCGTAAACAGACACCCTGTATCAGTCTACAGCTACACTATGAAATTGAGCCCGAACCATAATCGTTTGCACTGCAAGGCAGTGAGGACAAGGTGACAGAAATCTGCACTGTGCATATCGTATCAAAATCGCCACTTCATATGACACCACACTTTTTGTTGGCCTGCTATAAGAGTGCACGGTATTTCGGTAACCTCCTTGGAGCAGAGTCCCACTGTGGCGGATAGATAGACAGATACTAGGTATATTTGGCATTGAACACTAAAAACTATATGCTGATTTTGGGTATCCTGCCCGTTTGACTAGCGCAGTATTCTATCTAGCTTGTGTGAAGGAATTCGGAGGCATTCCTGATTCCGATAAATAAATGGGGAAGTGATGGACAGCTGACAACAAAGAAAATTGTGGAAATGTACAACATTCCCAAAAAAAAATCGCCGCGTTGTAGGTAGCGTAGCGTTTTTCGTACGAAAAAAACAATTTTCGACCCTTTACAACCCCCCGCGCCCCTCACCCCCGCTCTCACCACTTCCGCACCCATCCCTCCCCCCAACCGCCCGATACTAAGTACGTATTTGAAAAAAACAACGAAATGTTCCCCGTTTCTTTCATATTTTTCGTTTTTTTCGGTTTAATTGGAAAAAAACATGAAATATATATCTACTGGCAAATTTGCTTGAAACTTTCGAATAAAACATTGAAAAAAAAAAACAAACGACGAAATTCGAAAGAAACGGGAATTTTCGCTGTTTTTTCCAACGCTATTCCTGGGATTGCACAACTTTGTAAAAACAACTTTAACAAACTTAATGAAATTATAGCAGTGGTTATTTTGATTTAGTATCCTTATTTTATTCAAAACAAATCAATAAAAAATGATAATGTGCACAATATGGCCAAGTAGTGGAAATTGAATTATCTATCTAACAGATTAGTGATCAAATCGAATAATTTATTGATTTTATACGAACAGAAGGGATTCTGAAAGACATGCCTTTCAGAATCCCTTTTGTTCGTATATGGGTATTATTCTTTCGTGGAAATAAAAGTGAAGTTTAGGTATATTAGCGCCCCATTATCCGATCACTGGTTATAAAATAGTTTGGTCAGTTTTCATACTAGGTTTTTGCATTTCGAATTAGCTGCACTACCTAAACATAATTTATTAGGTTTTGAATTTCTGATTCCTAGCGATGACTAAACGTCATCTCTACTCACCTATATTTTAGCACTGCGTCACTGTGAACATGGAATCACCACATCACAGAACAACTTTTATCTGTTCTGTGGTGGTCATAATAGGTATAGCCCAGGAAAATAAGATGTTTTCTGGTAAAAAAATCCTAGTGAAGAATTTTCACCGGGATGATAGCAATTTAGGTACAGACGCCAGCTGCACATCAAACCACTCGAAACTGTAAAATTTTCCCAATTTGACAGATTGTAGTAGCTTGATGTGCTGTCGTCTGTACCTAATAGAAATACTGTGTCAAAAATGTATTGCGACAAAAGGTGCGAAAAAAAAATTGCTGTCAAAGGTCCCGACAATCAGCTTTTTTGAAAAATCTCGTAGTTTTTTTTTCTGGTCCCCAATAAACCTAGTTTGGGTGCCAGGAGATAGTACTCAATGCACTTTATGCTGTAGCATATTACTGTAATTGTAACCTTTGTGAACATATTACCGGAAATAAACATTATTATTATTTTTCTATAAATCTCGGGACCCTGGGGTCCCGGTCCTTTGGAAGGCTTACGAGGGGCCGAAGCCAACTCGCAGAGGCCCCTTAGATAATTTTAAATGATGAGGAGGCACCAACCGACGATTATCCCTATCTGCACTATGCACCCAAGGGCAACCCCCGGTTGGTGCAGGATTATTGTTGTACGTGGAAATAAAACATATTGGGCTACGGGTTTGGGTGGCTAAAGTGGATTGGGTAACTTGAACTATGGAAGAACTATGTCCCCTGCCTGACCAATGTTATATATTATACATGGATAAAATGGCAGGGGGTGACTTGCACACTCAATAATGGGCCCCCGGAAACGGCCGCTAGCACATAGTGACGTAGCGACAAGGGGGCAACACTTCCTGAGGTGCTTGAGGAGTGGAGAGATATTCCACGGCTATCAGGACAATCCCGGACGTACGGTCAAGATCCCTACCAGCACCTAACTGGAATACTTCCTTCCTCTGAGCACGTTTGCTCTTGCGAATCTCCACTCAAGCCGGCCAATAAAGGCAAGAAAGAGGTGGGAGCTCTGTTCCTCGTCAGTGTTCACTCCAGCCGGCCAATAAAGGCAAGCCAGAGATGAGGACAAGATTTCTCCGGGCAGATAAGGTCCGTGGGGTCGCTACTGATTATTATTTAATGTTACGTTACCGCAAGTTTATTCCTTATTAAATGTTTAGGCATTGTAGTCGGTTAAAAAAAGCGTTTTCCTTTACGATATCATAGGCCGAGGCTTTGAGCATAGGCCAAACCCATGAATTCAATATTATGACAGTTTTTTACAACTTTACAATCATTTATGACAATTTATTAATGATAGTCCTGGTTGGTCTAGTGGTCGCAAGGGCTACTGCTGAGCATGATGTACTGGGTTAAATTCCCAGGTCGGGCAAAGTGTCTGGGTTTTTCTATCTGGGATTTCTCAGTAGCAGGCCGGAGTCTGGATTTATGCCCGGTAGATGGCAATAGGATCGCCCCGGCATTACATGGGACGCTAACATAACTGGACAAATGTGGGTGTACTATAGGTATACCTCTGCCCAACCCATCGGGGAAACAAGGCTTGATATTATGTTGTGTTATATTTATTAATGATAAGATTGTTTTCATATTTCTCTTCCTCGTTCAAATATTCTGCTTCTCTTAATACTTGTTCCTTTTCATTTTTTTTCAAAGCAGTTTCATCTCTATATTAGCCAGTAGAAAATCCTGTTATAAGGGATATTTCAGTACTTATCGCTTTTTCCGGTTCTCAATTTTATTGTAAGTGTTCAATATCGGTCGTCGGGTACGTAAAACATGCTTGTTTAGATATGTAGGTATATGTTGTAAAATGTTAAAATGTTGGATAAGTGTTGTATGTGTAGGTATATGTTGCGATTATGAGCATAATTACATCATTTTTATTGGCATAACAACATTTAGAATAGTGGTTTGCGATTTACTTGACATTTTCTGAGCCTAATATACGGGCCAGAAAATTGCGAAAAAAGAGCGAGAACCATTGGTCCTATGAGAATCTTGTTAAGGACACTTTTATGTAGAATTTAATAAGAAATAAATTTGTGGAACATAAAATGAAGTAAAATAAATATTTTAGGATAAATATTTTAGGGATATATTCGCAAAAAAAACTGCCTTTCAGAACCTTTGACAATCTTTTTTTTTTGCACAAGATAATTATCCTAATAGACTTTTCTGAATTAAGATAATCTCGGTGATAAATCTTAACTAGGATTTATTTCGCCGATTTGCCTATCATTTAACTTATTTCCCTGGGCAAATATATATATAGTCAAATCAAGAAATAATCCCTAGCTGTAAAATATCGGCCATGTTAAAGTGCAGTTCATGTACAAGTGCACCTTACAGATATAAGATCTCAAATGCAGCCGTTTCTATTTCTGCCTGAGCTTGACGTCTAGATGACACTCATATCTTGCCAGACATCTTTCAGACTGACTAGAATACATGACAATGCAATCAGCTCAACTGTCTATTGGAAACTATTGGTCCTATTTCCTTCAGTAACATTTTTTAAAGGTTCCATTTTGTAAAGGTTCCATGCAATGGGCAACCTTATATTGTACTGGCTAACATTTTGTCATCACGCTGGGATAGAACTCTCTTTTTTAAATAAATAAAAAGGTAGTTCATCTTTTGGTTTTAGGCCGCACCAGTTCGGCTTGAGCTAGGGTGTTAGGCTGTGTAGTTTAAGAAGTGCGCGATTTACTCCGAATATTGTATTGTTTTTCATCTTATAATTATATGATACGTTACTGCGTCTCCATCCGTTATTTCTTATTTAGCTATTCCCGTAGTGGAGTCAGCAGCTCCACAGTACTTTATCGCTCTAAATTGTTGTTCTTTGTGAGCTAATTAAGTAAACAGAACAAACATTTTCACCGAAGTATTTTTAATTACTGGCTGTTGTTTATTAATCAAAGGAACAGTAACAGGAGCGGCTTTGTTACGTTTCAGTAACTTATCTCCAGTGAATATAAGCTAGGTACGAATAAGTATAAAACAATGACATCATTTTATGGTTTACTATCTTGCAGGGTCATTCAAATATAGTAGTAGTTCAATAGTTTGTACATACTCGTATAGCTATTACATCTGCCGCCGTAAGGAAAAATAACGTATGTACAGAAATATTTAAACGGAGAAAAAATATATTTTGTCCCGTTTAAACTATAAGATACAAAGGCTGATGCGTCTTTTAATAGTAAGAATTATTAGGTTTTCTTTAAGTTTACGCCAATTTAAAAATACTGGTAAGATGCGTCTTTTTTTGCTCATTCAATATCATCATATACGTATATTAGGTTGGGGAAAAAGTCTTTTCGCATTATAGTATGTATGAACTTGTAATAAAATCTCTTTGGCTATACTATTTGTATCTGGCTGGTTTTGGTATCATTGAAAGTTTAAATTTTAAAGAACATAATTCCAAATTCAAATTAGGAAAATGTGTGATTTTCATTTGTTTTTCGTACCGTCAAGATGAGTGAATCTAATGAAGAAATTCGATACATTTTAAAATTTTACTACAAAAAGGTAAAAATGCAACGCAAGCCGCGAAAAAAATTTGCGATGTTTATGGACCTACCTAGTGTAGTGTCTGTGAGAGTACCACAAATTTGGTTTAAGCGTTTTCAATCCGGAAATTTTGATGTCAAAGATGCACGTCGCTCTGGTCGCCCTATTACGGATAAAATGGATGCCATTTTTGAAAAAGTGGAGCAAGATCGGCATATCAGTAGTTACGACGTAGCTGAAGAACTGGAAATTGACCACAAAACAGTTTTGGCGCATTTGAAAAAAACTGGGTACACAAAAAAGCTCGACATTTGGGTACCTCACGAGCTCACTGAAAGAAACCTAATGAACCGTGTACTCATTTGTGATTCTTTATTACGACGTAATGAAACCGAACCATTTTTGAAGAAGCTGATAACTGGTGATGAAAAGTGGATCACGTATGACAAGAACGTGCGAAAAAGGTCGTGGTCAAAGGCCGGTCAGGCTTCACAGACTGTGGCGAAACCCGGGTTAACTCGCAACAAGGTGATGCTGTGTGTGTGGTGGGATTGGAAGGGCATTATTCATTATGAGCTGTTACCACCAGGCAGGACCATCGATTCTGAACTCTACTGCGAACAACTGATGAGATTAAAGCAAGAAGTTGAGAGAAAGCGGCCGGAATTAATCAACAGAAGGGGTGTGGTTTTTCATCATGATAACGCTAGACCTCACACATCTTTAGCCACTCAGCAAAAATTAAGAGAGTTTGGCTGGGAGGTGTTAATGCATCCGCCGTATAGTCCTGAACTCCTGACCTTGCACCTTCAGATTTCCACCTGTTTCGGTCTCTTCAGAATTCTTTAGGCAGTGTCAGGTTAACATCACGAGAGGACTGCCAAACCACTTGTCGCGGTATTTTGACCAGAAGTCCCAAAATTTCTATAGCAATGGGATCATGTCCCTACCTACAAGATGGCAAAAAGTTATCGAACAAAATGGTACCTACATACTTTAGTTAAATGTAAATAAACTATATTAAAAAATGTTTTGAATTTTCTTAAAAAATGCGAAGAAACTTTTTCCCCAACCTATTATGTAAATAACTCTATTTCGACAAAAATTTCAGATACGTGTTTTTTCCTCATGACGGCAGACATTACCACTTCATATTTGTCTCACAGGCAATTTACTAGACATTACTTATTATAACATATGAAAATGAAATGAATAAATTAATAATTCCTTAAATGAACGTCTCTAGAATTTTTCAGCCATGTCTGGAAACTGTTGGCTTCATAACTCACTCGGCAGTAATTTGTGTTCTCCTAATTGGAATGTGCACCTTTGATGCTACGCGATATCGCTTGCTTATAAACTAACAGAATTTTGGAGATGTCTCTTACATTTGCTGTGTATAATTATTAATTATTTACCTGGTCTCTTACATTTTCTGTGTATAATTATTAATTAATTACCTGGTCTCTTACATTTTCTGTGTATAATTATTAATTATTTACCTGGTCTCTTACATTTTCTGTGTATAATTATTAATTAATTACCTGGTCTCTTACATTTTCTGTGTATAATTATTAATTAATTACCTGACAGAATTTTGATATACACGAATCATAATAATATAAGCGTAAGTACCTACTTATCTATAGCTCAATATGTGTGGCCAAATAAATCAAATAAGTAGATTTAAATAATAAGACTATTAGAAATAATGCCAATCAATTGCATGATCCATATCGTACTATTTATGTAATAAACAAGTGCGACATTGATACACTTATAACATTCATTAAAACGATAACGACTTCTAATAAGAGTTATAACAGATTTTTTAATACGAACTCGCAAAGAACATAATAATCTTCACTCTTTACAATTAAATAAGTAACATTCGAATACAAAAAATGATTATCCGAATTTAAAGGGGTTGTGCTAAGGTAGCCCGCAAAATTTAAACTTACGTTTTTTTTTTGCTATTTGCTGGGCAGAATTAGGTTGTATGTTGATCAAAATACGATAGCGATCGCAACGAATATGTATGTATTTACAGAAATATGATCTTTATATACAACTCTCTAAGTTAGAATTAGAATTGGCCTCAAATGTCATCATCACTCATACTTTCATCCGAAAGACGGACTCTGTTGGACATAGGCCTCCCCCAAGTACCGCCACTTCGACCGATTCTGTGCTTCCCGCATCCAGTGGATTCCTGTAGCCTTCACATAGTCATCGGTCCACCTTGTGGGCGGCCTTCCAACGTTACGTCTTCCGGTACGTGGTCGCCACCCTTAGAACCTTTCGGTTCGGCCCCATCGGTCATCTGTTCTACGAGCAATGTACCCTGCCCACTGCCACTTGCAATTCTTCGGGCTATGTCGGTTACCATAGTTCCCCTGCGGATCGCTTCATTTCTGATTCGATCACGTAGGGAAACGCCAACTACAAAAAGCTCTCTCCATTGCCCTTTGTGTGACTTTTAGCTTTCTAATAAGGCCCGTTGTGAGCGACCACGTTTCAGTGCCGTAGGTCAGCACTGGCAATACGCACGGGTCAAAGACTTTCGTCTCACACTGTGGTATGTGAGATGAGAAGATATTGCGTAGCTTCCCGAACGCTGCCCAGCCGAGACGGATTTGACGATTGACCCCTTTCTTAAAGTTGGACCTACCTAACTGGACAGTTCGTCCTAGGTAAACATATGAGTGTGGCGTCTCTGTCGCGACCTTTATCTTGTCTATGTTCATTTTAAGTCCCACTCTTTTGGAAGCTCTACTGAGGTCGTCGAGCTTTGTACTGAGGTCCTCCATAGTCACAGCCATGACTACTAACTACATCGTCGGCAAACCGAAGGTGAGTGACGGACTCGCCATTGATGTTGATGCCTAGCCTTTTCCACTCTAGAACCTTGAAGACCTCCTCCAGTGCTGCGGGAAACAGTTTCGGAGAGATAACGTCTCACTGTCTCACATCTCGCTGCAGAACAAATAGGTTTCAAGGTCTGGTCCTGTAGTCGGACTGACATAGTGGCATTTTCGTACAGACACTTCAGCACCTCCTTCCCGATAGTCGATCTGGCAAAATGTCAAAAGTCATGATTTCATGAAATAGTCATTCAATAGGGTAATTTGAACTTAGACAGATGTATTGGTATTATCTATTATGATTCTCTAAATACGTAGGTACTTGTTAAGGTCGCGAACCATATTTTGATGAACATACAACCTAATACTGACTAGCAAATTGCAAAAAAAAAAACGTTTAAAAGTTTGAATACCGCTGGCACCATTGGCGTGGAAGGTATTTTAAAAATAATTTCCCCTAAACTAGAGTACATTCCAGCTAAATGAAGGGAGAAGGTACAAAATAGCTAATCTAGTAATATTATTTATTCTGTGCTAAATCCACAGAGCTTGAATAATTTGAAGATTTAAGTTTGGGTTTCCTCTGTCAAAGATATTTTCAGTTAATAATACATTGGGTAATATTAGGTCTTTACCTATGAAAGCAGAAAGTTAAAGTCATTTTTATATAAATATTTTTTATTTCTATTAATCAAAATATACACCCATGCTATCGATGCCAGCGCAGTGGTAATTTTTCAATGCCCTTCTTGAAGAAGTCAGGTATACGGGAGCCAACAAACTCTTCAAGGACATTTTGTACAGCCTCTCGCGTATTGAACTTTTGCCCTGCGAAGGAGTTCTCCAAATTTTGTAAAAGTAGAAGTCTGTCGGCGCAAGGGGTACGGTGTATGACGCAAAATTTCCAACCCTAGCTCTTGTAGCTTAGCGACCGTCTGTTGTACCTTACGAGATTGAGTGTTGTCGTGTAGGAGCAGCGGGGATGAGCGATTAACCAAGGCTGGCCGGAGATTTACGAGCTCCTCCATTATTGTGTCCATTTCCTCACAGTACACATCCGCAGTAATGCTGGTGCCATTTGGTAACAAGCTGTGATGAATTATACCAGCACTAGACAACCAAACAGTGACCATGACTTTTTTTGGGGTAAGTTTTCGTTTGAGCCATTGCTTAGGCGCTGAAGCAGGGTCTAACCAACATGATGACCGCTTACGATTATCAAAAAGAATCCATGTTTCATCGTAAGTGACAATACGGTTCAAAATCCCTTCGTTTCTGTGTCTGTTAAGCAACGCAAGGCATACCTCAACGCGTTCGTCGCGTTGGCGATCGTTCAGTTCGTGCGGCATCCCCTAATCAAGTTTTTTTACCTTGCCAATTTGACGCAAATGAACCAATATTGTTTTGATGCTAACGTTGAAAGCTGCTGCTAACTCAGCCGTAGATTGAATATCGTCAGCTTCCACTATCGCCATTAATTCGTCGTTGCTGTCTTTAGTTTTCGGGTGACCACGGGGTTCATTTTTTAGATCAAAATTTCCATGTCGGAAGCGTTCAAACGAATCTATGGTTCAAACCAATAACGAGTCGTGCGCTCGTCTGCAGTGTTCACTTCGTACACGTAATTAATGTTGCGAGCCGATTTTGCGGCATGCTATCGCGACGGAACTTGTATTTCATAATTACTCGTATTTGTATCGTGTCCATATTGATGAAACAAGTCAAGTGCGTGTCGGACCACGCACAATGAAGGGTTCCGTAGTTGGGATGAATTTATTCCAAGAACAAACTTAACATTGTAGTTGAAAAATATGTTCTTCCGTACATTCCAACTACAAATGTCTATAGTTAAACAAAAAGGATCCAACCCACATTACACCTGATGTGGGTTGGATCCTTTTCTAAGGAGCTCGTGGCTAAGTATTTATAAGCCGCACGGGTCGATCCATCAGGTTAAGCTACGCTTGCCGGGGTTGGTCTGTGGATGGGTACCGAAACTCCTCCGTGCCTCGGAAAGCACGTTAAGCCGTTGGTCCCGGCTGACATTTGAGGATCTTTGGTCGTTACGGGTCGTCAGAAGCCTGAAAGTCTGACAACCAGTCTTACCAAGGGGTATCGTACCTATTCCCAGTAACTGGGTTGTGGAGGTCAGATAGGCAGTTGCTCCATGTAAAATACTGGTATTCAGCTGCATCCGGTTAGACTGGAAGCCGACCCCAACATAGTTGGGAAAAGGCTAGGTAGATTGCAGATTGATTGTGGGTTGGATCCTTTTCGTTTAACTATGGACAAATGTAAGTTTGTACGTACAATATTGACAGATTTACCATGTTATTTTAAGACAATAGACTTCTTATAGGTTTTCCTGTAACCTATAGCTATAGAACTATTTTCTGCATTTTTTTCAAAGTTTAAGTTCAGTAGTTTCGGAGATAAAGGGGGCAATGGTAAATTTTCGTCTATTTTCTTAAATAACTTTAAAATAGTCTATATTAAAATTATAAAAAAATATATATTTGAGACCCTCACAGTAAGCCCTTTTATTTGATATACGTAATCGCATGGTACAGTTTGCAAATATATAAATTTTTAATTTTCTTATTTGCCCCCCAAAATTGACCCCCATGTTCAAAATTCATTAATTTACATTACACTCCGTGTTTGGGTCACAAAAATACATAAGTGTACCAAATTTCAACTTAATCGGTCCATTAGATTCGGAGCAAATTGTGACAAACTGTGACAGACGGACAGACAGACAGACAGACACATAAGTGATCCTATAAGGGTTCCGGTTTTTCATTTTGAGGTACGGAACCCTAAAAAGATACAAATGTAGTGAAAACAAAATACTAATCAATAAACAAATGACTGAATTTGAAAATAGAATTCCATGTTTTAAAAATATAATTCATTTGAATTTAGAATTTATTGCCCGCCATACATAAATTACGTTTCAAATGGCCAGTATTGTAAAACGGCAACTTCATAGGTAAAAAAGACCTATTATATTATTTCCGACAATTCTCAGTTCGAGTTGAATGTTATAGCATAGTTTGGTACTCCGAGTTTTAGTTCAGCATTGTTGAGGTACAATAAAAAATCTACCAAAGCATGCACAGAATTCCAAGGTTGACTTTTTTTTTTACAGTTTGGTAGTCGATGGTAAAATAAAACATAGATACTCAGTCGGGTCATAAATACTGTCTGTCATAGGTTCCGAATTTTGCATTTTGAATGCAGACGGAAAATCAATAAATTACCTACGTTCGAATTTTGAATGTTTCACGGTTTTAAAAACATAGTTTTTTGTAGACTTTTCTTTAGTTTTCAACATGGAGTGGACACACTAAGAAGACAGTCGCTGTAATTGCGTTGCAACGTTGTGGATACGCTGCAAGTGAAATTTTCAAACTTCTGAAACAGTTAAAATTAACACAAAGGTTCGTTTATCACACTATTAAACGATACGAGGAAAATTCACAAATATAAGACAGAGAGCGGAGTAGTCGACCTCTTACGGTTCGCAATTCAGCGGTGATCAAAGCCATCAAGGCGCGTATTCAAAGAAATCCCGTGCGAAACAAAAACTGTTGGCTCTTCAGATGGGTTTAAACAGAACCACGGTGAAAAGGGTTTTGAATGAAGGTCTCGGGCTACGGGCTTATCGGAAAAGAACAGCATACCTCCTGAATGTTCGTTTGAAAAAAAAATAGTCTTCAACGATCACGTGTTTTGTTGAGACGGTACGCAATGTCGTATTTGGGACCCACTGAGATGTTTTTGTGAAAAATTTGTGAAAAACAGTGTCTTGGCCAACCAAAATACGGTCCTGCGAAACCTCGTAGAACCTCTTAAACGAGCAATGCTCGCAAATCGCCACTAGGTATTCCAGCAAGATTCTGTACCGGCCTATAAGGTTTGGCGCAAACGGGCCACCGACCACAGCCACCGGTGGCTATGTCGCCTCTTTCTGCGGTGTTGACTACTGCTGTAGCGGGTGGCCGCCACCGGCTACATGTGTGCGGTGTGTCTATACAAAATATATGCAAAAGTGTGTTAAGTAGCTGTCGCTGGCCCTGGAGGCTGTGTCGGTGGCCCGTTTGTGCCGAGCCTAAAGGCTCGACTACGCAAAACTGGTTGGACGCCCATAAAATTGATTTCATCAGGCATTTAGATTGGCCGTCTGTACCTTAATCCCTTGGATTATAAAATATGGCAGTGTTTAGAAGATAAAGCCTACGCAAAATCCATAGAAATTTGGGAGTCGCTGAAGCTATCCCTCATCAAAGCAGTGGCCGAAATGGACCTCAATGTCGTGCGTGATTCTATCGGTGGCTCGCCTCGCAGATTATGAAATTGTATTGAAAATCAAGGAGGATTAATATTCATGCAAAACTGTGTATTTTTACCGATTTTGCCTCATATAAATTATTAATATAAAATTGAAAATGTGTCATTTGTTTCACACTTGACGTGTGCCAGAACTTATGACCCGACTGTAGAGTTAATTTTATAATTCCAAAGAGTGTTGTTCAAAAAATTGCTGGGTTTTATTTAGGTCAAAAAAAGACAAACTACAGACCGTGTAAAACTAAACACGCAAGTCCCTTTTATCTTATCTCATGCTAGGGGCCGGGACTCAAGTTATCTTGTGTGTACCTACCGGATACTTGGAATTAAAATATTAGTTTTATTAGCAAAAAACGAAATTAGGTATATTGCAGTGATAGCTGGCGATTAACCACGTCTTGCAACTAAAATTACGAGCAAAACTATTACTTCGTACACCATCTGGTCAGAAATTAGGTATATTGCAGCGATAGCTGGAGATTAACCTCTTCTTGCAACTAAAGCTACGAGCAAAACTATTACTTCGTACACCATCTGGTCAGAAATTAGGTATATTGCAGCGATAGCTGGAGATTAACCTCTTCTTGCAACTAAAGCTACGAGCAAAACTATTACTTCGTACACCATCTGGTCAGAAATTAGGTATATTGCAGCGATAGCTGGAGATTAACCTCTTCTTGCAACTAAAGCTACGAGCAAAACTATTACTTCGTACACCATCTGGTCAGAAATTAGGTATATTGCAGCGATAGCTGGAGATTAACCTCTTCTTGCAACTAAAGCTACGAGCAAAACTATTACTTCGTACACCATCTGGTCAGAAATTAGGTATATTGCAGCGATAGCTGGAGATTAACCTCGTCTTGCAACTAAAGCTACGAGCAAAACTATTACTTCGTACACCATCTGGTCAGAAATTAGGTATATTGCAGCGATAGCTGGAGATTAACCTCTTCTTGCAACTAAAGCTACGAGCAAAACTATTACTTCGTACACCATCTGGTCAGAAATTAGGTATATTGCAGCGATAGCTGGAGATTAACCTCTTCTTGCAACTAAAGCTACGAGCAAAACTATTACTTCGTACACCATCTGGTCAGAAATTAGGTATATTGCAGTGATAGCTGGCGATTAACCTCGTCTTGCAACTAAAACTACGAGCAAAACTATTACTTCCTACACCATCTGATCAGAAATTAGGTATATTGCAGCGATAGCTGGCGATTAACCTCGTCATGCAACTAAAGCTACGAGCAAAACTATTACTTACTACACCATCTGGTCAGAAAGGATCATCAGCTTATTGGTTTTTAAGGCTAGATACCTAATAGTTACGTTGTATGTTTTTCTTATAATATATAAAGAAGAAGCAAAGGAACTAGCAGAGCTTTTACATGAACAAATGCGACTTGATCATTTATTCAAAAGCGTACCTTATTCTGAATATATCATGACCGGGATCGCAAAGTTGTCGACAGCGACCCTCAAAAGTTATAAAAAGATGGCTATCGTTCAGAAACTAAAATGATGCTCCAGTATTTAAACCCAATTTTTATATGGCTCCCAGTTCAAAAATAAAAAATATACTAGATTCCAACGCAGTATATTAATAATTTATGACGAAATATGCAGAAGAGATAGCTACGTTTGAAAAGAAGTGCCTATGCACTATTGATCTCAAATTAAGTGGGTATGGAACATCGCAACTCTACATGTGCTCTCCGACCGGCCGAGCCAATCTGTATCATATTTCTTATTATTATTACGTCACTACACCTCTCAAAGGTCTTTGTACCATGTTAAGTTCTTTGACTCCGCGAAAGTATAAACATGATCTCGGTATCTGTAATTATTGATAACAGCCGATGTATTCTGTAAAAAACTCACCGTAAGACTTAGGTGAACTGAGCTTCAAGTGGCATCAGGTGGAATGACGGCTCATTTCAAGCTTACTTCACCGAAGTTATCTCGGTGAGATTTTTACTGAATAGAGTTGGAAGTACTTACAGTTGTTCGAGATGCACGAGTCCCTGGAAGGCATCTTGTTCGATGTGCTGGATGCGGTTGCGGTACAGGTAGAGGTACTTGAGCCTACGCAGGCCATGGAAGGTGCCGGAGCGCAGCTCTTGCAGGTGGTTGTCGTTGAGGAGGAGAGAGCGCAGGGAGTGCAGGTGCGTCAGCACTCCCGGCTCGATTTCGGTGATCTTGTTGAACCGCAGGTCCCTGCACAGATACAAAAAGTTGGTGGATTACGTCATTACGTGATGAAATTCAGTTACCTATAATATCTGCTCTTTTCCGAAAGATTTTATTGACTGGGAAAATAAAATGATACAGGAGTTTCCCTCAATATATACTCTATACAAGTGAAGTTTGATCAGAATTGGGATATTAACTAACTAAAGTTAGTGAAATTTAATACAACTCGAATCTAGACTGGGAGAACACAAGTAAAACTTCAAGATTTTTATTGACATAGATTTTATTTTATTTAAAACTTGCCGTTTAGACAGTTTAGGTGTTGCGATCTTAGTTAAATAGTGTAAGCTTACGTTTATATATTTTTCCATTACGGATTTTATAAGTAATAATAAATGGTTATTCATTGGCAATTGATTGTATTGATGAAAATTTACGTTTTTAAAAAGATTCATACCTATAAAATGCGATAAGGATTTTGCTCCTGTCTAACATGTTTAATGCAATTTTCGTGTTATTAGTTGAAATAATAAACAGTTTTATTATTACTTCCATCCGTTTACATATGGTTATTACGTCATTGGATGGAAATAAAAGATGAAGATGGAAATAATACAATAAAAAATTCCTAGTTAGCTATATTCCCATTGATAAATGATAATGATAAATGATAAATGATTTTTATTTCTGTAAGTAGGTTTGTACAAACACTTTTACAAGTCGATCATGTTTTTTTTTTTTCTTAAACTAGATGAGGTCGGCGTTTCCTATCTGGCTACTCGGAGAAGAAAGGTCGAAACAAACTCAGAGGTCACAGTCTCTTATAAAGTCCAGACATAATCTTGGTCACTTCATGTGAAGATCATTTAGATTGGTGTCTGAAATGGTCTTTTGAGGAAAGAACCACACAGATTGAGAGGACCTGTCCAGTCAGTGCACGCATTTATCAGTAATCGCGCAGCTCAACTCAGAACTTAAATAGCTCAACGATTCGACGAACAATACCAAAGAAAGGACATTGGGGTAGGCCGCATAAATTACTCAAACTGCCAGACCATTATTAAAAATAATTGAGAGAAAAAATAAAACAAACAAAAAAAGCAATGACCTACATAGTCTTCACATTCACAATAAATTAAAATAATATAATACTTTACAAAGTAAATATTCATGTCAACATTCAGTATGAAAAAATAAAAAAATAAAATAAAATTTGGAGCAGTTCAATCCCAAGCCTTTTTTTCCTCAATATAATCTTTAACGGTATAAAAAGCTTTCTGACACAACTTGCGTTTAATGATTGATTTGAATTTATTGAGGCTCAGATCTTGAACGTGGCTTGGAAGTTTATTATAAAAGCGTACACATTGACACCTGAATGAGCCACCTATTTTCTTGAGCCTTGTTGGAGGTACAACAAATTTGTGTTTGTTCCTAGTATTTATATTGTGGATATCACTGTATTTTTAAGCAATTTAATGTTTTTATGGGCATATAAAAGATTTTCAAAAATGTACTGAGACGGCAAAGTCATTATATTAATCTCCTTAAATTTGACTCTGAGAGATTGTCTCGGACTTAATTTATAAATGCATCGAACAGCTCGTTTCTGCAAAACAAAGATAGTCTGAATTTCGGCTGCATTTCCCCACAACAGAGTACTGTACGACATTACACTATGAAAATAGCTAAAGTACACTAAACGGACTGTCTCTATGTTAGTTAAATTACGAATTTTCCTAACAGCGTATGCTGCGGAGCTTAGCTTTTTTGACAATTTATCTATATGTGGGCCCCACTGAAGCTTAGCATCCAAAGTTAGTGCTATCTTCAGGATTCAATTCTTCGCCCTTTATCAACACGTTAGTTTTCACCTGCCTAACGTGAGGTAGCGTAAACTTAATGCATTTGGTTTTTTTTTTTCATTAAGAAGTAAATTATTAACATTGAACCAGTGAACTACTTTTAAAATCGCTCTGTTTACATCGTCAGTAACCAGCTGCTGACGTTTAAGTTTAAACAAAAGTGAAGTATCATCCGCAAACAAAACTATATCATGATTATCCTTTATGAGATATGGGAAAATCGTAAATATAAATAAGAAACAACATTAGCTATTGATTCAATAAAAGATAAGTCGAGTAATGAAGAGATAGTAATAAATTGTATTTTTCAAAAATTAATTGTATCATACATATTAGGTTGGGGAAAAAGTCTTTTCGCATTATAGTACGATGAACTTGTAATAAAATCTCTTTGGCTGTACTATTTGTATCTGGCTGGTTTTGGTATCATTGAAAGTTTAAATTTTAAAGAACATAATTCAAATTAGGAAAATGTGTGATTTTCATTTGTTTTTCGTACCGTCAAGATGAGTGAATCTAATGAAGAAATTCGATACATTTTAAAATTTTACTACAAAAAAGCTAAAAATGCAACGCAAGCCGCGAAAAAAATTTGCGATGTTTATGGACCTAGTGTAGTGTCTGTGAGAGTAGCACAAATTTGGTTTAAGCGTTTTCAATCCGGAAATTTTGATGTCAACGATGCACGTCGCTCTGGTCGCCCTATTACGGATAAAATGGATGCCATTTTTTAAAAAGTGGAGCAAGATCGGCATATCAGTAGTTACGACGTAGCTGAAGAACTGGAAATTTACCACAAAACAGTTTTGGCGCATTTGAAAAAAACTGGGTACCTACACAAAAAAGCTCGACATTTGGGTACCTCACGAGCTCACGGAAAGAAACCTAATGAACCGTGTACTCATTTGTGATTCTTTATTACGACGTAATGAAACCGAACCATTTTTGAAGAAGCTGATAACTGGTGATGAAAAGTGGATCACGTATGACAAGAACGTGCGAAAAAGGTCATGGTCAAAGGCCGGTCAGGCTTCACAGACTGTGGCGAAACCCGGGTTAACTCGCAACAAGGTGATGCTGTGTGTGTGGTGGGATTGGAAGGGCATTATTCATTATGAGCTGTTACCACCAGGCAGGACCATCGATTCTGAACTCTACTGCGAACAACTGATGAGATTAAAGCAAGAAGTGGAGAGAAAGCGGCCGGAATTAATCAACAGAAGGGGTGTGGTTTTTCATCATGATAACGCTAGACCTCACACATCTTTAGCCACTCAGCAAAAAATTAAGAGAGTTTGGCTGGGAGATGTTAATGCATCCGCCGTATAGTCGTGACCTTGCACCTTCAGATTTCCACCTGTTTCGGTATCTTCAGAATTCTTTAGGCAGTGTCAGGTTAACATCACGAGAGGACTGCCAAAACCATTTGTCGCGGTATTTTGACCAGAAGTCCCAAAATTTCTATAGCAATGGGATCATGTCCCTACCTATAAGATGGCAAAAAGTTATCGAACAAAATGGTGCCTACATACTTTAGTTAAATGTAAATAAACTATATTAAAAAATGTTTTGAATTTTCTTAAAAAATGCGAAGAAACTTTTTCCCCAACCTATTATAATCATTCGTACTAAGTACAATAGAATCGTATAAAATATCGACTACCACAAACCTCACATCAACCTCACATGTGAGGTTTGCTCACATCACATCACTAACTGACAAAAGCCGGCAGCGGCCGCTTCACGAAACTATCGTGTGAGTGAGAGTATCAGTAAAACACTTATCCATTGCGCTATTAGACCAGCCGATTCATTGACCGATTTGTACTAAGCAAGCAAGCAAGTCAAAAATCATAAGCAGCGCAGCCGTCGCAAGTTGACATTCGGCTAATGACTGAAACTGGCATCAAGCCACTTTGCGGCCAGATGCGTTCGCAAGCGCCGCGCCTCCTTGCCATATCTCAGATAGACAGTATGTGTCGTTGGACTCAATTCTCAGAAAAGAGAGGTGTAAGACGTTTATGTAAAGCCCGTGTACCTATGACTTAAGGCTCATTTAAACAGGTGCGATTCGCGTCGTGTCGCGCTTGTTTGTACGAGCTTATAGGCTTGCCACCCGTTTTCCCCGGTGGATTTCCGCATTATCGAGGCGGGGAGGCTCAGTAGCCGTGGCTTGGTGCGAAGAGGAACCCGAAGAAGGGCCACTTGTCAGGGCGTTTTCCAGAAAGCCGACGACGTAGCGGCCAACAAGTAAGTTGCGGTGCCGCTTGGGCGACATCGCAACTGAGGCGGGCCGCGATGTCGTATGGGAGGCATCGCGGCTGAGGAGTGCCGGTATGGCGGTGCGCCACTCTCACTACCTTCCGTGGCCTTGATGGGGTCGCCACGATGGTGGACGCGGTGGGGCTGCAGGGGAGGAGGAGTGTTGGTATTTCCCGGTCGCAGGGGGATTAAGGGTGCCTAGACACGGGGTCGTCTAGCGCCCATGTGCTGGTTTGGTCCCTGGGGTGGTCACGGCGTGCCATGTGTTATGGTGCGCCGGTGATGGGAGTACTCCCCAGAAGGTCCGGTCCGGTACGGACAGCCGCGGCGGGTTCACGGTGAGTGCTAACGCGTACCTGTGTTCCCGCCACAAGTGGCAGAGGAGAACACCGTGGAGTTTTAGTGGGTTGGAGTCCCACATAACTGCACTATTTCCCCGTGGTATAATGTTCATGCAGTATGCATGAACATTTCTCCACGAAAAAACAAAAAAAAAAAATCTTGTCACCCGTACTATAGTCAATCAATCTGCCTAGCCTTTTCCCAACTATGTTGGGGTCGGCTTCCAGTCTAACCGGATGCAGCTGAATACCAGTATTTTACATGGAGCGACTGCCTATCTGCCCTCCAGAACCCAGTTACTGGGTAATACGATACCCCTTGGTAAGACTGGTTGTCTGAATTTCGGGCGTCTGACGACCCGTAACGACTGTCAACGATCCACGAATGACAGCCGGGACCAACGCCTTAACGTGCTTTCCGAGGCACGGAGGACTATCGGTATGAAAAGATGGTCACCCATCCACAGACTAACTCCGGCAAGCGTAGCTTAACCTGATGGATCGACCCGTGCGGCTGTTATTATTTATCCACGAGCTCCGTACCTTCGAACCCGTACGTAAAAAATATGTAAAAATTATATAATACGAAAAATGCTATATTTTCATCAATAATTCAACTGTCGCACTGTGACTGGAGTGGGGAATTTCATCATTGGCTTTCTTCTCTCTATTCCTGCAATTTCCGCTTTTACGGAAAAAAAAAATCCGTCATGAATATAAAATAGAGAAAGTCTAATTAAAAATGAATTGTTAATTTATTTTAATATGGATCTAAATTGCTCAGATTCCTATAATTATTTAAAAAATAATAAAATCGTGATGGCCAAAGTGCTGAGTGACACTAATAACCAGAGATCGGAGTAGGTAGATTGAATTGGGGTCATTGGTTAATATGGACATTCCTCCGGAATTTCGGATTTGGTTGATTATTTATCACGATGGTAACATTGTAATCGATGAAGATTAAAAATATGAATTTTATTTTTTATAAAAATTTGAAGTAAAATGTACATATTTAACAATAAACCTTGTTGATTTTGTATCCTTATTGTTATTTATTCTACCCTAAATGGCAATGACCATGACGCTATGAAAATATTGAAAAAGTGCAACAATTTATAAAAAGTTGTGGCCATAATTAAAGGCTAAAAATAAAATATTAAAAATGTATTAATGCCTCGATCGGGATTCAACTGTTTTATTGTTCATCAGATAAATAATAAATTAATTTAGTTTTGGTACCTTTCTTTAAATTTTTAATTGAGTAGATATAATATCACTACCAACATTAACAGTATTTAATTGGATCCGGAAATACCGGAATTACTTTCCGGGAAAATGGCTTATCCATGTTATTCTTTCTGTGGACATTTATGATAAATCAATCTGCCTAGCCTTTTCCCAACTATGTTGGGGTCGGCTTCCAGTCTAACCGGATACAGCTGAATACCAGTATTTTACATGGAGCGACTGCCTATCTGACCTCCACAACCCAGTTACTGGGTAATATGATACCCCTTGGTAAGACTGGTTGTCAGACTTTCGGGCTTCTGACAACCCGTAACGACCGTCAAAGGTCCACGAATGACAGCCGGGACCAACGGCTTAACGTGCTTTCCGAGGCACGAAGGAGTCTCGGTATGAAAAGATGGTCACCCATCCACAGACCAACCCCGGCAAGTGTAGCTTAACCTGATGGATCGACCCGAGCGGCTGTTATTACTTAGCCACGAGCGACATTTATGATACAAGTACCAAAAATCAATCTACCTACTCCGATCACTGCTGCTATCAGATACAATAGGAAAAATAAATAATGATTAAAAATAAATGTGTACTATTTTCTCCCAAAATTTTACAAAAGTACTTTGCATTTTTTCAGAAAAATATTTTTCTCAAAAAAATGCAAACGATGCGACTAGAGTAATAAAGCTCACCCATATTTAAATAAGCAAATAAATATTCCTTCCCTTTGTCTCATTAAAGGTCAGGTATTCGCTGGCATCACTGGCATGTAGTTATGTAAGATGAACGTGTATCACATTACAGACGCTTTAACGCCATAGAATACAGACACATTTGAATCTGAATTTCATAATTTAGAGAGATGGTTGAAAATTCAACGAACTGCTATTCATTACAAAACGTAGGTAGTTACGAGGATTTGTTTTTAGCACAGATTTCCATTTCGGATTAGTCTATCTTATTACCCGACTGCGTTGAAGCCAAAAAGAGGGTTTTTGTTTGGTTTAGTTAGCAAATAAAGTTCTTGAATCTACACCAACGCCTTACCTCGATATATTATAGCATAGCTAGTCCTATGTTTATAACCTTCGGCAAGGAGACACTAGCTCATAGAGGCTAAACTGTTTCAAAAGTGATCGGGACCGTTTACTGTTGTTAATGATGGGTCAGTCACAGGTGTGTTCGGCAAAGATGTCCATAAGACCGTATACATTACAGAATAATATGGATCGTCACGCACGGCGGATTGTACCTACCTAGTACCTATACCTAGTAACTACCTAGATAGTACCTACCTAGTACCTATACTAGGTAGGTACTATCTAGGTAGTTATACAATAGAAGCGCAAACAGAAATATGACAAACAAAACGCCACCTAAAACATTTGGAAAAAAGAGCAAATAAAAGCCTGATCCTAACATGAAACCTGTTCTGTTCAGAGGTCTAAAGCGTCTTTTATTTAGCAAAGCGTGTTCGAAAGCTCTCATCGCCTCCGCGTCCGTTCATACAGTTGCCTCGCGAATGTTATGTCATAATGGTATATATATATATATTGGTAACGCGACTCTTTGGCTGGACGTGGTATCTCTGTGGTGTTGCCAATCTGTTCATTAAAGTACATATTCCTCTTTTCATGTAGGTAGGGTACGAGGATAATGAGCTTATCCTAAGTAATAGGTTCGGGAAAAAGTTTATTCGCATTTTTTAAGAAAATTCAAAACATTTTTTAATATAGTTTATTTAAATTTAACTAAAGTATGTAGGTACCATTTTGTTCGATAACTTTTTGCCATCTTGTAGGTAGGGACATGATCCCATTGCTATAGAAAATTTGGGACTTCTGGTCAAAATACCGCGACAAGTGGTTTTGGCAGTCCTCTCGTGATGTTAACCTGACACTGCCTAAAGAATTCTGAAGATACCGAAACAGGTGGAAATCTGAAGGTGCAAGGTCAGGACTATACGGCGGATGCATTAACACCTCCCAGCCAAACTCTCTTAATTTTTGCTGAGTGGCTAAAGATGTGTGAGGTCTAGCGTTATCATGATGAAAAACCACACCCCTTCTGTTCATTAATTCCGGCCGCTTTCTCTCAACTTCTTGCTTTAATCTCATCAGTTGTTCGCAGTAGAGTTCAGAATCGATGGTCCTGCCTGGTGGTAACAGCTCATAATGAATAATGCCCTTCCAATCCCACCACACACACAGCATCACCTTGTTGCGAGTTAACCCGGGTTTCGCCACAGTCTGTGAAGCCTAACCGGCCTTTGACCACGACCTTTTTCGCACGTTCTTGTCATACGTGATCCACTTTTCATCACCAGTTATCAGCTTCTTCAAAAATGGTTCGGTTTCATTACCTCGTAATAAAGAATCACAAATGAGAACACGGTTCATTAGGTTTCTTTCAGTGAGCTCGTGAGGTACCCAAATATCGAGCTTTTTTGTGTACCCAGTTTTTTTCAAATGCGCCAAAACTGTTTTGTGGTCAATTTCCAGTTCTTCAGCTACGTTGTAACTACTGATAAGCCGATCTTGCTCCACTTTTTCAAAAATGGCATCCATTTTATCCGTAATAGGGCGACCAGAGCGACGTGCATCTTTGACATCAAAATTTCCGGATTGAAAACGCTTAAACCAAATTTGTGCTACTCTCACAGACACTACACTAGGTCCATAAACATCGCAAATTTTTTGCGGCTTGCGTTGCATTTTCACCTTTTTTGTAGTAAAATTTTAAAATGTATCGAATTTCTTCATTAGATTCACTCATCTTGACGGTACGAAAAACAAATGAAAATCACACATTTTCCTAATTTGAATTTGGAATTATGTTCTTTAAAACTTAAACTTTCAATGTTACCAAAACCAGCCAGATACAAATAGTATAGCCAAAGAGATTTTATTACAAGTTCATACATACTATAATGCGAAAAGACTTTTTCCCCAACCTAATAGTAAAGCTGTCGAGTGAAACGTTCTAAACTTGTTGGTTTATATTATACATCTCATTACACTTGTTGCCCCGAAGTGTAACATACCTAACAACTTTTTGAGCACGAGCATCGCGCTACGTGAAAAGTTTTGCTTTGATATGACGCCCGACGTGTAAAAGATTTTACGAAGATTCAGAACAACTTTTGATGCTTTTCGACATCATTTTCGTTTCGATCTCACGAAAACACGAATAGGCTTGTAAAGGACATTCTCCAACTGCAAATGTAAGTTTGTAATCCCAAAAAATATATTTATGTGAAAAAACTACAAATTAACGATTTTCGAACTGTTTCCTTTACTTGTGGTTTGAGACCTTGCTTCCTGCCAGATTTCATGATTCTAGGTCAACGGGGCGTACCCTCTAGGTTTTGATTTATTTGCGAGTATCAAAATAGGTCACATTTTTTATTACGTTGACTTAGAAGCTTGATTTTTTAGAGCTCCATACTCCAAGGTAGGCACACCTACGTATTTGATATGAATTGATACCTTGATACCTCCATGCGTTCCTGAGAAAAAGGGTCTTCACAGACTGACAGACAGACGAACAAAGAAGTGATTCTATAAGGGCTCCATTGTTCCTTTTGTAGTAGGAACCCTAAAAACCCTTTTAGCCTAAAACAATCTAGATTTACACAGAAATAGCACGCCTGCAATCAAATGTTTCAGTCTAGGACTACAAGCATTTTTTACGTCGCGAAACTCTTTTAAAATTATTTTAAAGGCTCAACTGCAATACGATCAGTTTAAGCCCCTCAATTAAGAACCTAAGTTCCGATGCTAATATACCTACCTATAAAATTCTGCGTTACATTTGCCGTTGAAGGTTAATAAAGTAATGATGTACCTGAATTACCTACCGAATTCATGAAGCAAAGTTCAAAGAAACATTTTAGTACTTAGGTAGTAATAAAGTACATATTAGTTGAAGTTGCGAAGCACCGGAGTTGCGTAGCAGTGTTGCCAAAAACATTAAATATAGGTACATACTACATTATTTAAATGCTACGACTTTTAAAGACTTGTAAAGTCTTTTACGCTTTTGAAGTTTTTGCTCTTTTAATATTGTAGGTGAAATGTGAAACTAGACAGGCGCGTAATCTTATAATATATTTGAATGAATTGGTGCACATTTGTTTAGATCAATAATTTATAGTTATGTTTTGCTATCAACGAAAGACTGGCAAACAGCGCACAACCGGATATGAAAAGAGTTCCCTTAAAACGAAGATGAGTTCCTACCTACTAAGGATTTTTTTATTTTTGATAATGGGGGGTGGGATGACAAAAAAATTGTAGCTAAATGGGTTAAATAGGGGGGTAACTCTGTATGGAAGTTCGTACGAGTAATTTTTGCCGATCGGAAACCCCATCGAGCACACTGCTCGTGTGTTATGGGTGACTGGTAATTAGTGGCCGATACTTAAACACATGATTGTACTCATGCTAACAAAAAACATTTACTATGGGACCAAACCAGAATTCGCGAAAAAAATATCAACTGCTCCCTACATTTATGTTCGTATAACTCGTTAAAATGTAGGGAGAAGCTGGTTTTTTTTTTGCGAGTTCAGGTTGGTCCCATACTAAAAGTTGTTTGTTATCATGAGTACAATCATGTGTTTAAGTAACGGTCACTAATTACCAGTCACCCTATCTATCTACATATTATACACATGCCGTGTGCCCGATGGGGTTTCCAAACGACAAACGATATTTTATAAGGTAGACATAACTACCAAATAATGAAATAACCAAACAAAAGAATAAACGTCGTTCGTCGTTGCTAATTTCACTCGCGCCGCTGCGCTTTCAATATCATGCCTTGATCATACGTATACTCGTATAAGGTATCCAGTAGATGGGCGACAGTAGCGGCGTTAGGCGTCGGCGATAGCTGAGCGGGGCCTCGCAAAAAATTATTTACCCCGCGGCCCCCGGTCCTGAAGGGCCGCCAAATATCAAGGAGTACTTATCAAACTTTAAAAAAACCAACGGCGTAAATATGTTCAGTAACAAAGAGGCAGTTTGTAGTTGGGGGACCCCTATGTTTGCAAAATACAGGGTGTGGCAAGATTAATGGATAACTCTGTATCTGCGGGTGGCGGACCCCAGGCCCTATAATATAAAAAAAAATGTCAAACCCGGGGTCGATGAGTATGCGCAATTTTTTTGTCTGAGTGCACGCTCGACTCGAGCGTCCGGCGGGCTTTTCACTCGGGTATACAGGGTTATTGGCAAAACACGTCGTTGTACTCATCATTATGAACAACTTTTACTATGGGACCAAACCTGAAATCGCAAAAAAAATCAGCTGTTCAGTACATTTTGACGAATTATGGTAACATAAATGTACTGAACAGCTGTTTTTTCGCGATTTCAGGTTTGGTCCCATAGTAAAAGTTGTTCATAATGATGAGTACTCCTTAAGAGGTTGTTGGTGTTTTACCAATAACCCTGTATAGTATATGTATAGATTAGTTGAAACATAACTTACGAAATGTGGGTACCATACG
Organism: Dicycla oo; assembly: GCA_948252095.1. Lineage (NCBI taxonomy): Eukaryota > Metazoa > Arthropoda > Insecta > Lepidoptera > Noctuidae > Dicycla > Dicycla oo. Next base: position 23,803,087 of record OX411709.1, read on the forward strand.
TACCTCTGCCTAACCCTTCGGTGATTACAGGCGTGATGGAATGTCGTTAATGTTGTTTTATTTATTAATTATACATATTGGGACTTTTTTATTCATTGGTAAAACTTCACACTCGTGATGGGTATCGGTGGGGCTTTGTTGGTTACAAATTCGATCTGAAGTATGAACTTTTAACATTATTTTCTTACATATTAAACATGTAAGTATTTACTCACATGTTTAACATGTAAGAATATAATGTTAAAAGTTAAATCCCAATACAATTATTTAATTGTATTGGGATTCCTCACTGACACTCACTGACTACATTAACACCGGCCAAGTACGTTTCCGACCACGCACAATGAAGGGTCCCGTAGTTGGGATGAATTTATTCCAAGAACAAACTTAACATTGTAGTTGAAAAACATGTTCTCCCATACATTTCAACTGCAAATGTAAGTTTTTACGCGTGTAGAGACCTTGTTATTTTAAGACCATAATACTTCTTATTTAGGTTTTCCTGTAATCTATAGGTATACATAGAGATATTTTTTGATTTTTTTTTTTCAAATGTTTAGGCTCAGTAGTTTCGGATTTAAGGGAGAATGGTCAATTTTCGTCTATTGACATTCACAGTAAGCCCTTTCATTTGATATATCAAGGTACAGTTTGCAAAACTATTTCTTTAATTTTCTTATTTGCCCCCAAAAGTGACCACTATATTCAAAATTCCTTTATTTAGGTAACACGTGCCATAGAAATTCATATGTGTACCAAATTTCAACTTAATCGGTCCATTAGATTCGGAGTAATTTGGCTGTGACAGACGGACAGACAGACACACGAGTGATCCTATAAGGCTATAAGGGTTCCGTTTTTTCCTTTTGAGGAACATAACCCTAAAAACCCTATTAAAGTCTTCTAGACCAGTTTTTTCTAAAAGGGGTAAAATAGTCATTAGCTTGTCACCGTCCGCTCTATCATGCGTTGCAGATAGTTAAGAGGGCTTTTTCGTTTTGTCAACTCTCTCGCTCACACGTGACCAAATTTTTTAGAATGTTAAATGAAAAGATGTTTTTTTGAAAAATGTAATCAATTAGCAAACAAGTAAATAATATTAATTTAATAGGTAATTATTAAAAAGACAAACACAGACATTTATTTCAAAAACATTAAAAACAGTTCATAATACTTTTTGAGCTGAGTTCATTAGATAACACGATAGAAATGTGTTAAAAATAATTACCTACAAAATTTATATTATTTACTAGGTAGTTCGCTAATTGATTACATTTTACAAAACGGCATCCTTTCATTTCATAATCTTAAAAATTTGGTCCCGTGTGAGCGAGACAGGTGACAAAACGAAACAGTCCTCTTAAGTAATTGGTACCTTTGATGTTACTTCGATAATCGGCTAACTTGATACGTCAGCAGTGTCGATAGCATCTCACGAGTTTGCGTACAAGTTCACTGAAATTTCAGGCGACTAGGTACTAAAACAAATCCGTTGCTTTGTTAATGAAACTTGTAGCCATCAAAATTTATAAGTTATGCAAGAATGAAATAATAAAATGTTAATTAGGTAAATGCAACACTAAAGAAGTGTTTAGTTTATTCACAATAACGCTAGCGTTTTGAGCACACAACAACAAACGCCTGAAGATGTGAAGCACAAAATAGCTATTGTTTTGTTAATAAAATGTAATGGTGTGTGCAAGGCAAAGCAGCCTTCGATGTCAGAAATGTAAGTAGCATCAAGATAAAGAAAACATGCAGCGACTCAAGTCGGCGGGCGGTAGCGCGGCGGCGGGCGGCGGGCGGGCTGTTGCAAGACTTGCGAGTTGCGAGTCTCATCGCTATAAAAAAACGGAACCAGGGCGCCGAGCGCATCTCATTTTGGCTCGTTCCATTTAAGATTCTCGCCGTTATCGCGTCATGTGAAGTCGATTACATTTTATGATGACGTAGTATTATATAGCTGTCCAGCACAAACTCAAATTGATTTTTCATCAAACCGTTGAGTAAAGAACGACGCAGCGTTCACATTCATAATATTACATAATGACCAACCTCGCAATTTGTCGATGACTACAATGGATAAAAGCGATCCTTTTATTTTCCGAAATTAACAGCGTGTTGGTAATTATAACGAATAAGAGAAAAATGGTATAAAAAAATATATAATAATATAAAATATAATAAAATTCAAAAGTTTTAGCTTTTGTAAAATATGAAATATCAACGATCAGCTGCATCAGGTCAGCTCTAGCAAATAAATGTATTGTCCTATGTGGACGGGTTTACAAACTTCCAACTTGACGGACTAAGAGGAAGTGGAATGGAACCCAATTTTGGACAACTTCTGGCCATATAAGTCAACGTACGTTTTCGGATAAGTAATCCGGAACAGAAACCCATTCACAAAACTTACATCGAGTTCGACAAGTTATGGATAGGTACCTACCTAAATGACAACACCTAAATACTTATTAGGGTTCCGTACCAAAATGGTAAAAAGGAACCCTTATGGTGCGACTCAGTCTGTCTGTCTGTCTATCACAGCTGGATATCTCAAGACTAATATGCTATCAACTTAATAATAATGCTATCAACTTGAATTTTAGAATAGTTTTAGATGACATTTGCCCAACTATTTTGCAAAGAAGAAAGAAATAAAAAAAATGTACTTATATATTTTTTGCAACAGGGACTGAAATTGGGTCTTAAAAATTTGAAGTGGGGCTACTAGGGCATGTGGGGTATCATATGAAAGAGCGCTGTTTGCACATTCTCAAACTTTTTTTTTTAGGCCGCATAGTATCTGAAATTATTCTGTGTGATAGAAGTTTACGTAAATCAATCAATCTGCCTAGCCTTTTCCCAACTATGTTGGGGTCGGCTTCCAGTCTAACCGGATGCAGCTGAATACCAGTATTGTACATAGAGCGATTGCCTATCTGACCTCCACAACCCAGTTATTGGGTAATACGATACCCCTTGGTTAAGACTGGTTGTCAGACTTTCGGGTTTCTAACGACCCGTAACGACTGCCAAAGATCCACGAATGACAGCCGGGACCAACGGCTTAACGTGCTTTCCGAGGCACGGAGGAGTCTCGATATGTAAAGATGGTCACCCATCTACGGACCAACCCCGGCAAGCGTAGCTTAACCTGATGGATCAACCCGTGCGGCTGTTATTACTTAGCCACAAGCTCCTCGAAGTTTACGTAAATATTACAGGAAAAGTAAAAGGATGGCTCTAAATAGCATACTTTTTTATATAATATGATGGTACGGAACCTTCGGTGCGCAAGTCTGACTCGCTCTTGACCAGTTTTTTTAGGGTTCCGTACCTCAAAAGGAAAAAACGGAACCCTTATAGGATCACTCGTGTGTCTGTCTGTCCGTCTGTCGCAGCCAATTTGCTACGAATCTAATGGACCGATTAAGTTGAAATTTTGTACACTTATGTAAGTAAGTATTTCTGTGACCCAAGTACGGACGTGTAACGTAAATAAATGAATTTTGATTATGGGGGTCAATTTTGGGGGCTAATAAGAAAATTGGAAAACAATTTTCAAACACAAGTTTTTACATATCAAATGAAAGGGCTACTGTGAGGGTCTCAAATATATTTTTTATAATTTTAAAATAAATAATTTTTAAGTTATTTAAGAAAATACACGAAAATTGACCATTCGGGGGGAATGGTCAATTTTCCCTTATCTCCGATATAGATTACAGGAAAACCTATAAGAAGTCTATGGTCTTAAAACAACATGGTAAATCTCTCAATATTGTGCATATAAACTTACATTTGCAATGTAAGGGAAAACATGTTTTTCAAGTTAAGTTTATTCTTGAGATTCATCCCAACTACGGAACCCTTCATTGTGCGTAGTCCGACACGCACTTGGCCGGTTTTTTTAAAGTTAAGTTAGTTCTGTAAAAGACATAATAATGTTGTAAAGGGGATTCGGGAAGGATCTGAAGCAACATTGGATATCAGGGAGCGAGTTCGTAGAATCAGCAACTACATCACTAACACTATCACTACATATTAGAAAACAAAAGGGTTCTCTCTGTCTGGCAAAATCTTGATGCTCCGAAATGTATGTGGCATAACACACTTGGCATAATTTTCTTTAAACGAATATATTTAAGGCATAATATTTTATTCATATAATTATTGTTTGGCCGAATATTTATATGCCCGAATTTAAAATGGCATACTTTTAAGATGGCAGAATTTTATTTGGCATAATTACCTTTGGCAAAGTTATAATTCCGCATAATTTCGTTTAGCATATTGTTTATTTAGAGCGACGATTGTTTAAAGATAAAAGATTATCTTAAAAAGTCAATATGTTGTGCTACACAAGTTAGTGCCAGAAACAAATTGCTGCAAAACCGACTCCACGTAGTCTTGTCTGCCCTACCCCTTTTTTTTTTTGTGGATGGGAAATCATCAAATAACTTCTCCCGCTCTGGGTGGAGCGGAAGGGCGTGTCAGACTTTTACTGACTAAAACCCACCCGTGTTCCTTCAGTTGCCTATGCCAGGGCCACGGTATCTTTTTCAAACAACCCGCGACCCCAGCGGCATCGGCCCTATTGGACCCCATCTCTTGCTGACATCTCTTTGAGGCGCGCGTGGAACACAACGCGCCGTCGACCCGGGCCTGGTCCTCACCGGACGGCGAGCTACCCACTACTCACCGTCCGCAAGCCCGCGCCTACGGTGGCCGGGAATCGGCTATCGATTCCCGCCGCCCAGGGCGTCTCCTGCGGCGACTGAGGGCGTGAGGTTGCCTCTCCCTCACGCGTTCCGCCTCCTCCTTTGCGAGCATTACCGCTTCGCAGAAGGAGGTGACGGCCTCCCATGCACTCTCGCTCCGCACCATGGCCTGGACCAAGCTCGGACGCGAGAGATCGCCGCCGCCGATCGCCTCCGTGAGAACACGGCGGTGCTCTGCCCAAGCCGGGCAGACCTCCACTGTGTCTGCCCTACCCCTAGAGTGTAATTGGCTTAAATTACACACGTGTAGGCGCAGGGGGGCAAGGCGGCCCGCGTGCTGAGGAGCAGGCGGTTGTAAAGCCCGCAGCCGCGTCTGAGGCTGGCCGGTTCCGGCCAAGCCGGCCAGCAAGCCGAAGCTGCGGTCTATGACGATAAGCATGGGACCGCCCCGGAACCCGCAGCGCCGGAGCCGTGACAGAATCTATGCCTGCTGCATGTTGCATGCTCGATTGCAAGCTGCATGCTTGCTTGCATGCATGGTGTATGCATGTTTGCATGCTGCATGCTTGCTGCATGCATGGTGTATGCTTGTTTGCACGCTTGTATGATAGTTCTGGCTTTTAATGACGATCGATATGAAATGTACGCCAAAAGACGATTCTGACTGTGAACTTTCTGCGAAATGATGTTTCTACTTTTTAATTATTATGGATATCAAATTTATGCCTAAAGACGATTTTGACTTACAAAATTATGAGTTTTGAATGTAAGACAAATGAGTGTATGCCAAACGATTTTCTGCGAAATGAAGGTAATGCGATCCGCTATTATGCAAAACAATACTTATGACATAAAAAGTTCTACTATAAAGGGCAGACCCAAAACAAAGTCCCTCGCCGCGTCTGTCTGTCTGTATGTATGTTCGCGAAGATCTCAAAAAGTACTGTACTAATTTTCATGCGGTTTTCATCTATCAACCCAGTAATTCCTGAGGGAGGTACAGGTATTTTGTGTAAATTGGTTGAAATATGACGATGATTGTTGAAGATGTCGGAAAAAATCACGCCGTCTTCATCATCATCGAAAACGCTGCCTACTCTATTTAAGATGTATGGTGGGAATGTTTCTCTTTTATAGATCTACAAAAAGTCCGAGCTAGGTATGACACCTATGTCTATCTTTTAAGGATAGCTTACTATACCCATTTCAACTTCTACAAAGATATTTGCAAAAGCTATATAGACAGATACAGTATTAATCATTATCAAATTAAATAGGTTAGATACCTTAGGCATTATAGGCATCATACACATTATAATAGCCCTTTACACAAGAATATTTTAGGAGTTATCGTAAATTAGCAACGATGCCAACCGGACTCGCTTGATGCAGCCACCCCGGCCCTCGCTGCACCACCCGCTTTCACCTGTTGTTAAACCGAGCGATAGAGCGCGCGATTCCCTATAGTTAAAAATACTCCAAGTAGATCTAATTCATACTCGACGCAACAGCCTGATGCAAAAAATGTAGGCATTATATGCTCTAATACTCGTGCAAAGCTGGGGCGGGTCGCTATTGTATATTGAGAGTCGAAGTTATATATGAAAATCAATTGCTAATCTCGCTAAACTCAAAAACGACCGATTCGAAAGTTTTTTTTTTTTTCAGTTTGCTCTAGAATACAGGGATGGTTTAAAAGAATTTAAAAAAAAATGTCAGGACAACATCTGGCGTGTCAGCTTGTACGAAATAAGAAGCTCGCCGGTACTCATGAATAATCCGCCACCATGAGTGACAAGACAACTTGTAGCATAATGTAACAATCTGCGCGAAAAGCTTAGAAATAAGTGCTCAAAATCGTAAGCCGAAATTGTTCTATGAATTTATTTATTTCTATGTTACTTTATTTGTAGCTTCAGAACAGTAAAACATAGACATATTACCTACTTAAGAAGCGCCTACTCTTTTATACTTGTCTTGCTTGCAGTCTGGAGCAGCCCGACTTGCAATTTGTTTTGAGGTTACGTAAATAAGTACCTACTTGTTCTGCTTTGCCACGTATTCAGCTAATGATAACGGTGCTTCTTTTCATGTAACTTAGCTTTTCATGGGCTTAGCTCACTATTATATTATGTCTTCGTAGGTTAGCTATCCAGAAACGCTCACAGCAAGCTAGATCAAAGGAAAAGCAATTTTATTATCCTGGTACTAATAGATGTCCGCTAAATGATATTGCGCCGGGGCGACAGTGTAACACTAAGGCTCTGTGCTTGTTTCAGAGGAAAAATGATTGTTCCCTGGTAATAAAAATAAGTGCCCTTTAATAATCTAGAGAAGCTGATACAAATAATGTGAATAGTGTGTAGTGTGTGTAGTAGTGTGTGAAAGTTTGTTAGGTACCAATAATTGTTCATGCCTATTAATTCGTCACATTCAAATAATTCATACTTTATTTCATATAGTACATCTGCCAGCGTAGAACATCTCTCGCATCTCGACAGAACAAAACCACACGGGCGCCCGCCGAACCGCGCCACCTACTTATATTTTGGAATTCGTACGGTTTTGAATTTCGTACAGCTTACGCTGAGGATGACCAGACAAATAGGGAGACGGACCTGCGCTTTGCATCAAAGATGGCACGGGCGAGACGAAAGCTAAATAACGGGCCATCGTGGTGACAGCGCGCGTGCTCTCGCCGCTTCTTTGGGACCTGGTCGTAGACAGCCTCATCAAAATAACGGGCCACCGTGGTGACAGGGGGCGTGCTCTCGCCGCTTCTTTGGGACCTGGTCGTAGACAGCCTCATCAAAATAACGGGCCACCGTGGTGACAGGGGGTGTGCTCTCGCCGCTTCTTTGGGACCTGGTCGTAGACAGCCTCATCAAAATAACGGGCCACCGTGGTGACAGGGGGCGTGCTCGCGCCGCTTCTTTGAGACCTGGTCGTAGACAGCCTCATCAAAACGATGACAAAGGTTGCTTCATCGTAGGCTAAGCCGACGACATAACCATCATAAAAATCGGCACCCACGAAAATACCCTATGCAACCTCATGCGCCAAGCCTTGAAAATAGTAGAGAAGGTGCAATAAACACCACCGTGGACCATTGATGTATTAAAAGGAGGAAGATACGGGACTTGTCACAGCGCGTGGTCCTGACCAACTAAGTGATTGCCCGTAGTTGGCACTCAGTCGCACACGTCAAGTAGTCTTAGACGCACGGAACGGCCGACAATCACACAACTCAATAATTTCAGATCTTTGTAACAAATCCGCATTAAAATGACTTCTTGTGTAGCTAAACAGTGTTTTAATAATACAAGGAAGAACAATAAGACACATGGGATCACTTACCACTCGTAAGAACAGTCAAAAACGTTATTTAGCTAGCAAATACAATAATATTTTAATGTTTGCTTCGCCATGTTTGTGAGAGCGAGATAGATAGATAGAGAGGGCCAACATTCGGCGGCTGACGCGATTTCGCTCGCACGACAGCGTCGTCTCCTATCTCTATCCTTGTTTGTAGTTTTGCGAACGTAATGACACTGATTGCAGATGTGTGATTTTCGGTGCATGTAGTCGTGCGCTGAGCCCAGGTTTACTGATTGTGATGTTAGCGTGTAACCCATCTTCCTCCTTTTAATACATCAATGCCGTGGACACAAAAAATAAAACCGTTCAAGACCGAGTCGGACTCGCACACCGGGGGTTCCGTACCATCATATATATAAAAAAAACTGGCCAAGTGCATGTCGGACTACGCACAATGAAGGGTTCCGTAGTTGGGATGAAGTCATCCTAAGATCAAACTTAACATTGTAGTTGAAAAACATTTTCTCCCATACATTCCAACTGCAAAATAGTTTGTATGCACAATATTGAGAGATATTCCATGTTATTTTAAGACCATAGACTTCTTGTCGGTTTTCTTGTAATCTGTAAGTATAGTACTATTTCAGTACTTTTTTTTAGGCTCAGTAGTTTCGGAGATAAGGGGAAGTTGGTCAATTTTCATCTATTTTCTTAAATAATTTTAAAACAATTCATTTATTTAGGCTACACATCCGTATTTGGGTCACAGAAATCCATTTGTGTACCAAATTTCAACATAATCGTTCCATTAGATTCGGAGCAAATTGGCTGTGACAGACGGACAGACAGACACACGAGTGATCCTATAAGGGTTCCGTTTTTTTCCTTTTGAGGTACAGAACCCTAAAAAACTATGCTATTTAGAGACATCGTTTTATTTTTCCTGTAATCTTTACATAAACTTCTATCACACAGAATAACTTCATATTGTGAAGTGTGCATACACACTTCGGAGATAAGGGGGCGAACGGTATTTTTTTTTTTAAATTTTTCATCATAAGTCGAAAACTGTCCGGCCTAAAAAAAAGAAAAAATGTTTAAGAATATGCAAATAGTGCTCTTTCACTTGATACCCCACATGCCCTAGTAGCCCTACTTCGAATTTTTAAGACCCCATTTCAGACCCTGTTGCAAAAAAAAATATATATTTCTTTCTTATTTGCAAAATAGTTGGGCAAACGTCATCTAAAACTATTCCAAATTTCAAGTGGATAGCATTAGTGGTTCTTGAGATATCTAGCTGTGACAGACCGACAGACAGACAGACGGAGTCGCACCATAAGGTTTCCTTTTTACCATTTTGGTACGGAACCCTAAAAGGAGGAAAATGACAACACTACAACTACCTCGATTCTTTGGAACTACCCTAAGCAAATCAGCTGACACCAAATACCTGCAGGGTTAACATGACACATGCGACAATTACCTACACACTCTCCCGTGATTAATTTTCTGACAGCGCAACACTTTTCTCGTTTTCTGACCACAGCGCTGCTATACAAAATACTCGACACGTTCTGTCAAACTTAATGTTTTTCGACAAACCCTAACATGGCATCTAAGTTATCTCGAATTTTGACAGTTCAACACGAGATAATCTCCGATTCTTCTGTCATTTAGTCGTCCTCAATTTTGACGACGAGAAGAGTAGACAAAATTATGATAAAAAAGAGAACTAAAAATTTCCATGGCAGTTTCATACTTACACAGGTACTTATTTTATTTGTAATTTTGATTTACAATATATAAATAATGACAATATTTAGTTTTAACCTACTATTTATATTAGAACAAAGTTATGCGACATATATGCGATATATATACATATACATGTGACAAAATTTAAGGGGGTGTTCTACCCATCAATATGAACAACTTTTACTATGGGACCAACTCGGAATTCGCAAAAAAATTTCGACCTTTTTATACAAAATGGTATGTGCTTTTACGTGGGAAGGTATTTTTTTTTTTTGCGAATTCTTAGTTGGTCCCATAGTAAAAGTTGTTCATATTGATGGGTAGAACACCCCCTTAAATTTTGTCGCATGTTTTAAAAATCACCCTGTATATACAGGGTCTAGTGAGTATGTTACTATATATACCTCTTAAGGGGTCATTATGAACAACTTTTACTATGGGACCAAACCTGAAATTGCGAAAAAATCAGCTGTTCAGTAAATTTATGTTCGCATAATTCGTCAAAATGTACTGAATAGCTGATACGAGTATTTTCGCGAACTCAGGTTTGGTCCCATAGTAAAAGTTGTTCATAATGATGAGTACAATCAATCTGCCTAGCCTTTTCCCAACTATGTTGGGGCCGGCTTCCAGTCTAACAGGATGCAGCTGAATACCAGTATTTTACATGGAGCGACTGCCTATCTGACCTCCACAACCCAGTTACTGGGTAATACGATACCCCTTGGTAAGACTGACTGTCAGACTTTCCGGCTTCTGACGACCCGTAACGACTGTCAACCAACGGCTTAACGTGCTTTCCGAGGCACGGAGAATCTGTATGTAAAGATAGTCACCCATCTACGGACCAACCCCGGCAAGCGTAGCTTAACCTGATGGATCGACCCGTGCGGCTGTTATTATTTAGCCACAAGCTCCTCCTCAATAATGTTGAGTACCACCAATGACACCTTAAGAGGTTGTTGGTGTTTTACCAATAACCTTGTATATTGTATACTACTAGCTGACCCGACAGACGTTGTCCTGACCAAATTTGATGTATGAGAAAATTAACTTTCTTCATAATTGTTTTTCGTGTATTTTTCTGGTGTTTTACTAGTTATTCTGCTATTCGGGACGGAGACAAATACAACAAATCAAAAACTATGAAAATCGGTCCAGCCGTTCTCGAGTTATAAGTTTTCGAACAAACCCGACTTTGTTTTATATATATATATGTATATAGATGTACTGTGTGGTATGTTATGTGCCACTCATTTTCATTTCCGTAATTTTGAAAAGTCAGTTACACAAAGAACTTAACATAAATTAAAAGAGGTGGACGTAAAATAAATATAGTACAGTCACGAACCGGGATTGTTGAGCCACTACCTTATCATCTTAACTTGGTTGTGTTACACGAATGCCGCCCGTTTTTCGTTATTGAAATGTCACATGTCAAATGTCACGGACGGAATTCGTGTAACAAAACCAAGTTAAGATGATAAGCTAGTGGCTCAACAATCCCGGTTCGTGACTGTACATACCTACTAATTCCAAGTGTAAAATCGAATGAATGAGACGGAACCTCAAGCCGATGTTGCTGTGATAAAAATGACTTGTTATTAATAACTTGCTACATCGGTCTCTCGTCACGAGATAAAGAAGTGTCAAAGTGCTTTTTTCAAGTTTACTCGAGCCAGTACTCTGTGCTTGAGCCTAAGCGAGCCTAACGGTCAAAACGAGACAAATCGAGTAAAAGAGCGATCTCGCGCTTGTCATGTTAGCCTTGCTGGGTGCCTTTTTGGACAAACAGGTGAATTGGGCAAGGCATACCAACTACATCACCACAAAACCGAGCAGAATTGTAGCAGTGTAAACGACTACTTGGCAGGAATTGGAGGATTAGCCCCAAGGTCACCTAATGGCTATAGACCACAGACATCCGACCAATTATCACATACGGCTCACTAGGTGGCCCAGGACAAACCTGAGCAAAACCCAAAGAGATCTCGAAAAACTGCAACGATTCTCTTGTGTAGTAATCACTCAGTATGAGAACTAGACCCACTGCCGCCCTACAAGCAATGCTAGAACTGCCACCTCCACCTCATGGTGAGAGAGGAGGCCGCCTTTTGGCTCAATTTATCAGGAACACTGAGGAATTACTCCACAGTCAAGCACACGCACGCATAAAGGAAGATGCGATCAAACGGCAACCAATGATGGTATCACATTGCGACGAAGCCCCGATAATACACGTAGAAGAACAGTGTCACTATACTTAGGCCCAAAGGAGATGAGAGTGTATACTGACGGATCAAAAACCGGCTCCGGAACCGGAGTCGGAGGCTTCTCAAAAATATCCAGCCTGCTGGGAATGTTCACCACCGTCTACCAGACGGAGTGTGTGGGATTTATATAAGAAGCTAGGAAAGTTATGGACACTCATATACCTACGTATACTCTCCAACAGCGCATCGTTTCTCCAATCCTTAGGGGAAATATAGTTTACCTCAATGCTAACACTAGAATGGCACAATGCACTGGAACGTGTTGCGGTATCTAACAGCAACACAATCACGCTGCTATGGATAAACGGACACAGCGGATCACTAGGTAACACAGCTTATGAACTAGCAAGGAGATCATCCAGCACTTCAGTCTGTGGACCCAAACCTATCGTGCCCATCACCTTCAACCAACTACGTAGGTAGCTACAGGAGTTTATCCATACACTGGCGGAGAGCTGGTGGACCTCGGCACCAGGCTGCAGGCAGTCCAGGGAAGCCATGCCATCCTTGGATGGAAGGCTAACCAGGCGCTTACTATGCCTGGACAGAAACGGTGTGCGCCTGATATCGGGTCCATCACGGGACACTGCGCTAAATAAACATTTCCACACAATAGGCATAATGGACAGTCCTCTGTGCAGAGCGTGCATCCAGGCTGAGGAAACCGTTGCGCATGTACTGTTTAAATGCAGACGCGTCACCTATATTAGTACAGAAACCCTCGGATCACTCAGATCGTTTGCAGATGTTCTCAACATACCAGAAGCCGTGATTCTGGAGGGAGGTGGGCTGGTTGGAATAATCACTGACGGCCGCGATGGCTCACGCACAATGGTAAAGTTGAAGGAAACCAAACCCCCATAACATAGATATATAGAGACATAGATATATAGAGACATAGATATTTAGAGAGAAAATGTAGCGGGCTACAATATTAATTTATTGATACCTATTACGTCACCTCCAACTTATCTACATACGTAGGTACAAGTAGGAGAGGTACTTACAACCCTTTTAAAAACAGAATTGATAGGAAGATTGAGAAGACCGGGATTGAAGCTTTATTATGAAATTATACACTGTATGAGGAAGCAGCCAAGTGGTTCGATTTCGATGAATGTACATTTGACGAGTAGGCATCGCTTTGAATGGAAGGCGCGATGAATGCACTTGTTAATATCGGGCTATTTGTCTGCCAACTGTGACTGCCATGCATGCGTTTTTGGGTCAGAAGTTCGAATTTTTGTTTTGAATGTCGGAGGGATTCCAGTTTTTTGAATAGGTAGGTACACCGGTTTATTACTTTCCACAATATGAACTAAAGTAATAACACAGAGTGTAGTTTACCTTTCAAATATTTGTGGTCTATACCGCACGCTAATTGCGTAGCACACTATCAATCGGAATCGAAATCATTTTGAAGCAAATTGCTAATACATTACTTCATATGTTCGAAAAATGTATCTGCTCGACAACGTAAATAATGCATTTAATGTTGAATAACTGTCAAAATGAAACAGATTCCGATTGATAGTGTTAAGCAAATGCCCTGCCGGTTAGGTGGTGTGATTTACTGGTTTACTTTACAATCACAGATAATTGCTAATAAAGGCCTTTCAAATTAATATTCTGAAATGACGTTTAATTATGTTTTAAATTGTGAAATTCTGTCTGAATGCAAACCCAAGTAGGCCGTAGCAAGAACAATCTAGTGAAATAGGGGATTATAGACCCCACCGACACCCAGTGTGAATGCGGTGCTCCATGTGTGCTCCCAATCAAATCATGCACCAATCATGTTGGAGTGTCCAATGTTCCCGTACACCTACACTTCTGAGGACCTCAAAAAAGATATACAGTATGTTAACCATACATGCTAAAAAAAATATTACCATTCGAAAACAAAATGGTTTTTATTTTTTTTAATATTAAAATATTCACTAAAAATGCTAAAAATATTCACTAAAATATTCAAAAAAATATAAAAATATTCACTAAAAATAAAAACTAAATTGCGATGTTTCCGTCCTTCAAGTACGCGTGTACAGAGTGTTTCTTTTACGTATCAATTTAACATTTTTAGTGAATATTTTAATATTAAAAAAAATAAAAACCATTTTGTTTTCGAATGGTAATATTTTTTTTAGCATGTATGGATGCTATACTTTTATTTTGCAACAAATTACTTAAGCTTTATTTACATCTAAACAATTTTACGTTCTTATTTAATTACATGACTTACCTAGTTAAGCATCAAACAAAAAGAAAACCCTTAGGACATCAAATTAATTCTTGAAGCACATTCCACATCACCGTCACTGGAAAAGTGCCCAAAAGATCAGCCTTTTGCCATTCAACGTGGTAATGCTGAATGTGCAAGTAAATAAATATGTACTTAATTAATTATTTTTTTGTTATTGCTAATTTGTACTCAACCTACATACAGTTAAAAAAAAAATTGCTAATTTATGGACCCAGTCAGAATCGAACTCATCCGACAAAAGCTTATAATTTTTAGACTCTTGCTTATACACGAGGTGTTTACACTACCTACTTATTTACTGTCAATAAATCATAGCATAGGGTTGGGTTGTTTGTCTAATAATAAACACGGTGCAATATATACCCCTACAATATAAGAAATACCTATATATGTTCACCGGACGATGTTGTAATTTGTACATGGGTATTTTCGTCAGAACATGTACTAAACTTCAAAAATGCATGCTTTAACAATGAAGCAGTTTCTTGCTATGTGTAGCAAGATCCTACTTCACAGATATCTCAATATCACTTAGTTAGGTTGTCACTTGTTTGACTTCAAACGAAGGACGAATATTTGTTGCCGTAAGTACTCCTACTTATGCTTTGTGGCCACGTGCCCTTTGATAAGAATGATGCTCATTATGTATTGAAATTATAAAAATGAGACGATAGTACCATCGTCATTGTATGTAGGTACTTATTTATTTATGTTGTTTGACCTCCTGAACTGCTATGCTCCTTGAAACGTGTGATAACGTGGCCGGCGTTGCTCCCACATGATACCCACGTCATGTCTAAAAATCGTGTTAGGCGCCGCATCGCCCGCGCGATGATGCAATGGGATTTCATCGTGCGAAGAAACCTTTCGCACTATAGGAAATCGTGTGTCCTGTTTCCGATCACACTCGAATGCACAGTTTTTGCTGTCGGACAATATTTCTTTAATCGTAATTAGAATTAAAAAAAGAAAACGTGGACCACATATAAACACATATAAACTTTATAAACAGAAATCAGCGTGGTGAATTACCTACAAAATCAGAATTTCGACGTACGGAAAAATAAGATTTTTACGAATATTTATCTAGGTCAACAGAAACATTTGATTACATACATTTGTATTAGTGTGGGACAAAGATTGGTGTTAACACTGGGGTAAGTTTGTTAAATTAATTTACATATAAATTTGTTAAATAGTTTTGTCGTGCGACGAAAACAAGACAATTTCGTCGCATCGCATGATCTTCAATAGGACATTCAGTAGATATCAGTATGTTTGAACGCACGGTCGCGGTCGCACGATAATTTTCGTAAGACGCACGCATCATCGTACGAGCGATGGCAGTAGGAGTAGGACGGCGCCGTACATTAGGTAGGTACCCTTCAACCGAGTTTTTTGCCTCCCTTTGATGGGACAAAAATGCAGATCAAAAGCGGACAAAAGGTAGTTCAAAGAGTAGCTGGCCTTTAATATTCTCCGAGCTAAATTGAGAGGTCGAAAAGAGAATGTGAAATGTGACTGTCAAAGAATAAAAAATATATAATATATAGTCGAGTTTAGCGCAACATTGAGATTTAATTAAACCTAGATTTGTATCATTTTGCTGCAAGCGCACCCGTTTAACTAGGACTCTTTGACTCTACGGTAAAGCTGTTATTGGTCACAATTTCATTTTTTTTTTTGTTTATTAAATTTTGGCACATTAAAGTTACCTTCTTTTATTTTCTCCTTTTATCTGTAATCGACTTTCTAGCCATAATCAGACGGGGTCTTCGTGTGAGACGTTTTTGTGTTGTTCCATTGAACATTCACGTTATGAGTTCAGTAGGTACTAAGTAAACTTTAAAGTTTCACTGTCTCTTGTCCAAGTTCGGGATTTGCCATCTCTTTCTGCTGATTTTATCCCCTTGTCTGTTTAAAAGGTTCTTGGGTAAGGGACCTATTGTGCGTGCTCAGTTTCCGTATATTTTGCATGTTTCGCATAGGTATATACTTAGTTCTTGTTTCACTGTTGGTATATTTAGGTGCTCGTGTAAGGTGGGTGTACCATGGAAGGCCACCATAGCAACTAAACCTTTAACAAAAAAACATTATTCCTTTATTTACTGGTAAAATAAAATGAACATTTTGGTTCATTGTTGCACATAAAAAATAAAAACATTTTCAATGGAGCTTATAAATCTCTATCAAATTTTAGGTTTCCTAAACACTTCCAAATGGCCTTGCTAGGAATAGGGCTCCTGATATTGATATTGATTGATATGGCTGATATAATAATTCAGTCATTTTACATAAAACTACTGTTATAAGATAACAATCAAAGACTTCGGTAATACTTGAGGTATTACCGAAGTCTTTGGTTGTTAACTATATTTAATATTCTTTTGTTTAAACAAAATTACACACACTTGTTTTTATTTTCACGTAAAAATAAAACCGGTCGAGAGCGAGTCGGGCTCGCGCACCGAAGGTACCGTACCATCCTACTTCCTATCCTACTATAATATTATAAATGCGAAAGTTTTTGAAGATGGATGGATGTTTGTTCCTCTTTCACGTAAAAACTACAAAGCGGATATTCATGAAATTTGGCATACAGATAGTTTATAACCTTGATTAACACACATAATACTTTTTATGCCGATATACTTACGGGTTCGAGACTTACGCGGGTGAAACCGCGGGGCGCTGCTAGTCATATATTAGTGTGTGTTTATGTGTGTGTGTGTGTGTTTGCGTGTGTGTGTGTTGAGGTGTGTGTGTGTGTTCATGTGTGTGGATGTGTGTGCACGATTTACACGATGTAAGTTAATAAAGACTCAGTATTTGAGTAGTCCTGTTGTAGAAGCCAGTTAGTGAATTTAGATTTAAGCTGGTGCCGGTTTAAATCTAATATGTTGAGAGTTTTGTGCATTGTTTTGTAGATGTGTGAACTTCAGATATAGTACTGGTGCCTGGCGAAACAGGTCTCGTGTTGGACACTTGGGGGGAAGTTAGTGCGATTATTTGGGTCAGATTTGGGCAATGTAGCATGCTTTCTGATAATGGTTTGGAGCACATAGATCTGACGGACCGTGAGCACCTTGCTATCAGCATAAAGTTGGGTTGTTGGGTATCTAAAAGGTTTTTTCAACATTACCTTCAAAACTGCTCTCTGCGCTCGTTCTGCCCTAAGAAACCTAGTTTTCCCAACACCACCCCAGACTGTGACACAGTAATCGATTATTATTTGGCATATTGCGAAGTAAACCATTTTCAAAGTGTTAATATCGGCTGATTCCCTAAGCCTTTTGAAGACATGGACTAGCCGCAAGGTCCTAGTTGTGACAGTATCAAGATGTCCGTCATCGATCTGTACTCCCAAATATTTAACATTGTTCGTTCTTGTGAGGGGCGAACAGAGGCAAGGTGTCTCTTGGTCAGAACAGGTGTGCGCAGTCATAAGGAAAGAGCTGGGTGGTTTGGAATTATTTCTGAGTGCAAAAGGGATGTATACAGTCTTATCTAGGTTTAGCGTGAGCAAGTTAACCCTTAACCATTTTGATACTTCTGACATAGCATGTTCGGCATTAGCTTTAACCGTTTCCCACGTAGGACCGTATACAATGATTGTCGTATCATCGGCATAGGTGAAGATCTTGCAATTTGGAAGTGACATACGGCATAGATATGTATATACGTAGATCTGAAACAAGTAGGTAGATAAGGGGGAAACGGTATTTTTATTTATATTTTTCATCAAAAGTCGAAAACTATAAGGCCTAAAAAAAGAAAAAATGTTTGAGAATGTGCATACAGCGTTCTTTCATATGATACTCACATGCCCTAGTAGCCCCACTTCGAATTTCTAAGACCCCGATGCAAAAAAAAAAAAATCTTTCTTATTTGAAAAATAGTTGGGCAAACGTCATCTAAAACTATTCCAAAATTCAAGTTGATAGCATTAGTAGTTCTTGAGATATCTAGCTGTGACAGACAGACAGACTGAGTCGCACCATAAGGGTTCCTTTTTACCATTTTGGTATGGAACCCAAATTATTCTCGGAACATCACCTAGAACCCTAGGTATAGGAAATCTAAGGATGTAGTCATGTAAATGATTAAGAAAACGTTTTGCTGAGTATTTTAACAAAACCATCAAACAACAAAATCAAATAACTTTTCTAATTTATTAATAATCTTTAAAAAAAAACACAAAATGATCCTAAAATGATTAAAAGGATAATTAATATGTTGCTAATGCATAGTTTTACCTTTCCCGACACGTATTTACCTATGTAGTACAAATTACTCGTCAGTTCTTTCATATTTATAATTCTGGGACGATGTTCGTCCAATCCAATTATTGTGCCCTAATAAGGAAACATTGGCCCTCCTAGGAACAGTACTAGTTTTCTAGTTTTTTGACTGGCCTGTTGGTCTAGTGGTTAGTGGCCCTGACTGCTATGCCGGAGGTCGTGGGTTCGATTCCCACCCAGGACAAATGTTTGTGTGATGAGCATGATAATTTGTTCTGTGTCTGGGTGTAATTTATCTATATATGTATGTATTTAGAAATATATAAGTATGTTTATCAGTTGTCTAGTACTCATAACACAAGCTCTGCTTAGCTTGAGGCTAGACGGCGTTGTGTGATAGTTGTGGAATATTATTATTATTATTATAATGATATTGTAATACCTATAAGTAATAAATTCCTTTTTCAATAGCAAAGCAAAATCAGATTAAAAATCACACGTAAATGCCTTTTGCTGTGCGCGGGTATTAGAATTTTAGCGACCACAAACGACTTCGACAAAGCCAAGGACCGCACCGCACAAATACGAGTAGCAGTGCTAGCGACAGGGGCGCGCGGGCGCCGCGTATGTGTCCTTGAGTTGGATGGATCTTTGTGTAAGAAGAGCGAAGTTGCGATAACACAACATTAACTGCGATTTTTGAAAATCAGCCTTAACAGAGCATTGCCTTACATGGGTAACCCACCTTATTTATGTGTTTGACAAACCAGGGTGCACTCGAGATTATTTTTAGGGCTAAATTACCTAGAGGGCTTAGAACCTTTGTAAAATTTCGATATTGGAGTTACTAACCGATCCTAAGAGTTCTATTCCGTAAGTCCAGATTAGTTTTGCATAATTTTACTATATCAAGTATATTTTGTTACTCAGGGATAATTTTGATTGTCTTCCTAAGAGCCAGGATAACCTTTTCATTTCTTTGGTGGCTGACTTTTTCTTGGCCCAGTATCCTAATTGCGTAACACACTAGATATCAATCGGAATCTGAATCATATTGCTAATCCATTGCTTCATATGTTCGAAAAATATGTCTGTTCGACAACGTAAATACCGCAATGAATGCTGTTGAACTGTCAAAATGAAACTGATTCCGATAGATAAGTGTGTTACGCAATTGCCTCGCAGATAAGCCTTCTGTCTAGACATAGATCGAGGTATTTTACTGTAGTACTGCGTGAAGAGACATGAAGCGCGATTTTGCCCCAGTGTACCTACATGGAAAGTAAAAACCCCTACCAACCTGCTTACCCAGGTAGTATATTTAATTCAATAAAAAATCCAGCGGAAGTTGTTTTAGGTATAATTGAGACAATTCGGAAAGAAAATCGTATTTTCTTTCAATTAAACAATATACAGGGCTATTTTCACAGGGTGTTCTACCCATGAATATGAACAACTTTCACTATGGGACCAACTCTGAAATCACGAAAAATAATCAGCTGTTTCATACGAGAGTTCTATACCTACTCGACCAAAATGGTAGAACACCCTGTGAAAATTTAGCTAGTGATTTAAAAATAACCCTGTATATAGAAAGAAGAAATACAATAGATATAGGACCAAAACACGAACAGTCATATCACAAGCGTAGGACCGAATTCAATTTGCATTGTCAGAATCAACGTGCAATGCATGAAATTCAATTAAAATCTGCACTAAACCACTGAACTAAAGCCTGTCAGTATATCAATGATGGCATAACAAAATATCATCCAATGGGAACGTAGATACCTAAAGGTATTGAGCTAAGTATATCATTTTAAAACTGAAACCCGACTTCGCCTTAACAGAAAAGACGCCAGTGAATAGGTATCATTACACCTTTGACATAATTACACTATATTGTAATAGAGTTGTTAGTAGGTAAATCATCGTGTAATCGAACTACATAGGTGCTCCGTAGGCAGCCACACCAAGGTATGATACGAGTATAATAGACGGGTTAATTCAACCATAAATTATTTATGTCAATGGCAACGCTATTTTTGACTTCATTGTCGTAGGACATACGACCACACTGGGTGCGTCCGGCGCTCCTAAGTTATGGTCCATAGAGCCAGCTGATATCACTGTAGAGCTAGCCAATGAGATATCTGCCGGTCTATTCTGTAAAAATCTCACCGTGAAAACTTAGGTGAAGTGAGCTTCAAGTGAGCTGTCCCACCTGATGCCTGGTATGTTTGTGTAACAAACATACAGCTGTCAAAGTTTTTGATAAAGACGTGTGAATTTTAATGTATTATAAGATAACTTTACAAATTAATTACACTCTAACAAATGTTGTGGAACTCCGTGTGAATTGTGTGGACGATTTTTAAGTATTTGCGTTTTTTTTTTCATCTATCTTTTATTTCACAATGTATTCTACCTGGCATATCGCCCAGTTGAAGGACAATTGGAAAAAGCGGAGTATCGCAATAAGGAAGGAAAGCCTAACTTGTCGTAACGTACATTATATTTAACATGTTATCGACTTTTAGCCGTATTCTGGATAATATTATGGTTTTATAAGATATAAAATAACCTTAACTCAATACTTTTTTTCTTTTTAATGATATTAATGTTATACAGGATCTAAGGTTACTTATTACAAAATGTATGGTTATTTGAAAGGAAACCATTTTTTTCACAGGTTGTAAGCTTTTCTACTAATATTAATAAAAAGACAACATTAATAGGTAATAATAGGTATGGTACCAAAGTGTCGTCTTAGAAGTGGTCTCGAAGTCTGTTTCCTTGAAATGTTTCCCACATAACCTCGAAAAAACACTAGATTTGAAGTTTTTTCATTTCAGTGGCTTTTCCCACTTTCTCTTCATGCGAAAATTAGTTGGGAATTTGCCAACGCCTATTTATTTGCATCCAACCACCCATTATAACGATAAAATTCACAAAAACACAAAATACTTATTGTTTAATTTCAATAGAGTTTGACAGTTTATTCGTGATAAACACTCAGCGCCATCTACGCGGAACTAATTGACAGTTTTCTTCCCTATTGTCAGGAGATCAATCCAACTACGTATATCAAGAGAACTCGATTCAAGTTTCATTAAAGAGACGCATAGATAGGAATGTAGGGATATACAAAATTCCGTAGGGCAGTCGAATAAATCGGCTCATTGCAAAAATCCTACGGCGATTGCAAAATATCCAGTTATTTGGAATTTATGCAAGACTTTCGAAAACATCCACGCTATTTCCAGAACCATTGCAAATAGCATGAGCTTCCAATTAATTTTAAAGGGTCATTTCATAATGAATTGGAAACTCGTTGAAACATTTGCTTGATAAAGAGAAAAATACATGAAAACAACAAAGAAGTGTTTATTTTGTTGCTTTTAGGCCTGTGTTCACCAACATTCAAACTGCCGGTTGGGTATTTAAATAGTTGGTTCATGTCAAATTTCCTAAGGGAAGAACTGATTAAATATCCAAACAGCCGTTTTAAAAGTCAGTGAATACTGCCCTTACTTGAACATGATCTCTATTTCAGAAAAATATGTTGATATTGGCTGTATCAAGAATCGGCAGCATTTAAACATTTTATTTGCTTATTGGTAGGGAGCCCAGAGAGTTGTTGAGCAAGCATGTGTGCCCATCCAAATCCGTTCAGCCTAGTATAGTCTAATCATATAGTGGTGCTATTATTGATCGAAGAGTAAAGATGTAGCTTTGAAAGCTTTTCTAAAACCAGCACACTAATTGCGTAACACGCTATCAATCGGAATCTGAATCATTTTGAAGCAAATTGCTAATCCATTACTTCATATGTTCGGAAAATTTGTCTTCTCAACACCGTAAATAACACAATGAATTTTGTTGAACTGTCAAAATTAAACCGATTCTGATTGACAGAATTCTGGTTACACAATTAGGGTACCGAATTTGACTTTTTAAAATAAAGTCTCGTGTCGTCGTCGTCTTCTTACAAATATTGGTAGGTAAGGAAAAGAAAAAAGAAAAGGAAAATGGAAAGGTAGTTCAATCCTCCAAGTAACTTTTTAACATCAGTCCATCAGTTTTAGAAAATAGCGGAAGGCAGACCTCAAAGTAGCGGAAGACAGAAGCAAAAATAATCAATCTGCCTAGCCTTTTCCCATCTATGTTGGGGTCGGCTTCCAGTCTAACCGGATGCAGCTAAATACCAGTATTTTACATGGAGCGACTGCCTATCTGACCTTCACAACCCAGTTATTGGGTAATTAAGACTGGTTGTCAAACTTTCGGGCTTCAGCCGCCCCGTAACGACTGTCAAAGATCCACGAATGACAGCTGGGACCTACAGCTTAACGTGCTTTCCGAGGCACGGAGGAGTCTCAGTATGTAAAGGTCACCCATCTACGGACCAAACCCGGCAAGCGTAGCTTAACCTGATGGATCGACCCGTGCGGCTGTTATTACTTAGCCAGCAAAAATAGAAGCAAAAAAAGCAGAAATAGAAGCAAAAATAGCGGAAAGGTCTGTATCCTTTCCGTTTTGCCAATTTTGGCAAGGATCACTGAAAAATGAAAATGCTTTGAATAAAAAACAAACAATACGTGCTCAGTCCCGAGTTTATTACGAGTAGATTGCAAAGGTATTTTACTACCTATAGGCAGATATTTAATTAGTAAATAATGACTAGTTTATATTTAAACCATGATGGAAGATTTTACCAAATCGTAACGTGTCAAACGAATGTCAACTACTGTTTCAAAACTACAGTGTTTGTTTTAAGTACGAGACATTTATAATTTCAACTGAATTATCAGCCTGCCATCTACATTGAAAACCTATTGTGTAATGCACCCTCTTACTTCGCGAGACACGTTTGTTCCTCCCTCAAGTCACCAGTAGGTATGGATATTGTCTGAATTTGAACTGAAGTACCGAATACCGCTATTGAGCACTCGTGTTGCCATAAGCATGAGAAATAATTGAGCTAATAAGCTATCCGATAGCTTCACATATTTTCCATCAATTAAACCTACTCGGTTTATTCTCCATTGCAGCCTGATTATTGAGTTAAAGGGATTTGCAGTTGGACGTCACACAATAGCTAGGTAATGGCACCGATTCCCTTGTTCACAAACTAAATTTAAGTTCAGTGCATCTTTTTCTTTCTATTTCATTAAGAAAAGCACAGAAGATAAATACCAGTTTAGTTCTGTCAAATTAGTCAGCGCCTGACGTAAATTGACGTAGGTATTTATAGTAGCCGATTTTTTAGTCACGTCTAAACTTGTATAGAGAGTATCTTAATTTGACAGGACTAAACTAATATTTATCGTCTGTCCTTTTCTTAATGAAATAGAAAAAAAAAGATGCACTGAACTTAAATTTAGTTTAGTTTGTGAACAAGCGAATCGGTGCCAATGACAGTTAGGATCTGAAGCCTTGTGTTCGCATGATAATTCAATGTTGATTTAATTCATGACTACTGACTAGATATCGGTAGAGAGTACCTATGCTTACATGCACGTGTATGCAGTTTACCGCAGACACCCGCTTCAGGATGACTGACACGTAGCCTGACAGACTCATGTTTGTATTCTCACCTTTGCAGGCAGGGATAGGTGTAGTATTAGATAGGTATATCTTTAAGAAAACCGAACCCAAAGTCGTGAATTTCAGATGAAAACTGTGGAAATAGAGCTGTCAAGAACTGTAAATTGCAGCAATTTGATATGTCTAGTACTCTACTCTAAACCTTTTAGGAAAAAATATTTCCATGGTGTAAAAAGTGCAAGAGATGGCCGTGTACAATCTCGGGTTTGCCAAACTTTTCATCAATTTTGATCTCTCCTGTGTGTATTTTAACGGTTTAAGTAATATTAAACGCAGAAGTACGTATGTTTCTCGACTTAGGGGCGGTTTTTTGATCCGTAGTTAACTCGACCAATGGTTACAGTAACTAATGGTTGAAATTCGGCTAAATGTGAAAGGCTAAACATGTATTCATGTTGGCTCATTCATATTAAAAAATAGTAACTAATGGCATAACTAATTCATATTTCGCCTTTCACATTTAGCCAAAATTCAAACATTAGTTACTATGTTTAACCATTGGTTGAGTTAACTACGGATAAAAAAACCGGCCCTTAGCTACTTGGTATCGCTTTGAAGTAAATTTTCCTAATTTTTGATAACATCACAGTTTTAGGAATCGCCAGCTCGAAGTCCCGACCTCAATCCAATAGAGCACATCTGGGATGTTCTGAAGCGATAAGTAAGATCAGTGCAGCCTGCTCCGCAAAACGTCAGGGAGCTGAAGCATGTAATTGCAGCCGCGGATTGGGAAATTATTCCACAAGAAACCATTAGGAATATCCTCGATAGCATGCTCAGACGAATGCAAGCTGTCATTTTAGCAAGAAAGGGGCCACACTATTAAATTAAAAAAAAATGTTTTTACATTACGTACTTATAAAATTTACTGTTTTAAAGAGTAGGTAACTACACTACTGTTTGTTTGGACTTTGAGGCCGCTATCCTACTGGCGTTTAACGAGCGTTGGCGTTTTTGCAACGATTGCGCAGCGATGACGCTGCACAGACGCGACTTTGATGTCGCGAGTCTCTAGTGGCACGTTGCGCATCCGCTGAACGCAACGTTAACGTCGCGCACATGCTGCGCCACGAAACGAGCGGGACGGCAAAATTTTACTTGTTGCCAAAACCGCAACGTTAACGTCGCATTGACGCGACATTAACGTTGTGAAGTCGCAGCGCGAACGCTTGCCACTAGAGAGTCACGACGTCAATGTCGCGTCTGTACGGTGTTGTCGCTGCGAAGACGTTGTAGAAATGCCAACGCTCGAAAAACGCCAGTGAGATCCCTACGTCTACGAAGTTGCTAAGCAACGTCTACGAGGCTGCTAAGCAACGTCTACGAGGCCGCTACGCAACGTTTACGAGGCTGCTCCGCAACGGCTTCGAGGCTGCTACGCAACGTCTACTAGGCCGCTACGCAACGTGTACGAGGCTGCTACGCACCGTCTATGAAGCTGCTATGCAACGTCTACGAGGCTGCTACGCAACGTCTACGAGGCTGCTACGCAGCGTCTATAATAGCGTTATGTTCTCAGGTTAGATTTTGGTAGTTTATGTATTAGTCGCACTTGTATTAGTACAAACGAGCGAAACTGAGGCAGAGGCCTGTTAAATATAGTGTTTTATTATGGTTATGTACTTGTGTTGAACTTATAAGCCGACTTATTGGCTTTACAAAGTGGCTACTGTATAACAGGAATTAGACACGTTCGAAATGACTACAATGACGTTTTTCGTCGTTGACGCCTGATAAACATAATAGGTTGGGGAAAAACTTTCTTCGCATTTTTTAAGAAAATTCAAACCATTTTTTAATATAGTTTATTTACATTTAAGTAAAGTATGTAGGTACCATTTTGTTCGATAACTTTTTGCCATCTTGTAGGTAGGGACATGATCCCATTGCTATAGAAATTTTGGGACTTCGGGTCAAAATACCGCGACAAGTGGTTTTGGCAGTCCTCTCGTGATGTTAACCTGACACTGCCTAAAGAATTCTGAAGAGACCGAAACAGGTGGAAATCTGAAGGTGCAAGGTCAGGACTATACGGCGGATGCATTAACACCTCCCAGCCAAACTTTCTTAATTTTTGCTGAGTGGCTAAAGATGTGTGAGGTCTAGCGTTATCATGATGAAAAACCACACCCCTTCTGTTGATTAATTCCGGCCGCTTTCTCTCAACTTCTTGCTTTAATCTCATCAGTTGTTCGCAGTAGAGTTCAGAATCGATGGTCCTGCCTGGTGGTAACAGCTCATAATGAATAATGCCCTTCCAATCCCACTACACACACAGCATCACCTTGTTGTGAGTTAACCCGGGTTTCGCCACAGTCTGTGAAGCCTTACCGACCACGACCTTTTTCGCAAGTTCTTGTCACACGTGATCCACTTTTCATCACCAGTTATCAGCTTCTTCAAAAATGGTTCGGTTTCATCACGTCGTAATAAAGAATCACAAATGAGTACACGGTTCATTAGGTTTCTTTCAGTGAGCTCGTGAGGTACCCAAATGTCGAGCTTTTTTGTGTACCCAGTTTTTTTCAAATGCGCCAAAACTGTTTTGTGGTCAATTTCCAGTTCTTCAGCTACGTCGTAACTACTGATATGCCAATATCTTGCTCCACTTTTTCAAAAATGGCATCCATTTTATCCGTAATAGGGCGACCAGAGCGACGTGCATCTTTGACATCAAAATTTCCAGATTGAAAACGCTTAAACCAAATTTGTGCTACTCTCACAGACACTACACTAGGTCCATAAACATCGCAAATTTTTTTCGCGGCTTGCGTTGCATTTTTACCTTTTTTGTAGTAAAATTTTAAAATGTATCGAATTTCTTCATTAGATTCACTCATCTTGACGGTACGAAAAACAAATGAAAATCACACATTTTCCTAATTTGAATTTGGAATTATGTTCTTTAAAATTTAAACTTTCAATGATACCAAAAGTCCAAAACCAGCCAGATACAAATAGTATAGCCAAAGAGATTTTATTACAAGTTCATACATACTATAATGCGAAAAGACTTTTTCCCCAACCTAATATATAAATGACCTCCCAAAAATTCTAAATAAACAAACTACATACATCTATTTGCCGATGATATCTCCATACTTGTGAAATAAGACAAAAATTGTGACTCACATACCATCTTACAAAATACTGTCCAGACAGTAACACTTTGGCTACAAGATCACAGTTTAGAAATTGACTGTAATAAAACTAAAATGATGCAATTTGGATCGTATAACCCCCATAATGCAAATGTAATTTTAATGACACCCCAATAGAATCAGTAATTACATTAAATTACTCGGTATAAACACACACACATCTAAATTGGAAAAGCACATAGAAATAGTTAAATCTAAATTATCTAAATTTACCTACGCCTTGTTTCAACACAAATACAGAAAGAGCACTATCGGCATACTACGCCCACGCAAACTCGTGCATAAGATATGGAGTGATGTTATAGCGTCAACGCAAGCCAAATATTTATAATCCAAAAAAAATGTGTTAGAATACTGGATATTGACAATACCCAAAGCTGTAAGCCATACTTTGTTAAATTAAAACTCCTAACGTTATCGTCTATGTATCAGGTTGGCACAAAAGTAATGAGACACTCTACAAAACTCTATACATTTCCTTTTTCAAGTTAATTGTTTCTGATAATATTCTAGAATGTTGTAGAACATTCTAGGTACTTGTGATGTGGGGGTATATATAAGCCGCCCTCGCGATCGGTTTAGTCAAAACCGTTTCCTCCGAAAGGCAACGGGAGCCCCTTGGTTCGTTCAGAACGAAATCCTCCATTTAGATCTCGACATTATCACCATCTCTCAGTTCTTGAAACGCAATTCCAAGTACCAACCATCGCAACCCTCTGGTTGTCGAGGCGGCTAGCAATGTCCCCTCCCGTATTAGTAAGGTCCGCCGCCCCAGGCTTGTCCTCTCAGATACCGATGACCCCATAACTCTTCTCCAGGAGAACAGTAGGGACCGTAGGAACAAAAGCAAATCAACATTCCGACCTCGCCGCCGAGGTCACTCGCGACGACCCCGAAGTAATCGTCCTCCCCCCGTCCCTTGCTCGGTAATGCAGTGCCAGCTGGTGGCGTAGCTGAGCCTGTAGCTTTAAACTCCCCGTTCAATAATAATTACTCTGGTTCGTTCGCCACTGGCCGAGGTTCGTTCCCCACAGGGGGAGCCCTTAGCGTGTAGTCCCTTAGTCAGTAAGTTTTATGCCCTGGCTGGAGGCTTTGAGTTCGCTTAAGACAGCCACAGGATTGACCGGTTAAGTAGTCACGGCCTCTCTAGGCCAATTACGAGATGCTATACAAGAAAATAATCGGTTTAGTCAGTTTGAAGAAAAATGGACGAGCGACAAGTTCGAACACTATACTATACGAGTACTTGTTAGGCCACAGTGCGCGGGCTGCGGCTGACAATATCAACACTACATTGGGCGCTGGAAATACAAGCCATATGACGGTGTCCCGATGGTTTGACCGTTTTAAATCAGGAGACAGGAGCCTTGAAAGTCAGCCACGCTCTGGACGACCACCCGCAGTGAATGATGACGAATTACACCGCGAACTGCAGTCGAATCCGGATGCTACCACTCGTGAATTAGCGGAAGCACTTAACTGCAGTCGCCACGCCGTGGAAAACCATCTGCATAAACATGAGTATCGAAAAGTTTTGGTTCGGTGGGTACCGCACCTCCTTACCGACGCGACGCCAGTCGTGCAGTCCGTGTCGCTATTTGTCAATCACTTTTGCTGCGACCCTGACGTAAAGAGTTTTTGTCTGATCTGGTTACTGGAGATGAATCATGGATTCATTACAAGAACGATACACGTCGTGCTTTTTGGCTGCCTCCAGAAGAAACGGCACCAACTAAACCAAAGCTGAGTCAAAAGAACCGCTTAAAAGATCTGCTTTGCTGATTCTGGGACGCGCAAGGTATACTGTTTTATGAACTATTACACAATGGAACTAAAAACGCTGACAAATATTCATCCTAGCTCACCAAACTATCTGCTGCTATCAAGAAAAAACGACGAAGACGAGTCAATGCAGTTTTACTACACGATAACGCTCGACCTCATGACGCATCTGCCGTGCGCCAACAGTTGGAGAACTTGGGCTGGGAGACGATACCCCACCCACCTTATTCCCCAGACCTCGCCCCATCAGACTAACATTTGTAGAGCCCTGAAACAACATTTTCGGGGTAAACAATTTAATGATTTCTCTGATGCGGAGTTGAACAACTTTTTCGAGGCACAGCCATCAGAGTTCTGGGTGAAAGGCATCCAAACTTTGCCGGATCGTTGGCAAGAAGTCTTAGATGCTAATGGTAATTACATCATTAACTAAGCTTTTTGTATTGTAATAATAATAAAAAATATAAAACGTAAACCAAGTGGCTCATTACTTTTGTGCCAACCTCATGACATTTGCATATGTATTTAAAAATAGCAACATTTTTCCAAAAACAAAAGATATTCATAACTTAAAAACACATCATAAAAATAGATTACATCTTCCACCCTCACGGATCAAACTGCTTTACCATAGCCCATATGGCAGTAAAAATTTTCAACAAATTATCGCAACAAATAAAAGAAGAAACCAAATTCAATAAATGTAACGGAAAATTAAAAGAATATCGAAGATATTATATTAAGAAGGTCGCAGAATACCTAGAACAAATATTTAGTAAATATCATAGCTCGGTGAATAATTACATATTATATTAAAGTCATGTAATACCCAAAAAAGAATGCACACATAGGTACTTTTACTATTACGTTATTATTATTTTAAAATTATTATTATGTTGCCGTGCCCTAACCGGGTTTCATGTTGGAACTTAATTGTAACAACTAAATGTACACATGAACGCAATAAAGAGTTTTGAGTTTGAGTTTGTTTAAATTTATTCTCATTGAAAATACCTAATTAAAAAAAACCGGCCAACTGCGCGTTGGAACACGCACAATGAAGAGTTCCGTAGTTGGAATTAATATATCCCCAGAACAAACTTAACATTGTAGTTGAAAAACATGTTCTCCCATACATTCCAACTGCAAATGTAAGTTTGTACGCACAAAGGTGAGAGATTCACCATGTTATTTTAGACTTGTTATAAGTTCTCCTGTAATTTAAGCTATAGAACTATTTTCTGTACTTTTTTCAACATTTTAGGCTCAGTAGTTTCGGAGATAAGGGGAGAATGGTCAATTTGCGTCTATTTTCTTAAATAACTTTAAAATTATTTATTTGAAAAGTATTAAATAAATATATATTTGAGACCCTCACAGTAAGCCCTTTCATTTGATATGTCATACGGTACAGTTTGCAAAACTTTTTTTTTATATTTTCTTATTTGCCCCCAAAAGAGACCCCCATATTCAAAATTCATTTATTTACATTACACCTCCGTGTTTGGGTCACAGCAATTCATACGTGTACCAAATTTCAAATTGATCAGTCCATAAGATTCAGAGCAAATTGGCCGTGACAGACGGGCAGACAGACAGACACACCAGTGATCCTATAAGGGTTCCGTTTTTTCCTTTTGAGGTACGGAAGCCTAGAAAAGGTAGAAAGCTGAAAGCCATACTTAGGTATCTTATTTCAGCTTCCGACACTTTTCGTGGTCGTTGCTAAACCATAATTACCTAGTCAATCAATCTGCCTAGCCTTTTCCGCACTATGTTGGTGTCGGCTTCCAGTCTAACCGGATGCAGCTGAATACCAGTATTTTACATGGAGCGACTGCCTATCTGACCTCCACAACCCAGTTACTGGGTAATACGATACCCCTTGGTAAGACTGGTTGTCAGACTTTCGGGCTTCTGACGACCCGTAACGACTGTCAAAGATCCACGAATGGCAGCCGGGACCAACGGCTTAACGTGCTTTCCGAGGCACGGAGGAGTCTCGGTATGTAAAGATGGTCACCCATCCACAGACCAACCCCGGCAAGCGTAGCTTAACCTGATGAATCGACCCGTGCGGCTGTTATTACTTAGCCCTATTAAGTATTGTTACAAAAATATTTCGATTCGGAACCGGGTAGATGCCGCGTAAATGCCTATCATCTGCGCTAGCTAGTTGCTACTCTTAAATCAACGCCCAATTACTGTACTTCTTTTCCTGTTTAGTGGAATTCAAAAAACTGACTACCAGATGTATTCCTTGGAATAAGTTGCAATCCCTGAAAAAGCTACATAGCTTTCAGATACCTACCTCCATTAAAAGAATGATACAAACATAATTCATTTGACTAATATTAGTTCTATACAGATTTAGTAATATCTACTATTTAATTGTTGAATCTGTATAAAGTCACCTAGTTCCCTACCTCCTTATGCACTTATTTTAGGCCGCCCGGCAATGTTCTTTTCGGCTTAGGCGTTGAAAGAAATGAAACTAACAATGGCGTTGGTAGGTTAGGTTGGGTATCTGCAACTATAGTCACTTTCCGCGTATTTCGGAAATTGTGATTGCGATTAAAGGCTCCTGCACACAGATGCGACACACGACGCGAATCGCACGCGACAGTAAGGCATTGCGTGCCGCACGACGAGCAGCGATTCGCGTCGCATGTTGCACCTCTTTGAAGGAGCCTTAAAACTTCTGGAGAATGTCATTGAGTCTTTCTTATCGCGGCTACGAACACAGATGCAACTAATGTTTTATAATTACGAACTTATAACTAATCGCTAAGCATTTTCTTGGAATTCAGTTTCAAATTAGAGTTTTTAAATAAACCTCGGCTGAAACGGATGCTTTCGCAACAATAACATTTCGCGATCGCTCGCTCGCGCCCGCCGCTATGAATCTCACACTTATTTATAAAGCCATGGTAACAACACGCTATTTATAAACGAGCAGGCAATAAAACTTGGTAAACTTAAGAATAATGTTGTAATACTTACAAACTGTGAGTGTCGCTCGGCGGCTTCGGAACGGTCAACAGGTCTTGGTGTAAGCACGCAACTTTGCTCCGGAAGCATTGACATTTCGAAGGACAGTTTTTAGACAAAGTAAAGTTTAAAAAATTGAAGAGAAGTAAAAACTTAAAAAAGATTATGGGCCTCATTGTTTAGAATTAAAGTTGAAAAGTGTGTTTAATGCTGGACGCGGTACAATGAGCCGCTGTGGGAGCGAGCGGCTGGATGCGAGTGCACCGTGCAGGCGTCGACTGGCGAAGTGTCGGCGGCCGGCGCTTGACTGGACTTGGATGTAGCGCGGGATGCGATGACGGCAGGCAGGCAATCGCACCGCGCCGCGCGGATTGCGTTTCCCGAACAATCAAGTGATGCGCTCCGGGGACGCCCATACGTTCAACAGAAGTGAAGTTTATAATTGAAAAACTCCGAAACAAAAGCCGATTAATTCACTTTCGTATTTTTACTGGAAATACAAAAGAATGATTTCCTACGTAGGAATGATTATGTTGTTTGTTAAACTAATTCAACGTCAATTTGGCTTGTAGCACGGGCATTCAAATAGATAAGATTAAAAAAATCCAGTGCTGATAGTTTCCCCAGAATTTAAGTAAAATAAATTTTAAAACATTTGGGCATAATGTGGGTTTGTCGGCTTTTGTTCCGGAGCTCCTCAATTCGGATAATTGATTTCCTTTAGCTATTGCATATTTTACACAGGTTTTAATTCAGTACCTACATAACATCAAGAACTTCCGAGATTAGATAAAATAAACAAGCATCTAGGTAGGTAATGTAGGTAAGCACACAGTCTGCAACGAAAGTACGTTTTCTACACAGTTCAGTTCAGTTTTCAGTTCATAAAATGTTGAAGATTCAATAATTTTGTGTCAATTTACATGTTAGGTACGTTAAATTTTGTTCATTGAATTAAGAAAATGGCTGCCGTGCTGTGTGGCTGCTGAGAGTTCCGATTTTCGAATAGTGCAAAATGTTAGGTAATGGTGTCGATTCCCTTTTTCACAAACTAAACTAAAGTTCAGTGCATCTTTTTCTTTCTATTTCATTAAGAAAAGGACAGGAGATAAATATTAGTTTAGTCCTGTCAAATTAGTCAGCGCCTGACATAAATTGGCGCCGATTTCCTTGTTTACAAACGAAACTAAATTTAATGTCAGTGCATCTTTTTCTTTCTATTTCATTAAGAAAAGGACAGAGGATAAATATTAATTTATTCCTGCCAAATTAGTCAGCGTCTGACGTAAATAGACGTAAGTATTTTTTGTAGTACCTACCTAAGTAATTTTTTAATCACGTCTAAACTTGTCTAAGGAGTATCTTAATTTGACAAGACTAAACTAATATTTATCGTCTGTCCTTTTCTTAATGAAATAGAGATAAAAAGATGCACTGAACTTAAATTTAGTTTAGTTTGTGAATAAGGGAATCGGCGCCATTGACGTATTTTTAGTAGTCAATTTTTTAATCACGTCTAAACTTGTCTATGGAGTATGGAGTATGTTTAGTTTGTGAGCAAGGGAATCAGCGCCAATACCTACTTAAGGGTTATGAATGGACAGGCAGCCTTAGGGTGCCTCCACAGAAGCGGAGCGAGGCTGCGGAGCGGAGAAACGGAGAAATATTAACCAATAGGATCCTGGCTCCTGGAGTGGAACGGAGATTTATGCAATCCTTAATATTTCTCCGTTTCACCGCTCCGCAGCTTCGCTCCGCTTATGTGGACAGGCACCCTGGATGTACAACTGCGGACAGTGGTCGCCACACTCGCCACACGCCGCCGCACGGTAGGCTGAAAGTCGCCTTTTAAAGACAGGCTTGAATTTTTGGCTAGAAATGGATTAGAATGAAAGAGTTATACTTTTTTTTAAAGAAACATTTTATGGCGTTGGCATGAAAAATGAGGCTATCTCTGGAATCACAAGATTGGCCGTTATATCCTTACATATAATTATAGGTAAGTAGTACTATGTATTTATTTGTAATTTTTTGACATACTCCGGATCGCGGCCCCACTTGTGCTTTTTTAAAATCCTCTATATATATATATATATATATTACAAGATTTAATAACTATTTCAATATTTATTGCCTGGTTTTTTCATATCCTAAGCCAAAACAGTCTAAGAAATCACAAAAGTTCGTTTTACATAGGTACAAAAACCAAACTTTTATGATTTCTTAGACTGTTTTGGCTTATG
Source organism: Dicycla oo (assembly GCA_948252095.1). Classification (NCBI taxonomy): domain Eukaryota; kingdom Metazoa; phylum Arthropoda; class Insecta; order Lepidoptera; family Noctuidae; genus Dicycla; species Dicycla oo. The sequence goes on from OX411709.1 coordinate 23,837,451, forward strand.
GTATAAAAATGCTGTAAACTAGACTAGGCATTCTCATATTTAAAGCATTTAAGCATTAAATTGAATCATCAACATATTTTTGTAATTTAGAGGATTTAAAAAAAAAAGCAGAAGTGGTGCCGCAATCCGAAGTATGTCAAAAAAAATACAAATAAATATACCTATATCTGTGTGTAAGGATATAACGGCCATTCTCGCGATTCCAGAGATAGCCTCATTTCTCTTGTCGGCGCCATACAGATTTTTCTTTAAAAAAAAATATAAGTAACTCTTTCATTTCTATACCTAATTGCCTCATACGAAATTTTATAGTATAGTAATGATCAGCAGAATCCATTTCTAGCCAAAAAAAGGACCCTTCAAAATTCAAGTCTCTATGTCTTTGAAAGGTGATTTTCAGCTTACCGTGCGCCGCGCCGCTAGTGCCCGCGATGGTATACACATACGAGTATAGGTAATCTACCTAATTGCTAAGGGCCGGTTTTTTTATCTGTAGTAACTAATAGTTGAATTTTGGCTAAATGTGAAAGGCTAAACATGAATGTATTCATATTAGCTCATTCATATTAAAAATAAGTAAGTAATGGCGTAACTCATTCATGTTTAGCCTTTCACATTTAGCCAAAATTCAACCATTAGTTACTATGTTTAACCATTGGTTGAGTTAACTACGGATCAAAAAACCGGCCCTAAAAATCTTTTTTTTTTTAAATTACCACCTGTGTTTTCTTAGTGTTACTGATTTAAGTACTATCACATAACATGTTTCTGTACAAAAATTTTACCACACAGAAGGAGCGGCAAATGTTTTTTTTTTATTCTTGAAAATAATTATAATTTAATTTCAACTCTTCCCTGACCAAAAGCTTTCACCTGTTTTACGCGACCATAGTTTCAGAGTTCCTTTCACCAGTTTCACCCAGGTTTTGGGCTAGAACCTGCGAAGCTTACCAATCAGTAGATTTCTCCGTTTATACCCATAGGTAGGTTAGGTACATACTTACTTTAGTTTTTCACCCCAAAGTCCAAAAAAAGTCATAAAACTTTTTATATGTGTACGGTCACTTGAATCCTACGATAGCTGGATAGGAAAGAGCCGATCTCTTGATCAGAGTAACTATTAAGGCTATGTCGTATTGGTTCAGAAGTGCCCTTTAAAAAAGTTTTTACAATGGCATTCTCGTCTTCAAATATGTTTAGTTGTATTAGCGTCTCAATCTGCCTAGCCTTTTCCCAACTATGTTGGGGTCGGCTTCCAGTCTAACCGGATGCAGCTGAATACCAGTATTTTACATGGAGCGACTACCTATCTGACCTCCACAACCCAGTTACTGGGTAATACGATACCCCTTGGCTTCTGACGACCCGTAACGACTGTCAAAGATCCACGAATGACAGCCGGGACCAACGGTTTAACGTGCTTTCCGAGGCACGGAGGAGTCTCGGTATGTAAAGATGGTCACCCATCCACAGACCAACCTCGGCAAGCGTAGCTTAACCTGATGGATCGACCCGCGCGGCGGTTATTACTTAGCCACGAGCTCCTTTTAAATAAATGAAAATTTTAAGCGACGATATGGTATGGAACCGACATAATTATGTGCAATAAATTAAACTACAAGTAATACCACTCCACAGAAGTATAGCAAATTAAATATTAAATAAATTAAAAAGATAGTTTTCAAACAAAATAAATATCAAAATAAATTCAGTAAAAGTAATCACTCTGTTTAGACAACCGGGCTTGCCACCTGTGGTGCACCATAATGCCCAATCCATTGTTCGCCGAACATGGGTTTTTTTTTTTGTTTGCACACACTGACCTAGTGATCCAATTCTACAGTGTTAAAATTTGCTCAAAATTAAAACTCTACTTTTTGACCAAATGGTCTGTGATGATTATAGCAAGGGCGACAATAAGTATGTGGTTTAATTTATTACATACAGGATGTCCCAGAAATCGACCGACATACTGTAGGTGGTGATAGCTTTGGTCAAGCCCTGCCAAAATAACAAAACATATGTTCCGCAAAATTTTATAGTTTTTGAGTTATACCAGATTTAAAAAAAAATATCAAAATTACCGCCATGCGTCATTCTTTTGACTCATATGTAAATAAAATCTTTTCATTTATAACTTTTTCCATAAAATATTATTTAGTAGTTTCTCTATCCGTAATTACCTTTAATTCCCCATAAAAACTTACAAATTCAACATAAATTCATTATTCTTTGATTTTTTCCTCAAATATATTTTTGTTAATAAGTTTTAAACAGTGGTGACGAAAAAAAAAGTATGTGGCACTTTTGGCAAACATATTCAAAAACTTGCTTGTTTTATGCCAATTTTGGAAATGTAAGCAGTTGCACATTTTATTTATAAATTACGAGAAAATTGAAATTTTTGCTTGGAAGGGGCTGATTTTATTATGAATTAAAGTTCAAAACTTTGTCAAAAAGTCCTTGGTTATAACTAATACAGCTACGTAAGTACCTACTTACTTAAAAGTTATTGGTTTTTGAAAAAAAACACAGACTTGAAATTGAAATAAAAGTTTTTATTCTCTCTATTAAATAATATTTTGATGGAAAAAGTTATAAATTAAACGATTCTATTTACATATGAGAGTCAAAAGAATGACGCATGGCGGTAATTTTGTCATCATGTACTTTTTTTTTTAATCTGGTATAACTATAAAAGTATAAGATTTTGCGGAACATATGTTATTATGTAACCTAAGCTATCACCACCTACAGTATGTCGGTCGATTTCTGGGACACCCTGTATATCGCTTGCTTAATAATAGACTGACCTAACTAAAAAAATCGCAATCACTGACTTGTCTTACAAAATGGCATATTATCTTAGTCAAAAAGCTTAATAATAATGAAACAATGTATTGTAGGAATGATTGATGAACTGATTATGGATACAGAAATTATATTTTCAAGATATTTAGTTAAAACGAATTTCTTTGTACGCTTAACTCATTTTGGACCTGAACTGTCATCGGTCAGTTTATTATTAAGCATGCGATATGTCGATTCCAGCTACTGTTAATATGACGCAGCATGGTGATAATTCTTAAACAACTTGTGATATGTCTACGCATTGACAGCTTCTATTGAGTGTATCGACTGCATCTATAAAATAATTTCAACGTACCTACTCTAATTTCATAAAGAGTGTAAGGTTAAACGAGGGATTTACTTTAAGGGGTCACAATCTCATCATTATGAACAACTTCTACTATGGGACCAAACCTGAAATCGCGAAACAAAAATTTGCTTTTCCCTCTGCTCCCTACATTTTGACAAATTATGCGAACATAAATGTACTGAATAGCTGATTTTTTTTTTCGCGATTTCAGTTTTGGTTCCATAGTAAAAGTTAGTCATAATGATGAGTACAATGACCCCTCTGTATAGTTACTCACCTATATTTTTATACGTTAGCATAAGTAATTGATGAGTGAAACTACTGTAATTGAACATAAAATTATTAAATTGTAATCAAATAACGATCAATAAAAGCTCTAATTTCATGTGGCCACCTATCAAAATTAAATTAAACATAGTAGGTTGGCAGCTACAGCTGGCGGAAAATAACTAGAAAATGGGAATTCTTAAAATATAAGTATGTGTGTTGTGTCTGATAGCAGATTTATGTTTTCAAAATAAAATAAAAACTAACTACTTGACGTATCGTTTTAATGAAAGTATAATAAGACAGAATAAAGATGCGGTAATTTTAATTTTTTTTAATTATGTGATCCAAATGTCTTCCGCAAGTGCACACTCTGTTCGAAACGGAGCCTCGTGTTCCGCGCCACACTCTGCAGTAACCTCGGATGAATTACGCCGATTTCCTGACGAATGTTTTCTTCGTAAAACAAAGTAATTTTCCTTCAGTTCTTGAACGATTTGAATTATAAAAGCATGGAACTTCAAATCCATTTTCAAAATTTCATGGATTTGGGGAGTCCTTGCTGATCGACTAGGACCGGAACGGGAGAGTGTTCATAGCCGAAGCAGTTGCCCGGAACCTCTTTACCCAGGAACGAATTAAATTCACACTCGGTGTGAACAAAATTGTGGACGAGCGATAATCATGTTCTTGAAAAATTCACCCGACCACTGCAACATTGTGACTGAGAAATCCACACGATCGGTGATTCCAATGACACAACCCTCCCTCCGCACTATCACATTTTGAAATAATCGAATTAAAAAAAAAAAAAATCTGCCGCCAGACATCCTATAAAGTTAACTGAGATTAGAAGTACCTAAATATGAACAAGGTCACCAAACCTAACCTCGGGGTGCCCTTCGCTCGATCTTGCATCCTATGTCGACTGAAATATATTATTATTGCACCTATAAAAGCGTTTTTTGAAGCTGGAATTTGTTTTTATTAACAGACAGATGTTGAATATCTAAAATATATAAAGTAGCCCACTTACAACATTAGTGGCTGAGTTATCAATTCAGAAGTAAATATTTTTATCGGTAACCCTGAGTCATATTAATTTACGCTGGTAAATGGACGCTGGTTTTTTGATAATCTGTTGGAATAGTAAAAATTATGAATTAATATAATAGAAGCTGTTCTATTAACTCGTTGCCTAGATACAAAAAAGACATGAGATTGCAGGTGCTAAAGAAAACTTTTGTTGCTGCACTCATAATTTCCCTATAAAAAGTTTTTACGATGGATCAGTATGGTAGCTTTATTTAAAAAAATAGAATAACGAATGTTTTGAATACAGCTTTAAAATAAAAGTTATTTTGTCGTAGTTTGAATAAGCTAGATGGATGTCGACTGTAGCGAGTGTAGCGACGCGAACGGTACTGCACTACTAACTTTATGTGCTGGTATTTTGCGAATCTCATTTATGAAAGTTAATTAGACTGGTTTTTTATTTACGATGTTTCATCATTTCCATTTGGTTATAAACTTATAACTTGTAACTTTGGTTTGGACCAACTACCTATTTGGGGATTATGTAAGTTTAATCGTGGGACGTAATCAAACCACAATAGTTCATGCTTACATGATACTAATAAAAATATGAACAAAAAAAAAACACTGATAAATAACAGACAGAACCATACCAAAAAATTCGCAAAAAGTCTCTCAACGTGTATGCACACTTGCGCTAGCGATCGCAGAATTAGGAATTTTCATTACTCCACCAATGTTCGTTATGCACATTTAATATGGGGATAGGTATTTAATGTGCATGAATGATGAATTCGATGAATTCGTGCAAATGTGGCTTCAGCAGTAAATAAAATGTTTTTGTCTAAATTATACAAAAACCACTGGCAAAAATTTATATGTGGTTCGTGGTCGTTGACGAGTTCTTGTAAGGGTGCATTCTTTTTTCATGCACCAGCTTCCACACAGTCCAATGCGATGCACCGAACCGTCTTGCAGCATTTCGAGTACTCTCTTGTGGGTGATGCTCGCAGTATTCAAAAATGGCTTCTTGTGCACTGGGTGGGTATGGCTCCCTTCCTCGTCCTTGGGCATGCGTCGGTCGGTACGGTGAACTGATTTGTTTGGGAAACATCTCTCGATACAAATTAATGGCTCCTCGCACACTATCATTAGATAACGCGTAGGCACGAACCTTATCCCAATATTCTTCATTGCAATATTGATAAGACGTCATTTTTGTTTATTCAACAACACGTTTAAAGGCAATATTTATTGCGAAGTAAGCGGGGTTGTTTAAGCGATACGCGGAAACGCAATTAGACATGCGGAAACAGCGGCGCACTCGCATAGACTGCCGTCAGCACGGGAGTGTGTCCTGTCGGTGCATCGCAGACAACACAAAGGAATGGAGCGGGGTTTGCGCATGGGCTGGCTTCCTTTTCGGCAGGATTGGCACATTTTTTACCACGTGACTACTTTACTGTTTACAAGTTCACTTCGTGCGCGCTCTGTGTTCATGAATAATGTATTTTATTGGACAATTACGTCACCAATTAAGGTTATAGGTTTTTACATATTTGGGACGAGAAACGAATACTGAATACCCTCCCTCAAAATGTCACTCGTTTAACCTAACATACTGTATAGGGTGACTAATAATTAGTGACCGATAGGCCGTGTAGGTATTATCAGTTAAATTGTAATCGAATGAAAAACTATCAACGGTGGGTAGCCATTTTAGACCTCACACCTTCAGTGACGAGCACACGGTATCATCGCTGATGTTTATAGCTACTGCCAGATCTGTGTCAATCTTATAGTTAATCCGACAGTAAATCGAGGGTGTTGCTTGCCCACTTACGAAGGTCAAAACCACCCAGTTTTAACAGAGCTACGAGCTCGTTCGTAAAGTACAGGCTTCGTCAAGGTCTTCCGCAGACCGTAGCAGGACGTCTACAAAAAAAAACATGCATAAGTATGTCAGCTGCGTGAGGATAGCGCGCACTCTCATCAGTAGCTAGTTGCTGCAACGAGCTTACAGCTACATAACCAGACGAACGTAATGCGTAGCTGTTTGTCACTAGCTCATAAGTTTTTATTTCGTCACAAGGTGACTCCCTCCATAGAATATGTTGATAGCAGCGTTCAGATGGGTTGATAAGTACCATTCTGTAAAATGTAGCTATGTCAGCGGTGAAGCAAACGGAATTCAGGCGAAATTTAAAAATTATTTTTAAAATATCATGGTGAAGTTTTCTGCCTGTAAGCAAGTTATCGTTTAACGACACCCCGTTGGTGGTTGCCGCTGAACCACTCGCACGGGAGTAGTGGTACTAGAGCATTTAAACACGCAGTGGTGTGGGTAACGTACCGACTTGGCTCTGTACCGGTATATGGTAGGGCATGTGCTCCATCTGCTCGGATTCGCACATAAATTCTATGTAGAGCTCACGCAACTCAGGTGAACGAGCGAAACGCCTTTCTAGATGCACCGACGCACTGCGTAGTTATAAGATTCACCCAGAGGCGTTCCATTAGGGTCCAGTATGATAGGTGAAACGTACCTACCGGTCTCGTCCCTGTAGTGGCGCTCTGAATAAATCATGTCAGCGAGTTTATCAAATGGCCTGATATGACGTCGCACGACTCCTCTATTTCCCAAAATAGTTTATGTTGGTTGTTGATGATGTCACTATCATTAATGTACGACACTAGATTGCAAGATGTTGCAATATTAGCGACATCATCAGGAGTACACGGTACTTCAATTTTGCCACACAATACGAACCCGAAAATACTACTTAGCGCAGTGGGCAATGTGGGACCTAAAATTATTTTATTTCCATCATATATTATATAATATGTGAGGAAATACTTCACCTGCGAGTATTATGTCGACAGGTGATTTTTTATGGAAGTAGGGATCCGTTAACAAAAGGTATTTAAATTTTAGGGATATCTCCTCAGAAATTTCTACCGTAGGTAAATCTGATGTAGGTACCTAATTTTTTGTAAAATAATAGCATCGATTTTCAAAGTGGGTGGTTTATCAGAATGCCGAGACGTTATAGTGCAAGAAGTCATGGCGAAGTTTTTTACATAATTTCCACCCAGACCATTAATATTGAACGGGCACTTTTGCCGCGACAGTCCTAGCTGCTCTAAACAATTTGAAAGTTATGAAGTTCGATTGAGCGCCAGAGTCGATAAGAACGCGGTAAGCGTGCGGCTTTCCGAATGAGTCACTGACATTAACTATGGCTGTACCTAGCGTAGTTTCCGTCGGATGAGTGATAGCTGCATTCGATGTGCAAGCATTTATCGGTTCATCGCTACTACAGTTGTTGGGCACTGCTCGCGCGGTAGCAGGTTTGAACTCTGAATCAATGTGCAGCAATGAATGATGACGTTGATTACATGTAAAGCACTTGTCTTCAGTTTTACAATCAGTAGTCGAATGATTTTGTTTGAGGCAGTTATGACAAATATTCAATTCATCAGCACGCCTGATTCTTGGCGCGGGCGACAATTCACGGAATTGCACACAGCGAAAGATCATGTGATTATTGTCGCAATGGGCTTTATTATCTCTCGATTGCGTTTGCGAAGTAAGTGCCCTTCCATTGTTGTTATCACACGATTTTTTATTTTGATTGCTAAGTGTAAAATTCTTATTTTGTGTGGTAGTCGAACCAGAATAAGCCTGCGATTGCTCTAATATTTTTATTTGATTATGCAATTAGACATCAGCTGATCATAGGTAAGTAGGTATAGTCCTTTGATCGAGACTTTGTTCAAATGATTTCCTCGTGCTCGGATCTAAACCTCTCAAAGCTATATGGCATAACACATAGCTAGACACTCAATATTAAGAGCACTAATGGCTCTGTACGCGTGATCAAATATTTCTATGAAATTATTCAAGTTTGTAGAAGGTCCATTTCTTAGCGTGGGAAAATTGAGCATTTCATCTAGGTTTTTACCTGCAAGCATCCTATTATCATGATATTTGTCTAACAGGGATTGCCAGACCACATCGTAGTTACTAGCAGTTATAGGTACACTTTTTACAGTGCTAAGCGCAGAACCTTTTGTGCATGATAATAGGTAGTGAAACTTATCTATGTTTGAAATACCCGTCTGATTGTGCACCAACGAACAAAATGTTTCATAAAATGTAGTGAAACTCTCAATGTCACCATCAAATTTTTGAATAATTCGAACTTGGGCAAACGTGGGCGAATTTCTACGTTAGCGTCTTTACTCGTTGTCGTTTTCAGAGAATTGCGTTTCAGGATTTATGCTTGTTCTCTTTTTGCGTCGACCAATAAAAAAAATACATATTAATTAAATTTATCAGGCTCTGTTACCGTGATCACATTGTTTGACCTCCCGTTTTCGACCAATAGCTGCGATGCTATTGCTTGATGAACGTAGATAAGCGCTACCTATTATAGCGGCCGAGCGCTGCAAGCAGAAATAATGCGTAGGTACGGTGGTCGGATGTAAGTTTCCTCGATAGTACCTACCTACCTTAATAATACATATAAATATTCTGTTAGTTTTTGCAAAATAGGTAAACTGCGACTCGAGCTTTTACATAAGCTCGAGTTTTCGAGTCGTTTAGACAATGAAGAATGGCAGTTCTGGTGTCGCTTAATTTCAGATGCATTCATCGATGAAATTATGCGAATTATGTGAAACAATACAGGGCTTTACTTACTTTACTTTTTTATTAAGGTGCACAAAGAAAAAAAAAACAAGTAACAAATATTTTATAAAATATGAATACCTAAACACAATTAGTTGCAATATCTAAACGCAGAACATAGATCGCGATCGGTAGCAGAGTAAAGTAAAAAAAGTAAAAATTCATTTATTTTCTACACTAATTATAACACCGTACAGACATTACTAAAATAAATGGAGTGGACTGGAGTTCAAACTAGGGCAGCCCTGTATAGTTACCATATTCACCAGAACATGAAAATAATCTAAAATCGCAGACAGAGTATAGAATACTCTGATTTGGATTAGTAAGGGTCAAATTTTCGAGCTCGCTTCGCTCGCTCTAGCATTATCTCAGCAAAGTTACCATGACAGCTAAAGCTAGTAAGCTCCAATTTTCGAGCTCGCTTCCCTCGCTCTTGAATTCTCTTAGTAAAATACAATGAAAACTTAACATATCCCGTACCCTAATTGCGTAACGCACTACCGATCGAAATCTGGATCATTTTGAAGCAAATTGCTAATCCATTGCTTCATACGTTTGAAAAATTGGTCTCTCAACACCGTAAATAACGCAATGAAAGTACATAGTTGAACTGTCAAAATAGTGTGTTACGCAATTAGGGTGCTGGTCCAGAATGCTCCAATTTTCGGGCTTGCTTCACCCGCTCTTTGATTAAACCGGATCCGAGTCAGAATGCTTCAAACGTCTAGCTAGCATCGCGCATCGCTCGCTCTGGCATTCTCTTAGTAATTATTCCATTATCCTGGTCATTATGTTAGTTTATTTATTTTGTAAAAAAAACTAGCCTAGCTCAGTTGCTGCGTCCAACTGCGAGAAAAGATCAGAAAGTTAAAAAAAGAAGAAGAAGAAGGTCAAAAAGTTTTTAGAGGATAAGTAAAATCTTAAGCTGTGTCTAATTCTTTGGTATGCTTGCTAGAGCAAGCGTACCAAAGATGCTAGAGCATCCTGCATTTTCTTCATCTATAAAGTAACTAAGAAAACTTAATTGTTCCAAGGCTAGATTGCTAGATTGCTAGATTTTAGTTTTAATTCTAGAAAAGTTGGAAACTTTTCTGCATAAGTCAACAAAGCATCTCCTGTTTCCGTATGAAAGTTCAAAAGAAACCTTATCTACCAAGTTATTACAAGACGTGCTGTAATAAAATGACTATGCCCATCATAGTATGGAAGGTGGTATCTTTTTATTTTATCTAGTACAGAATAGTGTAACAAACGAAGCTTATTCGACATGCATATCTCTAAACTCAGTCCGAAATGAGATATAAGAGTTAGAAGTTTGTATGTATTTATTAGGTTTGTAGGCAATTTTCGAGTCCTAGGTGCAAGGTTAGTGTTCACTTGCCACAAAATATTTAGATAGCCGTTAAATGTTTTTAACCGACTTCAAAAAAGGAGGAGGTACTCAGTTCGTCGGAGTCTATTTTTTTTCTATGTATGTTCCCCGATTACTCGAAGACGGCTGGACCGATTTGGAAAATTCATTATTTGTTTGAAAGGGTATACTTTCTAGTTGGTCCTATTGTCATCAGGTCAGGATCTGATGTTGGGATTCTGGAGAAATCGACAGAATTCTTCAAATATTATAGGCACACCTATAGCGATTTGGGTGTTTTTTATAGAAACTCGTGCACTTGTTCTTGGAAAGCACCATTTGGTGAAGTGGAACTGATGATAAACATCACAGATGCACAGAATTACTCAATAATAAGTATTTCAAGGGTTGCGATTTGATAATGGTTGTCGTCACAATGCTTATGGTGCTTATGGTGATCCTCAACAATTAACGTCCCTGTATCGGGAAAAGAAATATTTTCTATAAGATGACAGTTGACATTAGGATATTGTAACTTAGATAAATTACAAACTGACCCACTAAAAAGTGAAAATAAAAACGCTTTTTTCCAAAAAAAATCAACCATCTTCCAAAAAAACTCCACAATGTGAAAAATAACTTTAATTTCGGAAGTCGGTGGCAGAAAAATAAATTAAAAACCAAAGACACCGACTTCCGAAATTAAAGTTATATTTCACTTTGTGGGGTTTTTTTGAAAGTCGGTTGATACTTTTGGAAAAAGTATTTTTGGATATTCGGTACACCCCAAGCGTTAGGAGTCAAAAATTGCCTACAAACCTAATAAATACATACACACTTCTAACTCTTATATCTCATTTCGGACTGAATTTAGTGATATGCATGTCAAATAAGTTTAGTTTGTTACACTATTTTGTATTAGAAAAACAAGATTTGATTGACGGCCGCGGGGAAAAAAAATGACGCCAATTTCAGGCATTGACTTTTGAGTTTGTCTCACTCGCTCTTGCATCCCACATTCTTGCTTTTCGAAGAAAATGTCCGTGAATTGCATTTTTTTTTTCATTACCTATTCAATTACTGCATTACTAGAAATACCTACATAAACTGAAGACCGGGGGGCAGCCTCATTTTGCACTACCCCGTCTTATTAGCCACAAAACGCCGACTACAATTTCGTCGTTTCGTACCTACATTGTATATGAAAGATAAGTTATCCGCAGCTAACTGGCAGTGTTCTGTAGCTCGTGCTTACGCCCGGATTCTGAAGAATTCTTAAACGGAGTTTAAACTCTTGATAGCTATTGATTCGACAAAATTATCCATTTAAGCGAATTTCTTCCTTATATTCGGTTTTGTAGTTTAAAACCGAGTATAAGGAAGGAATTCGCTTCAAAAAAAAAACGGAAGAATTCGACACGTATGTATATAATATTACTAGCTTTTGCCCGCGGCTTCGCCCGTGTGGTAGTCGGAAATTACCCTTCGGGAGCGTGCTACCGATATAAAAAGTATCCTATATCCTAACCTAGGTCCTGGCCTATTCATATGGCTTTCACCCAAATCTGATGGATGAAAGGCATAGGCCATATTGGACGATGCACTCTGATGGATTCTCAATGTTAGGCTCATCACCGAGAGTTGAAAATCCAGTGCGCGTAAAAAATCGCCCGTGCGAATGAACGTAACACATTTTGTGTATAAAATATCATTGGCGGTAAGTGAATGATTAATTGACTAACGCCGAACGATCGGTACACAAAATCGGTAGTAATTTTCAAAGTAACAACTAAAACAATTCCAATAGTTAATTAAAAGAAAAACGAATCAACCTTCTTCCTACTGACAACAAAACTTATACCTACCTAAAACTACACGTTATTCTTATACTGACGAAAAAAACGAAACTGTCTACTTTATTACTAATACAACCTATAAAAAATGCCGGCCAAGTGCTTGTCAGACCACGCACAATGAAGGGTTCCGTAGTTGGGATGAATTTGTGGCGGCACTAACAACAACGACGCACACTTATCAGTCGTATGAAGGTTGCACTCTAATCAAGTGCGTCAACTGTATATGTACATGATCAGCCGATCTATTCTGTACAAATCTCAGAGTGAAAACTTAGATGAAGTGAGGTTGAAGTGAACTCTCATTCCACCTGATGCTAGGGATTGACACTACTGACAGCTCACTCCAGGCTCACCTCACCTAAGTTTTCACGGTGAGACTTGTAGAGAATAGCACTGCAGAAACGTTTTTCAAAAACTCGACGGTGTTCGTGATTTGGCAGTGTAATCCATAGCCGTTCCTACAAATTATTTATCCCAAGAATAAACTTAACATTGTAGTTGAAAAACATGTTCTCCCATACATTCCAAATGCAAATGTAAGTATGTACGCACAATATTGACAGATTTACCATGTTATTTTTAGACCACAGACTAGTTGTAGGTTCTCCTGTAATCTATAGTTATATTATAGGCTGTTTTTAGTATTTTTTTCAAAATTTAAGTCACAGTAGTTTTGGAGATAAAGAGGGGAATGGTCAATTTTTGGTATGCCACCGATCTGTGAACGCACTGAGAATACTGTTGGTGCTGCCGAGAACAGGCGTCATCAGGGATGCACATCTTTTTCTAATAATGGCTGCTAAACCATTACTTAAAAACTACTGCACTCGTAGTGACAGCGTCGTGTTACGCTGCGAGCTGTCGCGTAGCTAATCGCGGAAACCACAGAACATACAAGCGGAAACGCCGATACAGCTGGTCGATTCAGCTATGCTATTCTGTAACCAGGGACCGAAACCGGCACGAAAAATACCGGTATTTTTCGGTTACAACCTTTATTTTTTTTACAGGTATTTTCAAAGGTTACCTTAATTCTTAAACATTGAATACAACCGGTATTATACCGGTTACCGAAATAAAAATTACCTATATCTTACACGTGCCGTCGGTATTAGTCAAAGTCGCCGCGTTTAACTGTTCATATCGTCAAACGTTGAGTATTCAATAATCTGGCCAGCACCCTACAGGCGTAACACACGATCAATCACAATCTGAATTTGCATTGCTTCATAAGCTCGAAAAAGTTGTCTGCTCAACAACGTGAATAACGTAATGAATGTTGTTGAACTGTCAAAATGAAAGCGATTGGGACTGAGCGTGTGTTACGCAATGGGTGCCTGCGCTGACTGCTGACCACATCCACATCATGATACAACCGTTTCATGAAATGGTCGAACACTTCATGATAGTGTTTTGATATAAAAAAGTGTAGGTACTGTGCTAGCGCGCTCAAACAAATTGCAAGCAAAAAGTTATGCGCTTTCTTTCTTTTTTATTTTTTTTTTATTTGTGATGGGTTTGCTCTTGACTCTAGTCTAGGTCACAGGTGACAGAGACAAAGTCGACGATGGAGTGAGCTTATCCAGAAGAAGCCTGTTCACTCTCACTTTGAAGAGATTAGGGTTGTATGCGTTCGGAAACACACGACGCAGGTAGTGAGTTCCACTCCTTTGCTGTGCGCATTATAAAAGACATTTGGAAGCGCTTAGTGCGAATTGGTGGAATAGCAACCAGGTAGGGATGGTAACTGGCAGTGCGTCTAGACGCACATCACCACCACGGCACGACATCTAGATGTCCGATGGTAGAAGGGGGCTGGTGGAATGAAGTCGTGGAGTTCTCGGGCACACTCTCCGAAGTACAATCTGTAGAAGACCGACAAGCAGGCAACCTTGCGGCGATGAGCCAAGCTATGAAGCTAGGCATCCACCAGTTTTACGTTGCCAATGAGCCTCTTAGCTCTGCGTTCCACCGAGTCAAGCGCGGCTAGTTGGTACTTGGCTGATCCATCCCAAAGGTGACTGCAATACTCCATGCAGGATCGAACTTGCACTTTGTAAAGGGTCAAAAGCTGTCCAGGCGTAAAGTATCGCTTCACCCTATTTAGGATGCCCGGTTTCTTGGCCGCAGTTTGGGCCTTGTATTCGATGGTGGCGCCGAAGTTGAGACCAGATGTCAACTCCATGCCTAGGAGCTCAACTCAATCAGTTACAGGAACAGATGTACCCCGAAAAGTAGGAGTTTGGGCGAAACGACTCTTTTTAGCGGTAAAAAGACACGTCTGTGTTTTGGTGGCGTTAAAAGAGACCAGATTATCATCACCCCACTGGGAGACAAAGCTTAAGGTCAAATCTGTCCGCTCTACCATGGCCTCTCTCAAGGAACGAACTTCGGCCCCGCTGGTTTCTGCGCTGGACAAGTATCTCTCTGAAACTGTACTGTCATCTGCGTACCCAACAATACTAGGCCGAAGCAGGTCATTGATGTGCAGTAGGAAAAGAGTTGCAGAGAGAACAGACCCCTGAGGAACTCCGGTATCAATAGCCATAAGGTCAGAAGAGCAGCCGTCAACAACTACTCTAATCGACCATTCACTAAGGAAATTTATATCCAGCTACAAAAATCAGCTGGGATGCCATAAACAGGAAGCTTGCTTCGAGATGTCAAGCGATACAGCCAGTACTTCGCCGTGTTTCTCTATCGCTTCGCCACAGCAGTGCGTGACATACACAAGAAGATCGCCAGTTGACCGTCCCCGGCGAAAGTCATATTGACGGTCACTGAGGAGATCATTGTCTTCAAGGTAGATCAGCAACTTATTGTTCAGGACCCTTTCCATAACCTTGCACAGAATGGAGGTAATGGCGATCGGACGGTAATGGGCAGGGTCTGCACGGTCGCCCTTTTTGGGCACTGGTTGTACATACATTTGCAAGCTTCCAGGATTTCGGCTCCGTTCTTTTTTCAAGAGAGAGGCGGAACAAACGTGTCAATACAGGAGACAGTTCAGGCGCACACTGCCGCACCTGCCAGGCCCGCTGGCCTTGTTCACGTCTAGACTGCACAATACTCTTCGGACCTCTTTAATGTGTACTGCGATCTCCGGCATCGAGGAGTCACAATGAGGTACAGTAGGTAGTTGCTTTGAGCCAGCGTCCAGACGTGAATTGCTTGCAAAGAGAGATGCAAATAAATTTGCTTTCTCAGTTGCAGAGTGAGCCAGCGACCCATCAGGTTTCATCATAGGAGGTAAAGTGGGACGACAGAAATGCGTTTCAACCGCTTTAGACAGGGACCAGAACTGTTTACTACCCGGAACCAGCGTGGCCCCGATACGTCCGACATGGTCAAAACGTGCCCTACGTAAAACCCGCTTGCAGAACTTGGCAGCAGAATTAAAGGCTCTTTTCTTCGCGCGAACCCTACGCGCTCTAACTGTGCGGTCGCGGGCCTTGACCCAGGCTTGGTAGGCAGTCTCTTTTCGGGCCTCAGCGTGGGCGCATTCCGCATTATACCAAGGCCGGGATTTGTGACCGAGCGGGATGTCGGAGAATGGAATAAAATATTCCATCCCCTGCCGAATCACGTCCGCAAACGAGTCAGCACAGCACGAGGGGTCCCCTGAGGAAAAGCACACTTGCCGCCATGGATAAGACGCAAAAAAGTGCCGCATCTCATACTGTATCTCACGTTCCCAGCGGGGCTGAGACCGATACTGAATGACTGTCCGGATCAGATGCCAACAGAAGGTCCAAGCAATTGGGTGTATGGCCGTCAACATCCGGTACCCGCGTTGCCATATTCACCATCTGGATTAGATCTAGCGCTAAAACAAACGTGCGCGCCTCCAACCCAGCATGGTCAGTTTTCTGGTATGGGAACAACCATTCTTTATGATGGGCGTTGAAGTCCCCCAGAATAATGAGCTTCGCCGTTGGCTACCGTTGCTGGGCTACGTCAGTCGACTCCACGAGGAAATTAAAGAGCGCTGTTGTCTCCTGCTCACCGCTGTGTGTTCGGTAGATGCCGATGTAGAGAGATTTCTCCACGCCAGTATCCACAAGTAGCCATATGGCAGAGAAACCTGATTTCTCAAAGCAACGGAGACGACGACAACAAATGTCATCGCGAACGTACACACAGACCCCAGCTTGCTTCTTGAACTTGTGTTCAAGAGAGTAGCCCGGGTAGTTGAGGTACGCCACGTCCGATGGGGTTGCTATCTTCGTCTCCGTTAGGAAAAACAGGTGCGGCTTCTCGGTCTCAAGGTGGTGATGGACCGGATCGAGATTGGAGTGCAACCCCTGATATTAGTGAGGTGCATTTTTAGTGGGAGGAAGTGCAGCCGTTGTTTACCCTTATTTTTCTTTACTTTGATCATTTGAGTGGAGTTGTTGGGGAAAAAGTCGATTGTCGAGGCACAGCTTAGTGACCCAAGTGGAACACTAGAGCCAACCAAACCTATGGGGAACTCATTTGGAGACTGCGGGGACGCCCGAACCCCCCTCGGATATGGCCACCAGGTCCTCCCATCCAGTCGACGGCTGGCACGGCGGAGTATACCGGGATTTTTCGCGAGTTGGCGGGGCAGCCTTTGGCACGTGGCTGGCGTACTACTTGGGCGCCCTACTGACTGCGGTCGGCCAACGGCTGGCACCGTGCTTCGGATCCCGCTACCCTCCAAAATGAGTTACCCGGCTAGCCGACTCAGAGACCACGACCGGTTCCAAACAGCGCAACTGACAATCTCCTTCTCCCCCAAAGGCACTGGCACTCCCACACACCGACGGAACACAGCAAGCTGCTTGGCGCCAGACTCCGGTGGGGTGGTGGTCGCAAGCCAGGCGGCCCCTTGCGGAGCCTACCACCGCTAAGTGGGATCGTTCAGCCGTACCACAGGCAAGCCTGTGGTGCCGTTGCCCGGGGTGGACCACTAGTAGGTAGATCCCAAGCCACCCCAAACGAGAAAGTGCTGCACTCTATTAGAGAATAGGGCGTGTACGTTTCTCCGCAAGTTAAATAAACAAACTACCGAGTTGTTTTCTATGATGAGAGAAAAAGATAAACAAATGGTATTTTACCAATTTACAATGTAATATTATCTTACTTACCTTGTTCATTTCCTTTTTTTTTCTCCGCAAAAAGGCGAACTAAATAAACGTAAACAATACTGGCAGGACGCAGGACGATCTCCCTGGTAATGTATTTTTTCTAATGCCAACAAATTGTCGGCATTGCGATATTCTGTTTCTTTCTCGTAATCAAGGTCATTTTTAGGTAACCGGTATTAAAACGGTAACTTAAATAAAGGTAACATGTTTCTTCTTCTTGGGTTACCCAGATAGCGGTTACCTTAATCATAGAGGTAACCGAAATTCTTCGATACCTGTACCGTAATTTATAAAGGTTTTCGGTCCCTGTCTGTAACCATCTCACCGTAAAAATTTAAGTGAAGTGAGCGTGGAGTTAGCTGTCAATGTCATCCTACCTGATGCTAGGGATGGATCAACCACATTTATACAATCATAATCGAGATTTTAATAATATTTTTTATGCTATTCTATTGATCATTTTATATTATTTCAAATACGTATCTAGTTGATGGTGAGATCAACATGAAAACCCAAGATGGCAGCTGCAAAATTTTTCAAATTATTCGTCATGGGTCTTTTTCGCAGCCGCCATCTTGGATTTTCAGTTTGATCGTACAGACGCCAGCACATCAAGCTACTACAATCTGTCAGATTTCTTTAATAGATTTTCGACTTTAATGCTAAAGCATTAGGTTCAAGATTGATTGGGAAAATCTGACAGTTTCGGGTAGGTTGACCTGCTGGCGTCTGTACTATCGGCTTTAGCACGCTTAAAAACCATGAAAAACGACACCCATGACGAAAAATATGAAAATTTTCGTAGCCGTCATCTTAGATTTTCATTTTTACCTGACTATCGGCTTTAGCACCCTCAAAAACCATGAAAACGACACCCGTGATGAATAGTATGAAAACTTTCGCAGCCGCCATCTTGGATTTTCATTTTAACTTCACTATCGGCTTTAGTACCCTCAAAAACCATGAAAACGTAACTCATATTGAAAAATATGAAATTTTTTTGTTGCCGCAATCTTGGATTTTCATTTTGACCTCACAATCGGCTTAAACACCCTTCAAAGCCATGAAAACGACACCCATGACGAATAATTTAAAATTTTCGCAGCCGCCATTTTGGATTTGAATTTAAAAGTGGGAAACCATAACCACACTTATTATATCACTAAATAATTTTCAAACCACATACCCATGTTTGAAAATTATTAGCAGATCTACATATTTAAGAAGGCAGATTATTTTATAGAGGTATAAAACAAGATTAAAAAAAGCGTACACAGTTAATTAGAATGCCAATTATTGTAAATCAGAAAGATTAACTAGACAGCACTGCGTAATAAAAAGCTCACAATCGGAATTTTCGGCTGACCAACTTTAAATGCTCCTGATAGTTTTTAAAAAGACCAAAAATTAAAAAGAGGTGCATTAATTATAAAAGGTTTTCATCGTTTGAAGCTCAAAAAGCTAGACGCGCATTTCAATATTTCCCGTAAAATAAAAAACGTGAATATTATATTAATGACGTAACGCGCAAGCGTGGCGTGATCTTATCACTTCACCCTGAAAGCGCGGCGCGTGATCTTATCACTTCACCCGATTCTCGTAGCCATAGCAACCAACCGCATCGAAGTGATTCGGTTAGGTGAAGTGAGCTAGTGAGTGCGATGCGCAAGTGTCGTGATCGTACGTATCACTTGACCCGAATCTGCAAGCGCTGCCGCTGCGTGAACTTATCACTTCACCCGATTCTCGTAGCCATAGCAACCACCCGCGCTGAAGTGAGTCGGCAAGGTGAAGTGAGGCAGTGAGCACGATGAATGTCAGTTAAACTGTTGAATTTTGTAATAATGATCATGATTTGATAATATTATTTTATTATTGGCAACGACTGGGTAAGTTAGGTAGGTCATTTAAATAAAAAGACGTGCGGCTATCTAATACATCGTTTAGTTCCTACATAATTTTTGTGGGGTTAAATTCTATGGTCAGGCCATTTTTAGTAGCACACGCTCAGTTGTCTCTTCTTAATGAGTACATTTGTTTGGTTAATAACA
Organism: Dicycla oo; assembly: GCA_948252095.1. Lineage (NCBI taxonomy): Eukaryota > Metazoa > Arthropoda > Insecta > Lepidoptera > Noctuidae > Dicycla > Dicycla oo. The sequence continues at coordinate 23,856,978 of OX411709.1, forward strand.
AAGCTGTACAACGTCGCGCAGTCTTTACTCGAATCAATTGATAATAATCGCTTCTTCAAAATTCATCGCGATTGCGTTTATTTAATCAGCCAATGGGTTCATAATATTAATAACAAACAATGTCCATGCGAATTTTCTTTAGCGGTTTTATTTTATTTATTTATTATTCGTGGATGACGCGCTCGCGCCACATTTTTTCTAGACCAGTCCTTATATGACTATAAGGACTATAGAAAAAATATAGAAAAAAACAAAATTGTCTGACTGCATTTCTGTTTGCCTATTTTATTAAAAAAAAAAAAGAAAAAAAAACAATATACAGACACAAAAATACTAGCTTTGAAATAATTTAAAATTCAATAGAATTATCATAAAAATGTTATTAAAATATCGATTATGATTGTAAATGTAATGCTTGGTCAATCCCTAGCATCAGGGGAAAAACACTGACAGCTCACTCCACGCAAGTTTTCACGGTGAGATTTTTACAGAATCGACTAGCAGGTCAATATAAAAATCCAAGGTGGTGGCTGCGAAAATTTTCACGTTTTTTATCATGGGTATCATTTTCGATTTTGGTTTTAGAGGGTGCTAAAGCCGATAGTCAGGTCAAAATGAAAATCTAATATGGCGGCTGCGGAAAAAGACCCATGACGAATAATTTGAAAAATTTTGCAGCTGCCATATTTGGTTTTCATTTTGACCTCACAATCGACTAGATACTTAAATACTAGCTTAGAAATAATATAAAATGATCACTAGAATAGCGTAAAAAAAATATTATTAAAATCTCGATTATGATGGTATGATGTGCTTGGTCCATCACTAGCATCAGGTAGAATGACATTGACAGCTAACTCCAGTTACATTTTTGAATAGAATAGCACTGCAGCATACCTTTCGGCCAAAACTCTTCCTTGAGGAAAGTCACCAAATGGTGAGTCGGAACGCGGGCCCAGTGCGGGTTGGTATATTATATATCACCTGCAGGAATTGCATCATTCCCTCTGTCTACGTTCGATGCGGCGTTTTTTTTTTTTTTTTTTGTAAATGGCATCTTGTAGTTGGCCTAGAGAGGCCTTGACTACTTAACCGGTCAATCCCATAGATATCCGTGGTCAATCCTGTGGGAGGAAGCGTCAGGGTAGCCCGCGAAATTCAAATTTTCTTACGTGTTTTGCAATTTGCAAGTCAGTATTAAGTTGTATGTTAAATAAAATATGATTTGCGGCCGTAACAAATATGTTTTTACTGAATTATATACAATAAAATCAGTAATACAACTCCTTAAGTTCTAGTATAATCCTCAAACGTCAAGATTTCATGAAATAGTTTTTTTTTTGGGATTACCTGGTCTTAAAGAATTGTATTGATCACTTTAATGATTCTAATTATGTAAATAGGTACTTGTTACGATCGTAAATTATAATTTGATCAACGTACAATATAATACCGACTTGTAAATTGCAAAGAACGTAAGCAAATTTGAATTTCGCGGGCTACTCTGACACTTCCCCAAACTTCCAGCCAGGTCATAAAACTTACATACGGCGTGGCGGCGTAGACAGTACAATTTCTATGTCTCTGCGTCAGCGTATATATGTTCTGTGGTTTATACATTCTTTTACATACTTTATAGTAGTTTACAGTCCTATCAACATATCTGTGAACTGAAAGAGGACGGCATGCCGTCCTCTTTCAGTTCACAGATATGTTGGTCGATTCAGTGTTGCTAATTAATATAAGGTGCCCAAAATTGAGTAAGTTTTCAAGAAGGTTTCACATTAGACATAATCGTTTAATAAGAATTACAGTTTTTACAAATTAAAAACAATGATACGTATATAAAAATATATAAAAATAATTTGATAATTTACAGTTACGTAGCACTGTGGGCTGGATTTTGAGTTTCATAGAACTTCGTTTACTTTTTTTGAAAGTGGGATTTTTTTGACTGGAAATGGATTCCTTGACCATTATTATACTTCGTTATGAAATATGGGATCATAAAAGTCAGTGTATCTATTTTTAAAACATAAAAGTTAAAAAAAATGTATGGAGCCAGGGTAAAAATATCAAATATCTCCAGAACCGCACGTTTGGCCGTAATATCCTGACACACGGTAATACCTCTATTTATTTGGAAATTTTTGGCGTACTTCATATATCGGGCATAGGTGCGGTTTTTTTTTTAAAAATCGGAGAATATTTTAATTTTTTATGTTGTATTTACCGATTGGATTTTAGGAATAATGGGTAATGCTGATCTTAATAATTGAAAAACTGAATGAAATTTATATTTTTCAAGACCGTTACCAACAAAAACAATTGTCACACTAGGAATATAGACTCAAAAATTGTTAAAATTATAATGACGTCGAATTGGTAATGAGCTAAGATCTGACATGAAGGGTCATATATGTTGATACCAGGTTTTATGCGTGCATTAGTTAATTTATGTACTCATTAGTTAAATACTACTCTCCGATAATGCTAATTTGTGTCATTAAGTAATGAGTAGAGAAATTCCTAGTGATTTACAAAATTTTTGAGAAAAAATTACTGTGGTTCTAAATTAATTAGCTAACGATCGACACTTAGAGAGGATTGATTAGCAGTCAGTGTTTGTTGTTCCAAAATATTAGTAAATTAGGTATAATGCTATCTTAAGTAGTTAGCAACCATTACCTAATTATCTTTTGTGACGGATAAATATAATTTCTGACTGCGAGATACAGGTACATTGTATATTTTATTGCTAATTTCAATTAGATATTTTAACAAAAGTTAATTAAAACTCAATTTAGACAAAATATAACACTTAAAACAATTCAAACATATATGAGAAGTAACGAAAAATCTTAAAAAAGTAAGTATTAAAAGCAAATCTTAAAATTAATCTATATTTAAGCTTAAGTGTATCTATAACATTTATAATCCCCCTCCTCCCAAGTATAAAAAACTTAGAAATACAAAATATTAATGTTGATAATCTACGGTTAATCATCTATATCGCTACTTTCCGAGCTCGAGTCTAACTCTGAATCAGACTCCAAGTGAGAGACATCGTAAAATTCAACATCTTCTTCAGGCTCCTGAAGCAACAAAAGATCCAGTGTGGCACTAAAAAGCATCTGCTTCTTTTTGCTTACCATCTTTGGTCTTGTTGCCGAAATAACAGGATCAGATGAAAGAAGAAGCATGTTGAATATGTCTTCATTGGAAGATTTCCTACTAAATTTTCGAGAATGATGTTCTCGAAACCTTCGAAAATCTTTGTTCCGGGCCTCAGAAGCTTCTTCTGACAAACTTCCTATGGGAAGAATTTCGTTACTTATAATTATATCCGCCCCATGTATCAGCAACTTGTGTACACTGGAAGGCATGTAGAACCACTTGTAAAGTTCTACATACTTCTTGGCTGTTTGAAGAGCATAATCCTTAAATTTTTCTGCGTTAATTTTTTCACCACTTGTAATGGCTTGCAAAATTACGGCAAATCTGTGAATCAACTCTTCGTTCAGTCCAGTGATAGCAGCTGTTTTAGCGGGATTCTCGAAAAATCGTCTAGCAGTGTTGCCGTCATTAGTTGTTCCGGATCCTTGTTTCACAATATCTACTAGAAGATTTAATTCGGATTTAAAACGATCCTGAATTTCCTTTTTCCTTGTTTCAAATACAGTTTTGTCTTCATTACTTCGTACTGCCCATTTTTTCAGATCTAATCTGTATGCTATATGTAAAAGACATTCCATGCTTTTAATCCGCGCATGTAAGGATGATAAGCCAAACTTATAAAGGTTTAATGAGACGTCTCTTTTCAAGATCTCGTTAATGTTGTTCATCTCTGATGGTTTAGCCGAACAGAGGTAACACGTAGCACTGGATTTTACTTCCGAAAGATATGTGCACACTTTCCCATCAATCATGGTCATCATGAGGTCATGAGTAACCGAGTTGGTACCACATTTCAATGGTCGAAGATTTTTTATTTCTTCATCCATCTGCTTTGCATGCTCCACTACTACAAACTTACTTTCTTTTATAAAAGTAAATTGTACTGGGCGACAATATGATGGGGAGCAGGGGCTTGGATTGGTCCAGACAATTTCGTCACCAGATGTTACTACTCAGTGGAACCAGAGAGGTCATGAATATACTGGAATCGTTATGCTCTCCATCCATTTTTTGTTTATATTGACTTTGATTTGAGGCTCCATCAAAACCCCTCTTGGAAATCATAGAAAGCTGTCTATTTTCTATGTTTTCGGACAAACTCTCTAAAATTCTTTGTGCTGTTTTATCAAGAAGGCTTTGTAGGACAATTTTAGCTGATGAATCAGTCACTGTTATGCACTCTTTTGGTGGGTAGCACTCCAATTTGGCTTTCTGTACTTTGAAGTACGATGGGTATAAATCTTTTGCCCCTTCTCGAATGGCAGTTTCTCTTAATGTTATGTATTGCCATTTCGAAAGTTTAAGAGACAAAAGGATACCTAGTGCCTTTTCTGGAGTGAATAGTACAGAAGCTGGCTTTTTAATCATATCACTAAACTTGTCAGCGGCCTCTGGATGCTTGAGCATATACTCAATGACAAAAGCAATATTGTTGTGTCCTTCATTTTTTAATTGAGATGTAGCTGCAAATAATATTTCATTACTCTCGCGGTCCTTTTGATCAATAGTTCTGACTTTTTTCTGTTTGGACCCCAAATCTTGAAAAGGCTTTCGAGGTGAAGCTTTTCGTTTTGTCATAGTTCCAACTGATGACGTTGAAGGTCCAGGATCCAAGGAACTTGGCTCTTCAATAACTGGAATTGGTGCAACCAATTCCACAATACAACTTGGCCAGTCAATATTTGACTCTAGCCAACCTTCATATTGTTTTTTGAAGTCTCCGAAATTCCGATGCACTTGCTGCCATCTCTTTATTGCAGCTCGAGTAAATCTTCGGCAAAACTCTCTCAGCGTCAAACTGTCCTCTTCAGAAAAGGTGTAGTCTAATCGAGACACCAATTCTTGAAATAAATTATCACTTTTGTTGTTACCACTTCTTAAAATAACAAATAAATCTAAGTTAGTAGCTAAACTCTCCATATTTAAATCTGTTAAAATTACTGTTGTAAGGAAGGTAGCTCTAGATGAACTAAAATATTTGACTAACGCAGCACTATTTATATTTAACTATTTTTTATCATTAGGGTAATTAGCTAATGGTTGCTAACTACCCTACTTAAGATATCATTATACCTAATTTACTAATATTTTGGAATAACAAACACTGACTGCTAATCAATCCTTTCTAAGTGTCGATCGTTAGCTAATTAATTTAGAACCACAGTAATTTTTTCTCAAAAATTTTGTAAATCACTGGGAATTTCTCTACTCATTCCTTAATGACACAAATTAGCATTATCGGAGGGTAGTATTTAACAAATGAGTACATAAATTAACTAATCGCGCATAAAACTTGATATCAACATATGACCCTTCATGTCAGATCTCAGCTCATTACCAATTCGACGTCATTATAATTTTAACAATTTTTGAGTCTATATTCCTAGTGTGACAATTGTTTTTGTTGGTAACGGTCTTGAAAAATATATTTCATTCAGTTTTTCAATTATTAAGATCAGCATTACCCACCTATTCCTAAAATCCAATAGGTAAATACAACATAAAAAATTAAAATATTCTCCGATTTAAAAAAAAAAAAACCGCACCTATGCCCGATATATGAAGTACGCCAAAAATTCCCAAATAAATAGAGGTATTACCGTGTGTCAGGATATTACGGCCAAACGTGCGGTTCTGGAGATATTTGATATTTTTACCCTGGCTCCATACATTTTTTTTTACTTTTATGTTTTAAAAATAGATACACTGACTTTTATGATCCCATATTTCATAACGAAGTATTATAATGGTCAAGGAATCCATTTCCAGTCAAAAAAACCCCACTTTCAAAAAAAGTAAATGAAGTTCTATGAAACTCAAAATCCAGCCCACAGTGCGTAGGTACGCTAACAGTTTAGTCTCTCAGCAATAAACAATGGCTTTATCTAAAAAGTAATCCAATGAAGTGGAAATTCAGCAGATAAAATGTTCCACGGGGGGGATACACCTTTCATTTAATGCGAAGTTAAGTAGGTACCTACCCTGCAAGACGTACTGGATGTCTAGCATTTAGTTATGGCCGTACCTAACTCCTAACACCAGATTTGACTAATTACCATTAGCAGTGGTACCTAGTGGTAGTGTAGTGTAATAAAAAAACAAATTGCTTTACAATGATTTATTGAAAACCAGGTTTACAGTAATTGTGGTTTTTAGATGAACCTGCATACACAACTTAATCCTGGTTATGAGGCCACACTCCGCTTATTTCCGTACCACTATCATCATTATCACTATCGCTTTCGGTTTCAGTGTCACTTACCACTTCTATAATAAAATTTTTATCTAAATACAAATCATGTTTTAAGTATTCTCCTTCTAACCTGCGAACGTGTTTACAATGCTGTGCCCACTCATGAACTGTAATAGCGTCAAAAGCTTCTCTAACTAGGCGGGGAATTTCAGGATTTTTGTGCTCAATATTTACATCAGCAACTTTTCTTTTCATTGTGCTCCATATGAGTTCAATGGGATTGAGATCACAGTGATAAGGTGGTAAATATAAGCATTTGTGTCTATTGTCTTCTAAAATTTTTTCAATCTCATATACCTACAGGTTCAGGCTTGTTTCTCTTAATTATTTCTAAAACCTGTGGTTTAGTCAAATTCTCTCCGTAGTCAATTTTATTTTGGGTCATCCGTAATTGCCTATCTTTTTTTAAGGAATTCGTTTTGGGACTTTATTCACACAAATAAGGTGATAAGGAGCATTATCCATCACTATTATGGATGGCTCTCGTAAATTAGGCACAAGTTTTTCAATAACCCACTTTTTAAAGTTGGTGCTATTCATCTCGTCATGATAATCACCACTTTTTGTGTTTGATTTAAACACAAGTAGTGCATTTGTAAAAAATCCAGAATCTCCTCCCGCAAGAACAATAATATATCTTTGCCCTTTCGATACAGGCTCCAATACTCCGTCTTCACCCTCTCCTTGCCAGCATTTACCGAATGCGAATATGCGAATAGGGAATATAGGTTATTGAAAAATATGAATATACGGAACTAGTAAAGTAGTTAAAATATGAAGGTAGATTTGAAACAAAGTGAACGTTGTTATCTACCCTCATATTTTAATAACGAGACGCTAAGATTGAATACAATTGTAAAACGAAAGAATCTTCGTTTAGTTGTGGACTATTTAACATATTTGTTAGCAACTCGGCATTCTTATTTCACATGTAATACTTAAAAAATATTTTCCATGTTTGATGTGAGACTCGAACCCGAACGTTCGCCATGCGAGGCACAGTGCTAACCACTTTGGCCACCGTAACGCTTACGAAACTTATTGAAACTTGTAATAGCAATCATAAGCGGGCAACAAGTTGCCAATGTGTAGTATTGTCAAACGTTCTTATAGAAGAAGGTCATAAGTACTACTAATATTGCTATGCCATAGTTTTGTGAGATTGCTAGTCGACTTCTGACTGTTATAGTACGTTACCGTTACGCTAACCTGCAGCAAGAATAGAAACGAATATTTCGTGGACTTAAATAATTAGTTAAGTATGGGGTAATTTATACAAGAAAGTTGACAACACTAACCTGTCGCTGCCGAAATTCGTTTGTATATTTGATTAAATGGAATAATCGGAGACCCCGCCCGAGCTTCTTCTTCAAAAAAGGTTTTAAACCTTTAGAATAATGTTTCGAGCATCACTTTGAATAGCTTTCGGCATATTTAACTTTATAAATTCAGCAATATCACGACAAAACAACCATCGAACCCAAATATGGTAGACACTGACAATCGAATGACATTTCAACATGACGGCCGTAGTTCCAATTTTCGCCATTTCACAGATAAGTTGGTAGGAGTGTATAGCCACTTTGACATAGCTGTCTAGCTCACTAGCTGAGCTGTCAATATGTCAAACTTGCGTGGTGGTTGCTTTGGTTGATGTAATCGCTAATCGGTGCTTATTAATTGTTATAGAGTGTATAGTGTACATAGCGGCATGCTCGTGCATGATGCGAAATACCGTAGCATTCGTGACACACGCGACCGGCCGCAATAAATGCGCCTCTGGTAATATAAACGAGTATAAACAACGTTTTGGATCTCGCAAGTGACGTGAATGCTCGTGCAATGGTGTCTTGAGATTAGTAAACGGAATTTCCCGCACATCAAACGAGTTATTGACTGTCAACAATGGCAGGATCCACTCTGCCCGAGAGGGTGGCTCAGATTTATTACACTTACGGACTATTTTGTTCGTCTTATCCCATCACAGCTATCACATTAGCATTATCTGTGTTGTTACTGTGTTGGTAAGTGGTTATTTTCATGTTAACCATTATTACATTTTCCATAATAGACAACTTGCTCAGTTGTATTTATTTCCAGCTATCCGCTTCTAAATGTGCCTCTCCCTGGAAACATACCAACTGTAGTAACATTGCCACTGCATGGTGTTGATAAATATGATTTCACAAATCTGGATTGCAGTCAAAAACAATGTTTACAAGGTAATTACTTGATGATATAATTAATGAAATATTCAATCATTACTATAAACATTTCAAATATGCTAATATTGATTATTCATGTATTTTACAGACCGACCCTCACATTTAGATATCCTGTATAATGAAACCCAGAAACTTCCTTATATTTGGGCGAAGGACAAACCTCTTCTGTATGTGCAGCAAATCATTATGAGAATAGGTAATAGTTAATAGGCACTAAGTAAATATAACAAACAAATAGAGTTTAAAGAGAAGCAACTATCTTAAAACAAATTAAATTAACTACAGTAGTTTTTAACAATAATGTTTTGTTGATGGGCCTACTAGAGTACAATTTCAGTATATTTCAATATGTATATTTCAATATAATTTAACACTCCCACCGCCATATGGTACGCCGGCGGGGCATATCTTTTCGAGTAAGGTATGCCATCTATATGTTGCACTGAGTGAGATCAGCAGGCTGAACGGGCCGCCGGCGCATCGCATCTTTCGCGTCATAATCTGACAGTCATGCCACACATAATGCCTGCAGACCGCAAGGCCTGCTGCACTGAAAAATTCTATATATGGGTGGCGGTGAGAGGTTTAAGTGCATTATTCATATCAGGCTACCGTCACAGTTTTCTTAAATCCTTAAGTATAACAATACTTTAAATTCACTTACTTTCGTTATATAAACCATTGCTTAGGTATTCTACTGCCCAGTTTCTGAGGTATTCCAACTCGGTGTTTATCTATTTGTTATCAAGTCACAAGAAAGAACTTTGCTTAAAGATAAATCTATTGCTTTTGATAGTTTATTGAGGTCCTCTGTAACTGGGAATCAGTGAATAGCATGCCTGAGTGATAAAAACACATTTTACTCTTTGAATTGCTTAAAATCATTCTTTTTAATGTAATGAAGTGCATTCCAATACTACTTTTCTTTAGGTGTCTCTCCATGGAATAACAATCTAAAGATGTGGGATGCATTCAGGGCTCCTTTACAAGAAGTGTTCCGATTGCTGGAAACCATAAGGAACCATGAAGATCGAGAAACGTAAGTCTTTACCACACTTATTAATAAGTTTAAATAATAGTTTACTTATACATATTGTATTTAGAAGGATGTGCAAAGGGTAATGCCAGATGCAAGATCAATTATGTATAGTATCAATTAAATACAGTTGCATTTATGTTATGACAATGAGAATTTTGTTGTTCTCGTTCAGTTGTTACAGACAACAGTCACTAGTACTCGTAGTGCTTTTCATTTGTTCAAATGATCATGTTTGAAGCAGAAAATAAATCATTATTTAAAAGTGGCTGTGTGGGACTGGGTACCATTTTATAGAATGAAATTACACAATGAAGCACTCATACAAGTCCAATATTATGTTATTCTCAATTTAGAATAATGTATCAATTTAGAATAATGTATCAATTTAGCACTACTTTGTGTTGTACATTATCTAGTCCTTTTTTATTGAAATTTATGCAAACAGATGCAGTTAGAGTATTTTCATAAATTCTTCATTAAATACTAATGCAGTTGTGGAAAATGTATGTTAGTACTATTAGAGTAAGGTAGCTAATAACATGCACAATGACAAGTTAATCTGCAGATTACATGATGCAGTCGGTTAAGAAGTCCTTTTTTCAGTTTTCCTAAAATACATACAGACTAAAATAGGTCAGATGTTACTGTTTTTAATGGCTTTTCAGTCAAAAGTCAATCATTGCAATCAAATAAAATTAAGAATCTGCTGCTGCTGCTGGCTCCGCTCTTCTCTGACTCTGTTCTCAATATAAACATCCCCCCTGTCCCTATTCTAGAAATTCAGAAAACTTGTTCATTTGTTATGCTTATCCTAACATTATTAAGTTTTTTACAAATGCCGATGCAATTGTATGTATATTTTATGCTAATTTCTGATTTTATAAGTGTCTATTAAACACTATCATGTCTCTCTTTATGCACACAAATTATACATATATGTATACCTTGTAGCTCTTCGTCTATGAGTCACAAGCTCATTAAATCAAATCATTCAGTTATTTAGAAATATAGCTGCAGAAAAAGTATGTTTTATTTACACTTAACTGCATATATATATTTATTGTACCTGGAATAAATACACATTATTATTACTATTATAATTGGAAGATTAGCTATTCTGTCGAAAAATTGTCAAGCAAATAAAAAATTATAGGCTGCTGAGTATGTGCCTCTCTCATCTTCCTAACAGTCATCAGAAACTGCAGTTATCTGTTATGAACAATTTATTCCATCGCTGGCGTATTAAAATAATTATTGTATGAGCCTCTCTCATTTTCCTCCACGTTATCAGAAACTTCAGTTATCTGTTATGAACAATTTATTCCAGCGCTGGCGTTTTAAAACAACGATTGTATGAGCCTCTCTTATCTTCCTACAGTCATCAGAAACTTCACTTATTTGTTATGAACAATTTATTCCAGCGCTGGCGAATTAAAACAATGATTGTATGAGCCTCTCTAATCTTCCTACAGTCATCAGAAACTTCACTTATTTGTTATGAACAATTTATTCCAGCGCTGGCGTTTTAAAACAACGATTGTATGAGCCTCTCTTATCTTCCTACAGTCATCAGAAACTTCACTTATTTGTTATGAACAATTTATTCCAGCGCTGGCGAATTAAAACAATGATTGTATGAGCCTCTCTAATCTTCCTATAGTCATCAGAAACTTCAGTTCTCGGTTATGAACCGTTACGTGCATAGATGATGTCTTAAAATCACACATAAGTATTTGTTGCATAGCTGGCGTATTAAACATTGATTGTATGAGTCATTCTCTTCTTCGTAGTCATCGGAAACTTCAGTTTTCTGTTATGAACTAAGTATTTGATGCATAGCTGGCGTATTAAACATAGATTGTATGAGTCATTCTCATCTTCGTAGTCATTAGAAAATTCAGTTTTCTGTTTTGAAACGTTATTTGCATTGCTGATGTCTTCTTAAAATCATACACAACTCTTATTTTACTTTTACGAACTATTTACTGCATCGCTGGCTAGTGTGTTAAAACAATGATTGTATGAGTCATTCTTCCTAGTCTTACTAGTACAAGCAGCCACTGCAAGTTTACCTACGTCATAAGATACTGGAACGAAATAGGAAATAGGTGTCGCCCATGACTTTAACAAGTACCACTGAGTGTGTCTGCCAAACTTATGGGGAGGTTGTAGTAGTTTTTATGTTTTTTGAACCTATTTATATCTAACTAAACTTAAACATTGCGCAAAATAAAACTCATTTTAGAAAATTGAACATACAGTCAAGCACTGACTAAAGACAGAAACGTGATTACTATTAATTGGCTCGATAAAAATATATACGGTCGAATTGAGAAACCTCCTCCTTTTTCAAAGTCGGTTATAAAAATCGCAAAGATGACACTAAATCTAAATTTCGAACGTATTTCTTAGTGAAAAATTCTATTACAATACCATGTAAGTAATATATCAAAAGATAGGTTTTATTATTTTCTGAAGATTTTTATATATATGAATATTTATTTTTAAATAAATTCAAAGTTAGTAATCGGGTTAAATCGGCTCGCGCTCAGAATCCTTCGGGACGTCATCGAGGGTGGACCTGTGTTAAAATTTTTAAAATTCGCACTCCGTGCCGTTGTTCGAAAAAAAATCAAATAAAAGAAGAACACATTACATATGAAATTGCGACAGCTCACAGAAATTCTATTATAAATAGTTTTAATTCATAAAATTGATATCGCAAATGTGATTATTTCTATGCGATATGATGACGTTTAATTGTCACCTTAAAATAGTGTTAGACACATTTTAAACTATTATCGATAAAATTATAGTCAAGTGCGAGTAAAACATAATTTTTTATCGTCGTGTATGAAGAAGTTTTAATAAAACACATTTTTCTAAGATTTTCTATTCAGTTTCATCTATGTTACTTTAATCACTCTCCATTAAACTGTCTTCGCTACTATCTTATTCTACATTAATTACACATAATATACAATGTGGCCTGTAACGGTGTATACTAATAAAGAACTGTCACTCTGCCAACAAAACGGAAATAAAAAAATATGCTGTTTCAAACAAGTGTTCTATTGTAGTTTCAACACGACCAAGTTTGGAACACGATAAAAATCGTAATGATATTTTCTCGAATAGCGGACCTAGCAACATATTTTTTTTCTCGAATCTTGGATTTTATCGTATTGTTTCTGTGTGAACAACTTTTAGTTTTGAATACAAAAAGTCCAAGTCAATGTCACTACTGCATACTATAAAATATCGTATCTTATGTAGGTACTTGAAAAATAGCGCCGTGTGAACATAACCGCGTTGGATGGTAACCGTATAACTCGGAGCCCATGTTTCAAAGAAAGTTCGTCGATGACATATCGTACCTATGTTGGTTTATAACTTTTAACACAGTGATACTTGCACTTTTGTCAAAAAAACAACTACCACTACTAACTACTACTAACTTTGTGTAAATTGTCTGATGGGACGGTAATCCGACATGAACGGGGACGGTTAAAAACATAAACTAAATTAATTTTTGTGTCCTAAAATAATAGATTCGATAAATTATAGCTGTAGCAGTAGGTACGTCCCTTGACAATAAAGTACGGCAATTGTTCCTGCATATGTAGTTGTCGATATTTACTGATCTTCATGGGCGGTGACCAACATCAAAAACAAAAGAATATGGTTACAGTATAAGCAAAATTTATAGTAAGACCATTGTTTGCCCATTTTATATATAATAGGTTGGGGAAAAAGTTTCTTCGCATTTTTTAAGAAAATTCAAAACATTTTTTAATATAGTTTATTTACATTTAACTAAAGTATGTAGGTACCATTTTGTTCGATAACTTTTTGCCATCTTGTAGGTAGGGACATGATCCCATTGCTATAGAAATTTTGGGACTTCTGGTCAAAATACCGCGACAAGTGGTTTTGGCAGTCCTCTCGTGATGTTAACCTGACACTGCCTAAAGAATTCTGAAGAGACCGAAACAGGTGGAAATCTGAAGGTGCAAGGTCAGGACTATACGGCGGATGCATTAACACCTCCCAGCCAAACTCTCTTAATTTTTGCTGAGTGGCTAAAGATGTGTGAGGTCTAGCGTTATCATGATGAAAAACCACACCCCTTCTGTTGATTAATTCCGGCCGCTTTCTCTCAACTTCTTGCTTTAATCTCATCAGTTGTTCGCAGTAGAGTTCAGAATCGATGGTCCTGCCTGGTGGTAACAGTTCATAATGAATAATGCCCTTCCAATCCCACCACACACACAACATCACCTTGTTGCGAGTTAACCCGGGTTTCGCCACAGTCTGAAGCCTGACCGGCCTTTGACCACGACCTTTTTCGCACGTTCTTGTCATACGTGATCCACTTTTCATCACCAGTTATCAGCTTCTTCAAAAATGGTTCGGTTTCATTACGTCGTAATAAAGAATCACAAATGAGTACACGGTTCATTAGGTTTCTTTCAGTGAGCTCGTGAGGTACCCAAATGTCGAGCTTTTTTGTGTACCGTAAACTGGGGTTACTTTGATACTACGGGGTTACTTTGATATCGACTTTCGACTTATGAAAAACATATTTTTGTAATATTTACAACGCCTTATTAAAAAAGAAACTATCAGAAGTGCCAACTACTGATAGTAAGGCGTTGTAGATATTACAAAAATATGTTTTTCATAAGTCGAAAGTCGATATCAAAGTAACCCCGTAGTATCAAAGTAACCCCGGTTTACCGTACCCAGTTTTTTTCAAATGCGCCAAAACTGTTTTGTGGTCAATTTCCAGTTCTTCAGCTACGTCGTAAATACTGATATGCCGGATCTTGCTCCACTTTTTCAAAAATGGCATCCATTTTATCCGCAATAGGGCGACCAGAGCGACGCGCATCTTTGACATCAAAATTTCCAGATTGAAAACGCTTAAACCAAATTTGTGCTACTCTCACAGACACTACACTAGGTCCATAAACATCGCAAATTTTTTTCGCGGCTTGCGTTGCATTTTTACCTTTTTTGTAGTAAAATTTTAAGATGTATCGAATTTCTTCATTAGATTCACTCTCTAGTTTGGGATCAGATGACCGTGTGTGAACAATGTCCTAGGATATTATTATTATTATTATTTCCTTTATTTTTTATTATATACATATGATTTACATTTTAAAATATTTTTATAAAAACTTAAAATAAATAAAAACATTTAAAAATATAAAAAATAGTAGCCCACCGGTATCGGGAACAGGGTCCAAGCTACCGGTGGTCAGGGCTCCTGAGAGAGGAACCTCCTAACAATACGTGCCGTGTCCAGAAGTACCGCTTTCTGGATCAAGCCCTTGATCCAGCTGCCTAACGAGAGCCTCCTCAGGTGTTGGTCGAGACTCTTCGATATTATGTCATTGGCTGTCACAACTATCGGCACAATGATTGCTGTATCCACATCCCACATGTCGACAACCTCGCGAGCCAAATCAAGATACTTAATCTGTTTATCTTTTTCAGCTTTCACGAGGTTCTCGTCATGCGGAACCGCTATATCAACAATCATTGTGCGACGCTCTTTTCGATCTATCACCACTATATCTGGCTTATTGGCAACAATAGTCCTGTCAGTGATGATAGATCGATCCCAATACAACGTGATATTGCCATTTTCGAGAACTGGGTCGGGCACATACCTATAGTACGGTACTTCCGATTCCACAAGATTGTATTGCAGAGCAAGTTGCTGATGCATAATCCTGGCTACAAGGTTGTGTCTATGCAAGTAGTCTCCGTTAGCCAGACGAGAACAGGCAGAAATAATGTGACGGATAGATTCCCCCGGACGGTGGCATGCCCGACAGATGTCAACCGTGCCGTCCTTCACAATATATTTCCGGTAGTTGTTCGTCATTATAACTTCGTCCATAATCGCAAAGATAAAACCTTCGGTTTCACCAAAGAGATCACCGAATCGCAACCAGGATACGGACGCCAAGAGGTCTACATCAGGCCCATGTAGGACCCGGTAAAAGCGCCCATGAAGCTCTTTGCTCTGCCATACCTCCCTGCGGTCATTAGTATCTAATATTATAGGTTTGCGCCAGTTCTCGTTAGCCAAGGAGAGCGGGGTGAGGCCCTTGTCCACTGAGACCACATCTCGGTGCATCCCCACGTCGGCTTCTAGGAAGTATTCCCTGAGACTGCATACCTCACGGTTGTGCAGGGTCTTAGCATTTAAGAAGCCTCGACCACCACACTTCCGCGAAATATACAGTCTCATCACCGATGACCGTGGGTGATGCATCCGATTTGCAGTCAGCAGTGTGCGGACCCTTCTATCCAAGGCGTCAAGTTCTGTTTGAGTCCATTTGAGTATACCGAAAGAGTACATCAAAACCGGCATGACCCAACCGTTGAAGGCGCGCACCTTGTTTCCGCCTGATAGAAGACTATTAAATACTTTGTTCAGGCGGTTAAAGAAGCGTCAGAATGTCAGCAGCGTTGATGCCTAACGCTTCCGACATACCCAAATACTTGTAAGTTTCGAGTGAGGAGAGGGGTCTTAGGTGTATGGAATCCGAGAGTTGGGTTTCTACGGATTCCAAAATCCTCCCCCGCTTTACATGCATTACCGCACATTTGTCCACACCAAATTCCATTCTGATGGCACTACTGAAAGTTTTGCTTACCTTCAATAGCTCCATCAGTTGAAAATTGCTGGGGGAAAAAAGCTTCAAGTCATCCATGTAAAGAAGGTGAGATATAACCTGACCACCTCTTCTCAATCGATAGCCTAGACCTGAATCCTCCAACAGTGTGCTTAGAGGATTCAAGGCTAAGCAGAACCAAAATGGCCTCAAACTATCGCCTTGAAATATACCTCGCTCGATCCTTATCGGCTCGCTATTCCTCTGGATATGTAGAAATCCTGGATAGCGAAGGACTGTCCTCCACTGCCCCATACACGACATCAGGAAGGTCCGCAGAGTTGCATCTACTTTATACAACTCCAGCACCTTCATGAGCCATGTATGTGGCACCGAGCTATGACTCGGTCGGCCTTCTTGTAATCTATCCAGCATGTCGACAGATCCTTTCGGGAACGACGAACCTGTTGGTTAATGGCCATATCTATGAGGAGCAGCTCGTTAGTACCGCGGGATCCATTCCTACATCCATTTTGAGAGGCAGACATGATGGAGTTATTGTCTATATGTTTGTTAATTTTAGCTCTCAAAATGGATGTAAGAACTTTATAGACCGTCGGTAGACAAGTGATCGGTCTATAATTTTTGGGTTCCGCAGTACTACCTGATTTATGGAGCAGGTGGGTTATTCCTGTCGTTAGGAACTGGGGCAGCGACCCCGACTCTAAGGCTGACTGGAACTGGGATGCCAAGCGGGCGTGCGACTTATGGAAGCAATTTATCCAGAAGTTGTGCAGCCCGTCCGGCCCTGGGGATTTCCAGTTAGGTAACGGACGGACTGCACAAGTTACATCTTGGGGGCTGATGGTAAGTGCCTCCATTTCTGGTATTTGATCGCACGTTCGCTCGATCTCCCTAGTCCAATCACCTTCGGTGTGACTGACAGGCACCGACCAGATGCTTCGCCAGAACGAATACATGGCGTCATCATCCGGGAGGCGCGTGTCGGTCACACCATGGTCTGGTCGCTCCCAAGCCCTATAGACCCACTTTTCATCGCTCCGGAATGTGCGATTCTGAGTATACCGGTCCACTCTCCGCCTGTACCGACGAATACGGCTTGCCCATGCACAGATCTTCTGCTTCAGGAAGTCGATACGCTCTGTGACGCGGGTCAAGTAATCTCGAGAACTAATATCCATCCCCGAGAACGCCCGCCTTACAAAGCGCATCACTCTAGGGCGAGTATTGCCCTGCCTGAAGCAGATTAACTTGCCGATGAGTGCTCTAGCCTCACCAATACGACGCTCAATCCTGCACTGCCAAGCTGGTACAGCTGGTTTTGATCGTGGAGCTCTGTCACTGTTAGGAAATTTAACATGAGCTACACGACATGCCGCTACAGCAGCACAGTACAAGATCGAGTGGGTATCGGTGAGGTCTTTGCTGCCGTCAAAATAATTTGACAGCTGCGAATCTAGAGCACACACGAGCGCCTTATTTTTCTTGTGCATGGGCAAACGAGGTAAACGTGGTCTAAGCCCAGGCGGAGTGGAACGGTACTCCCGGAAAGCATCCTCCAGAGCGCTCCTCAATCGTACATTGCATTGGGAACTCACGGACATAGCCCCGTCGGCCGTCATCATCCTCATCACTAACGCGGTCGGGTCGCGGTGAGGCACTGGGTTGTTGCACCGCGACCAGTGGCGAAGCAGGCGTGACATGGCTATTCCGTGATTCGAGACGTAGTCGATCAAGTACGACGTCATCCACTATATGGTTACGCTGGATGACCCGCACCTGATCCGACAGTCGTTGCGCCGACACGTTGACAGCTGGTTCAAGCACCTGAAACAGAGAGAGCATCCGACCACGATACGCAGTCAAGTTACTTCCCCCCTCTGTAGCCCCAAAGTATGCGCGCATGACATTTTCGTTGATGGTTTGTGTCCACCTCATGCGCTGCACACTTCCACCGGCAGCGGGGACCCTATCAGAGGCCGATGGGCCTCGGAGTCCTAAGCTGGCCGGTGGTCGGCCTCTTCCGCGCCGACGTAATGGTGGTGGTGTTGTCGGCGGCGAGAAGTATTCGTCACTCGAGCTCGACGCAACTGCAGCAGCCGGTATCACTGGACTCACGTCTGGAGCAGGTTCCGGCAACTGCGAGGCGGAGCTGAGCGACGAACCCGAAGATGTTGGGCGTGTGTTTCTTCGTGCCCGACTTCTCGTCAGCATTGTGTTTGGTCTGCTATTCTCCGTGTTCTGTAGTTAGTAGGTGGTAGTTTTCGTCTTGCATCCTGATATAGTATGTTTTGGCATAAAAACCAATTTTGGGTTGAGTGAATTGGTGTTGGAACACATAACACCACATTATTGCATTAAAAGTTTAAAATCCAATAGAAAATACACGGAGAAAAAATTTTTTCGACCGTCAGCTTGACAGTCGGGCCACAGATCATTATTATTATTATTATTATCTTGACGGTACGAAAAACAAATGAAAATCACACATTTTCCTAATTTGAATTTGGAATTATGTTCTTTAAAATTTAAACTTTCAATGATACCAAAACCAGCCAGATACAAATAGTATAGCCAAAGAGATTTTATTACAAGTTCATACATACTATAATGCGAAAAGACTTTTTCCCCAACCTAATATATATATATATATATTTTTTTTTTAATTTAGCCACTAAATTGGTTACATACGGATAGAAAGCTTGTTGAAAATTTGCAATTTTTGTCGATGGAAAATACAACTTGATAAAATGATTAAATTCACTGACAGACAACGCACAGCATAAACCGCGGTCTAGAAGCATGAAATTTTGCGCAAGAGTTCCTTACATAAATAATGAAATTACAACTTTGGTATTTTCTATCCAAATTACATTTTGTGTGACTTGGGATAGGTACCCAGTAGAACCATTGCAATTTAAACTTTGCCCTTACTAGCGCTAAAATGATTTTGATTTTCAAAAGAAAAAGCGGTTTGTAGCTTAAATTGCCCGCTTCTGATGTGAATGAAACGAAAAGATTTGCGCTAATCATGGGCGTTTTTAATTTTAATTATTTAGGTAATGTGACAGTTTAGGACATTATATCACTGACATTTTTTATTTGTCTATATTATTATGCTCCCTATCCATATTTAAAGGTATTATCGTGGGACGCCATTTTGAAATATAATCAAGATGGCGAACCGGGACGAGGCCCAAAAGGTTCAAACCCCTTTCATTGGCCACTTTTTCAGTGAAAGAACAATGCATTATAACCTCCTTTTAATTTAGTCCAATAATACTAATTAATACATTAGGCGCGGCAGACGCACATGCGCGTTTTCGGACGATCACCAGGTGCTTGACGGCGCGTAAGCGCGTCCATACAATTTACATAACTTTCCTCGAGTGCGGCGCGCCGCACCTGTGCTTTCGTTGTGCATCTCTATTGTTTCGAAAACATCGTAAAATAAGGGTGTCTACACTCAAGATATTTTTTGCACGCACCCGAGCGTTTGCCACACAGGATTAGTGTAGCATAAAGAAGCGTTTGCATACATTTCGCTAAGAATTAAGCAGATAATGTGTTAACCCTGTTCTTATTCAATGGAGGCGATTTTTTTTATTGTTTATTTTTTAAATGAATAAGTTAACTGTTGTACTTTTTGTATTTAGTTTTTGATTAGTATTTATTTATTGTATTTATTTATAGTTTGTAACCGACTTTCAAAAGGAGAAGAGGGCATCAAATCGACGATAAAAAAAAATGTTTGTATATCGATTATTTGTTTTATGGGCCAAATTGTGTAATTATTTTTATTTTCTTTGTCTTCGATTGTGCCTGTATGTAAATAATCATTAGCTGATGATGAATTTTGGAGATACTTAAGGCTTGGCATTACGCCGTTGACTTCGCTCAAATGGGCGTTACCGCCGAGAATGCCCCGCGCACCCCCTCATTATAATTACGCGCGAAGCGATCACTAATATTCTATTTTGCACCGCTGACTGCCACAGAGCCATGACGCGCGACGCACGCATAGGTAGCCTGTTGCATATTTCAGAGCAGTGGTGCAGAACATTTTTAGGTAAAAACTTGTATGTTGTAGAAAAACAAATACAACACTTGTGTAAATTATTATATTTTTAGAAAATATATATTTTTAATGACTAAGAACTCATTGTAATATTACTAAAACAGAAAATGGGCGGCAGAATATAGACAGTTATTATTATTAGCTTTCCCCGCGACTTCGCTCATAAATAAAAGTGAATAAGTTTGTACCTAAAAGTACTACTAGTAGTTGTTTTAAGTACTTCAAATATTAAAAAAAAAACGCAAAAT
This sequence comes from Dicycla oo, assembly GCA_948252095.1. Lineage (NCBI taxonomy): Eukaryota > Metazoa > Arthropoda > Insecta > Lepidoptera > Noctuidae > Dicycla > Dicycla oo. Next base: position 23,877,654 of record OX411709.1, read on the forward strand.
AAATCAAGTGGAAAATCTGAGCAATACACAAATCTGCCGGCCATATGCTTGCACGAAGCTCAAATGCCATATTAGGTTCATGGGGTCCATGAACCACAATGCGTCCCATATGGTTTGTGGGCCCCATACGACCCGTGAACTCAGTTCAATTTATTATAAGTCACAAGCGGTCGTGGGCCCGGAACTTATTAGTTCAATAAGGCCGGCCACATACACAGACTGAATTCCGTTTCGGAATTCCGTTCCGAAATATCGATTCGGAATTTTCGAAGGCAGTAAATCCATACAAAATCAAGGATGTATCACACACGTACAGTAGTTCTTCGTTTATTTTGTATGGCTTTGCTGCTTTCGAAATTCCGAAATGATATTTCGAAACGGAATTACGACTGTATGTGGCAGGCCTAATCAATTATCCATTCTTTTTCTAATTGAGTTTTAGCAATACTTTCATTTTCTAGCCCATGTTTGACTGATTTGACGTGATCTATTAGGTTTTTATAAATTAAATTCGTCACCATATTAGCACAACTGATGTCATTGCGTTTTTTAATTACGTTACCGAAATTTGAAGTCGTCAGTTAATTTCTTCTTAGTTCAAGCCATTCACTTGACTCACTTTGAAGTATTGTACCTGTTTCAATTCTTATTCTTTCATCTTCATTCTTCTCTAAATTTTTCAAAAATATTATTTTCGATTCCTCTAGCATTTCCTTTGACATATCGGGTTTCGCGCAATCCTGTCCATAATTGATGGAAGAGGAGTTTTGATTTTCCAATGTTCTTCTTTTCTTCTTTGTATATTTTTTAGGTCTTATCTGTCGCTTTATTCTGTTCATTTCAAATTTATGTATTTGTCCTTTTGGACTTCTACCTACAATACATTTATGCAAGATGCTCAAAGGTTTTCTTGTGTTAAATGATAGAGCCGCAGTATTACATCTCATCTGATATTGATATTTTTGAGCAAAGTTTATCCTTTTGCCACCTATGAATTTAGCAACAACGCTATGATATCTCTCTACAGAGTTGCTGTCGACATCGTGCAAAAAATGCGTGAGTGTGCCGCTAGCTGTGATAATATTAATTTTATTTTTTGGCACAGAGTGTTTGTATGAAAGTCTTTGTCAATATCTTCTATTTCGCCTAGTTTGCCACAAAAGTATCCTTTGCACGTGGTATGTTGGCTAAAAGCATGTTCTGCAGCAAGCATTATATCAGCATGGAGTTGCATTGCATTATCAGTATGCTTGTATTTTGCAATTGCAGTTACTACTACTTTTCGCATGGTTAATATTATTTTCTTTGTTAGGAGTTTTATGAACCGTATTAGAAATTTCGTGTCTGTTGTAAAACTCTGCAGTTTGTTGCAAAAAATCCTCAGCAAGTGGTTTCGGCATTCAATTTTTTCTATTGTTAAATTTTCGTACGGCCTTTCTTGCAAAAGCTTTGAATATGTGTTGGCGTCACAATCTGATATAATTCTGCCATATATCAAATTGTGCATTTCTATGCTTTTCTTAAATCCCTCGACAATAATCGTTGACTCCATGCCGGTAGATGGTCCTGTAAATGAAGACAAAAAGTATAATAATGTAGCTTTCAGTATACAAAACCTATATTACGGCTTTAGTTCTCTAATGGGTTACCTCTACCATTTTTTATATAATAGATATTTAGTTTGATTTCAAAATAATAAGGCGAACCATTTACGTTTAGTTAATTTATAAAACAAACAAACAGCAATACGTTTCCACTTATAATATTACTAGGATTTTTATGTAAAACACATAAAATATTTACCTGTATAGTTTTTATAACAAATATGATTTGTTTGTCGAGATTCCTTTATTTTCTGCTCTAGCGCAAATGTAGCAGAACTTATTTTTGACAGCCATGAACAATATTTTATTGCTACGTTTACCAAGCATGGCTGCTGCTCCTGACAGTGAGGAGTAGTTTTTCTTGTATGATCTTTTTCCCCAACATCCGTCAGCAATGACATCAATTATCGGTATTCCCTTTGCATTTACTTTACCCTCTTCAACGGCAGCACATCTTTCCTCTTCAGCAGCTTCGTTCAAAGATCTTAACGCTTCAGATTCCCACGTTTTGTTTACTATATCCATATGAAAGGTGAATCATTTTTGTGAGATCTCAGGAAGTCCTAGAGTTGACGTAATTTCCAGAAATTGCGTATTTCCACATCCTGCTGCTATTGCCCCAGCTACGGCACAAATGTGTTTAAATTCATTTCTTCTGGGGTGTTGTCTCCCTCTATTATAAAACTCATGTTACATAAAAGACATTTCAGTTTTAATTTATTCATTAAACCTGTCAAACGTTCAGATACGATTTCTATTGACTTTAAACCGCAGTCCAATGGCCCGTGGCTTGATATTTCTTGGATTGATTTAAAAAAATGACTGATGTTTACAGTACGTCTACCAATCGATAATTCTTCAGTCCCCTAAAACAAAGTAAAATATAAAATTCAGTTGAAATACTGATGGCTTTAAAAAATATTGTAGCTTATATTGTATACGTTCATCCACGTTTACTTATAAAAGGGTTACGTTAATCCAATTTTAAAATATGTCATTTGATTTGCTTAGAACTTTAGGGTCCTATGAAACTCGCCAACCTCGTTACTTTTCGACCCCTTGTAGTCCGAGAGTCGCAATCTGCAGGTTACATCCATGGGGTCCAAAGAGGATGGACAAAAAAAGTCCACATACTGTCGGAATTCCGTTTCGAAACATCGATTCGGAATTTTCGAATGCAGCAAATCCATGCAAGATCAAGGATCTATCACACACGTACAAGTAGTCCTCCGTTCGAAATTTTCTTCGATTTAAAATTACGCATGGTAGTCTGTGCGTGACTTTGTATGGGTTTGCTGCTTTCGAAATTCCGAAACGATATTTCGAAACGGAATTCCGGGACGGAATTCCGACTGTATGTGGCTGGCCTAATTATTACCCTGTATTAGCAATCTGATTGCGATGAGTAATAATACAGGGTCAAATTAAAGTAGCTAGTGAAACTCCACAGACGTGATGGGTATCGATATCTAAACATGATGAACTAGTTAGCTGCGACACATATACAGGTTCAAATGAAATTAGCTAGCGAAACTCCGCAGACGTGATGGGTATCGATATCTAAATATGATAAACTAGTTAGCTGCGACACATATACAGGGTAAAATTAAATTAGCTAGCGAAACTCCGCAGACGTGATGGGTATAGATATCTAAACACGATAAACTAGTTAGCTGCGACACATATTCAGGGTCAAATTAAATTAGCTAGCGAAACTCCGGCCAACGTAATTTCGTACGTGTCTAATAGTAACAAGCTATAGATTCACTGCATGCGAATCTATAGCTCGTTATGTCGTTACTGTGCCGCCGTGTCGTAATGCCGCCCGGTCGTTTGGAATCTATACCTTGTTGCCATTAAACACGTACGAATTTCCGTTGGCAAATTCGAAACGAAAACAGTTTCTCGTTCTGGCGACGAAAGGTACCTAGGTAAGTATAAGCAGCTGATAGGTAGGTACCTGCTTAGGTACGCATATTACTTATACGTACCTACCTATATCTTTTTATCAAAACGCTTGATTGATGGTTACTAGTAAAATGTTAGATAGGTACTCAAATTACTTACCGTTTTATTCTTTTTATTCTCTTGTATTTTATTTTCAAATTACGCTTAGTGCGTCTTTTTTTGTCACCCATATTGATTTTATAAATAAACTTATATTAACACAAATATTTCCTATGTAGTATTACTAACTATATACTAAAAACTACTCTAATATTTACACACACAAAAACTATTAAAATCAACAAAATAAGTAGGTAGGTATTTGTTTACAATACTTTCTAATGGTATTGTCACCAACGAAAAAATGCGGGAAAAAGTGGTACAGGTCCGTTCAGCACTGCGTCTCGTCCCGCACTAAATTAATAGGCGACAGACAGAGGGGTTGCTCACGCGATTGAGTGTCGATTTATGTAAAAAATAATGACTATAAGTAATTAGAAAAGTTATTTAAAAAAATAAGCCGAGGATTCCCTAGGTATTGTATTGTGTAATATCATGATGACTATAAAAAAACCTAGCGATTAATAGTTTCGAAGAAAAAAGGTTTTATATTTCTAAAACAGGGGTTACTTTTCATGTATGTTAATGATATTTAAAATTATTTTTAATTTTTTTCGAAGTGAAGGGGACATGTGTTTTATTGTGTAGTTTAACATATTTTTTTTTAAAGATCATTATGGTACGGGTTATGGAGAAAAAAGGTTTTAAACTTCTTCAGTTCCAGCCTAATTTACATATAGCACCGCCTTAACGGTACTTTTCATAGAGCGATAGCTATTTACGATCAAGTAAAAGTCAAAGTACGTCAGTGTTTAGAACACACATTTATATAAATTTTGCAAACTCTTAAAATACTAAGTCAATGTATAAAAAAAAAAAAATTGCGACTCCACTTCATGCCATGTCAAACTTGGGTCGTAATTTTTTTTATTGCTTTTTGTAAAAACAACTTTACTTATATGCTCGGTTTCCAACTTGTAATCTGTTTTTAAATATTTTTGGGACAAAATATAACATGGTGTAAAAATTATTGGAATCGATTCAGTTACTTATTCTGATCAAACTATATTCAGGTTTCGCATATACTAAAAATAATGTTGTGTATAGAAGACATCAATATCTAACACTTCACATTAATTTTGTTGCGGTATCTGATGCAGTTGTGACATTTACTTGGAGTTTTTGTATTCAAAACTAAAAGTTGTTCACACCGAAACAATACGATAAAATCAGAGATTCGAGAAAAAAAAGTTATGTTGCTAGGTCCGCTATTGGAGAAAATATTACGATTTTTATCGTGTTCCATACATTTGGTCGTGTTGAAACTACATTAGAACACTTGTTTGAAACAGTAATTTTTTTTGTAATTTTTATTGTTGTTGCCAGAGCGAAGTAGCCAGAGTAGTTTATATTAGTATACTAACGTCAACCGGACACATTGTATATTATGTGTAATTAATGTAGGATATGATAGTAGCGAAGTGGAATGGAGAGTGATTAAAGTAACATGGATGAATCTGATTAGAAAATCTTAGGAAAATGTGTTTTATTAAAACTTCTTCATAAACGACGATAAACAAAATGTTCGACTCGCACTTGAGTATAATTTTATCGATAATAGTTTATAATGTGTCTAACACTATTTTAAGATAACAAACGTCATCATATCACATAGAAATAACCACATTTTCGAATTCAATATTATGAATTTAAACTATAATATAATTTCTGTGAGCTGTCGCAATTTCGTAATGTGTTCTTCTTTTATTTGATTTTTTCAAACAACGGCATGGAGAGCGAGTTTTAAAAAATTTTACACAGGTCCATCCTCGATGACGTGCCGCAGGACTCCTAAGCGCGAGCCGATTTAGCCTGATTACTAATTTTGAGTTTATTTAAAAATAAATATTCACTTATATAAAAATCTTAATTACCCAGCGCTAGAAACCTATCTTTTGATATATTACTTATATGGTTTCGTAATAGAATTTTTCACTAAGAAATACGTTTGAAATGTCGATTTAGTCGATCTTTGCGATTTTTTTTTTATCGAGCCAATTATTAGTAATCACGTTTCCGCTTGACCGTATGTTAAATTTTCTTAAAATGATTTTTATTTTGCGCAATGTTTACATCAGTTAGATATAAATAGGTTCAAAAACTTAAAAACTATTACAACCTCTCCTTAAAGTCATGGGCGACACCTATTTCTTGTTTCGTTCCGGTATCTTATGACGTAGGTAAACTTGCAGTCACCGCTGGTATTATACAAAACATTAGTTTTTAAAGATAAAGATAATTTATTTGTCAAACATGCGTTTACATAGACTGACTAATCAGACATGCAAGGTATTGAATAAATAGATGTTGTGAGCGTCCATGTTTTCCCAATAACGGCGTACAAATTTTGTAGGTATAAAAACTTACATTTCATTGCATTTTACAAACAAACTAAATGATTAATAATTAATTTTCTAAATTTCATTACAAAATACAAAACAAATAAATAATAATTGATGTCAAGATATTATAGTATATGTTTATAGTCATAATAAATTAAATTATGTCCAGAATATTCATTATTATGCAGTCAAAAATAATCATTCAAAAGTCAGTTGAATTAAAATTCACATTATTCAATTATTATTCTTAAATAGTTAAGAATAATAATTGAATAATGTGAATTTTACACATATATTAGAAGTCGGAATAGAAAAGTCCTTTTCTTTTAAAAAATCTACAACATTGTAATACACTTTACTAACTAAAAAATTTCTAAGCTTATTTTTGAAAAGTGACAAGGGCAGTTCTCTCCAACTTTTAGGTAATTTATTAAATATGATAGAAGCCATACAGAAAACACTTTTTCGCATGAGGGTTGTTCTCGCAGTATGAGAGCATATCCTGCTGTTGTCGCGCCTATTACGTGGGACTACTTCATCTAGTCGTTTAAATCGGTGTGGATTTGTTTTAACAAAAACAGCCACTCCTAAAATGTACAGACATGGCAAAGTAAGTATTTTATATTTTTTAAAGTAAGGCACGCAACTATCAGTAGGTTTAATATTAAACATTGAACGAACGCATCTCTTTTGAGCCTTGAACACCGTGTCTTTTTCTGTTGAGTTGCCCCAAAAAAAACACCATAGCGTAGATGAGATTCTGTTAAACCATAGTAGGCTGTAAGTAATGCCTCCACACCTATTATAGACGACAATATGTGCAGGGCATAGGCAGATTTACTGATTTTCTTGCACAAGATTTCGATATGGGTGGTTGGAACTGGATGGTTTTGGTTATGAACTGATACTTGCATAACTGGTGTCTTCGTGAAATCATACAGAAACATCAGTTTTCTGAAAAGCACGAAGTGTTTGTTGCATAGCTGGCGTATTAAACGTAAATTGTATGAGGCATTCCCTTCTTCGTAGTCATCAGAAAATTTGGTTTTGTATAATAAACTAAGTATCTGGTTGGGCTGGCGTATCTATAATAATATAAAAAAGCCGATGAGTTTGTTTGTTTGAACGCGCTAATCTCTGGAACTACCAGTTGGATTTGAAAAATTCTTTTTGCCTTTGGTAGCCCGACTCGCTGCGATGGAGGATGATTATAGGCTATTTAACATCGGGCTATGACCCTTAGCAGCTGAGCAAAATGAAAAGTAGTCGGAAAGAAAGCTAAGCGAAAGCGAAGTAATAGCGCGAGCGAGCGATGCTAAGCGGCGCTGCAGTCTGTAATTTTGACTTAGATGTGGCCAAATATATTTTATGTATTAATTCGAAAGAACTTGTGATACTTAATAATTGGTAAAAATTCCCACAGTAAAATTGTCTATAATTTCAGAGAAAAATTTTTTTTTGTGAAAGTTCAACGACCTCAAAGAAAAGTTATTGTTTTTTTTTTTCTCCAAAAGTATTAATGGTCATTTTTTCCAATACCACAAAAGACGTAATATCAAAATATTTATCCATATAAAAAATTAAGGAGCTGTATCTTTGATTGTTAATGAGATACATGAACATTTTTGAATTTCACTTTTTATTAATTTTTTTTTTTACCCCTATCATTACCGCATTGTTTTTTTTGCTATAAATATGTACATAATTGTTGTTTATCACGTCCTAAAAAATTACATACGTAACTCAAAGGGGTGGTGAGAAAAAGCGTTTCTAAATATTTTAGAAATTTCTATGGAAATAGGGTTGTCCAAACGATAAAAAAAAAACAAATAAAAAAGTTACATTTTGTCGATGTCGTCATTATCGCAATCGATAAATACTTCGTCTGACGATAACACGATGTTGATATCGTCGGAATCACATTCGAATACATCGACAGTTTTTTGCAAGAACTGGTCGCCGTGTATGAGTACGTTATCCTGAGTTGGCTTTAAAAGTTTTAGAACTTTTTCGGGAATTTTAGACCTTTTATTGTTTTTTTGTCTCTTGTCAATTGACATACTCGACAAAAGCGGGTCAGAAGACTCTAAAGCTCGGTGAATCAAGTCAAGGACGGTCGCTTTACGACTGAACTTACGAGTGTGATGCACACGATCGTAGCGCCAAAATTTGTTGCGTGATTCACCAGCTTGCTCTGAGAGCATTCCTATAGGTATAGGAATAGAATCAATAATTTGTGCACCATGCATTAAAATTTTGTGCATGGTGACAGACATGTTGTACCAACTATATTTTTGGACATATTTTGTTGCGACATCATTACAAAACTCCTGAAACTTCTTAGATTCTATTTCTAAGCCGCATGATAATGTCACCAGAATTGTATGAAGGTCATTGGACGAGCCATTCTTCAATACCTAAAATATTGGGCAACGTCAATCGATTGGAATCAGACAAAGCCGTACGGGCAATTATGTACATATGAATGGGAGTTTTAGCCAGTAAAAACTGTTACCGCCTTCACCACGTGGAGGTACTCCCAGCTTATGTTGTTAAAGTTTTTGTCTTTCACATTTTAGGATAGTATAACTTTATAAGTTATAATAAAGGTCATATAATATCAATAAAATAGAAAAAAATATTCTATCGAATTGAAACATCATTCTTTTTCGAAATCGGTTTAAAAATGCTAAGGTTTTTGCGCGTGGGATATATTCATTTAAATAATCTAGTATAATTTGAAACAATCAAATGACGATTTTATTAATGACCGGAATAAATTAAACTGTTAAGAAGGTTAGTGACAACCCTAAACAAAAATTTTAAAAAAATATATCTCATCACCCCTTTATTCTTTTGAGCTGATATTTTTTATTCAAATGTATTATTATGTCGTACATATTTTCCATTAAAAAGAAAATGCGGTAATTTAAAAAGAAACCGGCAAAAAAATATTTATGTTTTTGCTAAAACCATTGAATAACGTCTTTATTATCCGCGTTTCGAATCTAGTTTTTGGCAATATAATAGTTTTGTATTTTCTTAATGAGAAGATATTTAATTTATTCGTTACTGATGTACCTGAAAAAAGATATTGCATTTCTATGGTTTCTATGGGGTTTTCTCGATAATTGCTATGTAGCCAAAACTACTCAAAAAAAAAATTGTCATTGTCTTTGATAAGCCTCAAAAATAGTAAAAGCTATCAAATAAACACATAAACTGAACCTGGCCACAAGTAAGCCAAAATTACATACTGTGCGCTGGCGGTTCGAGGGACGAGGGAGTTTTATTAAAACGTAGCTGTTATATTTTTAGTATATTATGTATCTTATGAGTTCCATGCGATCGACGTCTCAGGGCACAGCTAGTTATAAGTTATGATCTTTGCAAAAGCATACAGAAACTGCAGTATAGGTATGAATTATTATACCGGTTTTCTACATATTTGTGTATCTAATTAAACGGGTAATATTGTCAATTAGTCCTTTTACTTACACGGTATTAGTACCGGTTTCGACCTAGAAACGACCTTCATTATGATGAAAAGTATTTTAAATCAAATTTTGTAAGTATGTTAAAAATATATCGCGCGAGTGGGTTGGCTAAAAAAATCCAGACCAACAAACTATGATTAATCAAAAATACAAAAATTACTTTTTTTTTAAACATTGCACTCATTCGTTTAACGAATAAATTTAATACCAATCGAAAGTCTGAAGCCTATAGAATATACAAACGTTGGGTTTTTATTTTTGGTTCCTGGCATAGCTATTGGGTTGGCAGGTTCTAGTAATTAGGTGGTTTCTAGTAATTTACACCCATCTGTTTAATAAATAAACCGTATATCAAAATAAGCGCTATTTCTGTTAAAGGGTTGTCTGCGAAAAATCTGGTTTGAGTGACCGTTGGCGAGCTTTGAAAAGCGAAATGAGAGCGAACGAAAATGTGCCACAAAGAGGTCCGAGCGAACTAGCCCGTGCTATAGAACGGGACGCAGCATTGCAACTGCATTTTTTTTGTGTTCTATCAGGAAACTAAATAAAAGTTAAACCATTTAAAACATTTTCCTTGACCTTAACAAACAGTTTTTGCATCATTAACAAGAGCGATATTTTCATCGACGAAACAGTAGAGGCGTGGCGCTTGCGATGGCATCTGGCCGCAAAGTGGCTTGATGCCAGTTTCAGTCATTAGCCGAATTTCAACTTGCGACGGTTGCGCTGCTTATGATTTTTGACTTGCTTGCTTGCTTAGTACAAATCGATCAATGAATCGGCTGGTCTAATAGCGCTATGGATAAGTGTTTTACTGATACTCTCACTCATACGATAGTTTCGTGAAGCGGCCGCTGCCGGCTTTTGTCAGTTAGAGATGTGATGTGAGGTTTGTGGTAGTCGATATTTTATACGATTCTATTGTACTTAGTACGAATGATTATATGTATGATACAATTAAGTATAGAAAAATACAATTTGTTACTATTTCTTCATTACTCGACTTATCTTTTATTGAATCAATAGCTAATGGGAATATAGCTAACTAGGAATTTTAGAAATCTTTTATTTCCATCCAATGACGTAATAACCATATGTAAACGGATGGAAGTAATAATAAAATTGTTTATTATTTCACCTGATAACACGAAAATTGCATTAAAAATATTAGACAGGACCTCATGTCAAAATCCTTATCGCATTTTATAAGTATGAATCTTTTGAAAACATGAATTTTCATCAATACAATCAATTGCCAATGAATAACCATTTATAAAAGCCGTAATGGAAAAATATATAAACGTAAGATTACACTATTTGACTAAGATCGCAGCACCTAAACTGTCTAAACGTCAAGTTTTAAATAAATATTTACATTTTACTGGCCAGTAAAATGTATGTCAATAAAAATCTTGAAGTTTTACTTGTGTTCTCCTAGTCTAGATTCGAGTTGTATTAAATTTCACTAACTTTAGTTAGTTAATATTCCAATTCTGATCAAACTTCACTTGTATAGAGTAGGTAAATTGAGGGAAACTCCTGTATCATTTTTTCCCAGTCAATAAAATTTTTAGGAAATGAGCAGATATTATAGGTTGTAACTGAATTTCATCGACATTTTTCTTTGATTACACCACTTAACATCACGTTGCGTAATTTGCGCATGTGTGTTTATTATGAGTCCGTAGCTACAGGTAGATGCGCCGCCCTCTTTTTGCGTGTGTTTTGTTAGTGAGTTTATTAGTGTTGCTGTAAGTTTATTTGTGTGCGGGAGAAATATGAGCTCGTGTGCCGTTCTTATAGATTTTGCTTTTGTGTTAGTAAATTAAGTGGAGACATCTGGAACGGAATAATTTTGTGTACAAAGCATATCTCCTGTGTTTTTAAAATCTGTGAATTTACTGGTAGAATGTATGGCGTAAATTAATAATGCAAGATACCACATGTACTGCACCAGAGTTAATGATGCAAGATATCGGATTCTTTTTTAATTATACTGCGAAATCAATTTCACAGACAGAGATCAATTTAAAAAAAACCTAGTCAAGCCAGGAGTTTTTTAGCCAACCCACTCGCGATATAGTTTTTTTTAACATAATTTAATAACTAAATTTTATATAAACACTTTTCATCCCTTAAACCATATAGCCTAAGATCCGACCTAGAAACCTTCGCTCATCTGGGCGAAGGCCGTTTCTAGGTCGGATCTTAGGCTATATAATTGAAGCCGAATGTATTGTATAGTAATGATTAAAGATACTTAGTACTTTCAAACGCGCTGTCTACGTATACAGTGAAGTGTCACTTACGTTATCCCTTTAACGAGCATTTTTAGATACTTTTATCTATAAATATTTACAGTTTGGTTTTGTTTGGAAACTTCGAATCAATTCTTTCTATCTCTAATAGTTAGCATAGCTACCATAGACATTTTTAACCGACTTCAAAAAAGGATGTTCTCTATTAGACCCGTGTGTATGTTCGTTTGTAGGTATGTCAACGATTTTCTCGAAACTGATGAACCAATTTTGATGATTCTTTCAATACTGTGATCTAGATACTTTCAGGAAGGTTTTAGTATATGATACATTAGGTAATTATTCTTATGTACGAAGTTATATTCATAATAAATGTACAGTAATTCCGGCATTTCTAAGCGGATTTTGATGATTTTTCTTTTCGTTCGTCTTGAGCATATGGTATTTTGTATATTCAACTAAAAATGGAAAATTAAATTTACTTTAAAAAAGTAAAAACCGACTTCTAAAACCTAAAACGAATAAAATAACTTTCATAAAAAACTTAACAGCTTCTGAAGACTGGCTAAGTAATAACTGCCGCACGGGTCGATCCATCAGGTTAAGCTACGCTTGCCGGGGTTGGTCTGTGGATGGGTGACCATCGTTTCATACCGAGACTCCTCCGTGCCTCGGAAAGCACGTTAAGCCGTTGGTCCCGGCTGTCATACCAGGTTCTTTGACAGTCGTCACGGGTCGTCAGAAGCCCGAAAGTCTGACAACCAGTCTTACCAAGGGGTATCGTATTACCCAGTAAAACTGGGTTGTGGAGGTCAGATAGGCAGTCGCTCCATGTAAAATACTGGTATTCAGCTGCATCCGGTTAGACTGGAAGCCGACCCTAACATAGTTGGGAAAAGGCTAGGCAGATTGATTGAAGTCTTTGTCTTCAGTTCTTCAATGCACCAATAGCTTGGCACTGACTTCAGAAGCTGTTAAGATTTTTATGAAAGTTATTTTATTTGTTTTAGGTTTTTGAAGTCGATTTTTACTTTTTTAAAGTAAATTTATTATTAAAATAACCTCTAGTTACGCTGTATGTCGGCATAGCCTGTTTAAAATACTCAATAAAAATGTGTAATATTAAACAAATCAATGTCTATAAATTGTACAGACGCCAGCACATCAAGCTACTATAATCTGTCAAAGGACAATGCTCATGGGTGTATGGAATCCCGTACCAAGCTGCATCAAAATCAAACTTTGATTTTTATAGAGTACACTTATCATATTAACTCCTACAAAAGTTATTTTTTCTAAAACATTCGGGTTTCGGAGTTATTTTATAAAATCGAAAATGACCTAAAAACTAGGTAAGTATATTTTGTTCGACTTTATCAATGATGTATTTTATATACAGGATTACTGGTAATTCGACGTATATCCGTCAGGTGCTGATAAGGGGGTCAAAATGCAACAAATTGAACCCCCCATATGTATGGCCGAAATTCAATAGTTTTCGAGATATTTGAATTTTAAGAGTTTTTCGATATTTACCCAAAATTTGATATTTAATTCCAAATAAAAAAAAAATACATATTTGAATGGGTACCATTAAAAATGATGTTGTAGCTGGCACTTCAATTAAGCTATGGACATAATTAAAACTACTTAATTTAACAGAATAATTAAAATAATGAGCGATATAAGAATAATATCTTACCAATATTTTCATTTTACGCTTCAAAAATGTTGTCTCGTCACAAAAATTTCTATGACATTAATCGTACAAATAACTAAAACAACTTGCCTATTCTGTAAGCTTTCCAAAAAGGTATAAAAGTCAATTTTAAAATACATAATTCGTGGCATGGCATGTGTTTGAATCGGCGCGGGGAGAGAAAGGGTGATTTGTATTTGTATGAAATAAAATGCATTAAAAAACGTCAAATTTTATAAAAAAAATTACATTTCTTGTTCAAAATAAGCCCCTCGTTTACGAATGCAGGTTCGAATTCTCTTCCTAACTTCGGTTTTCGTCACTCTTGATGTGAACGTTGTTCTCATCTGTTGCGCCGCGTTTATTATTCGCTGTCAAAGTTCTTCGACTGAATTTATTGGGGTCACATAAACTAATTCCTTCATATGACCCCAAACGTAAAAATCAAGTGGTGTGATATCAGGGCTTCGTGCTGGCCACGGAATTGGCCCTCCTCTCCTAATCCATCGGTTTGGATATCCCGTCTAGCCACTGTCGGACAGTAATCCGGTAATGTGCTGGGCAACCATCATGTTGAAACATGAGGTTGTTTTTTATTTCTTCGGGAACATCCGCCAACAAATCGTCTAGGTTGTTTCTTAAAAACTCCTCGTAATTTTCGCCGTTCAAATTTTGGGGCAAGAAATGAGGGCCCAGCAAATAATTATCAAGGACACCCATCCATACGTTCAGGGAAAATCTCATTTGCGACGCAGTTTCTTGTAGTTTTTTTGGATTCCTGCCTACTTTAGGTGCCCAAAAATGTAAGTTATGGTAATTCGTTATACCATCCCGGTCAAACTGACTCGTCAGACCACAAAATATTTCTTAGGAAATGTTCCTGGTCAGCGTCAGCGTTTAACATAAACCGAGAAAATTCAATTCGCCTGGCAGGATCTCCCTCGTGCAATGTTTGGACAGGTTGATAATGGTATGGGTGTCTACCTGATAGATGTACTACCGACCACACTTTCCACTGGGACATACCGAGCTGTCTTGCAACAATGTTCGTTCAGATGTTTGGGTCATCAATAAAACACTGAAGAATGGTGTCCTCTTCGTCAGCCGTGTACCGTCGAGGTCTGCCAGCGTTGACTTGTGCTCTCTGAACACTGCCAGTTTCAGACAATCGTCGAAAGGTGCTCCCGAAAACAGTAACGTGGGGAAGTCGACGATCGGGAAAGCGGCGTTGGTATTCTCGCCGAGCCGCAGCCGCGTTTCCATCGGCAAAACCATAACAAAACATTATGTCTGCGTATTCGTTATTAGAATACGAAGCCATGTTATCGGAAATAACAATGATAACAAAAAGAATAACAAGAGAAGAATTAACAATAATGATCGATAACAAATTAACGCGATGAGAGATTGGTTATTAGCAAGATAACAACACACGTGCTTGCGCGGCGTAGAGTCGAAACTTACTAAGGAACGCGAGCGCTGCAGACGCCGTGTACTCCCCCGCCCGCTCACCCCACCCCATCACGAAGAATTTCGCCAGTAAAATCGGTTGTTTTAGCGAGAATCATAAACTAAAAACAGAGATGATTTCTCTCCCCGCACCGCGCGCCGCCGCGCATGTTCAAACACATGCCATGCCAGCCAGTGTAGGAAAAATATTCGACAATGATTTAGTTTCATTTCGGGTGGAACCATGCGGCGCCTCCAGGCAACACCTACTTTTGAGGGGCTTGAAAATTATAGGTTAGTCGATTCATCAAAAATCGATTCTCTTGCATTCTACATCTCTATGACCGGCTGTGAACGGCCAATTAACAATAGATAAAAAAATGATAATCTTTTATAGGGAGTAAAACATTATCAATACTTTTTTACTTTAAATTAAATTCCCTATTTAAAAACCAAATCCCAGACGGGTAATATCATAAAAAATTTTGAAAATAATTACTATAAAATTTTTATCTTGATGCGTGAGACTTTTTGGTACCACTTTTGGTAATTCTCCTTTGTTTAATTGATTTTCAACTTTATCGCTAAAGCGTTAGTTTCAAGGTTGGTTGGGAAAATTTAACAGTTTCGGGTAGCTTGACCGGCGTCTATACAAGACAAAGTCGCTTTTCGTATCAGTCTTTGTGTGAGCTTAGTTCTTTTAAACTTCACAAAGGTGTCTGATGCGGTTTTCGCTATCATTAAGATTTATTCTGGAAAACCTATGAGTGTTACGTCAATATTTAACTTACTACAGATATGGCTCAGAAATGTAAATTTGTAAAAAATCTTGATTTCTCATGCCTCGTCTGTAGAGTAGATCGCACCCGTGCGAAGCAACGCCGGGTCGCTAGTTATATCATTTAATCATTTTATCGTTTGTTTCAGAAAAAGCACGCTTCTTCAGCATTGCTATCAAATCGGAGGCATAAAGCGGAGAGACAGTAAAGCCAGCACGGAGCGAGTGCTGCCTGAATACAGCTGCTTATTGCTGTCGCCTGCCAACCTGTGGCAGCAGAATCTGCAGTCATTCTCACTCGATGCCAACATCATCAACACAGTTTACAACTACCAGGTACATCTAATTAATATTATGAATGAAAAAGTGTGTTTGTTGGTTTGTGCTTCTCCGGATCAACGTGATTTTTTCCAATATAGTTACCGAAGAAATGATTTCTTATCCCGGAAAAATGTACGGTTCCTGTGGGTTAGACTACGGGAGCAAAGCCGCTGGTAAAAGCTAGCAGTATATCTCAAGGGGTGCTCTCGTAACAGATCTTAATTTATTTTATTTTATATAACACTGCCATTACTAGCAATCTGCTCAAGGTGATC
Organism: Dicycla oo; assembly: GCA_948252095.1. Taxonomy (NCBI): domain Eukaryota; kingdom Metazoa; phylum Arthropoda; class Insecta; order Lepidoptera; family Noctuidae; genus Dicycla; species Dicycla oo. The sequence goes on from OX411709.1 coordinate 23,893,944, forward strand.
CTGAGCTAGGCGATGATTGTAGTCAATTTGCCGAGAGCGGAAACAACGCGGTGGCGAGTTACTGCTCTGCATCAAGACCTTGTTGATGACATAACTCGGCGTCTGCGCGACTCAATATCTGACTATATTTTGACAGGACAGTTGGCGTGGTTGGTTAAGATACCATGCCACAGGTCGTGGGTTCGATTCCCATCCAGGACAAACATTTGTGTGCATGAACATGTCTGTTTGTTCTGAGTCTGAGTGTAATTATCTATATAAATATGTATTTACAAAAAAATGTATATGTAGTATATCAGTTATCTGGTTTCCATAGTACAAGCTCTGCTTAGTATCGGATCAGATGACCGTGTGTGAATAATGTCCCAGGATATTATTATTTTATTGAACGCCTTATGTTATGTGGACTGCGAAAATGTAGCGTTTTGCATAACTACTATTCTTAAGCACTGTACACCGGCCCGAGGACACGTGACAGCGAGTTAGTCGGCGGCTTCATGTCGTTGCAAGTTGAGAACCTTTGACGGCGCAGATGAGCATCTTAGTCTAAACAAACAAGACGTCTGTACACATAGCACGTCATTGATACATCTTGAATGTCGCCGAGCAACTGAACTGAGCGAGTGAAGACGATGACACAATCGTCATGCCAAAATGAAACCGGGGTAGCACGCCCGGTAACCCGCCGACGTGATTCTTTTTACGTAAGGCCACCGACACCGTGTCCTCAGGTTGTGTGTGCTTTGTATAGGGTGTTTTTTTTTTAAGAGGAGAACTTTACATTGAAATGAAATATAGAATAATGTTATAATATCCATGAAATTGGTTTTATTTGATAGATAATTTTATGCCAGTAATGTTTGAATATGTACAGTAACAGTCAGAAGTCGACTAGCAATCTCACAAAACTATGGCATAGCAATATTAGTTGTACTTATGAACTTCTTCTATAAGAACGTTTGACAATACTACACATTGGCAACTTTGGCAGCCCCTATAGCGCATGCGATAATGGTCATTGCGGTGTAAGTGGACTTCTAGACGTTGACTGTACATGGCGTAATCTGGAGGTCACATTTACACACACTAATGCGGCAATAATGCATCGAATGTTGGCATCCAAGTGCTCAATATTGTTCCTGGTTAATCGGAGTAGACACGTGACTTTACATGTCATATTCCCAGAGAAAATAAAGTAATGGCTTCAAATCGCACGAACGAAGTGGCTAGATTTCGTGAAATTACTCGTGTTTGCTTTAGTAAATTAAGCCAATAAAAAGTTAAGTTTTCAGTAAACTAGGCGCTGGTGTCAGCCGTGGCGGCCACATGCCCGGAATCATGTTCATACATTAATGGCATAAAATTGTCTACTAAATAAAGCCAATTTCATGGATATTCAAACATATGTCTGTGTTTTACGAGTATTTTAATTTAAAGTTCTCCCCTCTCAAAAAAACACCCGATATAAATCAGACAAAAATTTAACAACAAAATGGACAAGCCATTTCAAAAAACAAAAAACTGCCCAAGTGCGTGTCGGACTACGCACAGTGAAGGGTTCCGTAGTTGGGACGAATTTATCCCAAGAACAAACTTAACATTGTAGTTGAAAAACATGTTCTCCCATATATTCCAATTGCAAATGTAAGTTTGTACGCACAATATTGAGAGATTTGCCATGTTATTTTAAGATCATATACGTCTTATAGGTTTTCCTGTAATATGACATGATGTAAGATGATGATGGTATAGAACTAATCTCTGTTTTTTTTTTCAATATGTTAGGCTTTGTGCTAAGGGGGCGGGGGTGGTCAATTTTCGTATATTTTCTTAGATAACTGTAAAACAGTTTATTTTAAAATTATTAAAAAAAAACATATTTGAGACTCTCACAGTAAGCCCTTTCATTTGATATGTCACACGGTACAGTTTGCAAAACTATTTTTTTAATTTTCTTATTTGTCCCCCAGAATTTACTCCCATATTCAAAATTCATTTATTTACGTTACACGTCCGTGTTTGGGTCACAGAAAACATACGTGTACCAAATTTCAACTTAATTGGTCCATTAGATTCGGAGCAAATTGGCTGTGAGAGACGGACAGACAGACAGACACACGAGTGAGATCCTATAAGGTTTCCGTTTTTTCTTTTTGAGGTACGGAACCCCAAAAAGTGTATCATAATCTTAACCATCTTACTAACTATATGTAGTAGGGCTTTGAGGATTTCAACGAGATTCATGTTTTTAGCTTCAGAAGCCAAATAATTATGTTTTATCTTAATTGGTTGAGAAGATCCTGAGATACCTCCTTATTGTATGCAGCCTTTCAAGGGCGGAGTCAATGAATGTTTGGTTTAAGATTAGAGATGGCTTTAATTTATTACAACGATTGCTGTGATGATAGGTATTTGTAGTTTCTCCACTATTTAATACTTAATCGCTAACACAGCTAGTTTTAAATGTAAAAAGTACCTAAGTACATATTTTAAATGATTACAGACAATTCATATATCAACGTCATATTAAATTAGCTAGAGAAATTCCGTAGACGTGTTGGGTTTCGATATCTCAACACGATTGAAAAGAATTTATCAACTCAGACTTCAAGTAAAAACACTACCAGCGGTCTCACAAAATCATCATCCCACTACGTCTGCGGAGTTTCGCTAGCTAATTTATTTTGACCCTGTAGATAAAACGCTCTTACAGTTAAGTTTTTTACCGTTTTCAGAATCTTCAGAAAGCCAAAGCATCGATAGCGGAAATGGTTTTTGGAATGCAGCTCCGAGAAACTGGCATAAAAAAGTATCCCCTAAGAGCCAGGCCACGAGTGCTACAGTATGCTGTTACGATATTCTACCAACAGCCAGACCAAAGGCAAGTAAAATATTGAGAAAGTAGACACCCTAGGTCACAATGCTGTCAAAAAACCGGCCAAGTGCGCGTCGGACCACGCACAATGAACGTTTCCGTAATTGGGATGAATTTTTCCCAAGAACGAACTAAAGGCGCAGGCCCACGGCGGCGCAGAGCCACGCACGTGTGTTAAGCTTTGCTTGGCAAGAAAATGTATGTGATTGTGTCCACTGCAACCCACGAACACGCTACGCATGAATTGACGCCATAAGTACATGCGTGGCTTGCTCGAATATGGCGCTCACATAGCTCAACGCTGTCAACGCAATGCACGCTGTGCACGAGGTTCACACTATACACGAATATTAACCCACGACTATGTACAACTATGTGTAAAACACGTGTGTAGCCTCTACGTGCGCCGCGGTGGCCACGCATGTGTACTGCAGTGGAAACATAGACCCACGTTGTCAAACAAATTAATCCACGCAGCATGCGCCGCGTGCCCGTGCACTGCATGCGCTGCGGTGGGTTTGCGTCTTTCACATTGCAACTGCAGTTATAAGTTTGTACGTACAATATTGGGAGATACCATGTAATTTTAAGATCATACTCGTAGAGTTCTTATAGGTTTCTTGTAATCTAGAAGTAGAGAACAATTTTATGTAGGTATCTTTTTTTTAGTACCTATTATTTCAAAATTTTTAGCTCAGTAGTTTCGAGATAAAATTTTCTTATAAATTTTGCACACTGTACCGTGTATTTGTCTCCCAAAAGTGACCTCCATATTCAAAATTAATTTATGTACGTAGCACGTCCGAGTTTGGGTCACAGAAATTGATATTCGACGCTTGAAAGACATGTAGCGACATGTTGGGCGATATGAGAAAGTTCATAATCTTTAAATGCCAGTTTATTATGCCTTTAAACTGCATTTGAAATTCGTCGGAATCAAGCAGTTATGACTAATAGGCGATTTTTTAAGACTTTATTTAAAAAAAAAAAAAAAAACTTGAAAATGCTCTAGTGTAAAGTGGCCAACATGTCGTTTGGTAAATATTGCCTTTCAAGCGTCGATATGGGTACCAAATTTCAACTTAATCGATCCATTACATTCGGAGCAATTATGTCCGTTTGTCACAGCCAGTGACAAACGGACAGACAGATAGACAGATAGTGATCCTATAAGGGTTCTGTTTTTTATTTGGACATGGGGAACCCTAAAAACTGTGAAACTATTGCTCCTAACACTGTTTCAAAACAAAGGTTCATAATGCTATTTTATCGGCAACTTGCTTTCAAAAATATGTATAAAAATATCTTAGAAATCCATATTTTGTTTGTTTCAGATTTATCCAATCTCTTACGAAGAAGCTAAAGGAAATGTACCCTCTATATCAAGAGATGCCATACACACACGTTAACGAATTCACGCTAGTTTATTATCCAGGACAGTTTAACTATCGTGAACTTGTCCCTTTGACTATAACATTTGTGGGACTGTTTCTTTATGTATATTTTTCTGTTAGAAAAATAGAATTTATTAGATCCAAACTAGGTCTTGCTGCATGTGCCGTTCTTACTATTGGCGGGAGTCTTGCCATGTCAATGGGAATTTGTCTTTATTTCGGATTTTCCCTGAGTTTACAAGGCAAAGAAATTTTTCCCTACCTGGTGATCATCGTTGGACTGGAAAATGTTTTAGTCCTGACTAAGAGCGTAACATCCACCGATTCCCGGCTCGATGTGAAGATCCGACTCGCTCAGGGACTCAGCAAAGAAGGCTGGTCCATCACCAAGAACTTACTGACAGAAATAACGATACTTACTGTAAGCTTCTTTACTTTCGTTCCATTTATCCAAGAGTTCTCAATATTTATGATAGTCAGTTTAATATCAGACTATTTTATTCAAATGGCATTTTTTGCTACAATTCTGGGAGTCGATGTCCGCCGAATGGAATATTTTAAAGATCAAAACAATAAGTTACACTTGAAGGAATACTTTAATGCCAATAACGCTCTTAACTGGAGATTTAGTAAGAACTACGTGGAAGAAAACAGTTTTTCACCACAGAGGATGACAAAGTCAAAATCTCATCCGAGGTTGAACGGTCTGGCACATAACAGCCCGACAGACGTCGTGGCCAAGAGAAACTCCAGTCCGGGTCATCAAGACCACAGAGTACCGAAGCGCATCCGCTTGGTGAATATGTGGGCTAGGACGCGCTTTTTCCAGCGAGCCTTCATGGTCTGGATGCTCGTGTGGATATCAATGATAGTGTACAACTCTGGTGTAGTGGATTATTTTATAAGCAACATAGAAAAAACTGAAGCCGAAATTAATAGAAAGAATTATGAGAAGCACGAGCAAAAACAATCCACATTCGTGTTTTACAACAATAGCGAAAGAAATCCGCTGATGTTCCCGCCACTATTAGATATTGACGCCGATAAAACTGTAGTGGATGTAAATGACACCATTATGCTAAAACATTCACCACACTCACGTCCCTGGTCGAGGTGAGCTCAAAATTAATACATATTTATTACATCATTATCACACTAAATAAGGAGGAACTCGTGACTAAGTAATAACAGACCACCTCTCCCATACATATTACACTCATCATTCTCCTGCCCTTGTCCCGAGTTATTTGGGGTCGGCGCAACATGTCTTTTTCTTCCATACTTCTGTATTAGTCGACATCTCTGTAGTCACTCCCTTTCTAGCCATATCATCTTTCACACAGTCCATCCATTGTTTCTTTGGTCTTCCTCTACTTGTATAGCCATCCACTTATTACATGTCATATGTATAAAGTTAATTTTTTAACACATTATACACAGTTTGTTACTAGGGTAGAGGGACCTGTGGCTAAGTTATGACAGCCGCACGGGTCGATCGATCAGGTTAAGCTACGCTTGCCGCGGTTGGTCCGTGGATGTGTGACCATCTTTACATACCAAGACCCGTCCGGCCCCGGAAAGCACGTTAAACCGTTGGTCCCGGCTATCATTCGTAGATCTTTGACAGTCAGAAGCCCGAAAGTCTGACAACCAGTCTTACCGAGAGGTATCGTATTACCCAGTAACTGGATTGTGAAGGACAGATAGGCAGTCGCTCCATGTTAAATACTGGTATTCAGCTGCATCCGGTTAGACTGGAAGCCGACCCCAATATAGTTGGCAAAAGGCTAGGCAGAAAAGATAGGTATATTTTTTATTTTGAATGTTTACATGGCAATGTCTAGGTTGTCGTCCCACCACTGGTCGGCGATCCTGTCGCACTACAATGAGTCGGTGGCGGGGCGGCACGTGGCCGTGCTGCCGCCGCTGCTGCTCAGCCAGCGCGTGGCGCCTGAGTTGGCGGCTGGCGTGCGGAACCCGGACGAGCGCGACCCACCGCCGCTGCGATGGCAGGCGCTAGCCGCTGCACTTGACCCCATCGATATGCTGCCGGGTACATAACATATACCACTATCAACTCTCTTGATTCATACATAGGATACTTTCGTTACTGTCACTACTTTACCAGCGCGTAAACTGCCATGCAAATGAAATGGTGTGAGCCGTTATATTTTTCCATAAGCGCTGTAACAATTTTGGGTGTACAGTCAAGTATTTTATACCTATCTTCGTCAGGTTTCACATTATACATATTAGGTTGGGGAAAAAGTCTTTTCGCATTATAGTATGTATGAACTTGTAATAAAATCTCTTTGGCTATACTATTTGTATCTGGCTGGTTTTGGTATCATTGAAAGTTTAAATTTTACAGAACATAATTCCAAATTCAAATTAGGAAAATGTGTGATTTTCATTTGTTTTTCGTACCGTCAAGATGAGTGAATCTAATGAAGAAATTCGATACATTTTAAAATTGTACTACAAAAAAGGTAAAAATGTAGCTGAAGAACTGGAAATTGACCACAAAACAGTTTTGGCGCATTTGAAAAAAACTGGGTACACAAAAAAGCTCGACATTTGGGTACCTCACGAGCTCACTGAAAGAAACCTAATGAACCGTGTACTCATTTGTGATTCTTTATTACGACGTAATGAAACCGAACCATTTTTGAAGAAGCTGATAACTGGTGATGAAAAGTGGATCACGTATGACAAGAACGTGCGAAAAAGGTCGTGGTCAAACGCCGGTCAGGCTTCACAGACTGTGGCGAAACCCGGGTTAACTCGCAACAAGGTGATGCTGTGTGTGTGGTGGGATTGGAAGGGCATTATTCATTATGAGCTATTACCACCAGGCAGGACCATCGATTCTGAACTCTACTGCGAACAACTGATGAGATTAAAGCAAGAAGTTGAGAGAAAGCGGCCGGAATTAATCAACAGAAGGGGTGTGGTTTTTCATCATGATAACGCTAGACCTCACACATCTTTAGCCACTCAGCAAAAATTAAAAGAGTTTGGCTGGGAGGTGTTAATGCATCCGCCGTATAGTCCTCACCTTGCACCTTCAGATTTCCACCTGTTTCGGTCTCTTCAGAATTCTTTAGGCAGTGTCAGGTTAACATCACGAGAGGACTGCCAAAACCACTTGTCGCGGTATTTTGACCAGAAGTCCCAAAATTTCTATAGCAATGGGATCATGGCACCTACAAGATGGCAAAAAGTTATCGAACAAAATGGTACCTACATACTTTAGTTAAATGTAAATAAACTATATTAAAAAATGTTTTGAATTTTCTTAAAAAATGCGAAGAAATTTTTTCCCCAACCTATTATACACATTTACACATATGGATTATTATACACCTTTGACCAATGTCGAGTTGACATCAGACTAAAACCTTTTTAATGGCCTGGCCATTTTATGAAATTTAGTTAGAATCTGTCAGTGTCACATTTTTAATTATGTCTGACATGTAAAAAAGATGGCTGAGATATCCCATGTTTTTATATACCATAACTCTAGGGTATTAATGAGACCATCATTTTGAACAACTTCTACTACGGGACCAAACCTGAAGTCGTGAAAAAAAAATCAGCTGTCCCATATATCAATGTTCGCAAAACTCGTCAAAATGTAGGGAACTGCTGATTTTTTTTTTCACGATTTCAGGTTTCGTCCCATAGTAAAAGTGGTTCAAAATGATGGTCTCATTACCCTAGAGTTATGGTATATCAAAAAAAAAAAACATGTTGTATAATGCTTAGTCGGTAAAGCAGATTCTATCGTGCAATCATCATTTACCTGCCATTATTCCAATTTATTTGGGGTCGGCACGATAGATTATTCGTGCAATGAGTAGACGAAAATAGCCCATAAGTTGACGAACATACTTTGGATGTGCCTGTTACATACGATATCCCACTATCAACTCTCTTGATACACAGACTACTTACGTTACTGTCAGCTTATCCTTATCTCTGCATAATCAGCCATGCAAATGAAATGGTGCGGGCCGTTATAGTTTTTTATATCAGCTGTTATAATGAGGCTTTTTTTATCTATCTGAACAGATTTCGAGGCAACTGAGGGTAAAGGCACCCCTCATCAGTGGGGAAAGGGCTCGGACCTGCCCATATACCCGACAACGCCGATGGAAATCCTTCTGCTAGCCATCCTCTGCACGATAAGCGTCGCCGTCATCGCATATATGATGGTGGTACTTTACCGGTAATTATATGTCAAACTTATTTTTTGGCGGAGCGCATCGGACCATATCCCGACCACATTCCGCAGAATATACATAGTATAATAACTTATGTTACATGCAAATATGAACTTTATTTAATGGACAAATGACTTACTTTAAAGCACGGTGCTTTGGAGCAAACAAATTTTAAATATATTTATATTTTGTGTTGTCTTGAGCAAGCGTGGTGATCAATGCTCGTGCCTTCTCTGTATGAGAAGATGCCTCTGCCCTGCAGGGGGACAATAGGCAATAGGCCGCTATTATTATTATTATTAATATTTTGTGTGTTATTTTTACCATCGAGACGCTACGAAGAAGACGTACCTTTTTGCATTTTTGAATGCGCTCTGTCGCGTTCCGTCCTTGATTATTGAAACATATTTAAAGGCTAATTTAAAAAAAAAACTACTTTGCTCATAATTACTATGAATACACAGTTCAGTGAACGTGAATAAACAGGTTTCCTTTCTTTCTTTCTTTCCGAACTGCAATGTTTTGCAGATGCGTGTGTTCTCGCCACTATGCCGAATGGCGAGCGTCGTGGAGTGACGATGACGAGTATAGGAAGATCGTCGCGAAGCAACCCGCAGTTCAGGTATAATAAAACATGTTTGGTTTCACTACAGTTAGCGTGCCACACTGCCTGCCTATTATACAAAGTTTCCAGCGACTGCAAGGGCTCCCCAAATGTACCGCGACGTCTCGTCTAATAAACTATAAGCTATGCTGCGCGGTGCTGTTCTTAGCTAAGCTAACATTCTTATGTATTTTTTTTGCAAACACTGAGCTGCGCGAGATGTGCTGTGCGAGAAATCAGTCACATATTGCGTCAATGTGACAAAATGCCGCATGCGTGGGTGCAAGTGCTAAATGCGAGCGAGATAGATGAAAAACAGAACGGGTGGGCGCGAGAAAGCACGATGCGATCCCTCTTGTATTTTATTTTAAACTAATAATTCACACAAACAGCATTACAGCGCGTTTTATTTTTTGTTTTGTGGATTAGCTAAATACAGCACAGCTCAGTATAGTTTCATGTTAATTATGTGGTGAGCCTTACGAAGATAAACTCTGCGATATTGCTTGTAAAATACTCAGATTATGCTGTTGCCAGATGTCACCGATGACGTGTATAGTAAATCTACTATAACGTCATCGGTGGTCGTCATTAAGACGTCATCAAAAAACTCGACTTAACATGGTTATAACAAACATATATATATAACATGGTCTCGAGACCATCTATATACATAATATAAATTAAAGTTGCTTTTCGTGTCTGTCGTGACCGCGTTGTTCTTCCAAACCACGCAACGGATTATGATGCGGCTTTTACCATTATTCAAATTTAGAGAATTATGTTAGGTCTATACCTACGAAATTGCCGTTTAGTATGCTGAAAGTTAAAATAACTTTTATATAAATATTTTTTATTTCTATCAATCAAAATATGCACTCATGCTATCTATATATCTCTGCCAGCGCAGTGGTAATTTTTCAATGCCCTTCTTGAAGAAGTCAGATGTACGGAAGCCAACAAACTCTTCAAAGGCATTTTGTACTGCCTCTCGGGTAATGATTTTTGTCCCTGCTAAGGAGTTGTCCAAATTTTGGAAAAAGTAGAAGTCTGTCGGCGCAAGGTCTGGTGAGTATGGTGGATGACGCAAATCTTCCAACCCTAGCTCTTGTAGCTTAGAGACCGTCTGTTGTACCATATGAGGTCGAGTGTTGTCGTGTAGGAGCAGCGCGGATGAGCGATTAACCAAGGCTGGCTGGAGATTTGCGAGCTTCTCCATCATGGTGTCCAGTTCCTCACAGTACACATCCGCAGTAATGCTGGTGCCATTTGGTAAGAAGCTGTGATGAATTATATCAGCACTAGATCACCAAACAGTGACCATGACTTTTTAAGGGTAAGTCATCGTTTGGGGCATTGCCTAGGCGCTGAACTAGGGTCTAACCAACCTTAGCTCGCCATCCGGTAAGAACCAGGCTCGAGTCGACGCGCTTTGTGTTCTACGCGCGCCTCAAAGTGATGTCAGCACTAGCTGAAGGGGTCCGCTAGGGCCGATGCCTGTCAGGGTTGCGGGTTGCTTGAATGAGTTACCGTGGCCCTGGCACAGGCAACTGAAGGAACATGGGAGGGTTTTAGTCAGTAAAAGTCTGACACGAACGGGAGTTCTGCACAGAGCGGGAGAAGTTATTTGATAATTTCCTATACAATAAAAAAAAGGTCTAACCAACCTGATGACCGGCTTACGATTATCAAAAAGAATCCATTTTTCATCGCAAAAGACAATGCGATTAAAAACCCCTCGTTTCTGTGTCTGTTAAGCAACGCAGGCACACCTCAACGCGTTCGTCACGTTAGCGACCGTGCAGTTCGTGCGGCACCCACTTATCAAGTTTTTTTACCTTGCCAATTTGACGCAAATGGACCAATATTGTTTTGATGATAACGTTGAAAACTGCTGCTAACTCAGCCGTAGGTTGAGTATCGTCAGCTTCCACTATCGCCTTTAATTCGTCGTTGCTGACTTCAGTTTTCGGGTGACCACGGGATTCATTTTTTAGATCAAAATTTCCATGTCGGAAGTGTTCAAACCAATAACAGGTCGTGCGTTCGTTTGTAATGTTTACTCCGTACACGTAATTAATCTTGCGAGCCGTTTGTGCGGCATGCTACCGTGACGGAACTCGTATTCCATAATTACTCGTATTTTTATCGTGTCCATATTGATGAAAAAGATACAAATGTAGTGAACAAGCAACAGCACATCAAGCTACTACAATCTGTCAGATTTCTTTAATAGATTTTCGACTTTATTGCTAAGGCATTAGGTTCAGGGTGGATTGGGAAAATCTGACAGTTTCGGGTAGGTTGACCTGCTGGCGTCTGTACAAGATATAAATGTTTTGATGAAAAAGATACAATTGTAGTCAAAACACTAATCAATACAAATGACTGAGTTTGAAAATAGAATTCCATATTTTTTAAATAAAATTTGTTTGAATTTTGAATTCATTTCCAGCCACATAAATTACGAATGGCCAGAAATGGCCAGTATTGTAAAACGGCAAGTTTATAGGTAAGACCTATTATTATACACATTAAACTAACATAATAATAAAGAAATCACGATGTTTTGTCAAGTTGTAAAAACCGTGCGAAACAGGGGCGAGTCGCTAGCGTTATATATAAGTTATGATTTTATTGTCGAGAATAAAAACATAACCTGAGCTGAATAAAAACGTATTTATTAATTGTGTTGTTTTGGGATGCTCTTTATAATTGTTTAAAATTAGATTTACATCTACTCATCCACAGAGTAGTAATTTAGACTTTGACATTTTCGTTCAATAAAAAACATTCATAGAGTGAAGAGTGCCTCGGGTTTTTTGTACAGTCTACCGCACATCAGTGGTAAGCTTAACCGGTTAAATGCCGTAATTACAGAAACAGAAAGCCATCTATGTCTTGCGTAGATCCGCGTTTCCGGCAGTCGAGTTGTTAAACTTCGAAAACCGCCTTTATTGCTGCCGAATAACGGCTCTGTCAGTGTCAAGTTGCTACCACCGCCAGACCTTGTATCTTACTCAAGTCATCTGCAATATTACCGTGATTAATTGTACTTCGGCCAAAATGAGCCAAACCACAATCTCATTACTTTAGTTGCGTATGATATATTACTATCCATCAATATCAGTCCATTATACATCCTCAATTGATACTTCGATTAGATTTAAAAATAATCAGCGTTAACTATCCAAAATACACAGTCTGGCCATAAATACTGTTACAATTAAAAATAAGAAAGATATTACATTTGAATTTGGAATCTGTCATTTTTATACGATTGTTCATTGAGTTTTCTAATTTTGGCGCCAATACATTGTACAATATTTTGCGATATTAAAATGGAGTGGGGTGATAAAGACAACCGAATCGCTGTGATTGCATTACACAAAGTTGGTATGGAGCCAAATGCAATTTTTAAAACTCTCCATACGCTTGGTATTAGTCAAATGTTTGTGTACCGGGCTATTAATAGGTACAATGAGACCTCCTCTGTTTGTGACAGAAAAAGATCTGGCCGTCCACGTAGTGTTCGTACGACAAAGGTGGTCAAAGCAGTAAGGGAAAGAATTCGAAGAAATCCTGTCCGAAAGCAAAAGATTTTATCTCGGGAGATGAAGATAGCACCCAGAACCATGTCGCGTATGTTAAAAGATGACTTAGGACTTGCAGCCTATAAGAGACGCACTGGTCATTTTTTAACTGATAATTTAAAAAATAATAGGGTGGTAAAATCGAAACAACTACTGAAGCGGTACGCAAAGGGAGGTCACAGACAAAAGCTCAAAGCTCTAAGGAAGCTTCCCAATTAGTCGACAGAGTGCAACGTGGGCATTATCCGACTTCAGTGATGGTTTGGTGGGGTGTTAGCTATGAAGGAGTGACTGAGCCATATTTTTGTGAAAAAGGTATCAAAACATCGGCACAAGTATATCAAGATACCATTCTTGAGAAGGTAGTTAAGCCCCTTAACAACACCATGTTCAATAACCAAGTATGGTCCTTCCAACAAGACTCGGCGCCGGGTCATAAAGCTCGGTCCACGCAGTCTTGGTTGGAAGTGAACGTTTCGGACTAAGCTTTTTATATTTTAAATTGTTTTATATTTATGTATTAAACTAACACACTGTAAAAGTAATAAATATTATTTGCAATAAAAAAAATTTTTTTTTCTTCGTGACAGTATTTATGGCAAGACTAGGTAATTGCAATTACTTCTAATAGACGAGAAAAAGGGAGGAACCCTAAAAAAAAAAATTTTGCCATGTTTTCGGCGTGATTCATATGTATGCCCGTATCAAATTTTAGCTTTCTAGTACTAAGAGTCTCTGAGTTAAGCCGCGGATAGACATCATAGAGAAATTATAAGGGTTCCTTGTTGACTACGGAACCTTAAAAGGGGGAGACATTTTGATGTGGTTTGGTTCGTTTTGGCAGAACTAAGCTTAATTATGAATGTTTGTGGCGTTTTCCAGTTAGTGATGGAAGCAGTGCCATTAGTCGTGGCGGGCCACAGTCAGGAGGTGGAGTGCTTGGTCACAGACGGCGAGAAGGTCGTCAGTTCCTGTCTGCAAGGGAACATCAAAGTATGGGACTCTCAGAACGGGGAGATCATCACGAACATTGACCGCGGCGCGTGAGTGTCTTCACTTGTCCTGTGTTGTTAAAATATCCACACACTTGTCACTAAATACTAGAGTCCGACCGAAACTGGTTTTCCGGCCGAAACCGAAACCGAATATTCGGCCGTGGCTTCAGTTTCGGCCGAAACCGAAACTCACGTGGTCAAGTATAAAATTCCTTAAAATACTGAAATTTGGTGCATTTTACCCACTATTCTGCATTAATTAGGACATGGAATGGAAACACAGTATATTAATTTTTTTTAATCATTTATTTAATATAATATAAAAAAAATATTAATAATATTTTTATTATTTTTTCAAATTAAGTTCTCGTAGCAAAATGTTTATCAGTTATCAATAATCAAATCACAAATTGTTACTGTTTCATTAAATACTAAGTATTGGTATTTTGAAATCTTATTGCTTAATACTTTGGTTTGTATTTGTACTTAGAAGAATCATCAATCTCTTTTAGGTACCTCTTATATAAAAATAATAATTACTAAAATTACTATTACACTCACGACACACGACAATTCCCGAACAGGGCCGCCAGCGTCCGCCAAAGCGTTGCCGCGAGAAACGAAGTTAGGCGAGCGTGCACGACAACTTCCGAAATCAGTTTTCGGTTTCGGCAAAAGTTTCGGCCAATTTTGACCGAAACCGAAACTGCCGCCCAAACTTGATTTTTGGCGGAAACTCGGCCGAAACCGAAACCGAACTTTCGGTCTGACACTACTAAATACATGGTTACCAGAGAACAGGGAATTGCTGCGCCGGCAGCGATGCCGGTCCTAAGAATATTCGTGTCTGTGTTATCAGTGCTGAGCGCAAATTTGCTGTCACAGGCATTCTCACCACGGACCGTCAGTTTTTAGTTATATATTCTGTGCGTGCGTTTTCGCTTGTTGAATGGCGCCGGCCTTCTGGTCTTATCTATTTTGAGCTGTTGTCGCAGCATTGCAGCTGTCGTTATAGCTAAGTAAAAGTATCTCACAGATCAGTTGAACGCCCACGCACACATTAGTACACACTATTTTGGGCCACGAACAAAGACTTAGATCTATAAACATTACTAAGCACGTACTTAGGCCACGCCTTATTCCTGTCATTGTCGCACAACTGACAAACTACAAGTGCAAGATAGAGACGGGAACATGTCTTGGCTAAAGTACACGCAAAGTAAGGTTAATAGATTTCAGCTCCGTAGATTTAAGATCCGTCAAGTGGTGTTGTAATTTTTTTTCCGAATCCACTGATTTAACACGTTCTGTGCGGCCGACACGTATGTGCGATTTTCGAACCTTCACCAAGTGCTACCGTCGCATATGCGTGTCCATACAATTTATGTACTTCCTTCGAATGCGGCGCGCCGCACCTGTGGGTTTTTTGTAGCAGTGAATGTGTTAAATTTTATTACTAACTCAACTCTATACTATCATTATTCTATTTGTTGTAATCCCAACCTAAAAATAAAAAAGTTAAAACAAAAAACATTTTTACAAAAAAAAAAACCACCGCGTTCCAAAAAAAAAAAAAACACTACAAAGTGAAATATAACTTTTTCAGAAGTCGGTGTTAGGATCTGTATTTTATTTTTTTGCCACCGACGTCTGAAAAAGTTACTTTTCACTTTGTAGTTTTTTTTTTTTTTTGTAAAATAGTTTATTTTTACTGGGTCAGTTTGTAATTAATCTAAATTACAATAGCTTAATGTCAACTGCTCTTCACCTTTTACAAAATATTGCTTTTCCCGATGTAGGGATGTTAAATGTTGAGGAGTTCTCCTGGTAAGTACCAGGAGAAGTGGAGCTGATATTAAAGTCATCTTTAACTCCATTTCACCTTATGCACTGTGACGAGCATACATTGCTTAGCAACCATGTAAAGTACTTGATCGAATCGCAACCCGTGAAATACTTATTATTGTGTAGTTCCGATGGCCATCTGTGGTTTTCATCATCAGTTCTAAAAACACCTAAAAGTATACATCCATTATTATTATTTCTTTCAGCTTCTTCAAGCTGCAGAAGGACCTGTATGAAAAGGTTTCAAAGAAAAGTAGTTTAACATACGAGGCACGACAAGGTACGGTTCTCATTTATAATTATTTTAGTCCCTACTTTTGAATTCAGTATATCTGATAATACCACAAACCACAGATCTGAAAAACACAGGAAATATGGCAAGGAGGCGTGGTGGTTGCGAACGCATCTGGCCCCCAAGCGGCTTGATGCCAGTTTCAGTCATTAGTCGAATGTCAACTTGCGACGGCTGCGCTGCTTATGATTTTTGTCAAAATGCCGCATTGTTCAGTGATTGTTTGTAAAAATAACAGTTGTATTATGAATTACAGGAAAGGTGGCATGGCATTTCACACGTTACTTCTAAAATATTATTGTGTTCCTATTAAATTCATTAAAACATTACTTCGTGATTCTAGTAACTCGATGAAGTACCAAAAACAAGTATTTTTATTAGCAACAAAAACAATTGCTTGCTTAGTACAAATCGATCAATGTATCAGCTGGTCTAATAGCGCAATGGATAAGTATTTTACTGATACTCTCACTCACACAATAGTTTCGTGATTTGATGTGAGGTTTGTGGCAGTCGATAGTTTATACAATCCTACTTAGTACGAATGGTTATATATGTATGATACAATTAATTATAGAAAAACACAATTTGTTACGATTTCTTCATTACTCGACTTATCTTTTATTGAATCTTAGCTAATGGGAATATAGCTAACTAGGAATTTTAGAAATCTTTTTTTCCATCCAATGCCGTAATAACCATATGTAAACGGATGGAAGTAATAATAAAATTGTTTATTATTTCACCTGATAATACAAAAAATGCATTAAAACATATTAGATAGGAGCTCATGTCAAAATCCTTATCGCATTTTATAGGTATGAATCTTTTTGAAAACATAAATTTTCACCAATACAATCAATTGCCAATGAATAACCGTTTAATAATACTTATAAAAGCCGTAATGGAAAAATATTTAAACGTAAGATTACACTATTTAACTAAGATCACAACACCAACTGTCTAAACGGCAAGTTTTAAATAATTATTTACATTTTACTGGTCAATAAAATGTATGTCAACAAAAATCTTGAAGTTTTACTTATGTTCTCCTAGTCTAGATTCGAGTTGTATTAAATTTCACTATCTTTAGTTAGTTAACTTTCAAATTCTGATCAAACTTCACTTGTATAGAGTATGTATATTCGAGTGAAACTCTTATATCATTTTATTTTCACAGTCAATAAAATCTTTAGAAAAAAGCAGATAATATAGGTAATTGAATTTCATCGATATTTTTCTATGATTACACCACTTAACATCACTAGTTTTGCATCACTAATTTGCGCATGTGTGTTTATTCTGAGTCCGTAGCTACAGGTAGATGCGCCGCCCTCTTTTTGCGTGTGTTTTGTTAGTGAGTTTATTAGTGTTGCTGTAAGTTTATTTGTGTGCGGGAGAAATATGAGCTCGTGTGCCGTTCTTATAGTTTTTGCTTTTGTGTTAGTAAATCAAGTGGGGGCAACGTGGAGACATCTGGAACAAGAATAATTTTGTGTACAATGCATATCTCCTGTGTTTTTAAGATCTGTGCCACAAACTCAATGTCAAATACGACAAAGTTCAAATTCCATTACAACAGATCTTTTTGTACTTTTTTATTACTAACTTACATTCAAGGGTCAACTTAAGTTACTTAACTTTTAAGTTGATTATATAATAATGCATAAGTAGATAGTTCATTAATTGGCAATGCATGTAAGTTGTAATCTATGATTGTATATTCAAGTACCAGTACCTACTTACTTAAAAGCCTGGATGGGATATTTTTATTAATTAAAGATGTTTTTATTTTGTTTCTAGTTAATCACAGTCCTGAAACATCTCCGACGAGTGAGGTAAGCAGTCGTGATTTCCTTATAAGATATAAGTAAAGTAAGGAGTCTGCTAACTACACTGATGCATCTAAATAGGCGAGTAATGCAACGTAGTAGGTTTTTAATTTAGGCGGATTATCTTAGTAAATGATGGAGAGGCTCGCTAATATACAGCCGCTCGGGTTGATCGTAGGTTAAGCTAGGATTACTGAGGTCCGTTCGTGGATGGGTGACCATCTATTATATAGCGAGACCTCTCCGTGCCTCGGAAAGCACGTTAAGCCGTTGCTACTGGCTATCATTCGTAGATCTGTGACAGTCGTTACGGGTAGTCAGAAGCCCAAAAGTCTGACAACCAGTCTTACCAAGGGGTATCATGTATGGGGTTGTGGCGATCAGATAGGCAGTCTCTCCATGTAAAATACTGGTATTCAGCTGCATCCGGTTACACACTGGAGGCCAACCTCAACTTTGTTGTGAAAAAGCTAACACCCGGTTTCTGAATTGAGAATTTGAAGTTGAGAACGTCCCAATCTGTACTTAAGTATAACTTAAACATTTTTCGTTTCTGAATTAAGTTTCTCTAAACTCTAATCAAGATTTCAGTAATTTACCATCATTTACTCAAATTTGACAGAAAGCATGCTTAACTCATGCTTAAGGTCGTCAGTTGCGTTTCTGAAGTAAGAAAAACGTGTTTGACAATACTCAAAACGTCAAGTTAAGCAGTTAAAAGTTGACACACCAATGTAGGCTACTCAAACTGTAATCAGCTATAGTAACTAATGTTTTTGTAAGTGATTTTGATCATAATGAGTGACGACGATACTTCCCTGTCGTTTTTGGAGATGCCTCAACGCAGAAGAATAGCAGCACATCGGCCTAACTTGTTCATCACGTTAAGCGATGAACAATTTAAGAGTCGGTTCCGCTTTACGAAGGAGTGAGTCGGTTAGGTTTATTTTTAACAAAATAAAGCCTAATCTGACCTGTCGTATTCAACGGCGGGACTGCATATCTCCCATGTTGCAGATACTAATAGCTCTTAGGTTTTACGTGACTGGTAGCTTTCAAGCTCTTATAGGGGACACCGTGAATGTGAGCAAGACGACGTCCGGTGGGCTGAAAATGAAGCTCCATAGACTTAGCGTCGCTCAAAAATCAAGTACCTAATTTTGAAAAAGAACCATGCCAGCGTATTCCTTTACTGAATATAGCATTATTTTATGTCCTGGAACGTTTTTCACTATAAGTTATTTGCGATTTTTTTTTTGTATGGAGTTGAACAGTTTTTGGTCTTATTCCTTATTCTTAAGCTTTCTTAAAATATAACTTCTGTATCATAAAATGCATCATTTAAGCTATATTATCACGTGAGCCTGAATCTCGGAAACTCTCAGAACATTGACATTTTCAACTTTAAAAATAAAAAAAATATCATTTTAATGTTACTAAATGCAATGTTATGTCCTTTCTTCCACACCACCTAACGAGGTTAAGAACTAGATGCGTATTTTTTTTTTATCAGTAGTATCCTCAATAAGCCTAATCCACTACAGCAAACGTTCTTCGTCCTTTGGCAAAGGTATCATTTAATACAAACAAAGGTATCTTCAGAAGAGTCAGATTCATGTTGATTATGCAATGATGAGCCTACATGTAAAAACTCGACTTCTCCTGATCATCATCGTCAATAAATGTCTCAGTCATAAACAATAGTTTGCCTCTTCTGAGAGGGCTTTGTGTTTTCGAAATAGTTTATGACGTATTTTGAAATATGTGGATCAGAGCTGATTAGCAAATTATTCAGAATATCTTCATTGGTTGCCTTTATACAGAATTTTCTCAAATTATGTGCACGATATCTCCTGAAGTCTTTATTTCGAGCTTCAGCAGCTTCTTCGGATAATTTTCCAATCGGCATTAAACCAAAATGTTCAATGATAGTTGCTCCGTGAGCAACAACTTTATGTACGCTGGCAGGCATGTAATACCAATTATACAAATCTATGTACAATTTCATGGTGGCTTCGGCATAATCTTTAAACATAATTGTATCTGTAGGGTGACCTGAAGAAATTGTCTCTAGTATGGTTTCGTTCTATTAAATCCGTTCTGTTAAATCGTTTTATTAAATCCTGATTGACTCCTAAGATCGAAGCTGCAATTTCAGTTTTCAAATAATCTCCTAGCGGTATTTCCATCATTAGTCGTACCGTGACCCTGTTTCACAACATCAATTACAAGTCCTATTTGAGATTTAAACGCGTCCTGAATATTTTTCTTTCTGCTCTGCATAATAGCCTTGCTGTCAACCATGTTTTCAGATCTAAAAGACGCTGCCATTTTCAGAACGCATGTTTTTTGTCAGGGCGCCGCCATAATGGCTATAACGATAACAATGGCAATAAATGAAAAACTTTAATTTGTTTGTACAAAAGGTAACATGCTCAAATTCACGGATGAATATTTTTCCTATATTCAGGGTATTTTTCCACGTTTTTGATATAATGTATAAGTGCTAGCCAAAAATTAAACATCTCCTTTATACGAATGAAATGATTTAATATTATGAGTTTTTTAATGTAAATTGGAACGCTTTGATCAGGAATACTTAAGTAAATGATCAGTTGATTATGGTTTAACGAAATTCGATTATAACTTGTAAAACGCAAAAAACTTAAGCGCATACTTATGTATTTGAGAATAATCTACCGAGTTTGCTACTTTTCTCAAATCAGAAACCGGTTGTAAATAAATAGATCTTAGTAAATGATAAACATGCAATGTCGTTATTTATATATTTCTGGGTACCGGTACCCTGCATCAAGTTTATGGGGTAAACTGGGTGAAATCTGAGCAATGGCCCAGATTTCACCCGTGTGACAGCTGTGATACTTATCCATACAGTACCATGCCGCCATCTTCCGCCGCCATTTTGTAGAGACACCTACTTTGAAGTGCTTAAACATAAACATAACGTGTCTGTAATATGAGGAGTATTCCACATTTCGCTAGCTATGTATAAGTGTTATGTATACCCAGGTATTGTAAAGTCCGGAAAAGAATTGTTAAGCAAATTGTCTACCAACTTTAAATTGTCCTTAAATTAATGAAATCACAACTGTCATTCTTTGACAGTTAGTCGTATGGAGTGGGTATAATGGACTCTGCCTGCTACACCGTACCATACCATGACCGTGCTATGAACGTATCAGACACGGAAAGAAACATAACACGGACTACTATGTTCACTAGAACTAATCAACACCCATGTTCAGTACGACAACGTTCAAAGGTTCCTTCGTTTATTTTCGAAAAACCGAACTTTGCCGAATTAAATGTGACTGGTCCAATAATTTAGGTAAGAATATAAACCAATTTCTATTGGTAGATAGATAGTCCCATTTTATTCGCTATAATTCGGTTTTCCGAAGATAAACGATGGAACCTCCGAACTTTGTTAAACTGTATAACGGTTTTTGTGACCTTAGCACCCGCGTGTTATATCTGTACGGTTCCCGTTTTCGGTTGTAGCAGTTCACCTTCGCGTGAGGCAGACGCGTCAGAAAGAGCTAGGGAATATTTTTGTTGAGAAAATTATTTCCTATATCATGCGATGGCTATTAGAAACTTGTCCATAAGATAATTGGCAATGATAGCCATTGATTGTTTTAGATGAGGAAGAAAGAGAAAGCAATAACATCAGATCATCACCAAGATACTGGGCTCACGCCGCTTTAAAAAAAAAAGTCGAGGGAGATTACTTTTTATAACCCGTTTATAACGGGCTTAGAACGGTTATCCGCGGCTGTAATCCATATGCTCACCGTTTCACCGCCTGTGCGCACCGCTTTGGCAACGTTGCGTGCCTTGCACAGACAGTATTGGCACCTGCAAATTATTCTCGCCGACAATTGTTGACGCTCCGTGCATGGCACGTGACGGTGTTGGTCAGTGACGGAACGGTCTAGTGGGCATAGTCTCATACTTTTCAATACCAAGAGTATTTTTTATCTGATATGTTCCTAGCACGGTCACGGCAATTTGACGTAGGGTGTCAATTTGAGAAGTAATTTCCCTGACTGTATGACTGTACTGTGCTTATTTTAGTATTAGTAGCTTCTCGTGTCGAATATTTCGTTCGTGTTTTTCTCCAGAACCAAAGATTTAAATCGTTTCCGGTTAGTTGACATTGATATTTGAATGGTATTGTCTCGCTCCTTTATGTTGAAAATGGTATCTATTGTTTTACTCTTCTCAGTATGACCACTTATTCTATGTATTAAGTACGGTGAGGGCAAATCTAACAATTTAAATGATCGACCACAGAACGTGCACAGACTCCGCAAAGGGTTGAGCAGTTACCTAAGCGGGCTGCGGTTCCGGGCGGTGCGGCCGTGCGACTCGCCGCGCCACCTCTCTACCGCCGAAACCACCAAATATGATTTCGCAAAAAATTACAGGTAATCTTTACACTAGCATTTAATGTTTCTGTTCATTAAACATTTGGACGTTATCGTCCAAAAATCTGGATGAACTTTTACAGGTACTGTAGTCATTAATATGAACAACTTTCACTAATGAAAAAAAAAACACTTAATTTCGCATTATATTTGAATTGTTATGTTGTCACTATTAGACTAAACTTAACTTCACCATTTCTAATTTAATTTCGTAATGGTATTACCACACTCAACCAATCGACATTGATCGATAGAAATTGAGATTAGTCGACGTTGATCACCAATTTTTACTAGTATCGACTAGTAAAAATTGGTGATCAATGGTTTTCGTCGTCCAATGACGTTGATCGACTTGTCAGCTGTGTGTGGTGCGTTTACCTAGAACAAACAGTGACTACAAAATGTGGTCAACGTGGACAGCGTTACACTGCCCATATTAATTATTAGAATTTTAAAATAATCACTTATTATAATATTTATAATATAAATAGTGTTTATATTGCTTCGGTTAACTACGCAATAAGTTGTAGAAAAAAATTTACCCGGCGGATTATATATATTGTTTATGGCGAACTTGTTGAAAAAATATGTTAAAACTCCGAAAATAACTGAGAATTGTGATATTTCAGAAACTTATACTGCGGTGACCAACAAGACGTTTTATATAATTGCTACGAGGCTAAGGAAAATGTGGATATTAGTAATTTAAATATAAGTAATCAAGATTTAATAAACAAAAGTGTTACGAATAGTGATAATTGTGATGAAGACATATTCGTATTTAATTCAAGTGAAAATTCTGTAAATAGTGTACCTATAAAGTGTAATGATAAGTTGACAATAAGTGACAATGGGTCCACAGTCGAGGAGGACAGTAGGGAAGACATAGTGAGTAATTTAGACTGGAGAGGGAAGGCGATCAAAGAATCTCCTGTGTGGTGTATGGACTTTTGTAACGATCTTATTATATTGGGTTGTGCTGACGGACGACTCGAGTTTTGGGAAGCCAGCTCTGGGAAGCTCATGGTAAAGTATTCATTTTATTAAACATAGACCTTACACTGATTGACATAGACAAAATATTCACCCCAAGATATTGTTAGGCACTATGTGCACCGTTTAGTCTATTAGTGCGGTGATTAAAACATTACCATCTCTCTGATAGAATAAGTTTCATTTTCGTATGAATTGCTAGTGTACTTAGCTCGAGTAAAGTCGAAGTTCCCTCTGTTGATATCGGCCGCGACAGCCAGAATGTCGTCTCGCCCGCGTTTTATGAACGTTGCTGCCGCGAACGTTGTCGTATACTATAGTGGGCGTGTCACTCGTGTAGGGGGATATGCTGAGATAGGAGCCTTTTTGATCTCGTACCTACAGCTCTTTTTCTCTTTGAAGTACGTTTTTAGTGTACGTTTTTAGTGTGTGTGTTTAGAGTTGGAACAAGGAAAAAACCGGCCAAGTGCGTGTCGGACTACGCACAACGAAGGGTTCCGTAGTTGGGATGAATCCCAAGAACAAACTTAACATTTTAGTTGAAAAACATTGAGAGATTCACCATGTTGTTTTAAGACCATAGACATCTTATAAGTTTTCCTGTAATCTATATAGGTTTTGAACTATTTTCTTTATTTTAGGCTCAGTACGTTTGGAGATAATGGGGGGGTATGGTCAATTTTCGTTTATTTTCTTAAATAACTAAAATGATTTATTTTAAAATGATATTATATATTTGAGACCCTCACAGTAAGCCCTTTCATTTGGTATGCCACACGGTAAAGTTTACAAAGTTTTTTTAAAATTTCTTATGTGACGCCCATATTCAAAATTCATTTATTCACGTTACCCGTCCGTGTTTGGGTCACAAATACATCCGTATACCAAATTTCAACTTAATCGGTCTGTTAGATTCGGAGCAAATTGGCTGTGACAGACTTACAGACAGGCATACGAGTGATCCTATAAGGGTTCCATATTTTCCTTTTGAGGTACGGAACCCTAAAAACGGAACACTTATAGGAACATTTTACTGACCGTCCAGTTTTTAAAATTAATACTAAATACTAAGGACCGCAGTCCCTTGGACGGGTGAAAAAGTCAAGGTTCTAAGTTATCGAATCAAGAGATACGGTCACATACGGACACATATTTGTATGAGTATCTGACTTTGCAAAACCTCTAGGGTACTTCCCGTAGGTCTAACCTTGCAGCATCAAATTTGGCAATAAGCATGGTCTCATAGTACAAGTAAATGACAAAGTCTGAATATTGATAATTTGTAGTTAAATCACACAAATGCATATTTTTTTTGCGATTAAAAATTACATTTGCAATTTGTATTAAAAACGATGATTTAGATATCAGATAGATGGTGAAGTTGTAGTGTATAGCGCTACAAGATAATTTTTGCGCGTGGCCAAAATCGGAACGAATGCTGCCATCTTGTTTTTTTGAATACATTTCAAGTGACATATCGCAAAACAAGTGCTCAAATGTTTACCAACAGGGCCCCTCCGTCAGCGTCATGCGAGCGTATTTTTGTAGCAGTGTATGTCCCGTATGTTCCAGTGCGTGTGGTGGAGCGCGGAGGCGCGAGGCGGGTGCGGCGCGACACACGTGCGCGCGTTGGCGGGCGCGCGGCGAGTGTGCGTGGCATCGCTGGCGGGACACCTCACGCTACTGCGCCTCGACGCCTACAACGCCACTTCGGGCGCGCACGTCGACTGGCAGTTCAGCACGGCGCATCGACGCAGTCAGTGCTCTACTCACTTTATGCTTACACTGCACTTACAGTTTAAATTACATTAATTATTCTCCTGCCCTTGTCCCAATTTATTTGGGATCGGCGCACCATGTTGTTTTCTGCCATACTTCTCTATTAATCATTCGGTAGTTCTTGCCATATCATCTTTCACACAGTTCTTCCATCGTTTCTTTGGTCTAATCTTATAGTCAATTTAATGCCTTCGCAAGTTTAGTTTCCGCTATTCCGGACCCATCTGGACTAGCGGGCGCCCCAATAACTGGCAGAGATTTTAAATACGAAACCGATGTCCGATCGACCAATATCGATCGAAAATAAAGCAATCTTGTTGCACCTTTACAAACTGAACTATATTTTATCTATTCCAAAAAAAAAACCTACTACTACTTTATTAAGTAACCAAAGCTTACTGAATATATCATAGTTGAACCTTAAAATAATTAATTGTGATAAATCTTAATCACAAAATACAAGTTAATACTACAAATATAATTATACAGGGTGTTTGGTGCATCGTGTGCCAAATTGAAATGGTCGACTGGGGGGGTCACCTTCTATCCTTTCAGACCCCTAAACACTTCTCATGCCCTGTGGCTTTTTTTTCATCGACTTTTTATTTTTTTATAAAAAAAATACCCAAATTTTGCATTCAATTTCAAAATAAAAAAAAAGTGTAAGTCGTAGACTCTGAATTTTAATTTTATTTAGACGTGTATTGTATTACAGTACTTTTAAATTCAAAATTAGTGACATTAGCCATCCAGTTTTTTTTTAATTTACTCGCAAAGTTTCGGACTTCAATTAAAGCTGTCCATGTTACAGCTATTTACATGGCTATAAAAAAAAAACCAAAAGCGACCGGGATCTTCCAACTCCCTCAAAAACTCTCTAGTCTATCCTCTTGCTAGTGATGTGCCACATGCCATAAAAATCTTTTTACAACTTTGTGAATTCGCTAGAATTGTGAATCGAGTCACAAAATACTAAATGTGAAATTATGATTTAAAAAAATATTTTTACTTAAATTATACCTCAAGAACTCATTTAATCTGTTATCTCACTCTTGTAAGGTAAAATTTGTCTCGTATTTCTCTTTTTTGGGGGGGACGGTTACTAGAAATAAAAAATAATTGCATTTTTAACATTTATTTAATCATTTTTTACATATTCTGCTCAAATTGTTGGCCGCTATTGCGAATGCAGGCCCGACATCTATTTCGTATTTCCACAGTTGTTGTACGAAGTCGTATTTCCTCCTTAATTTGATTAAACGCCGTTTCAATGCGTTGAAGTAGTACCTCCCTAGTCGGAACCTCCGTGGCGTATACCAGCTCTTTGGCACGTCCCCAGACATAAAAATCTAGCGGAGTTAGGTCTGGGGAACGTGCCGGCCATGCAATAGGGCCATCGCGACCAATCCACGCATTGGGGAACACATCGTCAAGATATTCCCTCACAGTCAAACGCCAATGCGCGGGACAGCCGTCATGCTGGAATACTTTGGGAACATTTTCATTAAATACGGGCACCTCGGACACTAATTCGGGCAGGTCATTTTGAAGGAACTCCAAATAGTTATCGCCATTGAGGTTATCGGGCAGGTAATGCGGTCCAACTACCTGATTCCCAATCACTCCTGCCCAAACGTTTACACTAAACCTCCTTTGAAAAGATTTCTGCCTTTTAACATGTGGGTTTTCCGTTTTGTTTGTCCAGTGATGCAGATTGTGAAGATTGAGGATCCCTTCTTTGGTAAATTTGGATTCATCCGTCCACAATATTCTTTTTAAGAAATTAGGATCATCCACATCCGTGTGTAACATAAACCGACAGAATGCCACTCGTCTGTCAAAGTCGCCACCCTCAAGACCTACAAACAAAGAACTATTTTAAATTCCTGTTGAGCAGTAAATAATTGCACAATGAGATTTTTAATGACCGGCGGCGTCGGACCGTTTGTATGGGCTGGTTCACTACCTGGAAGTAGTGACGTCATACCCATTACCTGCTAAACAAAGGCATCGTCAAACAAAGTGTGTACGGGTTTAAAGTTAGTTCAAAATTACGTACCTTGCACCGGAGTGTAGTGGAATGGATGTTTTTCGTTTTGCTGAAGAACTTTCCACACTTTCCATATTGAAATATCAAGATGTGCTGCCACATTTCTGATGCTTCTTGTAGGGTCTTCCTCAAAAAGTGCCAGTATTCTCTCGTCCACTTCAACATTATGTCGCACAATATGGCCCCTTGGTTCATGAAAAGTGACACTGCCAGTCTCGCGTATGCGTCGGTATGTGTCTTGGAAGACTCTGCGGCCAGGTAGTCGTCTACCAGGAAAACGTTCCTGGTAAATTCGTTGCGCTGCACGAGCGACACCATTGGCGGCTCCATAAGCCATCATGATGTCAGCATATTCCTCGTTAGAGAACGTCGCCATTGCAACAACAAAAAATCAACAAAGTTTAACAATAACACCAAAAGTTAAAACGTAACAAAAACCAACAAAACTCAACAAAACAAAGTAACAAAATGAAAAAATCGCGGAGTACGGTGAACTAACACACACGTCAGGTAGCAGAGGCAGTGATGTCTCGACTGACTGACGAATGACGGATTGACGGCGTCGCCGCGTCGGTGGCAGTTCGTCGTTTGTTCAAACTAGTTTAGGTACGCTATGCAAGAAAGATAGAGATAGAAGATAGATTTTACTTCGCGAGAGTGAGAAAACAAATTTTACCTGTTACTTAAGTAACAATTACGCAAAAAGACTTTTTTCTTTTGAATTTGGGATTTAATATTTTGTGACTCGATTCACAATTATTCTAGCTAATTTACAAAGTTGTAAAAAGATTTTTATGACATGTGGCACATCACTAGCAAGAAGATAGACTAGAGAATTTTTGAGAGAGTTGGAAGATCCCGGTCGCTTTTGGTTTTTTTTTTATAGCCATGTAAATAGCTGTAACATGGACAGCTTTAATTGAAATCCGAAACTTTGCGAGTAAATTAAAAAAAAAACTAGATGGCTAATGTTATTGTTAATGGCTAATTTAAAAGTACTGTAATACAATACACATCTAAATAAAATTAAAATTCAGAGTCTACGACTTACACATTTTTTTTATTTTGTAATTGAATGCAAAATTTGGGTATTTTTTTTATAAAAAAATAAAAAGTCGATGAAAAAAAAAGCCACAGGGCATGAGAAGTGTTTAGGGGTCTGAAAGGATAGAAGGTGACCCCCCCAGTCGACCATTTCAATTTGGCACACGATGCACCAAACATCCTGTATATTATGTACAAGTATACAGGTTGAATTTTTCAAGTGGGCGGGGATGGCCAAATCCGAAACTATAAGGAATAGCGAGAAGTACTCAAAGAAGTCGCGAGCTCAATTTGATGAAAACTAAAACGGCATCATTTGATTTTTGAAAAATCAATATTTCTAGACACGAATTGAACCCCGTTCATTAAAAAAAAAAAACACTGTATTATTACTCCATTGAATGGTGTCGCTTATAAGGGTAGAATTCTGGGAAGTACTGACATAATTATGGTAAACTAAAGGGACGAGCTCATTCTTAACAAAATACTTTTTTATTTTTCTTATGTTACTTACTTTTCCAATAAACCTTGATATTAATTTTTCAAAAAACCAAAGAAGCAGTTTTAGTTTTCATTAAAATCGAGCCCGAGACTTATTTCAGTTCTTTTCGCTATTCCTCATAGTTTCGGATTTGGCCATCAACGTCCACTTGAAAAATTCATCCTGTAAATTAAAATTAAAAGCAGGAAACCTCAAACGACGCAAAAAATCATAAATAAAATAATAAATACATATAACAAGCTTATTAGGAGCTATATCTGAGCTGTATCGGGGTAGAAACTCTAGGGCCTTAGGGTCCGAGTGTTTTGGGCACTTTTTCCATTGACAGCAATGCGGCCGAATTTTTGATGCCCAATGAGGTCTTACCCTTTTTATTTTTATTATATACTTGTACATAATATATATATTTTAGTGTTCGCTTGTATATTGTAATTAAGATTGAACACAACTAAATAAATTATACCCACCTTAAATTGAGTTTAATTACCTCTGCCAACATTGCTGTTATCCTGCAGGCCTGATTTTCGTACCACACAGTAACTGTATAATGTTATGTTCAGCGCACAAACGCACGGGCTCCGCCGGCTCGCTGCGAGTAGCGCACGCACCGGAGTCGGAGGCCACGCGCGCCAGGATGAGCTTCTCTTATGAGACTGATTACAGCGACGGAGAAGGTAAGCTCTTAGGAACCAGTCCCATCGCCGACGAAGAGGAGACTAGCTATCGACTTTTTTCTCGCTCAAGAAACATACAAAAAATTTTCGGTACCGTGTCAGTAAAAGAGATACATAAATTAATATTGAACTGGATAAATGAAAATAAATTATAAGTCCTCCATTAGCGGAGTTTGGACGTCCAAATACTTAATTAGACCGTGTTATGAAGAAGGCAGCCATGTCGGGAAAGTACAAACAGAGTTATAAGCATTTTTCTGTCGATGGTTGCATTGTACATGGCTGCATTTGAAAGTTCATATCTCCGTGATAAATTGAGATATCGACATGACTGTTTTTGCAAATAATCTTGTATGTCAAAATTAGTATGACTGTGTTTATAACTCATTTTCTGGAAAACTGCCGTATGGCTGCTTTCTGCATGACTAGATCCAATAAACTAATGTTTTTTAGCTTTAGCCACCAGCCACAACAGAAGTTTGTCATCAAACTTATATAGACATCGATCTAAATAAATCTATATTTACCCTCTGGAATAAATCCCTTAAACGATGGTGAAAACCGCATCAAAATCATTAATAAACTTTAAGTCTGTTTGATATTTTTAACTTGCGACCATTCTACATTACCAAATTCATAAGGTATTTTTCTTGAAATCAAGTAGCCTATTACACCGGCACGCTATTTGCGGCAGATATAGGTATGGTAGGTATAACAAGTGCCGGCTAACAAATAGTGCTGGTTATAGAGGTGGTGTGCGTGAGGATAGCGCAGTGTCGACCGCATCAGCAGCCCATCACTGAGATGCACTCCGAAGGCGGCCGCATCGTCACCGGCGCTCAGGACCACGTGCTCAAGGTATTTCAATATCACTTATTGTAACATCACCCTTCACCTAAGGAATTCCCTTGTATCCTGTTGTAGTTTAGGTACTTTTAAATCCGAAACTCTTTACGTACAGTCAGGGAAATGTAATGTCCACACTACGTACTCGTAAATGTGCCTTGTCATTTCTTACGACGGACAAAAAAATTGTTGTAATTTTCATATAGGTACGGACAATTTAATATGATAGTCAAATTTACTAAATTCTAGCGAGTCTATTATTATCACGTTGTTGTCTCTTTTCACATACTCTTCTTCACTACTCTTGAATCAGTCGCTGCCTTTGTTACGCCGAAATAATGTATTTTCTAATAAAATATGATGATTTTATTTTAGTATGATAGGATCATAATGATTATTATTTATCGATATAATATGGGCGATTTTCTGCAACTGCAAAAAAATAACTTTGTAATCCACAGTATCATTAAGAAATACAAAGTATCTTTGCGATTGTTAAAATTTAAGATGAAAATATTCTTCGTTTTTTTTTTATTTATTATTTTTTAGTAGTGTTAAATATTGCAGTGGTACGGAACCCTTCGTGTGCGGGTTCGACTCGTACTTGGTCGGTTCTTATTTTATTTCAATTATTGCTTTGTATTAGTCGTGAAATAACGTAGTTTATTATACGTTTATATCGAAATAACGAAATAATGTTAATCGTTATTTG
Source organism: Dicycla oo (assembly GCA_948252095.1). NCBI lineage: Eukaryota > Metazoa > Arthropoda > Insecta > Lepidoptera > Noctuidae > Dicycla > Dicycla oo. The sequence goes on from OX411709.1 coordinate 23,924,651, forward strand.
TCTAATGTTATAATTAATGGAGTATAGACATGCTGGCAAATGGTTTCAATAGACTTCCGGTAATCAGTATCAGTAATATGTTCGTGTTTGTCAGGTGTTTTCCAGCGCTGACCTGAACCCGCTGTTCACGCTGCACGGTCACTGTGGCCCCATCACCAGCTGTTTCATCGACCACGCGACCCCTACCATCGCTGGTAGCGGCTCGCAAGACGGCTTGCTCTGCGTATGGGACTTACATACTGGTAGGTTTATACGAATTGCCAAACTGCCTTATCTATCACACTGGTGATTTGCGATCGTATTTCCAGCGAGCCGTTTCATTAACGTGCTCGCGGCGTGTGTGTAGCGAGCATGCCACGAGTGCGCAACGTGTTCGCCGTGTTTGCGTAACGAGAGCGATTGCCGTGAGTGTACAAGAGAGAGCGAGACAAACGAGTGTACAATATTGTGAAAACGCAGTGAAATGCCGCGTAGTCGCAGAGCGAACATCGGTGAATGATCTAGCCATGCTTAAAACGAAAGTAATGGAGGAAGGTGTTTGAATTGATACATGTGGTTCCTAAAAGTATTTAAGTACTTAATGTAAATTTTTACATAGAAAAAAGTAAAGGCTGGCAGACGATGACCTTATTGTGTTACGTTTCCAGGAGCGTGCCTGTACAGCATGCAGGCGCACGACGGCGCGGTGACGTCACTCGCGTACACCGCCTCCTACGTGGTGTCCGCGGGCGCAGACGAACGCCTGTGCATCTGGGACCGATTCCAGGGACATATGCTGAACTCCATTCACATTGTAACTACCTTCTATTGTTATTATGCTGTAAACCTATGATCTCTTCTTAGAAAAACAACAGTACCCCTATCGCGAAAATATTGGGTAACGTTGCATTCCTTTATTTACTATACGGCGCCGTCAAAAGAAACGTTAGTTCTACTAATAATAATTAACTTTGATTGATTAGATACCACGCCCTGATTAAAAGGCTTAAAGTCACCCAAAGGCCCGTATTATGTAGACAATCTTTATTTACAAAGTGAAAGCTGCAAATTGTTAGTTTTCTCCATTTAATTAATAGTTCGAGCATAAGGGTACAGTGACGTCATTTTCTTAGATAGTGGAGAAACATATGTCCAGGAGTGGGGACAAAACATATCAGGTTGGCATAAAAGTAATGAGACACTTGGTTTACGTTTTATATATTTTTTAAATTATTATTACAATACAAAAAGCTTAACACATTGTCTGCTTAATTCTTTATGCCAACGCTTCTTTATGCTACACCCTTACCGACCCTTATTTTACGATGTTTTCGAAACAATAGAGATGCACAACGAACGCACAGGTGCGGCGCGCCGCACTCGAAGAAAGTTATGTAAATTGTATGGACGCGCGTACGCGCCGTCAAGCACCTGGTGAACGTCCGAAAACGCGCATGTGCGTCTGCCGCGCCTAATGTATTAAACACAAAACGAGGAAACGAGGACTCAAAATAGGTACTGTCCCAAGAAATAATGAAGCAGTATTAAACAGTGCTACTGTGTGTAGGGACTCAACTACATGAGCCGCATGCTGCCGCTGACGCACACCATGCTCGTGATGGGCGACCGCAGTGGACTCACCGCGTACGACCTCAGCAGCGGCGACGTAATACGACGAGTACTTCTAGGTAAGATCATACCTCTCAAGCCTCGCCAACACCTTAGGGAGCGCGTCTTAATTGGGGTTTTTAATGCCCATTTTCACTAACACTAGGCGAAACCTAAATCCATACTAATATTATAAATTCAAAAGTAACTCTGTTTGTCTGTATGTTACCTTTTCACGCCTAAACCGCTGAACGCATATTTGGCAAGGAGATAGATGGCATCCCGGCGATGCACATAGGCTACATTTTTTCTTAAAAATAAACCTTACGGGGGGTGATTAGGGGATGAAAGTCTGTATGGGAAACCCATGATTTCTGAACTAAGGTACATGAAAATTTAAATATAAAGCTTTTGGTATGAAATTAATATATGAGCGTTTTTGTAAAATCGCCCCTTAAAAGGGGGTAAAATAGGGGATGATTTTAAAATTCACATGTAGGTAATGTTGAACTCTTTTTTTCTGAGATTTAAGGGATTGGAAATATAGTCTTAGTCTGTATCTTGGGTAACATTATTATAATCTTTGTTTCACTGAAATCCGGCCACTCGGTCAAAAGTAATAATAATAATAATAACCCGGGACATTTCACACAAGGTCATCTGATCCCAAACTAAGCAGAGCTTGTACTATGGAAACCAGATAACTGATATACGACATACACTACTTTTTTTTTTTTGTAAATACATACTTATATAGATAATTACAATTTAAAGTCACAAAATAACTTGGCTGAAACGTACACATACACTTGCGTGGTCAAAGGCGGCGCTAGAGTATTTCAAATTGATGTTGAGAATACTAAAATAATCATATTATTTCTAAGTTAGACATTTACAATCATAGAAAACTGTCAGTATTTTTTTTTTATTTCTCATAATATTTTGCAAAAAATCGTGAGCGGTGAAGGTTGTTTGTTTTTTTTTTACTACTTAACTAACTTTTCTTTTAAATCTTATTGTATTGTAACTCAAATCTGACCTACCTATATCAAAATGTAATAATAAGAATCGCAAAAAATATATAAAAAATTAAACTTACGACCACAGGTTTTCAAGGCAGTTGTCAAACCGCAAAGCTATTTGCTTTCTTGAAAGTTGATTGATGACATTGGTTCTTCAGTATTCACAAGCGGTCAAGCGTATGTGGTACTTTCGAGAGTGACAAGTCTAGGCCGTTTACATCTAATCATTGTCAACTTTCCCCCATTTGTCCACTTTTGACCACCAATCACAAGAAAGGAATAGTTACAAGTTGCGATTAAATCAGTGGTTTATCGCAAACGACATAACCGCAGAAACAGACAAAGCAACTATCAAACGGAGGGCGATATGGTTAACGTCATTATGTGAATCGACGTTCAAGCTTGCTAGTGACCTGGCGCTACCCAACAAGGTGGAAGGATTACGTTACGAGGTAATAGTAAAACTCCTCGACGAGCACTTCACACCGAAAAGGTTCGTGTTTGCAGAGAAGTCAATCTTCTATTCGGCGACACAGCGACCAGGAGAAACGCACACACAATGAGCGGCCAGGATAAGAGGATTAGCGGCACACTGTGCGTTCAAGAATTTGGAGGAGGCCTTGTTAGATAAATTTATCATAGGCATGGCGGCAGGACGAGAGCGAGACAAACTTTTTATGCAGGATCAGCGAGAGCTGATCCTCGTAAAGGCCATCGACTTGGCAGAGAGCATGCGTTGCGCGCGCGATTCTTCGTCGCTTGCAGCGTCGGGCACTAGCGGCATCGGCGCAGCGGGCCCGGACGGCGTCTTCATCATTTCCAAAAAGGAAAAGTGCAGTGTGTGTGGATTCACTAATCACAAAGCAAATCTGTGTCGTTATAAAACCTATAAGTGTAAAAAGTGCGGAAATAAGGGACATTTGCAAAAAATGTGCCCAAACGAGGGTAAAATAAAGTTTATAAAGGAAGGTACTGTGGACGACGGAGGCGATGACGGTGAGTATTTCTACAATATTCGGTGCGTGAAAGAGAAACCAATGACGGAGCGTGTAATGATCAGTGGTCTAGCTTTAGAGCTTAAAATCGATGTGGTTCGGCAGCAAGCGTAATCTCAGAAAAAACCTATAACTCGACTTTTAAACGATTGCCATTGTCAGTCACCAACAAAAAGTTATTTAGCTATACGGGGGAACATATTAAAACAATCGGCAGACTTATTACGTATCTTGCAGAAACCTAGCGATAGCAAAATTGCTTGTCAATTGCGGAATAATTGCTTATCGCTTATCAATCGCAAATCAGTTTAACGATTCGCTGATACATAATACCGATTTGCGATTGAAAAGCAATTATTACGAAATTGACAAGCAATTTTGCGAACGCTAGTTTTCTGCAAGATACGTAATAAGCCTGCCGAGCAGTTTATTTGCCTGTATCATATCTGGGCCGAACGCGTACCTTGAATATATAGTGCCCGCCGCGTAGACCGCCGCGACTTCATTCGTGAGTTCGACCTCGAGCTGACCCCTGCACGTGCACTTGTACTTGCCGTGCTCGACCATGCGCAAGCGGTATGCAAGTCAATTAACCATGCCAATATTGACAAGCAACTCCCTAATATGTTCCCTAAAGTTTTTTTCAGGCAACCTCGTATCGTTCAACAAACACAAAATTGATTTACGTTTAAAATCAGACGCAATTTTTTTTTTTTTTTAAGCAAAACCGGTACGCGCTAAAAGATCTAATAGACAAGGAGCTCGACCGATTACTGTCACTAGGCATTTTAAAACCTGTTCTCAGAATACGCATCGCCAGTTGAGCTGGTAATGAAAAAGAATGGTAGCATCAGATTATGTGCAGATTACTCAGTGACAGTCATTAAACAAATAATAATCGATCAATACCATTTGCCGATGGTACACGGTTTGTTGGCCAAGTCACACGGGGGCGTACACTTTAGTAAAATTTATTTGTCAATGGCATATAACCAGTTTATATTAAATGAGGAATCACAGAATCACCTGCATTAATACAAACCGCGGTCTTTAAAATTTCACTAGATTAGTATTTGGGTTGGCCAGCCCACCCGCTATTTTCCAGCGCGCAATGGAATGTGTGCTATCTGGTATTGACGGAATCATATTTCTACTAGATGATATTATTAATAACGGGTGCAAATAAAGATCAGCATTTGCAGAGACTCATCACAGTTTTACAAAGCTTAGATGATGCCGAGTTAACGGTTCAGATAGGTAAATGTGAATTCTTTAAGGACGAGATTTCGTACATAGGGCATGCCATAGATAAACATGGAGTTAGGAAGTCGCCAGAAAAAGTCAAAGCAATTTTACAAGCTCCTAAGCCAATAAACTTGTCACAGCTACAGTCGTTTCTAGGTCTAACTAATTATTACCCGAACATCGTGCCGGACGCGTGATCCGTATTAAGTCCATTATATAATTTACTAAAAAAAATACAAAGTGGGAATGGACTCGCAAACACGATGACACGTTTGTCCGAATAAAAAATATTTTAGCATCTGACAATACATTAGCGCATTTCGACCCGAACGCTAAGTTAATATTAGTGTTGAAGGGTTTTCTAACCCTTCAACACTAGGATACGCGACCCGGACACTGTCGTCAGCAAAAAAAAATTGCGTACTAATTTAAAAGGAAGCAATAGCGATAAGCGATAATATTTGGGGTAAGACGATATCATCAATACCTATATGGTCGGTCCGAGCCCTTCGTGCTACGAACAGACCATAAACCCCTGCTAGCTATATTCGGGCCCCACAAAGGCATTCCCGAAGTGTCCGCCAATCCCCTGCAGAGGTATGCTATATTCCTAGTTGCATATAACAATACCATTGAATACATAAGCAGCAAGCATAACAGCGCGGACTATTTATCTCGGGCGTGCGGGGGCGAGAACGGGACGAAGGCGCTGGACGAACTCGCGGACTGCGAGGATCGCGCGACCTTCGTCAACTTTGTAGTGGAAGGAGACCCACCGGTGACACTGACGGACATGCGTCGCGAGACGACTTCATCTGGGCATCCAGCATTATATTTTAAATGGCTGGCCCAGGAAAGTTAATGACGCAGGCTTAAAACCATTTTACAATTGTCGTACACAGTTATCTTACGAAAAGGATATCTTAATGCGTGGGCATAAAGTCGTTATTCCCTCATCTTTGCAAGAAAGAGTATGTAGGGAATTACATCCATTTCGGGATAGTGAAGATGAAGGCAGAGGCTCGCAAGCCGGCTGTGTTTCATGGCGTAGACGTGGCGCTGCAGCGCGCTGGAGCTAGTAGCGGGTGCTTGTGACGTGTGCTGTGCGCTGCGCCCAGCGCCCCTCACGCCCCTCTCGCGCCTTGGCCATTGCCACCGCACCCTTTTTACCGAATTCACATAGATTTCTTGGGCCCGTACCACGTTTACATGTTTTTAATTTAATTATTGTAGACGCTTTAGTAAATGGATAGAATGTTACGATATGACCTCAACTTGTAATTCAAAGGCGGTAATAAGTCAATTATATGATTTCATGTCGCGGTTTAGATTTCCACACACGTTGGTGAGTGACACCGGTACATCTTGTACTTCGTTGGAATTTAGGGGCTTTTGCAGAGTGAACGGTATCGAGCAAGTTCTGTCTCCTGTATATCACCCTGCCAGTAATGGGCAAGCCGAGAGTTTAGTGAAAATTGTAAAAAAGAGGCTAAAGGCTATAATTTTGGAGGGTTGTAATAAAAAAACGATTCAAGGAAAAATAGCAAAATTTTTATTCGATTACAGGAACTCTAAAAATACTATAATACCACTGATAAAACACCTGCGGAGATAGTATTCGGGCGAGCGTTGCGCTCGCGGCTGGATCTGTTGGATCTGACGACGCCGTCACCATCGTCCACAGTCCTGACTCAAATCATCGCACGCAATCGATCGCTAAATATTACCATGGAAAACAAAGAAAAGATTTCACAGAAAACGAGAAAGTTTGGATAACCAAAAATACAAATAATTAAAAATACAGTTGGATACAAGGAACAATGAGAAAACATATCGACAACTTGCCACATTTAGAAAGCGAAGTCACCAGACACGTCGACCAATTTAGGACACGACTACACTCATCATCAGACGACCAGGACTGAGACCCAGATGTAGGACCCGATTTGGCTTCGCTTGTCGCCAGTCACCCTGAGCCCGATACACAGCCAGGAGAGAAAGGAGGGTCGGTAATGGACCCCGGACTGAGAACTTCGTCGATTCCGCCACGCGTCATGGTAACTCGCAGGCGGCAGGAAATCAGTCCGATCTTCTCGACACCTGCGGGCGCCCAGTACGTCAGTAATGATGATGATGACGAACAAACGGAAACCACTATAGACTAAATGTAAAATTAAGAAATAAATAGAATAAGAGTATCGCCTAGCGTCAGGGGAAGGGATGTTATGTATTATATGTGTATCTACTTTGTCGTCGCGCCCCGCTCCTCCCCGCGCCTGGTAGTAACCTATTAGGATTAAACCATTGTGCAACTGACTAGTGAGTTTGATTGACCAGTGTCACCGTCCTTCCGCATACTTAACACATACCTTATTTGTTAGCTAACAACATTGTATTTTATAGTAACCATATCAATATTACGTTTCTTTATTACTTTAATAAATATAGTGACTTGGCAGTTGCACACGGTAACATAATCTACACAAAACAAAATCTATCTAATATTAGCGTTTTGTGCTTTTATTTGTTGAAAGTACCTACATTGGAGGACTATTTAAATTACCTACCTAGTAGATTATGTTACTGTGTGCAATTGCCAAGTCACTCTATTTATTAAAGAAATGTAATATTGATATGGTTACGTACTATAAAATTACCTTATATTAAAATTACTATAAAGTTACCTTGTTAGTTGGCTAACAAGCTAACTAACAACGTATCAATGTATGACCAAAGTTGTTGGATAGCTGCTCCCAAAGATAGGTAGATACTGAATTAACAGACTTGTTTTACATTCGATTTTACGGCAGAAAAACTGCGTTGCGAGACATTTTTGTACATGTTGGGTTTTTGATGGGATCTGTTTTAAGCCGCAGGATTATGCGACAAACATAAATATTCTACTAAAAATAACGAGAAGTTAGTTTTAGTTGCCTGATAACCTTTTAACAGCAAACCCGCGAAAAGTAAGTAAAAAGTCACAAACTGGAAAAGGGATATTTTTAAAAACAAAAGTTTCGAATTTGGAATTAACTTTTTTCATTCCCAGACTCTTTAAGTGTCAGTAACATAGGTTGGCTATTAAAACCTCTTTAGAACTAAATGATTACCAATAATGCAGAAATATCAAACCCGCCCGCTTTTTTTTTTGCACAGGAGTGTTTATTGACGGATTTTGAAAAACCGATTATTAGTAATGTTCCTTGTCGTTTATTTACCTCAAAATATGAAATATTAACATTAACTAAACAAATTTTTCAGTTTTATAACGTAATTTAATTTTGATTGTCAAAACGGGCCATTCTCATTCATTCTGTCAAATAAATGAGTTTTTTTAACAGTGTTGCTCGCACACACACTTTATTTATTACTTCTGTCGGCATATTATAATCAAATCCGATAGACTTAAATAAGAACGTTTTTAAATATTTAAAAGATAATATTCAAGGCAGATAATTATATATATCAGACTAACTTACAACTTAACTAACGTCCGATCCTCAATTATGTAAAGTAATTTCGTCCTCATTTAATACTTTGTAGTCTGAACTCGTGCGCTACTCGCTAACCACAATTTTTTAAAGGTAAAAGTCTTCATGATAAAAAAAAAATGTTATCTGTGGTCCAGTCGCTGGCGCGCTCTTCTATCATCGGTCAAATCATTCTTTAAAAGCATATGAACGGGACTTCAAGATAACCGGCATGGGCATCGTATAGTCCGGGCATAATGTATACAGCACAACACAACTTTTAGAAGGGGTTTAGATAAGGCAATCTAATACACATATTAATAAGTAGGTTGGTTATCTGGGAAGAGCTGGGATGCAATGAGGACGAGAGTACTTCACATAATTAAGGTTCGGACGTCACGAAGTAAGTTAGTCCGATCTATTAGGTTGGGGAAAAAGTCTTTTCGCATTATAGTATGTATGAACTTGTAATAAAATCTCTTTGGCTATACTATTTGTATCTGGCTGGTTTTGGTATCATTGAAAGTTTAAATTTTAAAGACCATAATTCCAAATTCAAATTAGGAAAATGTGTGATTTTCATTTGTTTTTCGTACCGTCAAGATGAGTGAATCTAATGAAGAAATTCGATACATTTTAAAATTTTACTACAAAAAAGGTAAAAATGCAACGCAAGCCGCGAAAAAAATTTGCGATTTTTATGGACCTAGTGTAGTGTCTGTGAGAGTAGCACAAATTTGGTTTAAGCGTTTTCAATCCGGAAATTTTGATGTCAAAGATGCACGTCTCTCGAGACGAACTCGAGACTGATGTGCGAATTACGGCACCCAAGGTAATTTTAGGAAAATGATTTCAAATAACGACAAATTGGTAGGTATATCGAGAAACGTACCCGAGTATCGATGAAGACTCCGCATCCGCTTCTTCACTCAATTTTCCAGTTCTCACAGACGTTCGTTCAGCTCCTCAATTTCTTTGACTTGTTTTCTTTATTTCTTGGATTTTTTTTCCATTTCGTTAAATAATTTCTGAACTTTTACGTGATCAGCGCGCGGCACAAAAAAGTACAATGATTTGACACATGATAGGAGGGCGCGCCAGCGACTGGACCACAGAAACATTTCTTTTTTTATGATGAAGGCTTTCATCTTTAAAAAATGTGGTTGGCGAGTAGCGCACGAGTGCAGACTACAAAGTATTAAATGAGGACGAGATTACGAAGCATAATTAATTATTCGTATTACTGTCTACACTGACAGCCATAGGTAGACGATTTCCATTTCCTAATTTTTAATGTGCCTACACAATATACGACTTTGGGCCGGGTTTTTGATCCGTAGTTAACTCAACCAACAGTAACTAATGGTTGAATTTCGGCTAAATGTGAAATGCTAAACATGAATAAGATAACATGAATGTATTCATGTTAACTCATTCATGTAGCCTTTTACATTTAGTCAAAATTTAACCATTAGTTACTATGTTCAACCATTGGCTGAGTTAATTACGGATCAAAAAACCGGCCCTAAATACTACTGTAGTGGTATAGAACCACACATGCACACACATGCGCTTAAGTGCCTATAACTTCGCATGTCTGCGAAGTTCAACACACAGTCGACAGTCAACAGTCGTCAGTCGACGTCACGACAACACACAACACTGTCGTTACCTACCGCGTCATTCGCGTCATTTCATAATTGTCATACAATCAGTTACTGTACCGTGTTAATTTTAATATCATTTTATTCTACTCATGTGTACCACTAAATGAACATTTAATTTCATAGAACCTAAATCACGTCCCAACAAAAGTTCTATACTACTAATTTAGTAGATGAATAATGATCACTACCAATCAAGTATTGTTCCTTTCAACGCCATTCATTTCATATGTCTACTGGTATGGTAAATTAAACTTATGTCTGACGTATAAAGTGTTTCTATTTACAATTTGAATCTCAGTACTTAGGGCGGAGTTCAGCGACTTTTAAAACGGCTGCTTAGATATTTAATCAGTTCTTTCCTTAGGAAATTTGACATAAACCAACTGTTTAAATATCTAACCAGCGGTTTGAATGTTGGTAAACACAGGCCTAAGGGCCGGTTTCACCACCTACGATTAAATTCCTATTAACTTACTTGGTAGATAATTTCATACAACATCTGTTCCATTTTTAATTTATTCGGTAAGCAGTGGCTATTCGGAATGTCGCGTGACCAATGGCTTTATTTTTACATATTTATTTCCCAAAAATATAAATTACCTAATCAAAAATTTGTTGATTTTTCATACATTTTTAGCTCGCAACCATTTTGCTTTGCAAAACCGTAAGGTATCGTTCTTACTGTCATACTAGCATATTTCCCCCGTGCTCTTCTATTTCATAGTGTGGCGTTTTATAGAAAACATTTTTTTTTTAAATTAACAAATGTTCAATCGTTTCGTCACCTGTATATTCGGTATAACTGAAGTTCGTATCAACTTTCTGTATTGTGTTTCAGGCCAAAGCGACGGATGTATCTTCGTGCGACAGATATTACCGTTGAAAGATGCAATAGTTTGTGACTACGCGAATCAGCTGCGCATCGTTCGCTTCCCACTCGTGTCCAGATTATGTGATATGAAAAACGAGTAGCAATACCAACCACCACCGGTCAAATATTGCTCGACTAAAACAACCGGCAACAACTCAAACAATTTAATATTTTAAGACTAACTTAATCAAGTGTACATCTTTATTGGTATAAGAAACGATAGACTTGACAGTGTCTTATTAACCGCCGTAACGCAGATATCATGTGCTTACTTCATAAGTTTAAAATAGCATGTATATAGTTAACGGTACAAAAATAATATTTATGTTTTATTGCTGGTGAAACACGCAAGAAATAAGTTTCGAAATAAAAATAACGAATATTTCAAGTGATTTTTTATTTTTTTATTTGAGATGGGTTTGCTCTTGACTTTAGACTAGGTGAGAGGTGACAGTGATATTTGAAATTTAAGATATTTTTAACCGACTGCCCCAGAAGGAGAGCTTATTGCTACATTTATTTCTGAGCATAATGTGAGCTTCAAATGTGAAGAACTAAATCAGATGTAATTCCCATAAGAAATAAATTTTTGTTTCATCATAACGATTCCTTGCCTGCGTATTGCGAAAAATTAATTTTAAAATGTTTAAAAATTTGTTAAGTAGGGGAACTTGATTGATAAGCAGATTGACTATCAACCAATTCGTTGCCACTGAGCGCCAAGTGCGTCATAAGAAATCCTCCAGCAAGACTAGTGATACGCCAGAAGCGGCTTTTCTTAACTATGGAAAGACAGATTGAAAAATATTAAAAACAAATAGATACTACCGTTTTGTATCCTAAATAAAATTGTGATCAGTTATTCCGTTTATCCACCCTAAGGGGAAACGTATGTTCGAGAATTCACCCTAGGCCTAGTTGGATAAACGGAATTTACAGGCTTACACTGTTGGTCCACCGCACCATGAACGTCAATCAGAACGAGATGACGGCGCCGAAGTACCGACAATACATTTACTATGGCCGAATAATCTCGTTTCTCGTTGAAGTCCCGTTCCCGGTGCAGTGGATAAACAGTCTTAGGGTGGATTCTCGGACATGCGTTTCCGCGAATTCGCGAATTAGCTAAGAAATTCTGGGTTTTTTAATTGTTTTGTTATTTATTTATTTATAATATAATGTAACCTAGGAATTGGTACGCCATCCATAGAAGCATAATATAGTGGATTATAAACTGTAGAAAATGGAAACACTTTTTTCTACTAAAATAGACACGAATTTACGGTGTAATACAAAATACCCTTAATGAGACCAATATATGACAGTGAGGAGCGTCATTCTAAATAGGAGGGCGAGAGACGCGCCCGGCATGGCATCAATCGACATAAGAGCCTGGCCTGTCTGTAGAATTTAACTAAGTAAATGAAGCTGGCAACGAATCGGATAAAATCCGTACTACGTGACCAATAGGCGCATGACAGCTATGATGTTATTGGAACTAGGGAGAGAACACCGGAACGGTGATTGATATTGTACGTATTATCGTCACTGCCCAAAGCAAGTATACGACTGCGAATCACTAGGGGAAGCGCGAGGATAGGTGCGGGCGCCAAAACAGAATTCCTGTCATGCGCCTAATTGTTTTGGTCAACCAGTAAATCGTTCTTTGGCAGTCTTATGAAATGGCTATACCTTACACGGCTAACTTTCAACGTGTGCTAATCTACTAACAATCAATTTCCGTGAGTGAACATTTGAGCGCCTAAAGGAGCCTTTAACCTTTTGAGCGCCAAGCGGTATCGAACGTGATGGGTCTCCCAGTGCCAAGCTATAAATGTATAACGTATCTATAGTAAACAATAGTGATGAGGGTAATTGAATTATCGATAAAATGTTACTTACATGTTTTTTTTTTTTTATAATACTTTTTAAATTCTTTTTTAATATAATACACTTAATAGCATGACCACTTGCCTATCTCTACGAAGAGTCTCCTCAAGAGAAGTGGATCTTTATCTATACAAAGTGACATTTCGTTTCTCCGTTTTTGACATCGCACCGCAAAAATCCTTCTACAATTCGTCATTTTGTCTTTCTTTTCTAGCGATCTTTGTCTATGACCTTTTTTATGTAGAATATTTCGGAAGAAAGTTTTCTATCCTATACTGTCAAAATCACTCTGACCACTGATAGGTAGTGAAAACATTGTAATCGCCATGCTAAAGATAGTAGAAAACTTAAGTACTTCTTGACGGCCGCAAAGTATATACGGTTATCTACAAATTTTATTTTTTTCTTTTGTTTTGCTTTAATCTCGAAAACCGTGTGTCCTGTCGCAAAAATAATGAACATTTTGGCCCCCCTTTATAAAACTTATAACCCACTAATACTCTACATGTAGATAATAATTTTTCATATTTTCCATACAAAAAGTGAAAAATTCCATATAAAACACGTTGAGAACCGTATCTTAAAAACACCCCGCACCCCCTTCGCCCCAAGCCCCCGCACCGCCCTCCCCTCCCACGCCACCGCGGCCCACCCCTCCCAACCGCCCCAATACTAAGTACGTATTTGAATAAACAACGAAATATTTCCCGTTTCTTTCATATTTTTCGGATTTATTGAAAAAAAAAAAACATGAAATATATATTGGCGAATTTTCTTGCAACTTTCTAATAAAAAATTGAAAAAAGCAACAAAATTCGAAAGAAACGGGAATTTTTCCTGTTTTTTTCACTGCTATTCCGAATCCACACCTTGTAGGATTTTATAAGTTCTTCAGAACTTAATTCATTACCTTCACTCATTATTTACAACAATAACATAATCCACATACAGAGTTGCACTATCTCACACTGACCTTGAGGCACTTACGTCTATGACGTCACAGGTTGTCTTCTAATATATGGTAATGGCGCACGAGGCACGGCAAAGTAGTAGTAGTTAGTAAACACATTTGTAAGAGCTAGCAAAATTAAGTACATTCCTTTTAAAGATCGCATTTTTTTTTTCAAAACTCAACAGTTCGATTCGAAATAAATACGTTTTTAAACACTTTAGAAACTTAATCAAGTAACCACAACACTGACTACGGCGCCTGGGGCACGGAACAAATTTTGGCTAGTATAATTTTTCTATTTTTAATATAAAGAAAGACACTTATTGAAATAAAAAAAATAGTTTAGGGTTTTAGGCGATAGTAAAAATATGCACAAAGCATTTGTTTATGTATTTTAATGTAATAAACGTTATAATTAGATGTTGTCTTCTAATAAAGACGTGGCGTGGCGGGCACGGAAACGTATTGTCTTCTGGAGAAGACCGTGGCGCTTAAAAGGTTAAAGACGTTGTCCAACTGGTCCATACGAACACATAACTTGATGTGCGCGATGCATTTAGGACTAGCACGAATACTTGGACCTATAACAACGTATCGTATAAGTAAGTGAATTTTTAATCAATAAACTATCAAGCCTAGCGGGAAGGCTCAGTTCAGCCGCCTACGCCGTCAGGAAAGTAAGACAATACACTGACGTTGATACAGCTCGGTTAGTCTATTTTAGTTATTTTCATAGCGTTATGTCATACGGTATTCTGCTCTGGGGCAAAGCCGCTGACATTCAAAATATATTTGTTCTTCGGAAACGAGCTGTTCGAGCAATTTACCAGCTCGGTGCCAGAGTTTCGTTGAGAGATTTTTTTAAACAGATTGGTATTCTCACGGTGGCATCACAATTCATCTTCGCCAACATCTTATATATTAGACAAAATATACATTTATACACTAAAAACAGTGATATTCACAATGTTAACACCAGAAATAAGGACAAATTACGTGCTCCATTTCACCGGCTTCATAAGGTTCATAACTCATTTGTTGGGCTTGGTATATCTTTTTATAACAAGCTACCCTCTTCTTTGCTAGATTTGCCCTTTAATGCGTTCACAGCTAAAGTAAAATCTAACCTTTGTTCAAAGGCATACTATTCTATCAACGATTACTTAAACGATAAGAATAGTTGGTCGCTGTGTTTAACTTAAGACAATGTTTATGTTCTTTCTCCAGAATTAGCATACCTACTGACAGGTTATATGAGTTCATATAATTATTTATTTTCTTTGACTCTCAAGGTCAATTTATTTTAATTTTATTTTTATTTATTATTGACATAATCTAGTCATTTCAATGTTTATTTTTTTTATGAGCGGTATTGCAATATGTGGTTAGCGATAGCCCGAGCAACCGGCAGCATGTTCGTCATGCTCCCTTAGATGTCACTGCTTGCGGTAGCGTCGGGGGTCGGGTTGTCTCCTTCCCTCAAATATGGCGAGGGGGGTAATGGCTGATCTTTGCGTTATACTCGTGAACGGGTGCTGCTTGTGGTGACAGGTCGTCTTGCTGACCTTGGTTTTGTTTTGTTATTAGTAACTTAACTCGTTGTTGATTTTACTTCGATGGTCCTAGTTTATCATCTGTGACTTTGAGTTACGACTACATGTACGGCTATATGTAAGTGGGCACGACCTTTATTACTGGAGGCTTTTATTTAGGTATAAAGTTCTGCTTACGTTTTTAGTTTTGTATTTTGTTTCTGCTAGAGTATAGTTTTCGTTTTTTTTTTTTTGTATATTGGCGTGTGCTAGCTTACTTATAGCAAATAATTTAATTTAATGTTTTGTGTTGCGTAATGTACCTAAATTATTATGCGCAGTGTTATATAGAATCATTTTTTTTTAACTGAACAGACAGCTGTGCTGCTGGGGAGTTTGTTGCGCCACTTCTTCTCCTCAGCTAAAGCACTAGGAAGTGGTGAAGGGCGGGCGTTTTGGGGGACTGTCTTATGTAATTTTGACGTTCAAAAAGTGCTGATTCTCAGCCTAATTTGAATAAATGACTTTTGATTTTGATTGATTTTGATTTTGAATCAAAAATAATGTTATGTGACAAGCACACTTTGCATCATATATTCATATGTATTTATTTTTATTAAAATAATAATATGTGAGAAATAATAGTAAAGTAATGACTTTGACGTTACGTATGCTATCAGTGTTTTTATTTTTACGTTTTATGTATTAAAATAAGGAAAATAGTGCCTTTAATTATGCTTTTAGTTTTGAATTGCTTGAGTATAGTTTTATTTTATTTTGTTGGTATATTGGCATGTGCTAGCTGACTTATGGCAAATTATTTTATTTAATGTTTTGTGTTGCGCAATGTACAGACGCCAGCAGGTCAAGCTACCTGAAACTCAAATTTTCCCAATCAACCTTGAACCTAATGCTTTAGCGATTAAGTTGAAAATCTATTAAAGAAATTTGACAGATTTTGGTAGCTTGATGCACTGGCGTCTGTACCAAAATTATTTTGTGCGCTGTTGTATAGAATCAATTTTTTTAACTAAACAGACAGCTGGGGAGTTTGTTGCGCCCTTCATTCCAAATAAAGCACTAGGTGCTTTATTTGGAATGAAGGGTTAAGTGGTGAGGGGCGGGCGTTTTGGGGGAAAGTCTTATGTATCTTTGACGTTTGAAAAGTGCTGCTTCTCAGCCTATTGTGTATTTTTTAATCTCGGAGACTAAGTTGACAAGTGCAAATGACAAACCGGCTTACTTTACATCATCATAAAGTTCATTTTAACATTTTGACTTGTTAATTTAGTCTCCGAGATTAAAAAGCAGACCATAGTTTGAATAAATGACTTTTGATTTTGTTTGTTCCAACGGAACAAGTACCTATTGATCGAGTATTCTAATACTTACATGGTCACCCTATTTCAGTCGCCGTCCGCCATGGTGGCATATGATGATCTTGAATCAATAAAAATACTCTCACCATTGCACTGAAAACCTGCAGAGCAGTTACCTATTCTCGACGACTGCAACACATCAGGGGTTTTCGAGTCTTCTAAACTTCTTCGTTGCGAAGGAATCGATACCTACTTAATGCCAATGTTTTGAGGTTATAATATGTTACATTTTCAATTTACTATTGAATGAGGCCGTCACGAATAAAAATAAAGCAATAAACATTAATTTTACTGTCGTCACTAAATCTTTATTTATTGACGGTTTCTCTAAGCTTCTTCTTTGTGGAGGAATCGATAATCCAACGTTTGAGGTTAGAAGTGTAATTTTCAATTTACTATTTAATGGGACCGTTACAAAAAAAAAAACTAAAGCAGTAAAAATTCGTTTCACTGTCGTCACTAAATCTTTATTCATTAACAGTTTCTCTCCGGTTCTCAGTTAAGAAGATCACGTTGGCCGAACGGCCTGATGATGCGGGAATTAAAATTCATTTTACTTTTAACCGGTGGCATTACGAGTAAAAGTAAAGCAGTGGTTGTTTGTCACAAAATCTCTATTCTGTAACAGTTTCTTTAAGGTCCTCGGTTATGTAGATTCAGGTTGGCCGAACGTTCTGATATCAGACCGTTCGGCCACACATAATCGCTTCTAACTTTCGAACTGTTCTGTCAGAAATTATTTGGCTGGCATCTTTATGCGTCACAAAGTCGTCACTAAAAACTGGAGTAGCAGCCAGCTCTCTACCTCGATTGGCCGACCGTTCTGATGTACAGACGCCAGCACATCAAGCTACTACAATCTGTCAGATTTCTTTAATAGATTTTCGACTTTATTGCTAAGGCATTAGGCTCAAGGTTGATTGGGAAAATCTGACAGTTTCGGGTAGGTTGACCTACTGGCGTCTGTACATAAATATACAGGTAAATAATATTTTCTTAAGTCTTTCGCCTTAAAAATATTTGTTTTATATATATTACAGGGGTAGAACATCTACACATTAAAAAAAAAAGTCTGCTATTCCTTCTATCTTCTCATAGAATGAAAAACCTGCTTCAAAACAGGCTTTATCCAGAGAAGAACGTCTAAAAGATTGTTTCAAGAAAAGGCTTCAACGTCACAAAGTCTAGGTGATGTTGCACCACTGCAGGGTCACAATGAGGAATGTACTGATGCTAATGTCTCTGTAAATATAGAAATTCATGTGTGACAAGATTTAGAATTCAGATCAGCCGATTCATTGATAAGAAAAACATATCGGGAGCAACACAAACATCAAACAGAGTTGTTGTTAACTGACAATGAATCAGTAATTTTTTATATATTAATTATATTTATGTCACTAGTAAATACTATGATAAAGAAGCGAATCCAAAAGGATGCACCTTACCTGTCGGTCAAGTCCGTTTTCCATTCTCGTAAAGAGGCACCGGGTTTCTTCAATTCTTCCTTTAATTCACTGACTCGCCATGAAATAAATATACGTTAATGTAATTCAAACGTACCCGTCCAAGTGGGCATTCATTCGGTAAGGACCTTTTTTGCGCTGATTGTTTATCTAGTTCTTTATTAGTGATCGATCCATTCAGGTAAATTATAATATAATGATTGCACATATAGAAAGAAAAAGAAAGAAAGAAAGAAAACTACGTTTATTTGCGATAAACTTGGCGCAAAGAAATAAAATAACAAAATAAAATAATTAAAGAACAAATTTGGGGAAAATATGCGTCACATTCACGCAAAACGGCCGTCGCTCAGCATAATGCCGCGACCCCATACGAGACAGCCTCAGCGCTGGTTTTCAGCGACAGCCGGCGTTGGCGTAATGACGTCGACCGGTGCATCATGCAGTGGAAGTACAAATGACAATTAAAATGAGATAAATAAGATTATTTAATATTTTCAAAGTTTATGTAAATATAATAGGTATTGAAGTTGAGAACATTGCGTTCCGTCAGCGCTAGCACGCATCAACTTCCACGCCGGCGCTGCGGACGGATGCATTATACACCAAAGAAGAGAATAAAATGTGTTTTATTACTTACACTTTTTATTTAATACATTTAGCTTAACAAGCTTTAAAAAAAATACCTTTATAATATAATATATAAACAAAAAAATATTGGACATTTCGACTCCACTCATTTCTTTGTCCTAGCGGTGAGCCTCGGTCGTAAAATCTATTGTTTTTTTTTTTCGCACTGTAATTCTAATTTTAAAACATTGTAAGTAAGGTTGAATTTGTTTTGATGTAGGTATGTTGACTAGCGAGCACCGGTCGTAACGGCTTTGTGAATACAACTTTAAACATTGCACTTATGGTTGAATTTACATTAACGTATATTTATTTCAACTAGAAGTAGGTAAAGACAATTGACGACCGTTTTAAGAGAATTTTTGTATGGCATTGTGTATCTAGTTGTTTATTAGTGATCGATGGTTAGAAAATAAGAAATATTTTAGTGTGTTGTGTAAATATATTTGTAATACGATAGAAAAAATTTAGTTAATTTTGTAATCTTAGGTATATAAGTTACTTAGTTGTATTAATATGAATATGAAAACGATATTTTCACAGTATCACTTAGATGTACCCACGCAACCCGAAAGGGTGGCAAGTTGGTAATGAACAAAACATGGATGTAAAAACATTGACGATATTATGATTTACTAAAGTGAAAAACGTGCCCTATTTGTACTATTACATTTGTTAAAACTCATTTATGTATACGACTGAAAGACTTGTATCTATGGTCATGAATAAAAATATTAAAAAAATTGCCAAGGTCTTGATACGTGATCCACTTTTCATTACCAGTTTTCAGCTTCTTCAAAAATGGTTCGGTTTCATTACGTCGTAATAGGGAATCACAAATGAGTACACGGTTCATTAGGTTTCTTTCAGTGGGCTCGTGAGGTGCCCAAGTGTCGAGCTTTTTTGTGTGCCCAGTTTTTTTCAAATGCGCCAAAACTGTTTTGTGGTCGATTTCCAGTTCTTCAGCTACGTCTTAGCTACTGATATGCCGATCTTGCTCCACTTTTTCAAAGATGGCATCCATTTTATCCGTGGTAGGGCGACCAGAGCGACGTGCATCTTTGACATCGGAATTTCCGGATTGAAGGCGCTTAAACCAAATTTGTGCTACTTTCACAGACGCTGCACTGGGTCCATAAACATCGCAAATTTTTTTCGCGGCTTGCGTTGCATTTTTACCTTTTTTGTAGTAAAATTTGGGAATGTATCGAGTTTCTTCATTAGATTCACTCATCTTGACGGGGAGTTCTGTTTGGGACGCCTTCGCGAGCGGTCGCGTCAAGACAGAACAGCGTGCGCTATACACACGCAAATACACGAACACGTGTTATAAACTCTGGAACCGGTCGCCGAAATTGAATAGTGTGTCTTTGCTGTATTTTGTGTCGCGTAATAAATTCAGTGGTGTTGTGTGCAAAGTGCAAAAGTGGTTTAGACCACGGGCGATCCTGTTCCTGACTCTGCACAAAGGACGACTGCGACATCCCCAGCATGAAAATTTGGTGACATCCTTCCATATTATTACTAGATATTAAGAGTATATATAGTAGTAAACTGGATTCCCCAGTAACTAAAGTCAAACAAATAGTTTACTTATCGAATGTTATAAATTAGTCATTAGTTCAACAAAATAATCTCCGTTATGCACACAATTATACAACCTGAACCTTCTTTTTTATTGTTGAATGCCAAGTTCCAATTCAGCTGCACACTACAAAAAATCTACCCCTTAAATCATTCTACAGAAAATTAAGACATAACGGCCCATAAATCTTACTCCAGTCTGTATTCAAGGCCCTTGTAACACATGTTAGGGTGTATTGGCTATCCTCATTAATTCTGCAAACATTTAAACAAAAACAATTTTACAATGACTCCATTTGTAGTACCAATAAAAAGGGACGGAAATTGTTTATTTAGGGCTGTTGCTCATCAAATAAATAACTTAATGGGGTTGACACTCGACCACATGGCCGTGCGCCGAGATCTTGCAAACTATGTATCGGTTAATCGTGTCGACAACAGAATTTATTTAGCACTTTTGAATAATATTCATGACTTTCTCCCTAACAGCAATCTTTCTCAGGAACAACGGATAATAAAATACATAACCGAGCAGTTTAAAGACGCGTTCTGGGGTGGTGAAGATATGTTAATCGCCGCATCCGAATTCTACCTCGTAAATGTGCATGTTCACACAAATAACGTGAACACTCTGGTGTATGCACCCACTGGCGAGCCAGTGCCTGGCAACATTCACATCTTCTTTAAAGACCAGCACTATGATAGCTGGGTTACGATCGGCAATAATCAGTACATGAGTAACCAACAAATTCTAACGCAGAACTTATACAGCGCCAAAACACCACAACAGACAGAAAGCTTCACTAACCAGTACAACATACGAGTTGAGCAGGAACATTCCACAGAATTCCGATTACAAATCAACAGCCCCCAATTACCTAGGCCATTAACACAGAGTGGACAAGTAGTATTGTCACTAAGTACACCAATATCGGATGTAGTCGCAGATGCCACCGGATACACCATACTCAGAAACCCGCCCTCTACCACAACTAAGTACATTTGCCCTGACTTGCGTATTGCAACCTGGAACGTCCGCGGGGCTTCCAAACCTGGCAAAAAAGATAAAATAGACTTAGAACTTACACATAGGGGCATCCACGTAGCCTGCCTTCAAGAAACCGGGATGTATGAAGGAACTTACCAACTCCATACACTACGAATGGCATTTAGGTATATGCAGCCGCGGGTAAAGCACACCGGGGGCTTGCAATTTTAATCAGAAAAGACGCCCAAATTGCTATAAAAAACAAGAAAAAGGATACCGATGCGATGTCATTTACTCTTATAGTAGGTATGGGAAGTGACAAGCCTGATCATCTTTATATAATCAACTCTCACGTCAATAGTTGCACCTATAAAGCAACCAGATCTTTTACGGGGTTATTAAACCTGATTAGACAAAAGCCAAGGAAATGTATGCTAGTATTATTAGGTGACTTTAACGCCCATATCGGTCGACAAGATATGCAAAGATTTCAACGCAAAGGGCTCATTCACCAAAATCTCCATCATGACTTTTCCAACTACAACGGGGAAATGTTAATGGACATAGGCAATAGGGAAAAACTGCAAATAGAAACAACAAAAGCTAGGTCATCATGCCGGATAACCGGATAATCTCAATTAGATCACATCACAAAGAGCAGTTCTGAAGGTTGCTACCTCTCGCCCTTTTAGATTTCCTACGCACCAGCTCTACATAGCATGTAATGTACTAACAGTGCGGCAATTATTCGTTCTGAGCATAATACTACACCAGCACGCTGCACTACCTTTTGACCCAGTACCGTCTGACAAGAGAAGGAAGGACTTGGTTTGCATAAAGCCTCAAACTAAACATGCGTTTGCTAATCGATTTTATGTATTTTTAGGACCTTTTTTGTATAATAGACTCAACAGGGTACTAAACCTCTATAGGGAAAGTTATAAAAAATGTAGTATGATGTTAACAGAATACTTATCGATACTCAATTACACAGACACTGAAAATCTACTAGAAATTTTGTCATAAGGATAACTTATTCCCTCGTAAGTATTACTTTTGTATATTTACGTAGGCTAGTTTTAGGTATTAATGTACCAATATGCTTCTTCTCATAGTTGTTAAAATATTGTTTTCATTTTTTAAATATCACTTTTACTTCATATTATGTCCCAATGTAATTGAAATGTAAAGCGATGGCCTGAAACACAGGTTTGAATAAACCTAGATCGGGTGGGTCGCTACCTAACATTCTAATTCCAAACTATCATTACTTGCACCTGTAACTAAACATATACTTAAGCATTAGTTTATTATTAGGCTACATAATATATTGTATTGGAAATTTACTAATAACTGACTAAATGTACACTTTTTGAAATATTTTTTATTAAATAAATTACACTAGTTTACATGACTTTTGTTCATGAAATGGAATACATACGGTTACATTACTTTGGGTATCTACATCTCGGAAAAAATATTAAAAAAAATCCAGCACGTCAGGTTTTTGAAATATTTATTAAGAAGATTTTTACAAAAAACACATCTAAATAAACGATAGACAGTTAAAAATGGGTAATTTTTGCTCTTTTTTTATAAATATTTTCATCTGTATCTCTCACAACAGACCAACAATAGTCCCCTAGCATGTTTTCGTCCCAAAAACCTTGATAATTTTGCTCAAATAATTTTAAATCTTGGTGAAATCGCTCACCGTGTTCATCACTCACACTACCAAGATTTTCTGGAAAAAAATCTAAGTGGGAATGCAAAAAATGAATTTTTAGTGACATATTTACACCCATACGCTCATAATTATGCAATAAATTTTCAACGATCTCTTTGTAATTATCACTTTTTTTATTGCCTAAAAAATTTTTAACGACACTTTTGAAAGAGTTCCAGGCTGCTTTTTCTACATCGGTTAAAAGGCTCTCGAATTTTGTGTCGTCCAATATTCTCCTGATTTGAGGACCCACAAATATTCCTTCCTTTAATTTAGCCGCAGAAAGATTCGTAAATACCGAGCAGAGATATTGAAATGCAGGCTTGGACTTATCCAAAGCTTTGGTAAAATTTTTCATCAAGCCCAACTTAATGTGAAGCGGAGGTAATATTATTTTTTTTGGGTCAACTAAACATGTATTTTTTACGTTCATCTTGCCTGGAACATATTCATTTCGTACAGGCCAAATTTTTTTTTTATAGTGATCCTGTTTTGCTCTGGAGTCCCATAGGCATAAGAAACAACAGTACTTAGTGTATCCACTTTGTAAGCCCAAAAGCATACTTATAACTTTTAGATCGCCACAAATATACCAATTGTGACATTTATATTTGATCAGTTCAATCAATTTGGCCATTGTATCATAGGTTTCTTTACAATTAACAGCATGACCTATAGGAATAGACGGCTTTGCATTTCCAATATGCAAAAGAACAGCTTTAAGACTTTCCTTCGACGAATCTATAAAAAGGCGCCATTCTTTTTCGTCATACGGTTGTTTCATTTCTTCAAAAAGTCCCTTGACGTCATGACAATAACAAAACTCATTTTCTTTTGTAAAAAAACCAGCATACGTCTTGCTTCTAGAGCGATAAATACTAACTTTTGTACTGGGATCAAGCAATTTCCACTGTTGCAGCCTGGAGCCAAGTAATTCCGCTTTTGACTTAGACAACTGCAAATCTCTTATAAGATCGTTGAGTTCAGATTGGGTTATCAAATGTGGACTATCCTCATCAACGCAAAAGTTATCGGAGCTTGATTGTTCACTGTCACTAGGCTCGTGCATTCTAATACTACTTGTTGGATCTATGTGAATTTGGTCACTTCTGCCGGGTGGTGTGGGAACTGGTAAATCCTCTGAATGAAGGACCGGCTTGGTCACTGATGGAACGTCTGCATATTTTATACTATCTTTATTTTTTGAGTTAAAACCAAAAGTTTTTGTTAAACAAAAGTAACAATCGGTTACGTGGTTAGTTGGCTCTCTCCAGATCATTGGTTTACCAAATTTCAGTGATCTATTTTTACCTGAATACCAGGAGCTGAGGACCAATCTGCAATTAGTGCAAATCACATGAGGAACCCAATTTTATCTTGATTTGACACCGGAAATCCAAAATATTGTAAATAGGCTTCTTGCAATGGTTTTGTTAAAGGGAAACCACGATTTAACTGAACAATTTTCCCACAAACATAACAAAATCGATCTGGATGTAGTTTACACACTCTAGATGACATTTTTATATAAAAATGAGACTTTTGATTCACACAGTTGTTTACAAAACAGAACGATAAACGCATTTAAACAATTGCGGGTAGATAAAAAAAAGTCATCGATATCTCCGAATTGTGACGTGCTACGAAAAATAAAAAAATATTTTTTTAGTAACCGTCCATAGCCTACTTAAATAATATAGGTTTCATTTCATGAACAAAAAAAAAATATTTTTTTGTAAACTAGTGTTATTATTATTATTTGATATTTCTCGGGACACTGGGGTCCCGGACCTTTCGAAGGCGTACGAGGAGCCGAAGCCAACTCGCAGAGGCCCCTTAGATAATTTTAAATGATGAGGAGGCACCAACCGAGGATTGATTATCCCTGTATGCACTATGCAAGTGCACCCAAGGACAACCCCCGGTTGGTACAGGACTATTGTTGTACGTGGAAACAAAACATATTGGGCTATGGGTTTGGGTGGCTAAAGTGGATTGGGTAACTTGAACTATGGAAGAACTATGTCCCATGCCTGACCAATGTTATATACTCGTATTATACACGGATCAAATGACAGGGGGTGACTTGCACACTCAATAATGGGCCCCCGGAGACGGCCGCTAGCACATAGTGACGTAGCGACAAGGGGGGCAACACTTCCTGAGGTGCTTGAGGAGTGGAGAGGTATTCCACGGCTATCAGGACAATCCCGGAAGTACGGTCAAGATCCCTACCAGCATCTTACTGGAATACTTCCTTCCTCCGAGCACGTTTGCTCTTGCGAATCTCCACTCAAGCCGGCCAATAAAGGCAAGAAAGAGGTGGGAGCTCTGTTCCTCGTCAGTGTTCACTCCAGCCGGCCAATAAAGGCAAGCCAGAGATGAGGACAAGATTTCTCCCGGGAGATGGGGTCCATGGGGTCGCTACTGCCCATCAGCTCGCCACATGCTGCCCTGCGGGTTTTTGTATCTCTCTTGGTCTGGCTCCTCATCCTAGACCCGTTCCGGCAAACTCTACCTGCACAGACCTAAAGTTTGGAGCACGCAAGCCCCACCACGACGTCAACGTAGAGATACAGCGGTGGGGTTATTATTATTATTATTATTATCTCCTTTATTCATTTTTTTTTACATATAAATTATATTTTTAAATATTAGAATTAAAAAAAAAAACATTTAAAAATATAAAAAATAGAAATCCACCGGCATGGGGAACAGGGTCCAAGCTACCGGTGGTTAGGGTCCCAGAGACAGGAACCTCCTCACAATACTCCTTATTATTATTATTATTACGCCGCAGGCAACAGTAAAACTCTTCCAATTTATTAAAGGGGAATGGGCAGGGGCACCTCCCACCACAAAATAATCTGGGGGCAGTTAAAAACAAATCAAATAGTAAACAAAAATCAAACCTCCAAACATAAGGCACAAAGTCAAACGCTAGATGCGAAGGAGACGACAATTGACGAGGCCAAACAGTTCAACTATAAACAGTGCTATTACGCCGCTCTAAATAGCAAATCCACCAAAACAAAATACCAAGATTGCATAATCAAAAAACTAGGAAATATAGGAATCAATCCAACGGACATAAACATCGAAATACCATGGAATACTATAACTGGACTATTAAAAGCGGCTGCTCAGGAAACTCTGATCTTCCAGTCGTTTCACTCCAGGGACCACCGATTAGCTCTTGCTAACCTTCAAAAGGCTAAATTTTTACAAAGAAGGCAACCAGTTAACCACAATAGACGTAATCATGTAAAAGAATGTCAGGCTACACTTCAAATAGTTAAATACCAAGAAGAGCAAAAAGCATGCAGGGCCTTCTTCAATGGACTGGGGAAAAACACCCTTCAAAACGCATGCAGGTACTGTACTTATTCTACAGGAAAAACAAACAACAAACAAAACGACGTAAAAGAAACGCATACATTCCGATGTCCAAATGGGAGAAAATCCTAAAAAATTCCGAGGGCGCAGCTATACCAACGATTAGCATAAAAAAGGCAATAACCGACGCCCAAAACAGGACCCACTGTGGATGACGTAATGGGAATAATTAACAACATGAGAAACGGGACAGCTCCAGGTACAGACCAAGTGGTGATCGAGCTTTACAAAGCGATGCCCCGAATATTACAGGAAGCGGTCACCAAACATATGAACACAGCCTGGATCCAGAACGAAGCACCTGGCACCTGGTTAGAGACAGTGCAGGTACCAATTCCGAAAAATAATAATCCTAAAGACTCTAACGACTATCGCCGCATATCGATTTGCAATACAGGTTACAGAATGTATGCTTCCTACTTACTAAAAAAATTAGACGAAACAATAAAAGAATTGGGCAATTACCAAGCTGCCTTTTTAAACAATCGGTCAACAGATGTTCACATCTTTACACTCAAGAGGGTATTGGACGCAGAATGGCGTGCTGGTACAAGGATTTATGTACTCGCTCTCGACATAGAAAAAGCTTTTGATAATGTAGACCTCAACGCACTGCGGGATATTTTAATACAAAGGACCAACAAGTCACTAGCTAACAGGATAATCAAGGTTTGCATGAATGAACGAACATACATCAAATGGTATGGCCAGCAAAGCAGCTGGATCATTAAAGGGAAAGGTGTAAAACAAGGTTGCCCTCTATCCCCTCGTCTCTTTACATTGATAATGGATGATGTCCTTAGAACACTTGAAGATGAAACACAACTAATTACACTAGATCAAGACCATGAAATCAATCTCCCCCTAGTACTATCTTTCGCGGACGACCTTATCTTCATTACTGACGACCTAAAAGGGCTAGAAGGTATCGTATTCCATATTAAACCCCTACTAGCTAGTGTCGGTCTCCAAATAAATGAAACAAAAACAAAAATATTAATTAGGGATCCCATAGCCTCACAGAAAACGACCTGCGTATCCATTAATGGGATAAAGTTAACTACAGTTAACGAAATTAAATATCTAGGCACCTACATAACATCTGCTTTAAGGAGGAAAAACACTATTAAAAAACGTTGTGAACAGGCCACTAGAAACGTTAAATCTCTAGTACCATTCATAATAAACTCAAAGATGGACTGGAAATTAGCCAGACTCATGTATCAAATGGTGATCGTACCTTGTATGACACACGGTTTGAAAGTATCGGCACTCACTAAAACTAACAGATCAAGACTGAGAAGATATGAAAGAGTTATCATGAAAGACTTGACTAACCACGCAAGGAATAAGCCAAGACAAAAGAAAATGCATGAAATCCTAGAGGGCAAAACTGTAACCAAACGCGTCAAGAACCACAGGATGTGCTATCTCGCACATGTCCACAGGCGTCGCGAACCGCATCTGTTACATGCCGCAATGAAGTACAAGGCTAAAACCAAAAAAGTCGGCCGCCCTATTTACACATGGAAGGACAACCTAAAGCAAGACATGATCTACTTCAATAATGAAAACAGCTTTTGGGTGGACATGGCTGAAGAACGAAATAAGATTAAAAAGGCTGCAAATGAGATCTACAAGAAACCGGAAACGGATAGCAGTGAAACCTCAGACGAAGAAATTGGAAACAGCAACGTGTAATACAGCACAGCAGTGACATAAAGAGTCGAAATCGCAGTTTAACCGGCAAAAGATTCACCGGGGAAGCTGGAATAGAAGCAACCCGGCGACGTCGTAAAAAGAGCCCATCCATAATTATGTCACCTGTCTCTCCACAATTCCAACGCTTATTTAACGGTGCATACCGGGTAGGCGATAATCCCTATCCATATCCTAAGGGCCTGTCTTCCCTACCATTATCGCGCCCCCCGGTCTACTCTTTGATATGCAATGATCCCTGTTGCACCATGTAACATGAGGCAACAGGGGCTAGTGTGAATCTTTGGGTTCATTCGAATAATCGAGTCTGGTCAAACCACGCTGGAGTCGGTGCATTTCATTCATTCATAAAAAAATTGCCAAGGTCTTGTGTTTCAAGATATCACTAAAAATAAACACGTAAAATAATATCCAAATAGACAAATAATATTTATCTATGAAAACATTGTTTTGTTTTTGTAAACAGTTTTTGCAATGTTTAAAAACACAAGATGGCATTAATCTCAAAAATATTGTGACGTAGTCAGTACGACACGAAGCCTTCGTGTCGTACTAACTCGAGAATCGAGATTGTATTAGCTTGTTTTGTATTTGATTTTTGGCCACACTGTCGGTGTTCCGCGCGGTCTATGTGGCTTTGTTTTGTAATCTGAGATAAGATTTTATAATGAAGAATTCTGTCCTCAAGTAGGTAATGACTTCACTAAGAACTTTTTTATCAGCAAGTAATATTACTTAGCAGCAAGTAATTGCTTGTTTATAAATACGAGTAGTTAGGTAGGTACTTACAGTGCTTATTTAGTATTATTACTAAATTATTTAGTAGTATTAGTACTTATTTACAGTGCGAAAAAAAAAACAATAGATTTTACGACCGAGGCTCACCGCTAGGACAAAGGAATGAGTAGAGTCTAGAGTCGAATTGTCGATATTTGAATTTTAGGTATTTTATAAATTACTCCGAATTTTCACACTAAACTTTTAATTTAACACATTAACTGCTGAATTATTTGGCGAATTTGCTCCAAGTGCTGCTTTATGATACACTAAACCCTGTGCGGCAAACGCTCATGCGCGCCCAAAAAATACATCGTGTGGTGCTATGAGCGCGCATTCGCGGTTGAAGAAACTCTACCCAGTGCGGCTGGGCGCATATGTGCGGCGTTACAAACTTGTCCCAAGTGCGGCAAGACGCTTATGTGTGTTTGAAAATTTTCCAGTTTTATGAGTCATAAAACAATTACGCCAATAACAATAGAGATGCACAAAAACCCACAGGTGCGGCGCGCCTCATTCGAAGGAAGTTATATAAATTGTATGGACGCGCATAAGCGCCGCCAGCACATGGTGAACGTTCGAAAATCGCGCATGCGCGTTGGCCGCACAGAACGTGTTAAAAAAACAAATCACGTTGGTTGGGTTGATTTTTATTTTTATTTATAGCTAACATTCTAACAAAGCTAATACAGCAGTAAAATGTCTAAAAATATCAAATAATTTCAAATTACAACAGATTATTTAAAAAAATCAAGTTTCTCTCTCAAATTCAAATATCTCTAAAAGTATTAATTTTCGGCCATACATATGGGGGGTTAAATTTGTCACATTTTAGCCCCTCTATCACCTCCTGCAAGGAAGTGGTCGAGTTTCCAGTAACCCTGTATATTATTATGCAGGTATTTTTTTAAAGCTTGTTAAGCTTAATGTATTAAAAAAAGTGTACGTAATAAAACACATTTTATTCTCTTCTTTGGTGTATATGTGTAATCATTATATTATAATTTACCTGATTGGATCGATCACTAATAAAGAACTAGATACACAATCAGCGCAACAAAGGTCCGTACCGAATGAATGCCCACTTGGACGGGTACGTTTGAATTACATTAACGTATATTTATTTCAACTACAATTACGTAAACACAATTGGCGACGAGAACTTTTGCATGGGATTGTGTTACTATAATATTTATAGAAACAGTAAACAAGTCTCATTAAACAAAAAAAAAAAAACAAAAAAATCGTAAGTAACTTTAATAATAATAAAAAAAGAAACAATAGCGTCTCCACAAATGGAACAGAATCAACGCACATAACCCGAACAATTTAAGCGGGCATGCGATAGTATGATTACTACGTTTACTGAGAGTCTTTACAATTGAGATGCTTTATAACTCCTCCTGTTTATTACGACTTAATTAAAAAAATGTTTTTACGACGATTTCCTGAGAAAATATCAGTATTTACAATACAGTGATAACAATTATATTATATATTGATAATATTAATAGTTACCGAAAATATGAAACTCCATCTTTTTTTTGCGTCCTGGAAGTGTGATTTTCGCACTTTTTAAACGAGCACTGTGTCACGCTTACTGTCGGAGCGTTCAAATGCTACTAGAGTAAAAGTACACCAAATGTTAAATTTGGTGGACTTTCGGTGAGGACATTTTTTGCCGCTGATTGTGTATCTAGTTGTTTATTAGATATCGATGGTGTCAGCAAACTGTAAACAGCAATTTTTACAGTTTGCTTACAGGAACTAGTAAAATAGCCATATTTTTAACTCGGTTAACTTGATTGATACCTTGATAGCCAATACCTGCAATAGGGCGTACTTAGGTAGTAAAACCCACAGTGAAATCTATTAATTTCTTGAGGCGCCGCTATGACATTTTACATCGTGTCTACTTCTTCTTTAGCTCCTTATTCAGGTGATCAGGAGCAAGATAAACAGAACAAAATATTATGGATAGTTAAAAAAAAAAAAACTGGCCAAATGCGTGTCGGACCACACACAATGAAGGGTTCCGCAGTTGAGATGAATTTATCCCAAGAACAAACTTAACATTGTAGTTGAAAGCCATATTCTCTCATACATTCCGACAACAAATACGGGCACAGGACCTATGACCATTGGTATAAATAATAACCGGCACGAGTCGTGAGCACAGATGGGCAGTTAGTGGGGAGAAGCTCGCACATGTGCACTTTCGGCCAAAGGAGATTGGCTGAAAGTGTACACGCTTGGGGATATTAAGTTGATTTATACATAACCTCAAAATGGACCACCAAAAATAATACTTTTCCTACTTATGTACTCGTAACTCAAGGCAGAGCCTTATAAATCATACAATACATTTCACTCAGATAAAGTGGATAGATCGTACTTTAATAACTATAGATGGATTTTTGTGGTACTAGTAAGATTTAAAAGTAGGGTGTTCTAAGTTGAGATAAGAAAACGGCAATTATAGACGAACGAACGTTGTGCGTTACAAAAACAAAAATAAGTATGACGCTTTATAAATATTTTTTTTTGTATTTGACATAAGTGACAGCTGTGTTGCCAAATATTGATTAACAAATCGAATCGGTTAAAATCATCGAATCGTATCATGAATATTATACGACGTTCAAAGTGAGCATCTATTCTCGAATCAAATCGATCTACTTTCTTTTTATTTAATGAACAATATTTGCACGAAAGATACTTTCCGAAACATACATAAAACGTGTGGAATTTTGGCCGTCTACTCTTGAAAATTAATCGGGTTCGTCTATTTAATATCCCTTTTTTTATGTGATTATTGACCTTTCAACATAACATTCTCTAACTTTTTTATTTTACACCACCACCCGTGAAATACTTATCATTCACGATTCACTACTTCAAATCTGATTTACGTAGTTTTATTTTTATCTAGTATTAGTAGTAGTTAGTATAATCCTAAAATGTCAAGATTTCATTAAATAGTATTTTTTTAGGATTACCTGGTCTTAAAGAGTTGTATTGATCACTTTAATTGTTCTATTATGTAAATAGATACTTGTTACGACCGCAAATTATAATTTGATCAAAGTACAATTTTTTACAATTCCGACTTGTAAATTGCAAAAATTATATAGTATTGGAAATTAGTAGTAGTAGTAGTTGGGAAAAAGTCTTTTCGCATTATAGTATGTATGAACTTGTAATAAAATCTCTTTGGCTATACTATTTGTATCTGGCTGGTTTTGGTATCATTGAAAGTTTAAATTTTAAAAAGAACATAATTCCAAATTCAAATTAGGAAAATGTGTGATTTTCATTTGTTTTTCGTACCGTCAAGATGAGTGAATCTAATGAAGAAATTCGATACCGTAAGTTGGGGTGATTTTGCGCCTGCCAGTAATACTTTGCTCCAAATCCGTACAAGTTTAAAAATAAAATTAAAAAAAAAGTTTACAACTCTATGGTTTTATTGATGTGTCTGAACGCAATCATAAGATGTCAATGTTCTGTCATGGAAGTTGACAGGTCGCCATTGTTGCTATTACCTGTGCTAGGTTTGCTAGGTGTGCTGTGTTAGGTTTATTAAAACCTAACCCAAAATTAAATCAATGGATTTAATTTTGGGTTAGGTTTTAATAAACCTAACCTTGATTTTACCAAACTTTTTTTTTTGTAAACTTTCTACTTTCACGTTGGGACTCCTTGCACAGGTAATAGCATCAATGGCGACCTGTCAACTTTCATGACAGAAACATTGACATCTTATGATTGCGTTCAGACATCAATAAAACCATAGAGTTGTAAACTTTTTTTTTTAATTTTATTTTTAAACTTGTACGGATTTGGAGCAAAGTATTACTGGCAGGCGCAAAATCACCCCAACTTACGGTACATTTTAAAATTTTACTACAAAAAAGGTAAAAATGCAACGCAAGCCGCGAACAAAATTTGCGATGTTTATGGACCTAGTGTAGTGTCTGTGAGAGTAGCATAAATTTGGTTTAAGCGTTTTCAATCCGGAAATTTTGATGTCAAAGATGCACGTCGCTCTGGTCGCCCTATTACGGATAAAATGGATGCCATTTTTGAAAAAGTGGAGCAAGATCGGCATATTAGTAGTTACGACGTAGCTGAAGAACTGGAAATTTACCATAAAACAGTTTTGGCGCATTTGAAAAAAACTGGGTACACAAAAAAACTCGACATTTGGGTACCTCACGAGCTCACGGAAAGAAACCTAATGAACCGTGTACTCATTTGTGATTCTTTATTACGACGTAATGAAACCGAACCATTTTTGAAGAAGCTGATAACTGGTGATGAAAAGTGGATCACGTATGACAAGAACGTGCGAAAAAGGTCGTGGTCAAAGGCCGGTCAGGCTTCACAGACTGTGGCGAAACCCGGGTTAACTCGCAACAAGGTGATGCTGTGTGTGTGGTGGGATTGGAAGGGCATTATTCATTATGAGCTGTTATCACCAGGCAGGACCATCGATTCTGAACTCTACTGCGAACAACTGATGAGATTAAAGAAAGAAGTTGAGAGAAAGCGGCCGGAATTAATCAACAGAAGGGGTGTGGTTTTTCATCATGATAACGCTAGACCTCACACATCTTTAGCCACTCAGCAAAAATTAAGAGAGTTTGGCTGGGAGGTGTTAATGCATCCGCCGTATAGTCCTGACCTTGCACCTTCAGATTTCCACCTGTTTCGGTCTCTTCAGAATTCTTTAGGCAGTGTCAGGTTAACATCACGAGAGGACTGCCAAAACAACTTGTCGCAGTATTTTGACCAGAAGTCCCAAAATTTCTATAGCAATGGGATCATGTCCCTACCTACAAGATGGCAAAAAGTTATCGAACAAAATGGTACCTACATACTTTAGTTAAATGTAAATAAACTATATTAAAAAATGTTTTGAATTTTCTTAAAAAATGCGAAGAAACTTTTTCCCCAACCTATTAGAACCTTCAGAAACGAGCTTTTCGAGCAATTTACCAGCTCGGTGCCAGAGTTTCTTTGAGAGATTTTTTTAAACAGATTGGTATTCTCACGGTGGCATCACAATTCATCTTCGCCAACATCTTATATATTAGACAAAATATACATTTATACACTAAAAACAGTGATATTCACAATGTTAACACCAGAAATAAGGACAAATTACGTGCTCCATTTCACCGGCTTCATAAGGTTCATAACTCATTTGTTGGGCTTGGTATATCTTTTTATAACAAGCTACCCTCTTCTTTGCTAGATTTGCCCTTTAATGCGTTCACAGCTAAAGTAAAATCTAACCTTTGTTCAAAGGCATACTATTCTATCAACGATTACTTAAACGATAAGAATAGTTGGTCGCTGTGTTTAACTTAAGACAATGTTTATGTTCTTTCTCCAGAATTAGCATACCTACTGACAGGTTATATGAGTTCATATAATTATTTATTTTCTTTGACTCTCAAGGTCAATTTATTTTAATTTTATTTTTATTTATTATTGACATAATCTAGTCATTTCAATGTTTATTTTTTTTATGAGCGGTATTGCAATATGTGGTTAGCGATAGCCCGAGCAACCGGCAGCATGTTCGTCATGCTCCCTTAGATGTCACTGCTTGCGGTAGCGTCGGGGGTCGGGTTGTCTCCTTCCCTCAAATATGGCGAGGGGGGTAATGGCTGATCTTTGCGTTATACTCGTGAACGGGTGCTGCTTGTGGTGACAGGTCGTCTTGCTGACCTTGGTTTTGTTTTGTTATTAGTAACTTAACTCGTTGTTGATTTTACTTCGATGGTCTTAGTTTATCATCTGTGACTTTGAGTTACGACTACATGTACGGCTATATGTAAGTGGGCACGCCCTTTATTACTGGAGGCTTTTATTTGGGTATAAAGTTCTGCTTACGTTTTTAGATTTGTATTTTGTTTCTGCTTGAGTATAGTTTTCGATTTTTTTTTTTTTTTGGTATATTGGCGTGTGCTAACTTACTTATAGCAAATAATTTAATTTAATGTTTTGTATTGCGTAATGTACCTAAATTATTATGCGCAGTGTTATATAGAATCTTTTTTTTTTTTTTAACTGAACAGACAGCTGTGCTGCTGGGGAGTTTGTTGCGCCACTTCTTCTCTCCAGCTAAAGCACTAGGAAGTGGTGAAGGGCGGGCGTTTTGGGGGACTGTCTTATGTAATTTTGACGTTCAAAAAGTGCTGATTCTCAGCCTAGTTTGAATAAATGACTTTTGATTTTGATTGATTTTGATTTTGAATCAAAAATAATGTTATGTGACAAGCACACTTTGCATCATATATTCATATGTATTTATTTTTATTAAAATAATAATATGTGAGAAATAATAGTAAAGTAATGACTTTGACGTTACGTATGCTATCAGTGTTTTTATTTTTACGTTTTATGTATTAAAATAAGGAAAATAGTGCCTTTAATTATGCTTTTAGTTTTGAATTGCTTGAGTATAGTTTTATTTTATTTTGTTGGTATATTGGCATGTGCTAGCTGACTTATGGCAAATTATTTTATTTAATGTTTTGTGTTGCATAAATGACTTTTGATTTTGATTTTTTGATTTTGATTTTGATTATTTATAGAATTATAATCATTAGAAGCAGTAATACAACTCCTTAGTATAATCCTCAAATGTCAAGATTTCATGAAATAGTAATACATAGCCTAGTCTTAAAGAGTTGTATTGATCATTTTACTGACTATTAATACTGACTTGTAAATTGCAAAAAACGTAAGAAATCACATGTAAACTTTTGGGCCAAATATATTTAATGTCGTTTTTACGAAAATTGATGATAGGTACTTACACAAACTATAATTAAAATATTAGTGGTACTTGAAATTTTACTTTGGTTGTAGGCTTTCGTGACTAAAAATAATTATCTCAATAAAACAATATAATTTGATTATAAGTCATTTTTCTTGGTTATTTATGTTTTTACAAAGTTATGAATAATATACAACATTTTTGGTTGTAGGTAAAAAGTCGTCTCAATCCGGTGGACACTTAACTATTTGTTAAGTGTCCTCCGGATTGAGAATCGAAATAACAAAAATAAATTATTTTAAAATGCATAACGTAAGTCACCAAAATTGCATGACACGCGACAGTCCAATAGACGACGAGCATCGATTGGCGAACCAATCACGAGCAGTTTGGCGCCCCGGGCTTCTTCATTCCGCCAAAGAGACCCGAAAATTAACTACTGCGCAGGTGTCAGTTTGTGCATACTACTCATGCCGATTACTGTACTGTAGTTTCGCGCCGAATTCTTTCTATATTTAAATTTAAATTTGGAATGCGCTAGTTCTTCAAAATAATGTAAAATTGGACAGTTATTTATTATGGATTTAATTTTTTATATTTTCAGATAGTTTGCTACAGAATGCCCAGTATACATTTTATAGGTTATAGGGTAGTTTTAGCAAAATGAATGATGATAAATTATTTCTGTATATTGGGTAATCGGCAAACACTTTTACAATTATTGTAGTTGTATGAGCTTAGTCTTGTTTGTTTCTATTAGTTTATTGAGTAACAGAAATTCTTTATTTTTTGTGGTAGTTTCCTAACGAAATTTGAAAATCTGGCCATTGGCCAAGTGTAAGTCAGACCACGCATAGTTAAGGGTTCCGTAGATAGGATGAATATTCACGCATACACATTGCATTAATTTTATCGACTGCAAAAATAAGTTAGTATTTCGTAGTATTTCTCGAATAAACTATGAAAAATAAAGTTAATTCTGCAGTTGTAACCGAAAATATACCATATGAGATGGCGGCTGCGAACATTTGGATTTTCATTTTGACTTCACTCGCGGCTTTAGCACCCCCGAAAACCATGAAAACGATACCCATGATTGTTATCGACGTCTGTTGCTGCAATGCTTGAAGTGCGCTGCGTGACGTTACGACCGTCTGTGGTGGCCCCCGCGCGGCGCCGGCCTAGAGTTTTTAAAATGGCATTTCAAGAGTAGATCGCCCCCAGTCGACGTACAGTTCTCAACGAGTCCACAACTGTCTATAAGTATTCTCATAGTCTGTTTAGAAGGGTAACAAGTATCAAAATGTGGTGCGTAAGTTCTAACTATTTTGTGAATTCAAGGAACATATTTAATGTGCTTCTTGATATATTTTGATAACATGTTTTACCCATGTGCTTATATTAAATGAATATAATACTAATCTGTGCTATTTCTCACATAATGTAAAATTCGAAAATTTTTGCAGCTACCATCTTGGATTTTCATTTTGTTTTCACTATCGGCTTAAGCACCCTCGAAAACCATGAAAACGACACCCGTTATGAAAAATTTCAGCCGACTTCCTGTATTTTCATTTTGACCAAATCCACACTTTTTTCTTTCTTTTAACTTAAGCTAGTAATATACAAAATTAAACAAATTTAAACAAGTTATTTGTTTTAATTTGTTTAATTTAATAAATTAGTTTAATTAAACAAATTAAAACAAATAACATAACAAATCATCAACAGTAACGATGAAAATTGTCCTATACAATTTCCTTTCAAAAAATTCTCACATTTTTAGGATAATCTCTATGCGATAACACGCGTGTTGCACACATACACAAATGCGTAATGTAATACACTCGCGAGTGTGGCGCTCACTAACACAGATATAAAAATTGGCTTCACGATAAACGTTGCGTTTTGTATTGAACACGAAATCAGCAGGGCTGACATGACACACGCGAAAATTACTCACTCTCGCGTGATTAATTTTCTAACAGCGTTACACTTTTCTCGTTTTCTGACAGCGCAGCTATACAAAATACTCGACTCGTTCTGTCAAACTTGATGTTTTCTCGACAAACCCTAAAATGGCACCTAAGTTATCTTGAATTTTGACAGTTCAACACGAGATAATCTGCGTTTCTTCTGTCATTTAGTCGTCATCGATTTTGACGACGAGATGAGTAGACAAAATTATGATACAAAAAAAAAAACTCCAAATTACCATGGCAGTTTCATAATTGTACTTATTTTAGTTATAATTTTATTTTACAATATATTAATAATGAAAATACTTAGTTCTAATCTACTATTTATATTGGAACGAAGTTCCTTCCGGCGGCCGCGAGAGAAACTGTGGCGGAGGGGAGCACTATTACGTATTAGTAATAGATGAAGTCACTGGTTATTACTGAAAGTGATACTCATGTATCACTTTCAGTGATAACCAGTGACTTTACCAATTATGGTGATTAACGTAATCTAAGGTAATCCCTAGATTATAAATGCTGTACTCGTATGGCAATATCGCCGGTTCACTTCCAAAGGGTGGTGATTAACAACGTTTAGTGTTTTATGGTTACAATAGCGAAATCTAAGGAGGAGCTTGTGCCTAAGTAATAACAGAAGCACGGGTCGATCCATCAGGTTAAGCTACGCTTGCCGGGGTTGGTCTGTGGATGGGTGGCCATCTTTTCATACCGAGACTCCTCCGTGCCTCGGAAAGCACGTTAAGCCGTTGCTCCTGGCTGTCATTCGTAGATCTTTGACAGTCGTTACGGGTCGTCAGAAGCCCGAAAGTCTGACAATCAGTCTTACCAAGGGGTATCGTATTACCCAATAACTGGGTTGTGGAGGTCAGATAGGCAGTCGCTCCATGTAAAATACTCGTATTCAGCTGCATCCGGTTAGACTGGAAGCCGACCCCAACATAAAAAGACCCACTTCCCAAAAAGGACAAGGCCCACTTCTTAAACTGAGATTTACCCGACTGGGTCGAAGCCCAAAAGGAGGGTTATGTGTTTGACCCGTATGTATGTCCGTTTCTTTGTTTCCTCGTAACTCCTAAACGAATGAACGAATTTGGATAAATCTATACGGCTTTATATTTGTCTTGGTAGCGCAAGTGTCACTGGCTACTTTAAAATAAAAAAAAAACAAAGTAAAATGGCGGATTTGGGGTGTCATTTTGTGGAGTTCGAATTTTTTTTTCTTTTAATACTATCAAGTGGGGTATCAAAATGAAGGGTTATAAAAGGTGATTACAAAATTATATACAACTTATAAGGTGGCCACATGGCCGGCTTCTCTAGAAAATGCGGCGCTGAGAGTGTTAAATGTAATTCGAAGTGACAAATCGTAAACAAGCTTTTAAATAACCCTCACGATCAAAACTCCTTGCAAGAACTAAATCATCCGCGAAATCTTTCACATTTGTAACCAAAAAACTGGATGTAAAAAAAAATAACAAAACTAAAAAACCCGAATGCGGTAAAACTGAAAAGCTAAAAACAAGCCCATTTTAAATTAAATAAAAGTTGGAAGCAGGCGGTAGCAATTCCATTTTTATATTTTCAAACTCAAGTGGGTCCCGCCTGCTTCCAACTTTTATTTAATTTAAAATGGGCTTGTTTTTAGCTTTTCAGTTTTACTGCAATTTGTTTTTTTTTTTTTAATTTTTACGTAGGGATCTACGTAAAAATTAAAAAAAAACACTGTTGATTTTGATGGAAACCATTATCGTTGGAAGAAAGGAAAATAATTAAAAATCAAATGAAACCTCCACAATATTATTACGAATAAGTGTTACCTACGACTTATGAATGACATATACAATTATCCCCGTTTGGTAAGTACCTTACACTTTCACTTGCATTGTTCTTAGTCTGAAAAAAATCATAAGGTCATATTTAACTACAACCATAATAAACGTTAACCTCACACTAACTACTAACTCGTTGTTCAAGTCAAGAAGTTAAATAAAAACACAGCACCCTTACATAAAATATCTCGTGCCGTATAAAACGATGTATACGCAGAGTGACGTCACGTCCCCTTTCACTTTCAATGTGCGCAGGTCGCAGTATCGATTTTCCGTCGCCCACCTCCTCTGAGCCAAAGCTCCTGGTATCCTTCCCATACTAGCGAGGCGCTAACAGAATTGTGCTACCAGGAGTTTAGAATGCGGTAGGAGGTCGCGTGGATGTTTCCATTGATGTATCACTAGTTTTTTCCCGCGGCATCGTTTACTTTATTTGTTTGAGTTGTATATGGAATTAACTTTATAAAGCGATTAAGGAGAGCTAGAATTACATGTGAAGAATCAGATTATTTTTTGGTGAGCGTGTTGCTTCAGTTAAAAAACTTTTGTGTGTAATTCGAAAGGGTTATTCTTCAAGTCCTTTCAGATTGCACATGGACAATTATAGATTTTTATAAAATGCATGTGAACTATTTAATCCTGTTAATACCCTAACCTACTAATATTATAAAGGCGAAAGTTTGGATAGATGGATGGATGTTTGTTACTCAATCATGCCAGAACGGCTGAAGGGATCTAGATGAAATTCGGCACAGAGATAAATTATAGTCTGGAACAGCACTTAGAATACTTTTTATCTCGGAAAAATGTATAGTTCCCGTGGGATAATTTCCAACATCCATGTGGGCGCCACCGCTGGCAAAAGCTATTTTTTAAATAAATCTGTATAAAGGGGAGGCCTGTATCCCAACAGTGGGAATAGGCTGATTGTGCTATGCTTAGGAATGTATGTATGAATGTATTTTTTCCATCAATGAGATATGAAGCATTTTTCTTTGTATTTAAAATAATTTTCCCGTCGAATTTTTATGGCGATTAGGTGAATGAATTAATTTATCCTTCCAAGTTTTTTTTTCTCGATGGCATATGAATTATTTTTCCGTGCTTACTTTAAATGTCACTTAAATAAAACGCCACTTTGTTTAAATTATTGACCTTAATTCATTTAAATTAAATACAAAATTATGAGACTAAAAATTTTCTGCTCAAAAAATTAAAAAAAAAATCCATTAACAATAAAAAAGTTTTAGAAAATTTCAAGCACCACTAATATTTTAATTATAGTTTGTGTAAGTACCTATCATCAATTTTCGTAAAAACGACATTAAATATATTTGGCCAAAAGTGTACATGTGATATTTCTTACGTTTTTTTTGCAATTTACAAGTCAGTATTAAAAGTCAGTAAAATGATCAAAACAACACTTTAAGTCCAGGCTCCAATTACTATTTCATGAAATCATGACATTTGAGGATTATAGTAAGGAGTTGTATTACTGATTCTAATGATTATAATTCTATAAATACATACTACGTGACCAAAACAATTAGGCGCATGACAGCTATGAAGTTATTGGAACTACTCTCTAGTTCCAATAACTTCATAGCTGTCATCTGGAACACCGGAACGGTGATTGATATTGTACGTATTATCATCATTGCTGAAAGTGCACGTCACTACGGGAAGCGCGTGCGGGGTGTGGGCGCCGAAACCGAATTCCTGGCATGCGCCTAATTGTTTTGGTCAAGTAGTATTTGCTACGGTCGTGAATCATATTATATTTAACATACAACTTAATACTGATTTGCAAATTGCAAAAAACGTAAGAAAATTAGAATTTCGCGGGCTACCGTGACGCTTCCCCCTTAAGCTGGCAACACTTGCGCTCAATCCATAGACAGACTCCACAGAGTGCTACTAGGAGTAAGCACCGATTACTAATATGTATTTATTCTGTGGTGGAGGGCTAGTACTTAGTCTGTGACGGTCTGTGACAGATCACAGAGTGTTATATCAATGTACGTTCATACGTTCTCAATCTAGCCATGTTTTTGGATTTTTTATCAAGCAGTCGGTCAGTACGCACTTAATATTTATTATGAGTAATAGTGCTTTTTGCGTTGGGTTAACTTGGGTTTTAAAATAATATAACTTCGCGGGTGACGTGCACTATTAACAATGATAAGACGATGATACTGTAGTGCTGGAAGTGCTCGTACTTATTTCGAAAACTTTCAATTTGTATAAAATAACACAATAGCAGCTACTTTACACGACTACGGTACGTATTTGAATCTATGTATTAATATTTAGATATATTGTTGACATGATTTTTCTGCATTGTTAAATACGACAAGTTTGTTTTGCAGTTCATGAGTAATAATAATGGACAAAATGGCCGCCAGCCGCCTTTACCGCAACAGACAGTGCCATCAACTACGACGACGGCGGTAATCCACAAGAATACTAAGTCATTGGCTCCAACGGACCCACGGATTAGAAATGCCAATGTGACACCGACCGATCAACCAAGTAAAAAATGCCGCGACTTTGTGTGGGGTATTTGTACGAAAGGCGCTCAGTGCAAGTTTCGTCATGAATTAGATGTGGAATCTATGAAAGAAATTTTGAAGTTCTGCCACGATTATCAGAACAGAACGGGTTGTACGAGGCCAGATTGCACATATTTGCATACGTCAAGAGAGGAAGAAAATTTGTTTTTGACTACAGGTCAGATACCTAGAGCGTTGGCTGAAAGGTATGCAGCAATGTCTACTGCACAGATGAACTATGTGAGCGAGTACCTAGTGCAGGCCCCACCGCCACCTCCGCCGCCGCCGCCGCCGCCGAGCTCAGCCGCGCCGCCTCCACCACTGCCAGCTCCTTTGCCTACACTGCGAGCGCCGCCTCCCCCTCCGCCGCCGCCACCGCCGCCACCAACAATCGCAACTGCACCAGTTAGGATGACACTACCCACATTCTCAGGTATTTTATTTTGCCCCAGTTTTCGTCCCAATGTAACTTGCTTTCTACAAAGGATCTTCTTAATCCAGTTTGTTACCCAAGGAAAACATAATATGTTCGGGTTTTGGCCCTTGGGTTAAGGCCGGAGTCACTAGTATGGTCTAATAAATACCACACATGTAAAACTACTTCATAACTGCTTTTTTCTTTTTTACAAACATTTTTCTTAGTAGTTTATAGGAGAAACTACTACATAGTTCTCTGTATGAGAAGAGGCCTTTGCCCTGCAGTAGAACAATAACACTGGTAAACAAAATTTAACTTCTTTTTGTCTTATGAAGTTTTTAAACATTTTCTTAGTACTTTGAGTTTGCTGATTTCATATCTACCCTCAGTTTTTTTTCTAACAGCTCTAGTTTTTGTAATACAGATACATCTTAAAATTTTGTTATGCGGCTTACTAAAATTTTATTTTTAGTGCAAAAAATGATTAAATTCCATAAATAAATTGATATGTCTACATTATGAAGAACTTGCTTAAACGATCCAAATAGTTTTTGTGCTGTTTGTGGTGAATATATGTTTCAAGAATGTTGTTTAAGTCCATCTGACTTTATAAAAAAGGCTTACTTGGACTTCCTTGGGATGCCATTACAAGTATTTAGTTTTTAGACCTACTTTGAAGTTCAAAAGTCCTATTGTACGGTGCAACCGCACATTCCGCAATTCAGCAGTTCACGCCACACATTCATTTCAACTCATAATAATTAGTTCAGTTCGCGTTGGGCTATCAAGTCGACCAGGCGTTCTCGTTACAGCCAACAAGGGCCGCGTCACTCTCTTCATTGCCACACCATCAGTCCATTAAGCTCATTTTACCTTTATGTACCTTTGGGACAATACAGTAGTGTTTTAGTACTTACCTTCTTTTATTCCATTCATCTATCATCTAAAAGTAATGTATGGTCTAGCAAGGGATCATACACCTATGCCAAATCATAGGTTGAACCGACTAAACATCACAATGGCTGTTATTTTTGTGTTGTGAATATTACTGGAATAAACCGCAAAAATAGTTCCAAATGGACTTACCCGAATTTAAAACCAGCTCATCATTCTCCTACCCGTGTCCCAATTTATTTGGGGTCAGTGCAACATGTC
Organism: Dicycla oo; assembly: GCA_948252095.1. Taxonomy (NCBI): domain Eukaryota; kingdom Metazoa; phylum Arthropoda; class Insecta; order Lepidoptera; family Noctuidae; genus Dicycla; species Dicycla oo. The sequence continues at coordinate 23,968,276 of OX411709.1, forward strand.
TTATTCTTCCATACTTCTCTATTAGTCATCATCTCGGTAGTCACTTCCTTTTTGGCCATATCATCTTTCACACAGTCCATCCATCGTTTCTTTGGTCTTCCCCTACCAATATAGCCATCCACATTCATACTCAAAACTTTCCTGCGCATCACATGGTTATACCATGACAACCAGTCACCGGTGTCACTTTCAGACTTCCTCTTATATACTCATTACTTATCCATTCGTGTAACACCACACATCCCTCTTAGCATTCTCATCTCGGCTGCATGCAATTGCCTTTCATCCATTCTTTTTGTGGCCCAACATTCTGATTCATACAAGACAGCAGGTCTAACCATTGTTTTATAAGTCTTCCTCTTGAGTTTAAGGGGAATGCGGGAGTCCTCAGATTGTTTCCGTGACCTGCCGCCATTTCACCCCTCCAGTGTTAATTCTGTGCTTATCAGTCCAATCTACTTTGCCATCGCTTTACACAAGTGAACCAAGATACCGGAAGTCGGAGCAGACCGGGAGAAGCGTGCCATCAAGCGCGACGGCCCAGAACTGGAGAGACCGCCGAAATCGCAGATCATATATTCGGTTTTGGTTCTGTTGATTTTCAAGCCGACATTCTCCAGTTTCCGTTGCCATTTCTCCAATCTGCTCTGGATCTCAGGTCCATCTTCACCGACAAGAACGATGTCGTCGGCAAATAGCATGTATCAGTGTTGTGGCTTATTGCGTTCTACGCACATATCTACTTAGTTATAGTTATGTATGTCTTAAAGAAATATTTAATAGGCAGGTCTTCGAACAAAGACTAGTCGCTAAATACACTTGTGGCACAACACACGTCTTTTCTTACAAAATTCCTATACAAACCAAAGTGAACCTTAATTACATTAACAATCAGGGTGCCTCTTCCTGTATTTCCGACGTCAGAGCGTAGGTACAAGATTGACTGTACATAGCACGAATTAACTCTACATACTTCCCAGGCAAACCTTTCTCTTTCAAGACCCACCACAACACATCCCGAGGTACCCTATCATTCGCTTTCTCCAGATCAATGAACAGCATGTGCAAGTTCTTTTGTAAACGTCTGTACTTCTCGCACAATTGGCGGAGTGCAAAAGTGGCGTCCACTGTTCCTTGACCTGGCATAAACCCAAACTGGTTTGGGGTAATCTCACTCTCCTCTCACAATTTTTTCTCTATTATTTTGATATATTGACTGGCCTGTTGGTCTAGTGGTTAGTGGCCCTGACTGCTATGCCGGAGGTCGTGGGTTCGATTCCCACCCAGGACAAATGTTTGTGTGATGAGCATGATCATTTGTTCTGTGTCTGGGTGTAATTTATATATATATGTATGTATTTAGAAATATATAAGTATGTTTATCAGTTGTCTAGTACTCATAACACAAGCTCTGCTTAGCTTGAGGCTAGACGGCGTTGTGTGATAGTTGTGGAATATTATTATTATTATCTCCTTTATTTATTTTTTAAACTTATTTTATTACATTTTTAAATATTTTTATAAAAACATTAAAAAAAAAACATTTAAAAATATAAAAAATAGTGATCCGCCGGTAGCGGGTGCAGGGTCCAAGCTACCGGTGGTTAGGGCCCCAGAGACAGGAACCTCCTCACAATACGCGCCGTATCAAGGAGGACTGCCTTCTGAATCAGGCCCTTCACCCAGCCACCCAACGATTATTATTATTATCTCCTTTATTCATTTTTTTTACATATAAATTATATTTTTAAATATTAGAATTTAAAAAAAAACATTTAAAAATATAAAAAATAGAAATCCACCGGCATGGGGAACAGGGTCCAAGCTACCGGTGGTTAGGGTCCCAGAGACAGGAACCTCCTCACAATACGCGCCGTATCAAGGAGTACTGCCTTCTGAATCAGGCCCTTCACCCAGCCACCCAACGAGAGCCTCTTGAGATGTTGGTCGAGGCTCTTAGCGATAAGGCCATTGACCGTAACGACTATCGGCACAGTGATTGCCGAGTCCACATCCCACATAGCGACAACCTCGTGGGCTAAGTCGAGATACTTCAATTGTTTCTCCTTCTCAGCCTTCACGAGGTTCTCGTCATGCGGGATAGTGACATCGATTATCATTGTGCGGCGCACTGATCGATCTATTACCACTATATCAGGCTTATTGGCTACAATAGTCCTGTCAGTGATAATAGATCGATCCCAGTATAACGTGACATGGTCATTCTCGAGAACTGGGTCGGGCACATACCTGTAAAACGGTACCTCAGAGTCCACAAGGCCGTATTTCAGAGCAAGTTGCTGATGGATAATCCTGGCTACTTGATTATGCCTGTGCAAATACTCGCCGTTAGCTAAACGAGAACATCCAGAAGTAATATGTCTGATAGACTCACCGGGACAATGGCATGCCCGACATATGTCGATCGTCCCGTCTTTCATTATATACTTCCGGTAGTTATTTGTTAGCATAACTTCATCCATAATCGCACAGACTGAAACTTCGGTTTCCCCAAAGAGGTCACCGAAGCGTAGCCAGGCCACGGACGCTAAGAAATCTACGTCGGGCCCATGAAGGGCCCGGAAAAAGCGGGGTTAGGGATTATTATTATTATTATTATTATTATTACGTTTATTATTATTATTATTATTATTATTTTCTCCCATACCTTCATACTATGCGACATAAGCTTTATCCCTCGATAGTTGTCGCACTCCTGTACATCACCTTTATTCTTTAAGATGGGCACTAGCAAACTATTGCACCATTCTTGTGGGATCGCTCCTTCATACAACATACAACAACTGAAGAATAAAGTCAGCCACATACATCCATCTTCTTTTAAAAAAATCAGCTATTAGACCAATTCTAAATAACAGTGAAGAACCTGTGGCTGATATGCAACCTAGTACTTCTAATGTAACACTATAAGTTCTTTCAGAAGCCAGTGATGATGAGGACAGTGACTTTTCTTTCCCCGATATGCCCGAACCTAAATCATTCAGCCAAAATGGCCTAGTTTAGGATTAGAACTTCTAGCTTCACGGCTTAAAGAATGACATCTGATAACCCCAGAGACTAATGTATCAGTTTACCATACAAGACATACATTTGACCCCTTTCTTTTCTGAAGAAGATGATTTTGTTTTTTGCAACAATATTCCCAGTTTGATGGCCAAACTATGATCCAAGAGATTGGCGTTTATTTATTGATTCATCGAAACATAGTCTTAATAGTGTGCTCTTACCTAATGGCAATAAAATGGGTTGCTTACCCATTGCATATTCAACAAAAGTTAAAGAGGAATATCCCACAATAGCCTTGGTCATGAAGAAAATAAAAAACATAGAACATAACTGGCTGACATGCATTGATCTTAAAATGGACAATTTTCTGTTGGGTCAGCAAGAAGGATATACCAAATACCCTTGTTTTTTCAAAGCTATTTTTCACTTTTTAGTGTTTTGATTTGGAATTCGGTTTTATTTTTTGCTAAAAAGTTTTTGTATTTCACTTTTTAGTTGTGGTAACTACCCCACAAAAATCGAATACTACTACCTGCTATGTAATTAACAGTGATAGGAAGTTATTAAAACATCATGCACATAGATTAAAACATCATACACATAAACTAAGTGGGAAAAATAAGCATTATTGAAGCTAACTCGAAAACTACCCATGCAAAGTTAATAAAATTTATATGGGACCACCCTTTGGGATATCTCCTTTCTAACAAAACAAGAATCATCAAAATTGGTTCATAAATGACGAAGTTATCCGCGAACACACGCAAAAAAAAATATATATATATTTGTATACAGGGTTATTGGTAAAACACCAGCAACCTCTTAAGGGGTCATTGTACTCATAATTATGAACAACTTTTACTATGGGACCAAACCTGAAATGGCGAAAAAAATCAGCTGTTCAGTACATTTAAGGTCGCATAATTCGTCAAAATATCGGCTGCCCAAATTCAAAACCTAGTAACAGGTGATTTGAAAAAAAAAACGGTTTTTGGCATTTTTCGACTTACTAGATAGTATCAAAATGATGTGGACCTTAAAACACCCAGTTTCATACGTAATTTAAAAAAAATAATTTAGCAAGTCTAAGCAATTTGGCATGATTACGAAAATTTCCTTGAAGTACAAATTTTAAACTTAGTATGTCAAAATACAAATTTAAAACCCTAGCAGCTCAAGCGACTTACTAAGTTATGAATTTGAAATACCAACTTGCTATGTTTTGAATTTGGCGCCAATTGCAAAATAGATGAAATTTCGTTTAGTATGTCCAGTCAAAGCTGGAAAAGCTATAAAAAATTACAAAGAAGATGCGAAGAAAGGCAACGATACTATGGAACACTATTTTTCTATGGATCTTCAGAAAGTGACATTATTGCCAGAGATATGCCAAAAATTAAGGATTCATTTTTTTTGAGCCGTCTAGTGGCTTTCAATTTAACATTTGTAAAGATGCAAAGATAAACAGCAAATGTGTCGTGTGGCATGAAGCGATGATGGGTCGAGATGCTAATAATATAATAGATGCATTGATGGCTTTTCTTGTTTCGGAAAGAGATGTGAAAAAATTAACACTGTGGTGTGACAATTGCACTGGACAAAATAAAAATTGGTTTTTATTTACAGCGCTGGTAATGGTTGTTAATTCTGAGTGCATTAATATCGATACTATTACTCTGAGATTTCTCACTAAAGGCCATACCCATATGTCTGCTGACGGCGTACACGGAAATATAGAAAAAGAGATGAGGCGTCGAGATGGAGTTTATGATTACGAGGACTACAAGTCTATTATAGCGAACTGTAGAAAGAACATTGACGTTATCGAAGTGCAAAAATCATACCAATGGGTGAAAAAGAAACGAGTTCCAAGGCGTAACACAAATGACGATTCAGCTCTCAGCACATTTTTGCTAAACCCAGTGGTTGAAGCTAAGTTCCTCAAAGGATCACGAAATCTGTTTTATAAAACAGATTTTGATGAGTCATACGAAGAACTAAACTTCTTGATGCAGAAATTTAATGTCAACACTATTCCCCCACTTTCAAATACTATCCCCCGAGGGGTGAAATCATCGAAGAAAGATGGTATTGTTTCAAAATTGGTCCCCCTAATGCCATTGAACAGAAGGGAGTTTTGGCTGAATCTACCCACGAGTGATAACTCCATTGATTTGCAAACTGATGGTCAAATCGTTACCGATAACAATGAGTAGTTCATTATCAATAAGAATTATTTTAGCTTAAGTTTATTTTTTTTTAGTTTTGGTTGACTGTTGAGAGTGTGAGTCATGTTTTAATTTAATAAGAGTCCTTTGAAGTACGTTAATAAATATCATTTTATAAGTCAACATGATTTTTATTCAAAATCTGCATTCGTAGGTACTGTGGGATAATTTTATTTTTTAATTTTATAAACACTTAATGTATAATGAATTTGTTTAGTCTTCATGTTTACCATAGTAAATCAAATTGATAACCTAGTAAGCAGACTTACTAAGTTTTGATATTGTTTTTACATTTATATTTGGGTAAATTCACAAATAGAAATAAAGTATGAGCGCTTCAAGTGTAACTATACTCTAAAAATGATTACGAGTATAACAACTAAAATGTCAACAATATAGCACAACTTTTCACCAAACATCCAAATTGCTATCTCTTCTAGTTTCTTCGGGCGAACGAATCAAAGTAGCCGACTAGTTTTTTGGCTCTCCTGAACATTTTTGTTGGAACGAGTTACTATGTTTTGATTTTAAGCAGCCGATATACTGAACAGCTGATTTTTATTCGCTATTTCAGGTTTGGTCCCATAGTAAAAGTTGTTCATAATGATGAGTACAACGACCCCTTAAGAGGTTGTTGGTGTTTTACCAATAACCCTGTATACGGTCGAATTGAGAAACCTCCTTTTTTGAAGTCTGTTAAAAATATGGAATTCTATTTTTAAATTCAGTCGTTTGTCTATTGCTTAGTGTTTTGTTTTCACTACATTTGTATCTTTTTCATCAATATGGACACTAAAAATACAAGTAATTATGGAATACGAATTCCGTCGCGGTAGCAATGCCGCACAAACAGGTCGCAACATTAATTACGTGTACGGAGTGAACACTACAAACGATTTCAAACGAACGCATGACTCGTTATTGGTTTGAACGCTTCCGACATGGAAATTTTGATATAAAAAACCGGCCAAGAGCGAGTTGGACTCGCGCACCGAGGGTTCCGTACTATCAAAAAGAAAGTTCTATCTAAATAGAAAGATTACAGGAAAAATAAAATTATGTCTCTAAAGACATAATTTTATTTTTCCTGTAATCTTTACATAAACTTCTTTAACTCAATAATTTCAGATTTTTAACCGACTTTAAAAAAAGGAGGAGGTTCTCAGTTCGTCAGATTTTTTTTTGTATGTTGCCCAATTACTTGAAGACGGTTGGACCGATTTGGAAAATTCTTATTTTTGTTAGAAAGGGTATACTTTCTAGTTGGTCCCATTGTCATCAGGTCAGGATCTGATGATGGAATCCTGGGGAAATCGACGGAACTCTTCAAATATAGAGATTTGGGTATTTTTTATAGTAACTCATGCATTTGTTCTTGGAAAGCACCATTTGGCGAAGTGGAATTCATGATGAAGATCACAGATGGCCACCGGAACTACCTAATAATAAGTATTTCAAGCATTGCGATTCGATTAGGTACTTTAATAATGGTTGCTAAGTAATTTATGCTCGTCACAATGCTTATGGTGATGTGGAGTTCTGCTGGTACTTACCAGGATAACTCCTCAACAATTAACGTCCCTGCATCGGGAAAAGCAATATTTTGTAAAAGGTGATGAATAGTTTGCCATTAGATTATTGTAACTTAGATAAATTACAAACTGACCCACTAAAAAGTGAAAAATAAAAACTTTTTTCCAAACAAATCAACCGACTTCCAAAGAAACCCAACAAAGTGAAAAATAATTTTGGTCGGTGGCAAAAAAGTAAAATACAGATCCAAAGACCGAAATTAAAGTTATTTTTCACTTTGTCGGTTTTTTTGGAAGTCGGTTGATTTTTTTTGGAAAAAGTTTTTATTCTCTATGCAAATTTCGGAGGTAAGGGGGGATCGGAATATTGTTTTACATTTTTCTTCAAAAGTCGAAAACTATTCGGCCTAAAAAAAGAAAAATATTTGAAAATTTTCAAAACAGCACTCTTTCATATGATACCCCACATGCCCTAGTAGCCCCACTTCGAATTTTTAAGGCCCCCTTTCATTCCCTGTTGTAAAAACAAAAATCTTATTTGCACAATAGTTGGGCAAACGTCATCTAAAACTATTCAAAAATTCAAGTTAATAGCATTAATAGTCCTCGAGATATCCAGCTTTGTCAGACAGACATACTGATTAAGTCGTACCATAAGGGTTCCTTTTTACCATTTTGGTACGGAACCCTAAAAATGAACCCCGTGGTCACCCGAAAACGGCAACGACGAATTAAAGGCGATAGTGGAAGCTGACGATACTCAATCTACGGCTGAGTTAGCAGCAGCTTTCAAGGTTATCATCAAAACAATATTGGTCCATTTGCGTCAAATTCGCAAAGTAAAAAAACTTTATAAGTGGGTGCCGCACGAACTAAACGATCGCCAACGCGACGAACGCGTTGAGGTATGCCTTGCGTTGCTTAACAGACACAGAAACGAAGGGATTTTGAACCGTATTGTCACTTGCGATGAAACATAGATTCTTTTTGATAATCGTAAGCAGTAATCATGTTGATTAGACCCTGGTTCAGCGCCTGGCAATGCCCCAAACTAAAACTTACCCCGAAAAAAGCAATGGAATGGTCACTGTTTGGTGGTCTAGTGCTGGTATAATTCATTACAGCTTCTTGCCAAATGGCACCAGCATTAACACGGGCACGCGTTAGCACTCACCGCAAACCCGGCGCACAAGAGCACATTGTGCGCCGTAACCACCTTTTGGACCAAACCAGCACATAGGCGCTAGATGACCCCGTGTCTAGGCACCCTTAGTCCCTCTGCGACCAGTCAGGCCAGTGGCCCAGCCGCCTACCTCTGTTGGTTGCAGAGGATAGGGAGAGCGGCCACCGAAATACCGACACTCCTCCTCCCCTGCGGCCCCACCGCGTCCGCCATCAGACGGTCGCGACCCCGTTAAGGCCGCGGAAGATAGGTAGAGCGACGCACCGCAATACCCGGCACTCCTCTCTCGCCGCGGCCTCCAACCCAATGCGGGAACGCACCGGGGGGAAGTTGCTGACCTACCTTGAAGACAATGATCTCCTCAGTGACCGTCAATATGGCTTTTGCCGGGGACGGTCAACTGGCGATCTTCTTGTGTATGTCACGCACTGCTGTGGCGAAGCCTTCGAGAAACATGGCGAAGCAATTGCTTGACATCTCGAAGGCCTTTGACAGGGTCTGGCACGCTGCTCTGCTCAGCACGCTTCCTGTTTATGGCATCCCAGCTGATTTTTGTAGCTGGATATCAGATTTTCTTAGAGGACGGTCGATCAGAGTAGTCGTTGACGGCTGCTCCTCTGACCTTATGGCTATTGATGCCGGAGTTTCTCAGGGGTAAGTTCTCTCTGCGACTCTTTTCCTGCTGCACATCAATGACCTGCGTCAGCCTGTTATTGTTGGGTATGCAGATGAAAGTACAGTTTCAGAGAGATACTTGTCCAGCGCAAAAACCAGCGGGGCCGAAGTTCGTTCCTTCAGAGAGGCCATGGTAGAGCGGACAGATTTGACTTTAAGCCTTGTCTCCCAGTAGGGTGACGATAATCTGGTCTCTTTTAACGCCACCAAAACAGATGTCTTTTTACCGCTAAAAGTCGTTTCACTCAAACTCCTACATTTCGGGGTACATCTGTTCCTGTAACTGATCGGCTTGAGCTCCTAGGCATGGAGTTAACATCTGGTCTCAACTTTGGCGCCATCATCGAGTACAAATCCAAACTGCTTCCAAGAAACTGGGCTTCCTAAATAGGGTGAAGCGATACTTTACGCCTGGACAGCTTAAAACTCTTTACAAAGCGAAAGTCCGATCCTGCATGGAGTATTGCTGGCTGCAATACTCTATTCAGGATCCTATACTCCTTTGGGATGGATCAGCTAAGTCCCAACTAGCCGCGCTTGACTCGGTGGAACGCAGAGCTAAGTAAGAGGCACATTGGCGACGTAAAACTGGTGGATGTCATCACCGCAAGGTTGCCTGCTTGTCGGTCTTCTACAGATTGTACTTCGGTGAGTGTTGAGTTGTGCTCAAGAACTCCACGACCTCACAACAAACGGTCTCTAAGCTACAAGAGCTAGAGTTGGAAGTTTTGCGTCATCCACCGTACTCACCAGACCTTGCGCCAACAGACTTCAACTTTTGCCAAAATTTGGACAACCCTTTGGCAGGGAAAAACATCAATACCCGAGAGGCAGTACAAAATGCCTTTGAAGAGTTTGTTGGCTCCCGTACACCTGACTTCTTCAAGAAGGGCATTGAAAAATAACCACTGCGCTGGCAGAGATGCATCGATAGCATGGGTGCATATTTTGACTGATTGAAATAAAAAAATCTATATATAAATGAATCGCCGAAATGTATGTACGCGCATAACTTCCGAACGATTGCACCAAATTGGATAATTCTTTTTTTGTTGTGTTTGTAATTGTCAGGACAAGGTTTGTATGAAGGAAAATGTTTGAAAATTCGAGAAAACTGAAAGTGCATTTTCTATGGAAATTTTGTATGAAATGTTGAAATTTTGACAGGACAACGTTTGTCGGGTCAGCTAGTATTTATATGAAAATGACCTAACTTTCATACTAAACGGCAATTTCTTAGGTAAAGACCTATTATTAACCTTCATTATTAATTTTAATAACTAATAATCACGTTCTAAGTGTAATTTCTTATATTAATTTAAAAATATTAACCCAACTTGTGTTTTATTTATTTTGGCTTCATTTAAATTCAGTAAGCGTAGCGGTATCGTTGATATTTTTATAAGAGTATCGGTATCGTATCGGCAATAAGGCGTATCCCTATTTAAAACCCACCCAAAATCCGATTTAAATTGAATTTTGTTCACAATTTCATCATCAGTTGTTTTCCGACATTTACACTAATGAAGTCGCGGGCACAGTTAGTACATTATTATTTCTCCTGAAATAGCGTTGAAAACTCGATGTTTTGACATGTCGCCACATTAGTAGGTCGCACCTCCACGAAGTAGGGGCGGGTCGCTAGTGTAACATAAAGGCACGCCCGCCGCCGGTTTAAGCACATTTTTATTTTGTAGCGAGTGATGTTATGGTTATTATAATTATGTTTTATATTAATAATTATGTTTTCTTTTACAGCTCCACCTCCCTTCAATACTCCCACAATGTTTCCAATAACTCGGCCACCGCCTCCTCTACCGCCCATGTAAGTAGTTATAAATCTATGTTACTTAATTTTTCAAGTCACAAATTTTTGAATATGGTATCCAGAAAATGGACCAGTATGAACGAAATATCTTACAATTTGTTTCGTTAACATTACAGGTTTGACGCAAGTAGACCTCCACCTCCAATTCCAACAAATGCAACTCCAAATAAAAATGGTGCTTTGAAACGTGCTGCGGGGCCTTCTGAGGGTAATTATCTTACTACATATCAACAGGTTTTTGCCAAATTTTACCAAGTCAATATTAAAGGAGAATGGGTACTGAAGTATGGGATTTACCCCACCCTTCTATAGCCATAAGATATAAAAACCAAATATTTACTGATTAAAATAATTGTATAAATCATCTGCATATTTCTGTATTACTATTTTAGTAAAAAAAAAATGTTAACAAAATGTGACAATTTAATTTACACAAATATTCCCACAAAATAATACCACATAATATCTACACAAATATTCCCCTAAAGGCTTTGAAGGGAACCATCAATTGGTATAAATCTTATTGCTATTGAGGGGTGGGGCAGATTAGATCATTTAAATTCAAAGGAGTTAATTGCTCAGCGAAAAGCAAAAAAGAATATCAATTGTTTTCAATAAGTTCAAGAAAAATTAAAATCAGAATAATTAATTCTAGCATGCGCGAATACTTAGCACAAAATATTATGGAATACCTTAAATATAATTTACTGTGACATGCAATATCTCTTTTTAACATAATTACTTAATCAGTTTAGGCTTTGTGCGTGCAACAGAGATTTCTGTTTCTGATAAGTTGTAACAACTTTACACAGTCTACTAACTTGCTTATTTGTTGTTACTGTTTGTATTGTCACATTCATTTGAGCAGACGTCAGTTTTCGTAATTTTTGGGTCATAATAAATACCATCATCCATAATAATCTATCTATATACATTTACATAAAAATACAAGATTTTTTCAGACGTTTGTTTGTACAGGTTGAGTTTATGAGAGGTATGGCAAACTAGTAAATAAGTCCAGTGGCTCCATTTAGAAGAAAATTAAAACTGCATAGTATCCTAGTTTTTTTTACAATTTGTTGATCTACACACAAAATTTACTGTTAATTGAATAAAAAGATGCAAGGAAATATATGCAATTAAAAAAGCGAAAAATGCACCTACATTTTCTTTAAAGGACATCCATTTTGGTACAAATCGCTGCTTTGCATGAATACTCGCACAAACCAAAATTTTGAAATTATTGGTGTATTACACAGCCAAATGCAAAATAGTCCTTATTTCATGGTCTGTAAGACTCGCATTCATAACGGCATAATCGGCGGTTTTGCTGTTAGGAATGTGAGTCTTACTTCCATGAAATAGGGACTATTTTGCATTTGGCTGTGTTATAAACCAGTAATTTCTAAATTTTAGTTTGTGCGGGTATTCATGCAAAGCAGCGAAATGTGAAAGTACAAAGAAATTTTTTGCTTTATACAGTAAAAAAGAACATTTATTTTGGACCAAACACATTTTGTAAACCTGCCAAACTGCGTGACAGTTTGTCAGAAGGATTAGCGCTCGTCTTAAACCATTTTGTATAAACAATCTAATTAAACATATAAGTAGGTAGATACAGACAAACTTATCCTTCTAATCATTTTGTTATTATGACACCCAAGCTGTAGGGAGATTAGCCTTTTACTTGAATTTGAAAAATCGTTCTTTCCATACATTTTCGATTTAATAAAAAAGAAATATCCTGCAGTAGCGTGACATTTTGAAAATATTTTAGTCGGAAACAATAGTTCCAAGTCCATTGTTTCTGACATGGAAATCACTTATTAAATCATTTTTGCTGTTATTCTGAGTAAAAATAAGAATTATTTATAAATTAAACAACTGTGTCGTCATACCAGAGTATGGCGAAAGCGGCAGGGTAGCCCGCGAAAATCAAATTTTCTTACGTTTTATGCAATTTACAAATCGGTATTAGGTTGTATGTTGATTTGAATATGATTCGCGACCGTAACAAATCTTTATTTATAGAATTATAATCATCAAAATCATCAATATAATTCTCTAAGTTCATACTACTCTATTGAATAACTATTTCATGAAATCTTGACGTTTGAGGTCTTTTCTAACTTATGAAGTTGTATTACTGATTCTACTGATTATAATTCTATAAATATATCTTTGTTACGGTCGCGAATTATATTTGAACTAACATAAAACCTAATACTGACCTGCAAATTGCAAAAAACGTAAGAATATTTGTATTTCGCGGGCTACCTTAGCGCTTCCCCCTTAATACATTAGGCGCGGCAGACGCACATGCGCGTTTTCGGACGTTCACCAGATGCTTGACGGCGCGTATGCGCGTCCATACAATTTACATAACTTTCTACGAGTGCGGCGCGCCGCACCTGTGCGTTCGTTGTGCATTTCTATTGTTTCGAAAACATCGTAAAATAAGGGTCGGTTAGGGTGTAGCATAAAGAAGCGTTTGCATAAAGAATTAAGCAGATAATGTGTTAAGTGTCCTCTATCCATACACTTCTTTTAATTGGGACCTTATGATTCTAATTGTGTAAATAGATACTTGTTACGGCCGCAAATTATATTTTGATCAACGTACGATCTAATACGACTTATAAATTGCAAAAAACGTAAGAAAATTTGAATTTCGCGGGCTACCCTGACGCTTCCCCCTTAACGTCATTGGACCCATTTTTTTTTGTACGTCTGATGTTATTAAAATCAGACTTACCGCTCTGCCCTGCCAACACTGCCTGCAAACACGGGTTTGTCGCAACATGTATGCGGTAACCTAGAGGCCCTTCATGAAAATAGATGTTACAAAGTCGAGGGAGGTCCTTAGCTATATTTCATGAAAATCTGTTCTGCCAGTCTAGAGATTGACAGCTCTTTTCTCTTAATGGAAATTTGGATGTAATTTTTTTATTCCGTTTGGTTAATCTAAAAATACCTGAGCACGTCACGTTTATCCATATATTTCAGAACTGCGGAACAATTCACCTAAGCTTCCATAACATAAAATGAGATGAGGATATCTTTAAGAATGTAGAATATACGAGCCTCAATGCTGTTGGTAACTTGAACTGTCTTAACACATTAGGTGCGGCAGACGCACATGCGCGTTTTCATAACTTTCTTCGAGTGCGGCGCGGCGCACATGTGCGTTCGTTGTGCATCTCTATTGTTTCGAAAACATCGTAAAAAAAAGGGTCGGTAAGGGTGTAGCATAAAGAAGCGTTTGCATAAAGAATTCAGCAGAGAATGTGTTAATCCATTCGTGTTTTCGCCAGTACACGTTTACCCATATATTTTCCATAGTATTTTGTACTTAATGACTCCTTTGCACAGTCACGAATCGGGATTGTTGAGCCACTAGCTTATCATCTTAACTTGGTTGTGTTACACGAATGCCGCCCCTTTTTCGTTTTGAAATGTCAAATTCAATTTTGAAATGTCACATGTCAAATTTCACAGGCGGCATTCGTGTAACACAACGAAGTTAAGATGATAAGCTAGTGGCTCAACCATCCCGGTTCGTGTCTCTACAACTTCAATGCTGTTACTGTGTACTTGGTAATTAGTAACTCATCAGAGGCCTAGTGCGCTAATAACTCTATACCTACTGCCATTGAAAATAGCACAGCCAGTAGTGTTTACGATTGCCAAATAATATAGTTACACTACAGGTTTATAATACACCATAATAATCAAACATAATAAACTCCTATTCTCAACTTTGAATTCCACCAACAACAAATTGTTCTAAATAACTAAATAAGCACGCAACGTGATAATCGCGAAATAAAAAAATATTAACGATCCCGTTATGACGTCACTTAAGGTCACTTACACGACTGGATATGGACGAGCGAGAGCAGAGATCGCCTATTTAAAATTGCACGCCCCCTCCACTAAAATGTCTATACACATATTTGAAACGTGTATGCAACATGCAGTGGAGGGGCGTGCAATTTGAAATTAGACGATCTCTAACTCGCTATCTATCGTATTATGGCAGAGAACATGCGTCGGCGAGAACAAGATAGAGGAATATTACGCGTTTTATTTTAGTTTGGCCTGTTCAACGGCGTTTTGTTCGATTCTTTATATTATTTATTTATTTATCAACTATGGATGACTTACAGCTAAAACAAACATAATAAAAAATATTATGTGAGTTATTAAAAGTCATCACTTCTAAAAAACAGATTGTAAATAAAGAGTGTGAACATCACAATAAAGCTACCAAAACAAAGGTAATATAACATTGGAGCTTAAACTAAATTCATAGGTATTCAACAAAATCTTAACTAAAAAAGCCAAGGCTCAGGCACTTTCTGGCCGAGGACACACCGGTATTGAAGGGATCAAAATCATGCTGTTTACACATGCCATTAAAGTTTCTACTTGCACGCACTATAAATGAATTCTGCCTGAAATTCGTAGAGGTAAATGGAACACGCAACGGTGCATTCCATCGCTTCGAAACGTTAAAATAAAATTTGGAAAGAATATCGGAGTTATAAATAGAATTATTGAAAATTTTAAATAATGAAATAGTCAGATATTACTCGCCGATTAATTAAGGGCAATATATACGTATGCTACTTCTTACAGAGGTTGAGGTAACATCGGACCGGTAGGGCACTTTCTGATGATACACGTATACTTAATTAACCTTTTCTGGATGCTCTCTACAGGGTTATTGGTAAAACACCAACAACCTCTTAAGGGGTCATTGTACTCATCATTATGAACAACTTTTACTATGGGACCAAACCTGAAATCGCGAAAAAAAATCAGCTGTTCGGTACATTTTGGCGGATTATGCTAACATAAATGTACTGAACCGCTGATTTTTTTTCGCGATGGTTTGGTCCCATAGTATAAGTTGTTCATAATGATGAGTACAATGACCCTTTAAGAGGTTGTTGGTGTTTTACAAATAACCCTGTATATGATCGATGTACTTGTGATAACATGGATTCCAGATTTCAGACGCGTATTCCAAGTGGCTTCTAACAAAAGTACAGTAAAGAATTTTTAAAGCAATCATAATTTTAAATTATTGCAATAATAATTTTAAAAAGATTTACATTATGGGACCCTTGGGTCCCGGACCTTTGGAAAGCGTACGAGGGGCCGAAGCCAACTCGCAGAGGCCCGCGAGATTTTTTTTTTTTGTGCGCCTGATTATTCCTGTATGCACTATACAAGTGCACGCAAGGACAACCAACAGCGGTGGACTATTGCAGGATATGGAAAGAAAAAGATATTGGAATAAGGGTTTGGGTGGCTAAAGTGAACTGGTTATCTAGCATGTTTTACATAAAATGGCAGGAAATACCCCCAGAGATACTAATTATAGCGATATGACTCCCTGAAAAGTGTAAACACGATTCTACTACGTTTTACAGTGTTTTATAACACGGAATCAAACCTTAGTGTCTAGAACCCTTCTCGGGGTTCACTTTAGTGCAAACGTAATACCTATGTGAACCCTCCAGATGTGTCACTTGGACGGTCCACTAGCACTATGTACGCTCTATGAAAAGTGAGTGGATTCGAATGTGTTGAAGTACTTGGTGAGCCTAATAGCTGCTGGTCACTTGAACCAATTAGTCTCATACTCCTTTCTTTCAGTTAGTTTCACCGGACATGTTGCTCCAACTTTTACTCATGTAAAAGATAAGATTTTCGGCCACACTGGTTTGCAAGGATTGCATGTGTGGTGGTGCGGTGGAAAATTATAACACGCAGGTTATTTGTAGTACAGTCCGTGGCAACACCGACCTTGCGCTGGCCTAGCGTAAAAGTTCAATAGAATAAGAGCCTAGCTTATACTGGTTTTGTTACCACTGACAGGCGGCCTACTGTACATGAGCTTAAATATTCTGATAGGAATATTTAAAAAAAACTTAGTAGGTACACATAATAGGCGATGTGCTGCTCTTGTAGCTACATCCAGCTCACTATGGAGTTAATTTATGTACATGTTACTCAATTAAACTCCATAGTGGGGTATCAATGTCACCAACTGCGTTCATATTTCTAATTGATGGATCAAAAAGTTCTGGCTGGCTATGCTAAAAATATAATATTGCCGTTATGGTCGGGCCATAGTTGATAATATTGCAGCCACATTATTTGTTTAGATGTCCTATGCGTAACTAAAATTATGTTTAAACAAAATTACTCTTACTTCACCGACTTAAAAATGACAGACAGCTAGTATTCATAAAATGTTTTAACATGTGAGGAACTAAAATAAGCAATAGTTAATCATTTAGCCACTACATTTCTTTATGTTACTTGAATTTATTAACATGATTTTTTATTCAATTGCACATTTTAAATAGTCAACTACCCCTTTGTATTAATATTAAAAATGTTCTTCAGATGCTATTTTTATGTGCCAAATATATTTCCTTAGCAATAAATTTTGTTGAACACTTAATGCATTATAATTTGCATTTGCATAATTTCGCATTTTAACACTAAGTCACAATTGGTACCTATTTTTAATTTATTGGAAGTGCATATTTGAACTCGAGCAAGCTGCGGGGTAATTGCTTAACACACTTACAGTAGGAATCGGTTTCATATTGACAGTTCAAGAACATTCATTGCATTATTTACGTTGTTGAGCAGACAAATTTTTCGAAGATATGAAGCAATGGAGGAGCAATAAGCTTCAAAATCATTCAGATTGGAAGTGTGTTACGTAATTAGGGTGCTGAAATGGGAATTTGGTATCTGATTTTGAACCGCTGGAAAGTTCGTAAGTCGTACAGCGCGCATAACTTCTAAAGCTGGGAGGATTGACAGTAATTGAAAAAATAAACTATTAATCGCTGGTTTCATATGAATGTACCCAGTAAATAGGTTGTGGAGGCCAAATAGGTAACCACTCCTCGTAAAAGCAGGTATTCAGCTGCATCCTACATCCGGTTTGACTGGCAGCCAACCACTACATAGATGGGGAAAAAGCTAGACAGATGATGAAAGGTTTTTCTTAACTGGGCCATCCAATTACATAATTATTATATGGGTTGAGTTTTTAATAAAGGACCTCAGGGGTGAATGAAAGCCGTAACTATGAAATATACGGAGTGTTAGCTTAATCGAGGGATTTACTTAAAGAGGTCATTGTACTCATCATTATGAACAACTTTTACTATGGGACCAAACCTGAAGTCGCGAAAAAATATCAGCTACTTCCTACATTTTGACAAATTATGCGAACATGAATGTACTGAACAGCTGATTTTTTTTCGAGATTTCAGGTTTGGTCCCATAGTAAAAGTTGTTCATAATGATGAGTATAATGACCCAATCCCTCGTTTAACCTAACACTCTGTATAGAAAAGTATTCATGGTCTCAATTTTGCAGAATACAAGAACTCTTTTCCTTCTGTTTAATCCCAAGTTCCATGATTGAATAATCTAAGACGTATTTGGAACTAACTTCTAAAATTGTGGTAAACAATGTCTCTAAAAAGCTTTAAAAGTTTGTGTCGGGTCCAAAATCAGATATGCAGTTTGACTCATTTCTACATGTATAGGTTTAATAGACCAAGGATGACTAAACAAATATATTGTTTATTTTTCCCACTGGCGACACTGAACTAAATATGCTAAGAGTCTGCAGTGGAGGGGAAATACTCATTACATTTTTTTTGTGATCCTTGGTAAATAAAATAATACTGTTTGTTAAAGTTTAAGTTCCTTAACCGCTTCACAATTAATCGTTTCGATGCATTTTGCTCATATTTTTAGTAATAATATAAACTTAGGATAGCTAATGTTATTTGCTTGGCGCGTATTTATTTTGTTCCCAGCCGGGCCAAGCAAAGCGAGGAAAGCGGAGTGCACCAAAGTAGTTGAAACTGTCTGCGAAAATTGTATCCAGCGGGAACTCAGGTTTGAAATGATAAGATTCTTCTCCATAATAATTTGTCCGCATGATATAATTTGAGATAAATATATTTAAGTAATAATAATTGACGCTGTGTTATTTCACCGGGAATTGTTTGATATGATGAAGTATGAGAGTGGTCATGAATCGGCGAGTGTTTATAAGCGAAGCGCGTTCTGATTCAAACTATAATATTTTGAGAAGCGAATTTTTAGTATTCAGTATGTAATAATGTTTATATATTTGCTTGCATAATGCAAAATTTTATAAATACGCGGACATCTACCTCGTCAATTTAAATTGTCCGGTTTACTTTAATGAAAACTAACATCATAACGGTAAATATTTTTTTGGTAAATTACCTGCCGGGTTGAAATGGAAATAAAATGCTGTGCGATATAACAAGTAAAGCAAAAGAGGTTGACCGAAATAACATAACGAGCCAAAATACTTTTTCGAACTAGTATTTTAATTTGCAAAGCACTCTGCTATGTAATGTGTGTAAGTCTCGGTTACATCACTTGGATCGATGTTATTAAATAATATTCTCATTGCAAGCAATAGACATGGGATGAGCCTGCACAGCGATGATGATATCTAAAACTAAATAATGACACAGTGGCTCTTGGTTTTATAGTCTAGTGTTGTTGTGCGTTATCACGCCCTTGGTGATCTGTTCGCCATACTATCCGGTAATCATCACGACTGTACGGTTGATTGAAGATCGCTTATTTGATATTAGAAAATAGCTGCTACACGCTAACACACATCTGTTTAAATTTATAAAAAAAAACATTGCATGATTAAACTTTACAATATGTCATTAGGAGTGAGCTGTACCATCAGGAATTGCAAAAATTGGAGTGCGAGAGTGAATACCAATCCTATATTTACGAGAAAAAGTCTGCAGAAAACGCAAATGGTCGGCTGTTGTTGAAGTCAACAGTAAGTCCAGAGCTGTTCCGCGTACTGGAGCAATATACGGAGGTAATGTAGTCATGAACGTACCAAAAAAATTACTGAAATAATTTCAAACAAATTTGACATTAATGAATGTTTTGTGTTCATATAGGCGTCGTCTCAACAGATGCAAGTTCAAGATTTGCTTGGTCAGTTCAATCCAACTCCGTCGTTCGATTCTGTAAGTCTGATAACGTTTGTTAGTGTTATTTTATCGAGCTACTAAGGCTAGGTTGCACCATAATAGTTGTTAAAGTAAAGGTTTGTGTCAAATTTTACAATAGCTGTCTGATAATAAAGTTAATAAACTAACTTTAACGCTTACTGCGAAATGTGTTGAGTACAGACTCATCGGGCTGAGTTAAAGTTATCTGGGTTGGTACGCGTCTGACAGAAGTGACAGATATTCAACATTAGGTTCAGGTTACAGTCCTACCAACTTACCTGTGAACTGAAAGAGGACGGCACCGTCGATTTAGTGTTGCTAATTAATATAAGGTGCCCAAAATTGAGTAAGTTTTCAAGAAGGAAATTTCACAATAGACATAATCGTTTAATAAGAATTACAGTTTTTACAAATTAAAAACAATGATACCTATATAAAAATAATAAAATAAATAAAAAGAATTTGATAATTTACAGTTACGTGGGTACGCTAACAGTTTAGTCTCTCAGCAATAAACAATGGCTTTATCTAAAAAGTAATCCAATGAAGTGGAAATTCAGCAGATAAAATGTTCCACGGGGGGATACAACTTTCATTTAATGCGAAGCTAAGTAGGTACCTACCCTGCAAGAGGTACCTGGATGTCTAGCATTTAGTTATGACCGTACCTAACTCCTAACACCAGATTTGACTAATTATAATTAGCAGTGGTACCTAGTGGTAGTGTAGTGTAATAAAAAAAAACAAATTGCTTTACAATAATTTAATGAAAACTTACCACTTCTATAATAAAAGGTTTATCTAAATACAAATCATGCTTTAAGTATTCTCCTTCTAACCTGCGAACGTGTTAACAATGCTGTGCCCACTCATGAACTGTAATAGCGTCAAAAGCTTCTCTAACTAGGCGGGGAATTTCAGCATTTTTGTGCTCAATATTTACATCAGCAACTTTTCTTTTCATGGTGTTCCATATGGGTTCAATGGGATTGAGATTACAGTGATAAGGTGGTAAATATAAGCATTTGTGTCTATTGTCTTCTAAATTTTTTTCAATTTCATATACAGGTTCAGGCTTGTTTCTCTTAATTATTTCTAAAAGCTGAGGTTTAGTCAAATTCTCTCCGTAGTCAATTTTATTTTGGGTCAACCATAATTGCATCTTTTTTTAAGGAATTCGTATTTGGGCTTTATTCACACAAATACGGTGATAAGGAGCATTATCCATCACTATTATGGATGGCTCTCGTAAATTAGGCACAAGTTTTTCAATAACCCACTTTTTAAAGTTGGTACTATTCATCTCGTCATGATAATCACCACTTTTTGTGTTTGATTTAAACACAAGTAGTGCATTTGTAACAAATCCAGTATCTCCTCCCGCATGAACAATAATATATCTTTGCTCTTTCGATACAGGCTCCAATACTTCCGTCTTCACCCTCTCCTTGCCAACATTTATCCGATGTATGCGAAGAGTGAATATAGGTCTCATCTAAATAAATTATGGGCCGGGGCTGGGGAGATTTATTATTTTACGATTGGATTGAGATTTTTTAAACGAAATCCCACCTTGTGAAGCAGCTTTCGCAGACTCTCGCTGTCCTGTGCAATTTATTACTTAAGACCTCTAGAAGCTTTTTAAGAGTAGGGACCTCTTTTTTAGCAGAATAAAATTCATATACTTTCCTTCGTATAACTCCCATGTCAAAATCATCAACATGCACAAATCCACTTTTACGTTTTCTCTCCTTGCCTGGTGTCTGAATTTTTGTACCAGTTTCTTCAGCTGCGTGCCCTTCCTTAACTATTTTTGAAATTAGTCCTTGACTCATACCTGAAATATAAGATAATAAAATAAATGTTAGTAGAAATTTGAAATCTGACAGGTTAGTTTGCTCACTCACTTAGCAGGTTACCTATTTGATGTACGTTACCGTTATGCTAACCTGCAGCAAGAATAGAAACGAATATTTCGTGAGTTAAGTATCGGGTAGTTTATAACAAGAAAGTTGACAGCACTAACCTGTCGCTGCCGAAATTCGTTTGTATATTTGATTAAATGGAATAATCGGAGACCCCGCCCGAGCTTCTTCTTCAAAAAAGGTTTTAACCTTTAGAATAAAAAAATGTTTCGAGCATCACTTTTAATAGCCTTCGGCATATTTAACTTTATAAATTCAGCAATATCACGACAAAACAACCAGAGAACCCGAATGTGGTAGACACTGACAATCGAATGACATTTCAACATGACGGCCGTAGTTCCAATTTTCGCCATTTCACAGTAAGTTGGTAGGAGTGTACAGTTAAAGTTATGACGTCAGCTAACAAATTGTCAAATGGAGCAACACGTATTTTAACCGACTTCAAAAAAAGGAAGAGGTTCTCATTTGTCTAACAGGTACTTTAACTAATCATGCGATGTTTGTTATTGTTAAAGTAAGATGGGGCAACCCACCCCCTAAATATTCCCTTTTTTATATGCACACTAGATGACCCGGCCTTTTACAACCCACCCCCTAATTATTCCCTTTTTTATATGCACACTAGATGACCCGGCCTTTTACAACCCACCCCCTAATTATTCCCTTTTTTATATGCACACTAGATGACCCGGCCTTTTACAACCCACCCCCTAATTATTCCCTTTTTTATATGCACACTAGATGACCCGGCCTTTTACAACCCACCCCCTAATTATTCCCTTTTTTATATGCACACTAGATGACCCGGCCTTTTACAACCCACCCCCTAATTATTCCCTTTTTTATATGCACACTAGATGACCCGGCCTTTTACAACCCACCCCCTAATTATTCCCTTTTTTATATGCACACTAGATGACCCGGCCTTTTACCACGTGAGACAAAATTTTGATTTTTCACAAATTTTTGGCTGTTCTTTTGGGTTTTTCCTAAACCACCCCATAGGAATTGCAGTCCGGTGTCATTTTCAGTCCGGCCGGATCCGACCGGATTCCCATCGACCCGACTGGATCGGACTGGATCCTCAGGCTTATCATTCACGTATCTTGCAGAAACCTAGCGATAGCAAAATTTAATTTGCGCAATAATTGCTTTTCAATCGCAAATCGGTATTATGTATCAGCCATACGTCATACTGATTTGCGATTGGCAAGCGGTTGAACATGGGTAAACATCAGCCTTTTTCGCAAACCACCTTCACTGATACCAACTTCCAGTCGTGACTTTTTCCTTCTTGGATTAGTTTTATTTGTTCATCTGAGATTAAGGCTCGTTGTGGTGCTTTCCTTACATAGTTTCTCGGCATTTTAATGTGTTCTGAAAGAATAAACCACTTTTAAATAACTTCGGATATTTTACATTGGGGTATAAGTACGCAACATGGGTAAAAATACGCGTGCGCACTCTTACCCCAATCAGTAAAAAATATCAAATGAGCGGTCACAATCACAATACACAGTGAGAATATGATACACTTACATAAATACTACGATAATCGAACAAATTAAAGGATTTTCGGCGACCTATGGCGCCAAGTACATATTTAACGCCGGCGCGACAAGTGGCTCCGAAACGGCGAGTCGTGCGTCACTAAGTTCCGCGAACACAGACCTCAGTCCTCCCACCTCGGTCGGAGATCTGGCTACTGCAAACTTACCCGCCGCGAGCTCTTACCCCGAATGACTATAGTACATTCCCGTTAAGAATGCAGTGAGTCATCATTGTCCGTCGGCCTAGCTCCGGCCCCTAACCAATCAAATCTTTTCAAATTACAAAGTCAAGTTCACAATGACAGTTGCAGGCATTGCTTCGAACGCAACGGTTGTGTCCTGTCATTTGTGTTAACTGATTTAAATTTAAAAAAAAAAAAAACGAATACATCTCCAATTCGTAAAAATAAAAGTGGTTCGATAATTCATAGTGGGGAAAGAAAAGTAATTTACAACGTTTTTAAGTATTTTAAACAGTGTGATTTAAATGTGACTGTGGACAGCATAGTACAAAAAACGGCAGCTGTTTGCGGTGTGTCCAAGAGAACAGTTTATAGTATTCGTAGTGAAAAAAAGGAAAATAATACATTGAAATCGCCAGTCAAAAATGGGCCCGGAAGTCTATGATTGATAAATTCGATGAATTAGACAAATGTGGTATAAGGAGAAAAGTACACTCAATATATTTAAATAACGACGACATTCAATAAAATTATGACAATTTGTGTAGCTGATGATGTTCCAACGTTTAAACGTACCACACTTCATAAAATAATGCATGAGCTGGGAGTTGACTTCAGTAAACAGTATAATAGAACATTACTAATGGAAAGAGAAGACATTGTTTTGTGGCGGCGTAAATATCTCAGGCAAATCAAAGAACACAGAAAAGCAAATAAAACCATATACTTCCTTGACGAAGCGTGGGTAAACGCCGGACATGTTAAATCAAAAGTGTGGTTGGATACAGCTATAAAAAACAAGAGATATGCTTTTCAAAACGGCTTGTCTACCGGTCCAAGAGTTCCTACTGGAAGGGGAAAAAGGTTAATTGTTTTACATATTGGTAGCGACAAAGGATTCTTGGAAGGAGGTTTGTTACTTTTTAGTCAAAATCAACTAAAGATTATCATGAGGAGATGGACGGTGACAGGTTCCTTGAGTGGTTCATTAACATAATGCCTAAGCTAGAACCAGGAGGCATTGTTGCCATGGAGAACGCTCCCTATCATTCTGTCAAACTCGAGAAAATACCAACGACCGCTTGGAAAAAACAACAAATAATAGACTGGCTAAAAAGCAAAGGGACACTCATGGACATGAGTTATTTAAAAAAAGAATTGTTAAAGAAAGCCGCTGAAATCGCCCCACAATATGATAAATATTTAATCGATGAAATGGCTAGAAGTAACGGCATTGAAATTCTCCGTTTACCTCCGTACCACTGCAAACTGAACCCCATTGAGTTGGTGTGGGCCCAAATAAAAAAATTATATTGCTGCCAACAATACAACTTTTAAGATGTCTGACGTGAAAAAAATATTTTATGACGCAATTCGCTTAGTGGACGCTGATCGATGGAAGAAATGCTGCGACCACGTCTTACAAGAAGAAAATACCATGTGGAATTTAGATGACGTCATGGAACTCGCTGCAGAAAATACTTTTGTTATAAATACTAACGAGGATACTAGTGATAGTGATTAAAATATGATATTAATGATCTAGTTTTGATTTTAAACTTATAAGTGTATTTTTATAAATTCATTAAACTTAATCTTTTAAAATATAATTTGTTTGAATTTAACACCACTGTGAATACACCTTTGTCTTGCAGTTCCACTGATGACTCACTGCATTCTTAACGCGATCGAACTTTATATTTTGGATTTCATTACAAAAAAAAAATATACACAAGTCATTTCAACACAATTTCTAAGGTAACCTAATGACCGATATGTAACTGGGTTGTGGAGGTCAGTTAGGCAGTCGCTCCATGCTGGTGTTCATCTGTACCCAGTTAGACTGGAAGCCAACCCCAATATAGTTGGAAAAAGGCTAGGCAGATTGATTATATCTCACTTGAACAAAAGAATTGTCAAGAACTGCACATTGCTTGAGTAAGCGCATCATTTCTGGACATAAATTATGAGACTGGTATTCATTATTACACATAATTTCTAGGAAACGTCAACAGTGCCCAGACAGTTCCTACTCCAGCTTATGGAATACGCTTTAAAGCAAAGAGCTCTCATGGAACCTGTAAGTATAACAGATAATACTATAAACCTTTGTGGTCTTAAAAAGCCACATCTTCAAAGACTTCTTCGTACGATGCGACACGTGTCGTCGTATTTTACTGAATTTTGATGTATTTTTCAGATGCCCGTGCCTAGTGTCGGAATCGATGAACCGTCACTGTTGCACTCGCTAACTACGCTTACCAGGAGAGCAAACCCAATCAGTCACACATCTTCTGATGTGATACAGGCAGTGTTGGAAGTCATTCGTAATTGTAAGTCATACATTCTTTATTTTAAACCTCTGTGATTTATACCATGAATTCAGTACATGATTCTGGAGCACATTGAGATGAAATTTTTCCTCGGTTATTAAAAAAAAGCTATTTCCTACAAAAGTGCAATACCTACGCGGTCAAAATGTATGGAGCAGCAATTTTTTTTAAATAACCTACGAAAAATTTCTTCGCAGGGGCTCAGACCAAATAAAAAACCGAGGCAGCGCTGCAACCAATTCGGTGAAGCATGCGCAAAACACCTCGCTCTGTGCATACACGCTCACACGCACTTGTTTACACCAAACTACAATTAAACTACACCAGGCTCACGTCAGTGTTGACAGTGCTATTTCTTGGTTTTTTATTTGGTCTGAGCGTAGGGGTCGAGAGCCATATACTGAATTCATGGTAACAGGTTGTTTTTTATTAGTTCACTACCCCAACACTAAAATTAATAGTGTTGGGGTAGTGAACTAATTTGCGGCGAGAATTAATTGTAGAAATAGTTCAAATTAGCATTAATCTCAAATTTATTTATACAGTCGACCGCACGTCCTGTGTCCGATTCCTGGTTCGAAGCTTTAAAAAGAAACTATAAGTGCATTTTCATTTTCTTCCGAAATTGAGGTTCCTTTGACCACTTTGCTGTACTACCCATAATTTCGGATTTCGCCCTGAAGTCATTTAACTCGGCGGTGACTGATTTTTAGGGTATGCCGCAATACAATTTTTTTTTTCATATTTTATACTAAATGTATTAGCTAGTGTAAAGTGTCGTCAATGCCGCCGCCACCGCTGTCTACGCACTTTAGCTGACCGCTACAAAAATGGAATGTAGAGTGAACTAAGCTAACAACAATTATCCGTAAATAACACAGAAATTGTTAACATCGTTAAAGATTTTAATTATTTTTATTCTAAGTTAATTACAGTGTTGGAGTAAATTAGGTGTATCATCATAACATAAAAATTAACTATGTCACTTTTATGAAAACTTATGTTAAATATTGTTAAGAAATCTGTTGTCCTAATAGTAATTGTAAGTACTCATGCCGCCTGTAATACAGGTTTATCCTAGTACAGGCATCAATCTTTATAATATATACGTCGTTTCTAAGATCTATACTGTACTTTATACCAATTTTTTATATTTGAATAAATATGTATTATTTTATTATTATTACTTATCTGCTTTAATTCAATACATAAAAATAGATTTTTACATATCAAAATATAAAAACATAAAAAAAAAAAATGTAGACCACTGGTATTGGGAACACAGGTACATTATTTTTATTATAATGTCCGGCAAAAAAATGGCACCAATTTTGGTCATCGGCTTTTGTGACTCGCCAATAATATTTGTATTTTCTTTTCAGCCTCGTCATTTACTTCTGACAGAAATCAAGGAAATGAATCTCGCACAAAAGAAGCAACTAATTTAGACCGAAGTAGACCAAGCACTTCAAACCTAAGCAGCAATACAGTCAACGGGTTCGGACACTTCGTTAACGGCCATAAAGTCGAGAGTGCAACTCCGGCAGCGGTCGCAAGCACCATTAGATACCCTAGCACTACGAACGTTGCGGTCCGAACGTACTCCAGCGGAACGGCCAGCACAGCCTCGCTCACGCAAAGTGCAGCGCACACACCGACGGCGTTGCATCTACCCAACGCATCCCATCCTCCTGGTGCCCCCCGTCCGCCGAGCGCCGCCCATCCTCCTAGTGGCCTGCATCCCGCCAACGCCACCCGTCCTGTCTCTGTGAGGGCGGTGGCCGCTCCTGCCGCGTACTTGTCGTACCAACCGGCCGTCCCGCCGCCAGCTGGCCGAGGCTACTATCCACAGCCATATCCGTCAACCTCCAACCGTAAGTTATGGAAATGGCACATTAAAACAAATTATTGGTCTAATGTCTTGAACACTTGAGGTGAATCACACGGCCTGCTGGAGTCCATTTCTCAATGTGTAGGAATTAGAATAATCCCACAGCAGATCATTCGACGTCGAACATTTTGTACCCAAATTGCGTCCATGTGGAATGAGATGGCAATGTCTGATGTTTAAACGTGGATATTATAGTTTGACTGATACTGCTGTAGGGGTGCAGCCTGCTCTGCTCATTAGTCAACGCTCACAGCGTCCCGCGTCCTGCCTAGCTGCGCATTCCTAAGGCGTGGTACAGCGGTATCGGTCAAACTACCAATATTTTTAGTAGAAAATTAGCCGTTTTGTAGGCCGAACCATAGAAGTTGTCACATTTAAGACGTTTAAAATGACCTCAACTGTCCTGAAATTTAACAGGCATCTGAGGTAAATTTAAACGTCTGAACTGAAGAGCCACCAGCTAACTCGAAAACGAGCTGATGGATGTATTTGAAAATTAAGTATGATCTTATTAGTTATTATGTATAATTTCTGATTATACATAATAACTAATAAGATCATACTTAATTTTCATTAGCATTTCAGCATTATCATTTAGTAGTCAATATTTTAAAATCTTTAGTATAAAATAAAATGGAAATACTATATAATTTTGGTTAAACAACACATTTCATCTGGCTCCTCAATCCAGACGTTCCATAGGAAATATACATATGTTATTCGAATCGGATAACAATAAGTAATAGTAGAAAATTCTACTAAATATACTAGTATTCCAACAATGTTCATAATCAGTATTTCAGAAGATATAAATTATTTAAAAGTTCCATAGCGATTTGTTGTATAGGGTAGCCATCAATGACTCAAACTGCATTCATAAACAGAGTTGTATTTCCACATAAATCATTATATTATTATCTTTCGCATAAATCGACAATATGTATGGAACAGCTAATTTAATCTCGTGATTTCTGCTAAATATGAAATTCATTTGCACCAAATAGCTTATGTTGAGTAACTACTACGTTTTAACCTTTGAATGAAAAAGTGACTTGTTCACTCTTGCTAGTGAATCTATTGTCTTTGACGCTTTGCTGTTTTGACACTTGATAAGCAGTTGCCTAGAGCTGTATTATGTTGCATTGTACAACAGTTCTTGCAGCATTCGTTTTATTAAGGGTACCTATCAGATTTCTTAACAAATTGCCTAAAATATTTGACCCACTTCTGCTGTCCAGATTTTTTCCTTACATGGAGCTGAGTCAGCTAGCATTTAAAATAATGGTATTTTTTATGGACAACTAGCAATAGACCATAACATTTAATATACCAAATTCATTTCATGATAAATGGCCTATTGCTTCTTAAGACAGTTTCCCTGCGTCTTCTGTGGATTTAAATTTCCCCATAATGTCTCAGTTGTAAAATTACACAATGTCTACTGTCAGCCCTAAAAAGATGTATACACGGACAAGGCACCATTTTATTGTCAACGACTTTTGTTGTGAAACAAAAGTTATTGACAATAAAATTGTTTGAACTGTAATCATCGCATAGATATAAAACATAGTATACAATTTATTTTATCAAAACAAAGTAAACATTAGGTCCCAAAACATCTATACACCCAATGATTAAAACAATGTACACAGTGATAATTCCAGAACAAGGTAAACAAGACTGACAACGTCATGCGACATACGTCATCAAATGAGACGTCTTTAACTTCGTTTAATAGAAGAACAATTATTTTATTTTGTCCTCTTCATTTCATGCGTGACGTCACTGACGTGTCATTTGTTTTTAGATTTGAAATACAAATAGGTAAATCATGAATGTTCATAACGAATGTTGTTTACTTAGACTTTTTAAGGTGGTCAGTTGGTCACTCACCGGGTATTCGGGTGTAATTAACATTCCATGATAGGATTTTGAGTATTGCATTACAATACTACGCCAGCTCGACGCACTGACTGAGGAGCACACGCTTTTGTAACTGCTCGAACTAGAGTCTAGAGCATAGGTTCCCAAAGGAGGCGGTACCGCCCCCTAGTGGGCGCTGGAGCTTTTCGTGCGGCACGATTACAGAGAGATAGAGAGAATTAATTTTTAATTTGTGATTATTAATAGATAATAGACAGCCATATAAAACTGGTATAATTAACTATTATGTAAAGGGGGCGTTGGATATTTTTTCTTGTAAAGGTAGTCCATAAAAGTTTGGGAACCTGTGGTCTAGAGAGTATTTGTACCTGTAACATCGATTCAGGTATAATGCTCGGTTTTCCGCACTCACTGTTACAATGTTACGAATTGTATCATTACAAGTACACACAGTAATGCTCGTCTGTACGCATTCACTGATGAAATTCTTGAATCTGAACTGCTACATTACACGCAAATGCTCCCGGTGAGTGACTACCTTAAGATGAGATTGTTG
The DNA here is from genome assembly GCA_948252095.1 of Dicycla oo. Lineage (NCBI taxonomy): Eukaryota > Metazoa > Arthropoda > Insecta > Lepidoptera > Noctuidae > Dicycla > Dicycla oo. The sequence continues at coordinate 23,998,141 of OX411709.1, forward strand.
TCATGACAATAATAATGTAAGTATGATGATGCGTTTGAGTAAATGGCTATTGTTTATGACATCGAATTTTCAACTAAATATTTATTTCTAAAACCTCTCGAAGTAGAATTTTTGAATTGAATGAACTTTTAGGTGTTTACCTCGTTATTTAATGGTTACTATTTGTAAGACGTATGTAGATTACTTTGTTTTGGTCATAGGGTGTAGATGTTTTGGGACAAAAATTTACTATGTTTTGGTAAAATAAATTGTATACTATGTTTGTACCTGGACGATGGATACAACGTTATAAAACAATGATTGTAGACAATAAAATGGTTCCTTGTCCGTTTATATATCTTTCTGGAGCTGACTGTACCTAAAATTGTAAAATTTTCGGAAAAAAAGATGGCCAACTTTTTAAGTACTCTATGTAACAAATACAATCCAGAAAGTTTTACATTGAATTCTGAAGTCATATCCCTATTCACTGGACTATTAGTGTTAAAGGGCCTTATAGCACTCGGATTATATTTCGAATGTCTTTCAGATGTACCTAACATTCATCAATCGTACCCTAACTCTCCTGCACGAATGGCAGTGACGCCTCAAGTACCGGTGCGGCCCTCAACTTCGGCGCCGGCACCGCCTGTGCAAAACGCTCAGAACTACAATGCGTATGCTATGGGCAGATATCCCCCCCAGCCACATAACTATCCTCCTTTCCCATAAATCTGACGAGGTATGTACACCTCACGTGCTTTGATGACGACGCTGTATATGCGAATTTTTGTTACATTTGACCTGCATTAACAAAACTATCTCATTTGAGTATTTTTTCCTGATTTCTCTGTTCTGAACCGGATACGTTTTCATTTCTGATTAATTCTAAAATTATAATAAATATTTTGTAGTTCTTTTAAAGTGAATACTCAAATTAGCTAGTTTATTCATACAGGTCCATAGTTTTTAAGAACAAAAAAGCCTTTGCGAGTTTATGCTAACACTATGTTCACGATAGCAAGTAGATTGTGCGTGTAGCCAAGCCTTTAAATATTTTTTTAAATAACATTTATCTGAATTTATATTTAAAATAAAAATCGGTGATGTCGTGTAAAATTACCAGTCGGCGTGACGTGGGTCCCTTCCTATTGTGAATAGAGTTTGTCCCGAATACCAATGAGGTTATAATAAAAAAATAAAGACTGAATATATAATAGAACATTAAATATTATGCCGACTTATGGTTGTCTATGTTAACATGATGGGTTGAATAGGTAAACATAGTAAAAAGGTATAGAGAGCAGGTTCAGTTCTTCACGCTCGTTTTTTTTTCGGGATTGCTCGCCTATTTCTTTATACCGCACACTGCGCTAAAGGAGAACACAAACGCGACTAGCATATTAACGGCTTGTTAATTAATTACACCTTTTTCGCCCATGTGTCAAACTACTACGCTAATTGTATAATAGTAAATAGTAACAGTCTATACTAATATTATAAATAGAGTAGTTTGTTAGTTTGAATGTAGGAGCTAATCTGAGGCTGAGAAACCTCGAGTGCCCCCGCAGAAAAACTGGTAATTAAGTTTCTACGCCGCAACAAACGGAACAAATTTCTACGTGCAGGGAAATCTAGACGCAATCTCTCTGGCGAATATCTAGTCATTCCCTGTGCCCGCTGGACTCTAGTTTTCAACGAGCGACTGACTAAAGAAAACCGACAGTTATTTCGAGCAGCTAAGCCACGTGCCAAGGAATGTGGCTGTACTGCTAGATCAAAAATGTTCGCAAGCATGAAGGAAACCCCGCTATCACTATTGGGAACCAGCATGACTTACAGCGCCATTGCCCCATCTCAACTGAACAAAGAGAGGCCTAACGAATGAGCTCCTACAAACGTTGGTGATCTTTGCCTATGTAAGCACCTGTTACGTTTTTCTTTTAATTTTACTTTTTCAAAATATGTTTGTTTCGTGTATGTTTTTTTTGTTTGTTTATTATGAAAATTCTCTCAAATACCTAGAATGGCTTCTTATCAAGCACTTGTTTTGTTTCCCTATGAACTTTTTTAAATCATTTTTATTGTTTGTTTATTATGCTAAAACCGCCCAAATACATTCCGTGTCTGGTGCTGTCACTCAAGCACCTATTATGTTTAAAAACTGTTTAAATATTCTTATTGTTTGTTTATTATGAAGTTTTCTCAAATACCTACAAGGGCATGAAATATAATGGTGCTTGAGAACTATCTCAAGCACCTGTTATATTTCTCTTGAATTTTTATAGATTTTAATTATTTTTGTTGTTTGTTATGCTTAATTTGCTCGAATACTTACAAGGGCTTGCACTCAAACAATTAAACACTACATAATATTATGTAATATGAAAGCATCTTCTGTCACATAAACTTAATGAAATCTCTTGCAACAAAAAACCTACATAAAATCTGTTTATTGCGTTTCGGTATATCTCTCTAGATTATTACAATACAGTATGTATCAGAAAGGTGTGGTCAAAATTAAGGATGTTGTAGTACAGACCATCAAACTGAAGCAACTTTCTCCATGGGACCAACATCGTAATAGCGAAAAAAATATCAGTTTACCCCATACATTTGGGTCGAGTAGGTATTGAAGTTTGTATGGGACGGGTGATTATTTTTCACGATTAGGATGTTTGATGGTCTGTACCAGGGATATTGCGGATATTAGCATCCGCAATTGCAGAGCTTCTGCATTTATTTAGAACTCCACATCCGCATTAATTAATGCGGAGCTCATGCGGCTACAGATGTGGGTGGAAATGGGTGAATACAAGTCAAATCATAATCAACAAAATGGAAATTATAATAATTCAATCATCAATGTAGCTCTAAATCGTCACATTTTCATTATATCCGTCAAACATATAATTTCGAGAGAAAGCTCTCGAAATTATTGATTTTTAAATAATTATAATTTAGTAATTATTTTATTATAATTGCCGCAAATTGAATTAATCAACATGCAATGAAACTGCGCTGAAAATGCTAAAAACCTAAGATATTTTGATTTTCGCTTTGACAAATTTCTTAAAAAAATCTTGAGATCCGCATCCGCGGATGTGAGCCACCAAAAATCCGCATCTGCGGATGTAAAAAGATCTGCATCTGCAACATCCCTGGTCTGTACCGCACCCTCAATTTTGACCACAACTTTCTGAGACGCCCTGTATACAGAGTCGAAGTAAATTAGCTAACGGAAATCCACAGACGTGATGAGTATCGATATCTAAACACGACAAAATAAAAATATGTTTTTTTTTTGGGTCTATGATCGCTGGTGGTGTTGTTACTTGAAGTGTGAGTTAATAAATAGTGTGAGTTAATAATTGTATTGAGATATCGATAGCCATCACGTCTGTGAAGTTTCCACAAAAAAAGTTTATAAACTGATATTTTAAGTAACTACACCGGTTGATGACCTCAAAAAAAACATCATCAAATTAATTTCTTTTGGTTTTATCATGTCTAGATATCGATACCCATATCACGTCTGCAGAGTGTCGCTAGCTAATTTAAATTGACGCTGTATAAATATGGCTTTACTTAGGGTTTCCAAAGACCTTGACGAATCCTTTAATGTAGAATGTCACAGTCTCTTGAAACTTGCATGAGTATCCTAAATGCTTCCAAAGTCAAGGTACTAACATACAATATCAGAATTTATCTAAAAAACTTTTACGACTTTGCAATTGCTCTAGAATAACCTCAATTAATATATTAATCTTCGAAACTACTCGTCCGATTTCAAAAATAGACTGATTAGACTGATAGATAGACTACGCTATTGCCGAGTGCCATAGGATATATTTTATGCACGCGGACGAAGTTGCAGGCAGAAGCTACTACAAAACAAAGTCGATTTTCGTGTCTGTCTGTTACTCGTGTGACCACGTTGTTATTCTAAACTTAGCAATGGATTTTGATGCGGTTATCACCATATGTTTTATTGCGATTGGAGTATAAAAGATTATTGAGGTTGGCAGACACGTCACGAGGATGCTTGCGCCCTCATCCTTCTGAAGAAGGGAACATTAACAGACAGACATAAGTCGGTATTATATTTACGTGTACACAAAAATATATGTAGTATCTAGTTGTAAGTTAACATTATAGAGTACAAAATCTTAGATCAATAATAATAGCAGTATTTTAAATCTACCGAATGTTCCTAATAATATAGTCATTAGAATGTTTTGTAGTTCCAATAATCATAGGATCGATGTATGTACAAATCAATTTAATTAGTCATAAGTTTTTTTTTTTAAATTTAATGGTGCTACTTCTATTGAAGGAAAATAAATTGCAAAAAATACGGTCAAATGAGAGCTGTATTTGTTGCCTGAGGATTCCGTGTTATAAATAATTTACAACATGGGCACTGCTACTTATCAATCACGGTAATCAGTTACCCGTCCAACTCCCACTTGACTACTTTTGTACATTTTCTATATATACAGCCATTTTTGTATTAAAGATAAAACTGTGATATGTAACTCTTTTGAGACTGATTTTAAATTACTTTATCTTAGATTGACTGACTAGAAAAAAATAAGTTATCTTGTAATCTAAAGTAACAAAACAACAAATACAAGCTACAGTCCGCGCGCGAGCTCCGAGGAAGTAGGCGGTTCTCAAGCACATACTCGTAGAATATTTCATATTTTTTTGCATCTTTTGCTTCCGCGCGTGCGCATTTACTCTATGAAGATAGTTTGTGCTTGAAAACCGACCGCTTCCTCAGCACCAGATTCCTCGGAGCTCACGTATGCTCTGTAAGTACTTACTAACAAAGAACACTGATCAAAAAATTATAGCAACCTCTAATAATCTTCGATCAAGAATACACTAGATAAAAAAGTATCACGAACTTTTAAACTCATGGTTCAACTTGCCACGATTTAATAGTATTGTACATTTATATACTTAATTTAAACATATAGGGTGACTGGTAATTAGTGACCGACACTTAAGAGGGTACCGAGCGCGCAGTGGCGCCCTCATCGTTTGTTTGGTTATTTCTTTTATTTTAGAATAAAAATGCAGAAAATAAGCATTTTACGTTGTGCTATGTTGTGTAATCTTAAAACGTAACAAAGTAAAACAGTAGTTTTACTTTGTTACGTTTTATTATAACCCTTAAAACGGAGCTTAGTGGCCACTATTTTCCGTTTTAAGATTACAATAAATAAAACTCAACAATGTAAAACTACACTTTGTAATTATATTAACGAAAAGACTATAGTCTTGTGAAGCACAACGTAACATGCTTATTTTCTGTATTTTCGTTCTATAAATAAAAGAAATAACCACACAAACGATGACGGCGCCACTGCGCTCTCGGTACCCTCTTAAACATTATGATTGTACTCATGATAATAAACAACTTTTACTATGGGACCGAACCTGAAATCGCGAAAACAAAAGTCTGGTCGTCCCTACATTTTGACGATTTATGCGAATATGTAGGGAACAGCTAATTCTTTTTTGAACTTGAACTTCAGATTATTATCAACCTTAATGCTCGATCATAAAGTTATGTTTGCGATATATTAAAGTTAAGAACTGTCTCTCATCGGACAAAATGTAAAACCAATTCGCTTGAAGCTTGAAAGTAATTTTGAAATAATTGCAAAACTATTTATTTTAAAATGAAATTTAAAATCAATCGTGTTGAAAAAAATATGTTGGTAATTGATGGTTATTCTGTTTTGGAGGCGCTAATTGTGAATCTAGTGTATTCTTGATCGAAGCTTATAATTCGGTAAATGTTAGCAAGGTCGGGAGACATTCATCGCATTTGTTTCAATTCTGATACAATATAGTCTGTATAGATCGTCTTAAATTAAAATTACACGCACCTCCACCCAATTCTACATTTTTTTTTATTTGTATGTACATGCAGGAGGCGCGCTTTTTAAATAAGAGTAGCTATACAACTGTGTAATTATTTAAAATTTTGCACCGAAACAAATGCGTCCTAGCGCGGATGAAGAGCGGTGCCATAGGTTTTTGATCAGTGTATTCATTATCTAAATAAGTATTTTAAAATAATTATAATAATATGTACCTACTTTATGGAAACGCACTGCGTGCCGATGCGATTACACTGGTTTAACATTCGCGATTTAATTAAAAATTCATTCACGTTGCTAAATTTGGAAACTTCACAAAATGCCTCTGCGATTGTAGTATGTTTTAAAAGTTTTATAGGAATCGGTACTTAATGGATTGCTTACTTTTCCGAATAGAGGTGCAAATGACAATATTCACGGACCACCTAGCGCGAAGTTCCAACAGCAATCGTACTCTGGCCTTTATAATGTTTGCTACAAAATTAAGACGAAAGAGCCAGGATAGCCTGCGAAATTCAAATTTTCTTACGTTTTTTCAATTTGCAGGCAGGTTGTATGTTGATCTAAATATGATTCGCGACCGTTACAGATCTGTATTTATAGAATTATAATCATTAAAATCATCAATACAACATCAATACGAAATTTTGACATTTGAGGATTATTTTCACTTAAAGAGTTGTATTACTTATTCTTATGATTATAATTATGTAAAAACATATTTGTTACGGTTGCGATTCATACTTTCATCAACATACACCCAGACACTGACCTGCAAGTTGCAAAATTCGCAAGAAAATTTGAATTTCGTGGGCTATCTTAGCGCTCCTCCCCTTAACCAGAATTTTTCGTCGTTACCGTTTGTATCTTCTTTCATTCATTTAAATAAAGTTAAACTAAGACGAAGTAGAAAGATTAATATTCAATCTTTTTTATCACATAATCAATGTTCATTATAGGTACAGTCACGAGCATAAATATTACTATGGACAGCTCGGCAATAATATCTGGCATCATGATTCATCCATCTGTAGTCAAGATGACGGCAAATATAAATAGGTCGGGGAAAGAGTTTTTTCGTATTTTGTATAAAAGTATGGAAAAAAGGACATGTTGCGCCGACCCGAAATAAACTGGGATAGGGCAGGAGAATGTTGATAGGTATAAAGTTGTAGTAAAGTCTCTTTGGCTGTACAGTTTGTATCTGGCTGGTTTTGATACCACAAAGTTGGTTCGGGCTTTTTCAATCCGGGAATTTTGACGTCAAAGATGCAGCTCGGTCTGGTCGCCTCTGGTCGCCTTGTTACGGTTAAAGTCGATGCCATTTTTTAAAAGTGGAGCGAGATTAGTAGTTACGACATAACTGAAGAGTTAAGGGTTGGCCACAAAACAGTTGACCCATTTGGCAAATGGCACATATACGTAGTCTGGTCATAAGTTTTGTCACATATGGAAAGTTAAATAACTGACACAATGAGTTAAGCACTACAACCATTTATACATCAAATGAAAGGGTATAAAATACAGATTTACACCACATTAAAATTATTCGAAATGTCCTCCTTGTTTCGATACAAGCCTTCAATCTGCAAGGCCAGTCATCAATCGAAGCACGACGTTCATGTCAATATCGGCGACTGCTTTAATCAGGGATGCTTTAAGTGACTCCCAAGTTGCAATGGGGTTTAGCACAGACCTTCTCCTCTAAGTGCTGCCATATTTTGTAATCCAAGGGATTCAAGTCTGGACTGGATGAGGGCCAATCCTCATGCCTGATAAAGTCGATTCCTCGGGTCGTGAACCAGTTTTGGGTACTTTTCGCCTTATGAGCCGGCGCAGAATCCTGCTGGAATACCCAGTGCTTGTTTTCGAACATTGTAAAAGAGGTTCCACAATGTTTGTTAGGACTGTGTTTTGATATACAAGGGCACTGGTTTTCACTCCTTTTTCACAAAGAAACACCTCCGTTTGGACCCAAATAGGACACCCCAAGCCAAACCATGAATGCTGAAGGGTGATGACCACGATGAACACGTGGCAGACGTCAGCTCGCTATCATCTTCATTTTGTTTGTTGAAACTCTCCTCAACATTAAAATTTTTTTCGTCTGAAAAAAGTTTTTCGCGGTATATTTTTCCCACGTACCGCCTTAACAAAACCCGGCTTTTTCGAGTCTGATTTTCTTCAGCCGTGAGTTAAGAAGATATGCTGTTTTTTTTATATAAGCACGCAGTGCTAGGTCTTCATTTGACACCCTTTTAACAGTAGTTCTGCTTAGTCCCATCTGCAGAGCCAACATTTTTTCACTGCTTTGATGACCGCTGGAGTTCGGACAGTACGAGGTCGACCGCTCCTTTGTTTATCTTCTAATCATGAATCTTCCCTGAATCGTTTGATAGTACGATAAATAAATCTCTGAGGAATTTTCAAATTTTTCAGCAGTTTGAAAATCTCTGTTGGCGCGTGACCGCAACGATGCAATGCAATTACTTCGACTCTGTCTTCTTTGCGCGTCCACTAAATTTTAGAAAAGAAGAAAATTCCAGAAACCTTTTGTTTTTATTTTCATTAAATATTCAAATTTCGAATGCCCATAATATTTTCCTCGGCTTTCATTCTAAATTAGAAATTTTACCTATGTGACAGAGCTTATGGCCCGACTACGTATATTATAATCAAATATAAATATACTATGAAAATAAATTTCTTGAATTTGTATATAAAATACGAAGAATCTTTTCCTTCGACCTAATATGTCATCATTTGTGGAAGGCATGTACAGTCAACGTCTAAAAGTCCACTTAAACCGCAATGACCATTTTCGCCTGCGCTATACGGGCTGCCAAAGTTGCCAATGTGTAGTATTGTCAAACGTTCTTGTAGAAGAAGGTCATAAGTATAACTAATATTGCTATGCCATAGTTTTGTGAGATTGCTAGTCGACTTCTGACTGTTATAGTACATCTGGTAGCACAAATATGTGACATCGAATGAACACCAAAACTTTCTAACGAGACAAGCAACGTCAAAGTATAGGATGCTGCTTCAGCTTCAAAAAGATATGTCACATCTTTTCTTTTTGAAGCCTAAGCAGCATCCTATTCTTTGACGTCGCTTGTATCGTTAGAAAGTTTTAGTGTTCCATGTATATGACATGTCTTGCGTTATATATATAATGGGTGATTTTTTAAGCGTAGTTTTTTTTTTATCGAATAAAACACTCAATTTGCATCATATATTCAAAATTTTTATTGAAATTGATAACTTGGCCTTTGCCATTTACATTTTAAAGATAACTTCATGTAAATGTTGTCGGCGGCTCCGTTTCGAATGGTCCATTCGGAAGGTCCAATTTTTCGAGCATTTCAGCCTGTATCCCACGAATTACGCGTGTTATGTTATCCTGTAAGGCTTCAATCGTGTTCGGCTTGTCCACATACACTAACGACTTTACATAGCCCCACAAGAAATAATCCAGAGGCGTCAAATCGCATGATCTTGGCGGCCAATTCACAGGGCCATTTCGAGAGATAAGCTGCTCACCGAATTCATCCTTCAACATGTCCATTGTTTCACGAGCTGTGTGGCATGTGGCACCGTCTTGATGAAACCACATGTCAACCAAGTTCAACTCGGCCAACTGGGGCAAAAAAAAAGTTGCGTATCATGGCTCGATATCGTTCGCCGTTGACGGTAACGTTTCTTCCACGGTCGTCTTTGAAGAAAAATGGACCGAATTTCAACAATTTGCAATCGTTGCTCGTTTGTAAGTCTTTCCATGATGAAATGGCAGAGTATACTAAAAACTTTTCACTTTGACAGATGACGTTTGGATGCCATTACCAACCAGTGCCGCCAACCTGAAAAACTTAACTCTTAAAAAATCACCCATTATATGCCTACTCAGTTAAGTTCAGAAGAATGTGTTACCTCGTTGTGATAAAAAATATCAGATACTTTTGGTCACAACGAGGGTATCACATTCTTTTGGAAGCCGATGCAGTATCCTATCCAGGGTAACTGGTAATTCGACGTATATCCGTCAGGGACTGATAAGGGAGCCAAAATGCAACAAATTGAACCCCCCATATGTATGGCCGAAATTCAATAGTTTTCGCGAAGATCATAAACTAAAAACAGAGATGATTTCTCTCTAGCTTAATTGAAGTGCCAGCTACAACATCATTTTTAATGGTACCCATTCACATATGTATTTTTTTTTTATTTGGAATTAAATGTCAAATTCTGGGTAAATATCGAAAAACCTTAAAATTCAAATAATTCGAAAACTATTGAATTTCGGCCATACATATGGGGGGTTCAATGGGTTGCATTTTGGCCCCCTTATCAGCCCCTGACGGATATACGTCGAATTACCAGTAACCCTGTATTTTGGCGTCGCTTGCCCCGTCAGATAGTTTTGGTGTTCCTTTGATGTCACATATTTGTGCTGCCGCAGTTTATGCTTTCCACAAATGATAACATATATCATGATGCCAGTTAATTATGGATGAATCCTGAAATCAAATCAATTATTGCCGAGCAATCCATAGTAATACACTCACAGGCACAATTAACCGCCCACCTATATCTTTCCTCACGCTGTTTGTTTTCGGTAACTATTACTTATCCACTGTTTTATTTATGTGAAGTAGGCACTTTAGCAATAAATTAAACACACCCTTATATCGTGTTGTAAAACTGTGTCTCCGAATCATGTTTACGAGCGATGCGACGTTGGCTGTTCCCAGCGTCAGCTAAAGACACTGCACTAGCTGCAGCAGTTGCATCGAGTGGCATTTTTTAGAGTCACAAACAATAAACGAACACTACAAAGTCAAATTAAACAATATGCACACACTATGGCAGAAAAGAACAGGCAATGTTAACAGACATTGTTGCAACGGCAACAGTGTCAAACAACGACTAAATTCCAAAAACGCTTTGGCGACACAATTTTACAAAAATAAGGTTATTTAATTTAAGTGTTTAATTTATTACCAAAGTGCTTAATTGACAAGAAATAAAACAGTGGATAAGCCATAGTTACCGTAAACAACAGGGTGACGAAAGATATAGGTGGGCGATTAATTGTGCCTGTGAGTGTATTAGGGTGACTGGTAATTAGTGACCGAACACATGACACATGATTGTACTCATGGTAATAAACAACTTTTACTATGGGACCAAATTCGAACTCGCGGAAAAAATCAGCTGTCCCATACGTAGTCTGGTCATAAGTTTTGTCACATATGGAAAGTTGAATAACTGACACAATGAGTTACGCACTACAACCGTTTATACATCAAATGAAAGGGTATAAAATACAAATTTACACCACATTAAAATTATTCGAAATGTCCTCCTCTTGCTTCGATACAAGCCTTCAATCTGCAAGGCCAGTCATCAATCGAAGCACGCACGACGCGACGTTCATGTCAATATCGGCGACTGCTTTAATCAGGGATGCTTTAAGTGACTCCCAAGTTGCGATGAGGTTTAGCGCAGACCTTCTCCTCTAAGTGCTGCCATATTTTGTAATCCAAGGGATTCACGTCTGGACTGGATGAGGGCCAATCCTCATGCCTGATAAAGTCGATCCCACGGGTCGTGAGCCAGTTTTGGGTACTTTTCGCCTTATGAGCCGGCGCAGAATCTTGCTGGAATACCCAGTGCTTGTTTTCGAACATTGTTTGTGAAAGGGGTTCCACAATGTTTGTTACGACTGTGTTTTGATATACAAGGGCACTGGTTTTCACAAAAAAACACTTCTGTTCCGAAGGGTGATATCCACGCTGAACACGTGGCACGCGTCTGTTCGCTTCTTTACTAGAGTGTGCATACACTTTATCATTTTGTTTGTTGAAACTCTCCTCAACATAAAATTTTTTTCGTCTGAAAAAAGTATTTCGCGGTATTTTTTCCCGTGCGTTAAGAAGATGTTCTGTTTTTTTTTTTCTATAAGCACGTAGTCCTTCATATAACACCCTTTTAACAGTAGTTCTGCTTAGTCCCATTTGCAGTGCCAACATTTTTTGCTTTCGGAGCAGGATTTCATTGGATTCGCGCCTTCACTGCTTTGGTGACCGCTGGAGTCCGAACAGTACGAGGCTCCTTTGTTTATCTTCTAATCTTGAATCTTCCCCGAATCGTTTGATAGTACGATAAATAAATCTCAGTGGAATTTTCAAATTTTTCAGCTGTTTTAAAATCTCAGTTGGTGCGTGACCGCAACGATGTAATGCAATTACTGCGACTCTGTCTTATTTGCGCGTCCACTGCATTTTAGAAAATGAACAAAATTCCAGAAACCCTTTTTATTTTCTTTAAATATTCAAATTTCGAATGCCCATAATATTTTCCTCGGCATTCATTCTAAATTCGAAATTTAACTATGTGACAGAACTTATGGCCCGACTATGTACAGTCACAGAATGAAAAGATTCGTCACCTTAGAGTCGGTTTTCGCTTGCACTAGTACTGCAAGAATCAATTATGCCATCATACCAGTGCAAGAAACAGTGCTGCTAACATTTAAATAAATATGACGTTTGCTATCGAATAAGGTTTTGCTTGTTTTTTCTATCCCATCAATGCAATGTTACAAAATGTATTAAAACAACAATAAAATGACAACTACAAAAAAAGAAAAAAAAATTAATGAAAACTACGAATATGTTTAATGACATTTATTTTTAATAACGGGTATAACCACCATTAGCTTCAATCACACATTGTAACCTACTTCTCATATTTCGCATAGATCCGTGCCTCTAGTGTTTTCCCAAATAATTCGACAGTGGTTTTCTAAAGCCTCTTTGGTCCTTTCATTTCCATTTTCCCATCGCTGTACCATTAAACCCCATAAGTTTCCTATCGGGTTTAAATCGGCAGATCTTGCCGGCCAGGGTATCACCACTATATCGCTATGCCGATTGAACCGCTCATTCACAATACGAGCAGTGTGCGTGCGAGCATTGTCCTGGACATATCTGACCTCAGGTACCTCATCAGCTGGATACACGGTACGGACACTTGGTAGCATACTGTCTTCTAAAACAGACAGATAGTGTGTTGCGTTTGCTCTTGATGGAAGAAGAACGAGCTCGCCTACTCCATCCGCTGACATCCACCCCATATATTGGCCGAGATTCGTCCAGAACTAAAATTGGGCACTACATGGTCTTCCGTATACCTCGTACTATTATATCTCCACAAACTAAACCTACCATGTTGGCTCGACTTTAAACATTTTTCGTCGGTAAATATGAGCCGTTGTCAGAGCAACTTTTTTTACGTGTCGTCTATAATGTAATCCCATTGAGTGTAATGCGTTTCTTGTCACTCTTGGACAAACATCATATATTTGGGCGAAATGATTCGTTGACACAAAGCCGTCTTCTTCATATTGCCTCCTCATGTCTGATTTTTGTGCGGCGTTAAGAATAGGACGGCGACCAGAATTATTGTGACGATGATCGACTAGTGCACCTTCTTCGCCATGTCTCCTTATCCAGAATCTCACACTATCTCTGGTCACATTTAGACGACGTAATATCTCTGAGATGTTGTAGCCAGCTTCATGTTCGGCAATAATTGCTGCTCTTTCTTCAACACTTAAAGGTCTTGGCATTATAAAATAGTTATTTAGGAGAAATTATGATATTTTCTAATGATGACATTGACCGATTAACAATAGTTTTAATAGAAATAATAATGCCAGGTTGAACCAACAATAAGGTTTTAGTTTATCAAACAATAATCTTGTTGATAAGATAAATAGTCAAACAACTTTGATCTGAATAATTTTGAACTTTATTAACGAACAGTTAAACATTATTTTCTCTAACTCGAGTCTATTCTGTATCATAGTTTCAAAAGGTGATATGTGCTCGCGATACGTTGAACGAATCAATTTGAAAATCGACGAACCTTTTCATTCCGTGACTGTACATTCGTGTTCGCATAACTCGTCAAAATGTTAGGAACAACAATTTTTTTTCGCGATTTCATGTTTGACGCTATAGTAAAAGTTGTTTGTATGAGTACAATCATGTGTTTAAGTATCGGTCACTAATTACCAGTCACCCTATATAAACTATGCTCGTGAAGTCGTGGCTATACATATATTTTTGAAGATGACTTAGGTACATCTAACATTCCTGCTATTAACTTCTCGTGAACACCCACACACCCGTAGGTTCACATCTTGTGCAACGTGTAGGGTTCGAACACGTCTTCCCATTTGCCTGTACTACACCGGAGCTATAAGGCGGTTGTTGGTTATTTTGTTGTTGTATAATGTTAAGATGACGTAGTTCAAAGTTATGACCTGTACTAGCTTAAAACATATACGCTTAATTGTCAAGGAAAAATAAACCTTGTTGTGGGCAAGCAGTGCAAGTCTCTCTAATATTTTATGAAATACCAATTTCATAGGCTGCGTTAGCATTTTTTCCATAAAAACGTGAGGTGATTACTCCACTGTTGGACGTCATTCTAGCTAGTTTAATCATGCTATCGTAGTTATCTATGCCTGGACGTAGCAGAAGCAGAAGCAGAATAGTAAAATAAAAAGTTATTGAAAACTAATTTAACGCAACTTAAGGGGTACATAAATAAATAATTAAAAGGAGTAGGTACGAAATCTCCAAAACAAAACTCTTACAGGCATAGTACAATTATTTAACAGTTAAATAACTGTATTTTTAACTAATAGATTCAGCAGGGTTTTCGCAACTCTGTTCTTAGTTTTCGGTATAAGTCTGCTTGCTTCTTGCTTACCCACACGACGGGCGAGGCAGCATGTTGTTTAACGATTGAGCCACATCTATCAGCACGGAATCGCCTTTTTTCACGCTCTATCCTTTTCTATCGCTCAAGATCGTCATTTCCTAGAGCGAGAAAGATAAAGTGCGCGGGCGGAATCCGAGTGCATCGCCGATTCCGCCGCGCGCACTCTTTCTCGAGCGTTAAAAAAGGATAGAGCATGAGAAATGACGATTACTTGCTGACAGATGTGGCTCAACCCCAACCCCGCCCACGAAAGAGTTCGAACCGAAGACTAGCGCAGTATTAAATAAAGTGAAGAAAAAAAATTCAAATTAAATTCACGAAGAAAAAAATTATTCCACACATTAGAAAAGCTCTGCGGCATCGTTATTTTTATTGTTTGATCAGTTCAATCAAGTTTCCAATACCTTCGTAAGCCTTTTGACCATTATCTCACCTGATGGTAATGAGCGAGCATGCTTGCCCAGAAGTAATCTAGTCACTCTTGTCTCGTATACACAGGTCGTATATACAGGGCTTTCAGGAAACACACTCCATCAGTGAATTCTACTCCTTAGCTGTATGTAATGTACGCATAATGAATGTATTCCCAAAACGTTTTGTGCGTATATGGGTGGAATGTGCACCATGAAGTGTTTGCGTATCGCCGTACGTCTTATTGTCTGAGGATGGACCGACTTTTTCAGTAATATCTAATAAAAGTATGAATTTATGTATATTTTTTATGAAAGATTTTATTTCTGTAAGTAGGATTGTACAAATACAAGTCAGTAATTTTAAACACAAGATGAGGTATACAGTACTTATTTCAATTTTCTGATCACTGGTTAGAAATACCTTTTTAAGCTTTCCTGCATTGTGGCAAAGTCGGCTATGTAACATATCTCTAAATTATTAGTGTAGTTATACATTGTCGTAAATTAATTCAATATTAACATTTAGAATGTGTTGCCATATTTTTATAAATATTTTATTTTTATAATACCTCTGCGTATGTACCTGACATTTTACGTGAATTAAGAGAATACAGTTCCTAATCAAATTATAATTAATGTGTTTTATTTCTTGACTGAAGTTTTCTCATTTCGTGGGTTGATGACCGATAAACCATTCTCAAGTAAGCTTTGCGTTGCTCTGCGTGATTTACCTAAATGCAACTTCTGCGCGCGCAACTCAAGACAAGCGAAGGTAAACTATGCTCTTATTTCCCAAGGACATCATCCGTTTTGGTCCATTTCCAAAGATACCAAAGAAAACCTGCTAAATTCGAATTGGACTTGCTGCCTGAGCATTTGTTTTTATGGCACCAAAGCTATAGGAACATTGGCCTAGGTTTTAGTTGACCTTGAAAAATCTTTCTTTTTAAACATTTATAGGTGTAGGCTGACTTGTATCGTTTGTTTGTAATATGTCGTGTTTTTGTAACGTGTTAGTCAGTGCAGCGAGTCGAGCCGCTCGATGCGAGCTTTCCGAGCACATGTTTACAAACAAGTCGGTGCAGGTTGAGTCAAGTGCTCGAAACGAGCAACCGCCACGTTTAGTGTATCACAGTTTTCTGTAAGCGTCAGGACCCCTGGACCAATAGAGATATTTGATGTTTAGAAAATACCAAAATTTACTACCTTTTTGCTACTATTTGATACCTAACTTCAAATATTTAGTACCTCGACTGACAGAAAAAACACGTAAAGAAAGTGTTCAGACATTCTGACGTCAGGTTGTCTGGACCATTTTTTTTTCATAGTTGTAGACAACACAACTAATTTATCTCTTTGTAAATATTTACTACCTTTTTAGTACCTCAACATATATTCATTCCAATTTTTTTTGGCATGACAGAAAAATTATACGCAAAAAAGATTTTTTTTTTATAGTCGATATTTAATTTGCCATTTATTTTTAGTGGTATAGGTATAATTGCATTGTGGATTAGAAAATCATACACTCTAATATACATAGAAAATAATTTTAATAACCAGAATTGTAGGCTACATATCAAGCTATAAATATCCAGTTTATGCTGACCTCTTATTGTAAGGAAATCCTTATAGAATCCTTATAGATATAATTTGAAGAATATTGTTGCCTTTGAGCCCAACCCTGAAGTACAAATTTGCATCAATGATTTACCAGAAAATATATTATAACTTTAAAAGGTATAGAATACAATCTATTGTCTGTTATTGAATTTGTGCCATCTGCGACTCCCGAACATTACAAATCGCATTGCCGACGAGAGTCGAAATGGCAATGTTACGACGATATGTCTAGTATAGTTACTATAAGTTGTAAGAACATGACTGCTCATTGTTTAATATACGCCAAGAAATAATTATTTATCATTCATCAAATAACATCACGTAAATAAGGCTATAAGTTTCCAGTATAAGCTGATTTAGCATTCTATAAGGATTTCCTTACAATAAGAGGTCAGCATAAACTGAATATTTATAGCCTACAATTCTAGTTATTAAAATTATTTTCTGTGTATATTAGAGTGTATGATTTTCTAATCCACAATGCAATTATACCTATATCCTAAAAATAAGTGGCAAATTAAATATCCACTATCAAAAAAAAAAAAATCTTTCATGCGTATCATTTTTCTGTAATGCCAAAAAAAATTGGAAAAAATATATGTTGAGGTACTAAAAAGGTAGTAAATATTTACATAGAGATAAATTAGTTGTGTTGTCTACAACCATGAAAAAAAAAATGGTCCAGACAACCTGACGTCAGAATGTCTGACCACTTTCTTTACGTGTTTTTTCTCTGTCAGTCGAGGTACTAAATATTTGAAGTTAGGTATCAAATAGTAGCAAAAAGGTAATAAATTTTGGTATTTTGTAATCATCAAATATATCTATTGGTCCAGATGTCCCGACGCTTCCCGTTTTCTAACCAGAAATGGAGCGCGCTTGAGCCATGTGCTCGATGCGAGCGTTCGCCGCGTCTTGTGTATCGCCTGTTTGTAACCAAGCTCGCCTCAAATGATACATTATAAACAAACGTTACAAGTTCGTCTCCGCCTTTAGATGTAATGAATTAACAAAAACAAATGAAATATCTTGCATGACATTGAAAATTATTTAGGGCTGATTTTTCAATAGTCTGATGACTTATATCTGAATAATAAATAAATATGACAGTTTGACATAATACTTTCTGTACAAAAGCTGTCAATCCGCCATATTTATTCCATAAATAAAAGTTATCTGACGATTGAAAAATTAGCCCTTAGGGCCAGTTTTTTGATCCGTAGTTAACTCAACCAATGAATAAACGCTAACTAATGGTTGAATTTTGGCGAAATGTGAAAGGCTAAAGATGAATGAGTTAAGATTAATGTATTCATGTTAAAAAGTTATTACTTTTTAACTAATGGCATTTTGGCAAACACATTAAGGGCTGGTTTTTGATCCGTAGTTAACTCGACCAATGGTGAAACATAATAACTAATGGCATAACTCATTGGCCTTTCACATTTAGCCAAAATTCAACCATTAACGTTTAACCATTGGTTAACTACTTACGGATCAAAAAGCCGGCCCTTAGTAAAATAAAATGGTTCCGAGTATATTTTTGACATGGACATCGTGTACCGAGTGATTTTTGGGTCTTTCTAAATACAAATGTTTTTTTTTTATAGTTTACGTATAGAGATTTGTTTAGATACGTATAGATTCTATACGTATCTAAATAATTCTCATTGTTATTAAGCAAAACCTCAAAAATCGCTCAAACGATTTCCATGCCGAAAATTGACGGACCCACTGACACATGGCAAGTTTTTTTTTTAATTTGATGTCAGGAAACTTCATTTGTTTTTTTATTTAACGACGATGCGCTAAGGTAGCCCGCGAATTTTTTTTTTACGGTTTTTGTAATTTGCAAGTCAGTGTCAGGTTGTATGTTGATCAAAATATGGTACACGAATTATAACCATAAGAATCATCAAAATATCTAAGTTAGGTTTGTTCTAAAATGTTTTATTTTATTTATTTGATCAACATACAATCTGACATGACATGCATATTGAAAAAAAAGTAAGGATATTTGAATTTCGAGGGTTACCTTTGCGTATTCACCTTAATTGATTACATCGAAAATTTGTGAAAATAACGATTTTCAAAGACAAAATAAAGCCAAAAAATTTGATAAAACTTGGATGATGTTCTTTTGTTCTGCTTCATATTAATCGTAATTGGTTTCAAGTCTTAGTTTTAAGAACGAGGGGAGGTCCAGTAGTCCACGCGACAGAGCGTAATCCGAGAAAAGTAGTTTAAGTTAAAGAAGTGCGAAAGGAGGCGAGTATCCAACGGTTTCCTGGAATGAGTACATAATAACAATTTGATCAGCTAGAAAAACCTTTATTGATCTTCCTCTAGAATCACAACTCATTAGGTAATAGGAAAATATTGCATTTTATTTAAAGAAAAAAAAAGATCTCAGATATATTCTGGCGCAAATTATCTAGGCAATCTTGTGTGTAAGGCTCAATTTAAATTGCCGCGGAATGGAATGGAATCGACTTATTGAACGAAAATATACAAAGCATAATGAACTTTATGCCAATTGAGTAACATACAAACTTTATTAGACTAAGGGCTAACTTTTCAATCATCAGATAACTTTTATTTTTGGAATAATTAAGGCGGTTTGATAGCTTTTGTATAGAAAATATGTCAAATTGTCATATTAATTCTTCGGATAAAATTTAGGACTATTGAAAAATCAGCCCTCGTATTCACTATTCAGTATAGCGCTACAGGGTAATGTTGGCGCGTGGGCAAACCGGAATTAACGCCACCATCTTGTTTTTATATACGTTTCAAGTGTCATTTCAAAAAATAAAGTCTGCTCAAATGTTTACCAACCACACTCCGCAATCAACGTTTTTTGGGCGCTAAAACACATTGGTCACGTGATTTCACGTGGCTTTGGAACGCGAATTGGAGTGGTTCACATCACTAGCTGTTCTAGTCGACAGTTTCAAAATTGTAAAAACCAATTTTATGCATCAGACAGACATGTCATAAGTTTCTATTGACTTACCAAAAGACGTACTAAAGGAATGGTCTTGGAAAGGAACAACACTGATTTGTCGTTTATCTACCTCCATAATGAGGCAGTGTTCATTGTTAATTTACTAACTAAACTAAATTAGTATAACAGTATTCAGTTAAATTTTGTGTAGGTTCACAAAACATTTACGACTGTCAATGGTAACATTAACGCTAATAATAAATTATTTATCTTTTGAATATTAAGACTAGGTATCAAATATTATAATATTCCGGTAGAAAAAAATAAAAGAAGTTTGTGTGCGGTCAACACTAAAAATACTTACAGATTTGTCAGAATGGAAATACCTATACCCTGAGTCTCTAATTCAGATATTTTTTGTAAACAAAGAAATGTCACTGTCAAAATGACAGGACAGGCAGTGGTACAAAACATTTTAACATAAAATTTAACACAACAAAAACAAGGAAACAACGGGATGAACAAGTAACACGATGATAATAACACAACAAAATTAACAAACACGCAGCTAAAAACTTGATCGGGGTAAAGAAAACGAATGAATTCAAAATAACACGGAAAAAGACGCAACTTAGACGTACTGTCAAACGAAATTTGACAAAGTTAGGAACTCCTGCAGGGATACCAGTATCTTAAAATATTTCATACCAGAAAATCTCCACTTATTAATAACTTTGTTTAAAACCGAAAATTTCTAAAAATAACTACGGTGTGATAATTTTCAAATTATTATTCCTAAAATCAGTACTTAAATGAAAATCTAACCTTTTTCCGCTATTTTTTGGGAATTACCATTACCTTTGTTTACAAAAATTATCTGAATTAGTGACTCAAGATATAATGAAGCCCCGCCAGGGTTGCGGGTTGTTCGAAAGAGTTACCGTGGCCCTGGCACAGGCAACTGAAGGAACCCGGGTGGGTTTTAGTCAGTAGAAGTCTGACACGCCCTCCCGCTCCACCCAGAGCACTCACTTGATCTGCCATGACAGAATGCCCCGTTTTGAAAATTTCTATCTAAATTTTTATCTATTGAAATAACGTTCATTATAATTATGCGAAACTGAAGCGAATTTTTGTAATGAATTTGTACAAAACAATCACAAAATTTCGTTTCCATTCCGATCCGCGGAAATGTTATTGTAAATTGAACCCAAGAACTTTGATGCTTGACCTCCCCTCAACTGTCGATCGACCTCCTAGAGGTCGGTAATAATAGAAATTTAATTGTGTCTCATAACATGAGAATATTCAGGAAATGCTTGCTAGGCTGCGCTCTTACGATGCGCCGTTCACCGGCACGGCTAGTGTTTCAATGTTCATATTAAAATAGCACATAATATAATTTTATTTTGATCAATGATTGTATTTTTGCAGGTTTTCGCGGCATATGGATTATAAAAAAAAGGTGACGTGTGAAGTGATACAGACACTGTTATCTATAGGTACCTAATAGGTTAATCTAAGAATCTAAATAATCCTAGAGAAGAAAAATTTGTGTGGAACTGACTTGTTAACAGGGTGGATTTTTGAACATAAGAGCTATGCCTCCTGTTTAGTATTATTCAGACCTGACGGAGCGCATCAGCAGGGATGGAATCGCAGCTAAACGGAACCACGCAAATGATGTGGCAGCCGTCCGCATCTGCCCGGCAGAGAAAGTGCGTCGGAATGAAAGTAGATGCGGATGTCCCCGCGGCGCAGGTTCTTAAATGTTTATTACATGCAAATTGTCAACTTTAATTAGATAAACTTAACTGACAATTCAGTTTCATTTTAATCCTTAACTGTCAATTCAATTGTTCAGGGGCAAAATTTCCAATTGTCAAAATGTCCAATTGTCAAAATATCCAACGGTGCCAAAATGTCCAAACCCCAAAATGTCAAATTCTCAAAATGTTCAATTCCCAAAATGTCCCTCCCAAAATGTCAAATCTTTGAGAATGTAGCAAATTTGTTTCATCATTTCATCGAAGCGCTTTTTTTAGTAAGTACTTATGACAAACAATAAATACAAAATACTGAAAGAATTATCATTTGAGATAACATTTTAACACCGTTGGACATTTTGCCCCTGGACGAATTCAATGACTTGGGTATTCATTGCGTTGTAAAATGTGCTCTAACACGCTCCCTTAGGTCGGAACGATACTTTAGTAGAGATAGGAAGATTTGGATGTAAAGAAATTCATCAATAACGTCGTCAAGCTCATTAAACTGCATATAAGTTTTTTTTGTAACTACTGCTAGATCAATCATTATCCTTTCAGACCGGAATCACCCACTGGTGGGTGTAGCACTCCCCCACTACGCGCTAGATCAATAAAACATTTAAAATTGCGACATTGACACCTCTTTTATAGTTTATATCCCTACAACTACAATAAGTTCGCGCAGAAGGAATGAATTGGTCCTTGCAGTCAATAGATTAATAATTTTCACGCTACTACATTTATGACTTATTTATAAGCTTTTTCAGTGAAATGAAAATATATACGAATACGCGTGTGCAATGACTAATTCTGGCCAGTTGTATCCTAATGTACTATTGTATATGGAAGACCATATCCGCGATGAAATTACAAATCGTTGTTCGAAAAACCTTAAATGCAGTTTTATTACTATTGTAAATCAGCCGTGTAAAATACAAAACCTATGTTTAAGGCTCGGTGCAAACGGGCCACCGACCACCAGCGACAGCGACTTAACACACTTTTTTAATATATTTTGTAAGACGCACCGCACACGTGTAGCCGGTGGCGGCCACTCGCTACAGCAGTGTCCGCGACTCGCCACTTGGGGTCTCTGCGGGCCACACAAGACGCCGACACCCGCCACTGTCGCGCTGCTCCACCCGGTCGCGGGTTATAAAATGTGGCGGCTTCCGAACACCGGTGGCTGGCGCTCGCTTCTGACCCTGGTGGCGGTAGCGTGCGAGAGCCACCGGTGGCTGTGGTCGGTGGCCCGTTTGCGCCGAGCCTAACGGTTAACATAAGCCCTGATGCGCACGGGCGATTTTTTTTTTTTTCGCGTACTTGATTTGCAACGCGCTGTGCGTTGAGATTTGAAAATCCAGCCGTGTGTTTTCTGACGCGCTGGGATGCGCTCGGTTTGATTCAAAATGCTCTGTTCAATACTGGCAGTTGAAAATCCAACCGTGTGTTTTCTTGACGCTCTGGGATGCGCTCGGTTGGTTTCACAATGCTCGGTTCAATACCGACAGTTGAAAATTCAACCGAGTGTTATCTTGACGCGCTGGGATGCGCTCGGTTGGTTTCACAATGCTCGGTTCAATACCGACAGTTGAAAATTCAACCGAGTGTTATCTTGACGCGCTGGGATGCGCTCGGTTGGTTTCACAATGCTCGGTTCAATACCGACAGTTGAAAATTCAACCGAGTGTTTTCTTGACGCGCTGGGATGCGCTCGGTTGGATTCACAATGCTCGGTTCAATACCGACAGTTGAAAATCCAACCGTGTGTTTTCTTGACGCTCTGGGATGCGCTCGGTTGGTTTCACAATGCTCGGTTCAATACCGACAGTTGAAAATTCAACCGAGTGTTATCTTGACGCGCTGGGATGCGCTCGGTTGGTTTCACAATGCTTGGTTCAATACCGACAGTTGATAATCCGGTGCGCGAACGATAATCGTCGCGCGTAAAAGAATCGCCCTGCGGACCTGGGTTGTTGTAGTGATCTGTGATTAAAAGATGAGTTTCACTTAGTCTTCTATAACTTGTAACATTGGCGGTGTATAAATCTATTTATGGAGGCGTAGACAAAATCCCTTTTCTGTAAGCGTTAACGCTAACGGAAATATCAAATTGTATGGAGCAGACATTAGTTTTAGAGATGTCACGTGACTGAGTGCCACTTTGACAAACGGATCCGCAACACGCTACATTAGTAGGAGCTCGGAACCTCACGCTAACAGTTTTAAATGTAAGCTTTTTTATTATTTGACATGGGTTTGTTCTTGACTCTAGTCTAGGTCAAAGGTGATAGAGACAAAGTCGACGATGGAGTGAGCATGCCCAGAAGAAGCCTGTTCACTCTCACTTTGAAGAGATTAGATTAAGCTAACATTTTTGTGTGTTTATTTCAAATTAATCAATATTGACAACTGCTACACACTATTCCATAGACTATACAGGGTTATTGGTAAAACACCAACAACCTCTTAAGGGGTCATTATACTCATCATTATGAACAACTTTTACCATCGGACCAAACCTGAAATCGCAAAACAAAATCGGCTGTACAGTACATTTTGGCGAATTATGCTAACATAAATGTACTGAACAGCTGATTTTTTTTTCGCGATTTCTGGTTCGGTCGCATAGTAAAAGTGGTCCATAATGATGAGTACAATGACCCCTTAAGAGGTTGTTGGTGTTTTACCAATAACCCTGCCTGTCTATTCTGTAAAAATCTCACCGTGAAAACGTAGGTGAAGTGAGCTTGAAGAGAGCTGTCATTCCACCTGATGCTAGGGATTGACACTATTGACAGCTCACTCCACGCTCACCTCACCTAAGTTTTCACGGTGAGATATGTACAGAATAGCACTGCTGTATAATAGATTGTTTCGTGCGATGCCGGTGTTGCCAACTTTATTTTTTAGGGGATCGTACCAAACACTAGGAAAAATAGTATTTTGCTAAGAACTCTCGAAAAAAATAGTAGACATTGTAAATTCAATAGAATGACTTAAATACGTAATAGTAGTATAATTTCAAATCAATATTAAACATTTATGTTTTTCTAAAGTGTGGGTGGGACCGAGGGTTTAAAAAAAATGGGACGCGTTCAAAAAAAATACAAAGAAGAAGTTTATGGCTCGTTCAAGTCTGTTGTTTATGTTGTTCTATATCTACAAAATAACCTTAATGTAATATATTAGTTTTACTCTTGAATTAATAATAATAATAAAAAAAATATTGCTAAGGTTTTACATTGGCCCCAAACTAGGCAAGCCTGTATCTTGGGTTGTGAAGATTGAAATCTTTGGAAATGTCGTATATTTTGCGTTCGATTTTGAATATAATATAACGTATAAATACGATTTAAATCTTACGGTTGGTAACACAGCGGGAAAAGGCGCTTCGTTGTCTAGCAATTTAGCAGCAGTCACGTGACATCTCTGTCAACAAACAAATTATTTGACCTATCCGTTGGCGTTAACGCTTGCAGAAAAGGAAGAATAATCTTGTCTGACAGATATTAAACGAAAATTTAAAGGGACTAGTAGATTCTTCATTGAGTTTGCTACAATATAATAGTTATAAAAAAATTGTGCGCTTAGTAGTTTTGAAAAAAAAAACGGACAAACGATGCCCTCTGGAGTAACGTTGTTCCAGCGGGAAAATTCTAAACGAGTGATCGGAGAGAGAAATATTGTGCATGTGCGGAGAGCTTGATATTTGTGCAAACATGTGCGCCGAAAATATAATTTGTGCGTCTTCAGGTTTTCGAGATAGGTATTGCATTTCCTGCTGGAGTAACGTTTTGCAGATTCATGTATATCTAAAACCATTGTATGTGCGCCTGTATAATAAACATACACGAGCTCTTTATTTGTTACGTATTTGTGACAGAATTAGATTTAAGAAAATATTTATAATTTTCAAGTAATCGCGCTATATTGAAAACCCGAAAAAATATCGCAGCGCCTAAATGAGAAAACGTATAAGCTTGCTGAAAACTGCATTCGGTTCTTCTTGACGCTTATACGGCGTAAAATTTTAATGGTTGTTTTCCCGAAGCGAAATGATTTTGTCTTGATAGTACAATCGATTTATAAAAAAATAACAATAAAGTATTAAAAAATGGCAGATTTACATTTGTGAAAAACAAAACTCGAACGCGATCTCGAACCAATAGTATAGCTACAGCGCAAACGGATGACTGCGCGTGACTTTGAGCCTTGCGCTAGCTACAGCTGATATGATACTACGTAATTACGTACTCTTTTGCTATCGAAACACAATAGGTAGGTACTTATCTAAAAGTTATTCCAATTTTCCCTTCATACTTTTACGGGCTTAGGACCGTCATAAATACTTTTTTAGGGTTCCATACCCAAAGGGTAAAAACGGGACCCTATTACTAAGACTTCGCTGTCTGTCCGTCCGTCTGTCTGTCACCAGGCTGTATCTCAAGAACCGCGATAGCTAGACAGTTGAAATTTTCACAAATTATGTATTTCTGTTGCCGATATAACAACAAATACTAAAAACAAAATAAAATAAATATTTAAGGGGGGCTCCCATACAACAAACGCGATTTTGTTGCCCTTTTTTACTCGATATCTATAATGGAAACATGAAACATGGCACTTGAAATATTCACAAAATACTCAGTTGTATTTTTACTTTAATAATAAATAATAAAATTAAAATAAATATTTAAGGGGCTCCCATACAACAAACGTGGTTTTTTTTTGGCGTTTTTGCCTTGTGGTACGGAACCCTTCTTGTGCGAGTCCGACTCGCACTTGGCCAGTTTTTTTTACTTACCAACTTTCTGAACACGAAACTAAGAAACAAGTTTATGAATAACTTACAAAACATAATTTTCTGAATAATTGGACAATGAAGTAAGTATTTAAGGCGTATTTAAAAAATTGGAATCAACTTATTTACAATGATTTTAACTAACTAACCTACTTTTGTTATTTACAAAGATACGAGTAGGTACTTACACTTCACGGTATCGGAGTAATTGTTCGAAGTGCAAGCCACTGCGTTCAACACACAATCGAGCACGTTTTAATAGATTGTCTTTTAATTTTAATAAGGTGACATTGACCGGTTCATAATCCCGCGAAAACGGAGCGACTCCAGGTGATACGGCTCCACGTAAAGTCTCCGGGCAGCGTGGATTAGCCCTAGCGTACAGTTGCACCATAGCGACGTACTCCAAATTTGAAAAACTGTAATGGCGATCCATTTTTATAAATTACGATAACGCACTGGCACTGCGCGTGCGACGGGCGGCGGTCGCGGGGACGCGGAACAACTGAGTGACAGCCGGCGCGTCGGCGGGGGGCGGGGGTTGCGTGGCGAAGCGCTCGCCGCGTGCTTGCGGGCTAGATTATGCCGTATCACTTCGGGCGGCAGTTTATTTTGCTCTAAACATTTACGAATCGCTCATCACTTTGTACCGCGCCGCCGCGTGCTATTTTCAAAAATGGTAGGTAGCGAGCGGGCGCACGTGAGTCACTATTGATTCTCACGCTTTCGAGTTGATATCATCTAAAAAGTCAGTCTTCACTTAAAAGTGAAGACTTTGAAAAACCTAGATAAGGAATAATTTACCTTTTTGTTTTTTTTTTTTCTTCTTTGTTCTCTGTCTCACGATCTAAATTATATATAACAATTTGGGTACTAGTGGTTTGATATAAATTAGGGTAGTTTTCTTTTAATTTTTTTTTTTCTCCATCGTACGTACAACTTTCGTATTGCATGCTGAGTTTACCTATAACTGATTGTACACTATTGTTTATTTGTTTTTGCTTGTTTTTTATGCCCATAACTGGTGTAAACAATCGTTGGTAGACCAATAAATAAATAAAAAAAAAAAAAAACATATTTTTATAATTATTTGAAAACAAAAACATTTTTATTTTTTAAATTAACTCCATGAATCGGTAGCTCTACTGAGTGCAAATCGTTCTGCCACAGGAAAACAACCAGTAAAATTTCACGCTGTATATAATAACCATATAAAGTTTCAAAAGTGTACATGCATGCGTTATTGAATGTGTCATAACTTTGACGGCAAAATACCAAGAAACCGGCTCAACCCAAGATGTGTGTTTAGTCAAAAATAGTGCGTTTATTCAAAAATATATATTGAAAATATTCAGCTTAGAATGTTTCGCATTAATTAGATATAAACAAAAAACTACAACATGTAAACGACGGCTGGTTACCCGACCAAATTTGAATGACTACAAAAAAGCGACAGATTCGTACATATCAATGACCTTCTTTAGTGGACGTACTAAACCTAAGCTGTTGTCCGTACAGTCGCGTTTAAACGTTTGTTGCCAATTATATGATCTAATTTTGGGGGCTAATTAAAATATATTAAATGCACCTTGAGACCACATCAAATGAAAGAGATTGTTGATATGGAAATGATTATTTTTATTTTCTTAATTTTAATTTTTAAATTATGGCATCAAATCACAGATCAAATTATCTACCTATAAATATTAGACCTGATAACCCAAACGCACTTCCTAGTAAAAAAACCGAAACCAAACGCACTTCCCAGTACAAAAAAACCGGCCAAGTTCGTGTAGGACTATGCACAATGAAGGGTTCCGTAATCGGGATGAATTGATCCCAAGAACAAACTTGACATTGTAAAAAACATGTTCTCCCATACATTCCAACTGCAAATTGTACGCACAATATTGAGAGATTTACCAGGAAAAGAACTATTTTCTGTATTTGAATGGTCAGTATTCTTAAATAACTTTAAAACAGTTTTATTTTGAAATTATAAAAAAAAAATGATTGATTTGAGACTCTCATAGTAAGCCCTTTCATTTGATATGTCACACGTTACAGCTTGTAAAACTTTTTATTTTCTTATTCAAGAAATTGACACCCATGTTCAAAGTTAATTGTCCGTGTTTGGGTCACACAAATTCATACGTGTACCAAATTTCAACTTAATTGGTCCATTAGATTCTGAACAAATTGGCTGTGACATACGGACAGACAGACAGCCGACAGCCAGCCTGACAAACAAACACACGAGTGATCCTATAATGGTTCAGTTATTCCTTTTGAGGTACGGAACCCTAAAAAACACTTCGCATTATTGATGATTGAGTGACGTTTATGTATCTGTCTCTATCCCACTAATACCGTACGCTTACTAGCTAGACAAAGCGGTTCCTTGTGACGCGACGTCAGCGGATGGCGCGGGGCCAGAGGTAAGCAGCGGTGGCGAGGCGAAAAAGGGAATAATAATAATAATAATATTTCCTGGGACATTATTCACACACGGTCGTCTGATCCCAAACTAAGCAGAGCTTGTGCTATGGAAACCAGATAACTGATATACTACATACACTACTTTTTTTTTTGTAAATACGTACTTGTATAGATAATTACACCCAGACTCGGAACAAACAGACATGTTCATGCACACAAATGTTTGTCCTGGATGGGAATCGAACCCACGACCTGCAGCATGATAGGTGGTATCTTAACCAACCACGCCAACTGGCCTGTCAATCTTATAATAATGATGAAAAACTTATTTATGTCCAACCTACGGCAATAAATGTATGTAGACACTGTCTTTTTTACTGTTGTGTTAATTGGCTTTTGATTTATAAACTGTATCTGTAGGCTCTTTTTTGTAGTAGGTACGAGTATTCATCACACATTTCTTGAACTATATATATTTTTTAAACAACCGCCAATCTTTTTGTTCTTTATAGTACTTTTTTCTACTGATATTATAAATGCAAATGTCTGGATGTATGTCCTTCGTTCACAGACCAAATACTGAGTGTATTTTAATTTAATGAAATTTGGAATAAAGAAGATAGCTTATACCTTGGAATGGCACTTATGCTAGGTACTTTTTATAATATATGTAGGTACCTTAAGTAGGTACTTAATGACGTGCAAGTCACGGAAACAGCTAGTAGAATATAATCCAAAAACAAGTTTTTTTTTTTACTTCTCTTCTACTTCAGTTATACCTAGTACTATTATTTATTCTACGCTTCAGTGTACTCGGGCACAGCACGTTTCGTGAGTTAAGAAGGTCGCACAGTGTAATATGGAGCCCCAAAAATGGGCATCATCTTTTTATTTCAGAAACTGATATTTTACGTCGTTAGAATTGTCCGAATAAAACTCCCAGTTAGAAAAAAAATATATATAACTCATAAACTGTAAGATATACTTGAAAATTGTTTAGACAAAATATGTTAAGCTATCAATAGCCCATCTATTTGAGCAGTCTGAGTAGATCTACTTCCATATCTTTCGATGTTATTAAGGAAAAACGGATTTTTGTTTTTTTTTTCGGT
Organism: Dicycla oo; assembly: GCA_948252095.1. Classification (NCBI taxonomy): domain Eukaryota; kingdom Metazoa; phylum Arthropoda; class Insecta; order Lepidoptera; family Noctuidae; genus Dicycla; species Dicycla oo. The sequence continues at coordinate 24,027,920 of OX411709.1, forward strand.
AAGTCCACGGTATTATACATTTTTGTTTTTGCATGATAAGCTTCCTAAGTAACTCTTCTACACCTCTTAAAATTATCTTTGCATAATTACATGGACTATTGAAGAAATAAGATTTTTTTTTTTTTTGTTAGGGTTGTCACTTCCGGACATCCGGATGTTGTACAACATCCGGATGTCCGGATATAACAATAAAATAAAAAAAGAGATACAAAAAAATTTGTTGCGTTTCTTGACATTTAACCTTTAGCTAGTCGCGCCTAAATAGTCGCGTGGGGTCCGTAAAAGATTTACTTTTGAAAAAGTAATAAATAAAATAAGTGAATATGCTTACTTTTTATAAGAACTTAAATAATATTTAAATTAACAATAAAGTAGGTTTCCAAAAAAACAACCTAAATATAAACTTCTAAAATAGTAATCAAAATCATCATAAATTATTAGGCTTATGAATCACAATTTCTTTTAAGGTGGTCAATTGTTCATTACACGTTTTTTTTTTTGACATTTACTACATTCGGTTTTTGTTTTTCTATTATTAAATTTATGAATTGGTAAATCAACAATAGTTTGTGGCAATTTATTGAACATATTAATGCATTTGCCCATAAATGAATTGCCAACTTTATGAAGTCTGAAGTGTGGGACGGCAAGTTTGTTTTTATTTCTCGTCTTAAATTAAGAAGAAGAGAATAACTTTTTTTTTGCAAACAGGCGCTGCGATATTTTTTCGGGTTTTCAATAAAGCGCCATTACTTGAAATTATAAATATTTTCTTAAATCTAATTCTGTCACAAATACGTACAAATAAAGAGCTACTCGTGTATGTTTACTGTACAGGCGCACATACAATGGTTTTAGAGATACACGATTCTGCAAAACGTTACTCCAGCAGGAAATGTAATATCTCTAAAACCTGATGACTCACAAATTATATTTTCGGCGCACATTTTTGCACAAATATAAGCTCTCTGCCCATGCACAATATTTCTCTCTCCGATCATTCGTAAAGAATTTTCTTGCTGGAACAACGTTACTCCAGCAGGAATAGTTTTTCCCGTTTTATTTTTCCAAACGGCAAAGCGCGCAATTTTTTTATTTGCCGCACATTTACAGCAGATTATGCACTAATTATACATACCACTCATATCACTCTAGGAGCTACTTTTCTGCTGGAGTAACGTACACCCGAGCTCCTGCTAATGTAGCGTGTTGCGGAACCGCCCAATTATCATTTACGTTTGTCAAAGTGGCACTCAGTCACGTGACATCTCTAAAACTAATGTCAACTCCATACAATTTCATCTTCCCGTTAGCGTTATCGCTTACAGAAACGGGATTTTGTCAAGGCCCCCAGGGCTGAGCGCCCGTGATGTAAATTTGTTGCCCTAATAGTATTCGCACCTATAGTCTATTCACGAAAGGAAACGGTCGCACGACACATCCATAGAGTAAATGGGTACCGTAACGACAGTTCTTTTGTTCATAACTACTACTGATTGGTGAATATCGCAATGGCATGCAAGCTAGTTAGCAATTTACAGGCATATGTTGTGTATGTATTACGAGGTATATTTTCGTGTGTATTCAGTTATATCCGGTTAGAGTGGAATCAAACTTCAACACAGTTGGGAAATAGCTAGACAAACGAATGAGCTATTATTTTCATTGAATACCTACTTGGGCTACTTACCGTCACAAACATTAATTACAAACATATTTTCATTAATTTCTCGTTTACGGTCCCACTCTGGGTTGCGCAAGTCGATATTTCCATTCAGCCACTAGAATCTGGCAGAATTAGCCTTGCAAGTCTCAAACTACCGAGACAACACGCTCTAGCACCGCCTGGAGCCACTGAGCTCTGGTTCTCCTGCGAATCTATTCATTTATGATGTACCACGCGTGGAAAATCACAGATTGCTATATATATATATAAAGGTCTCTTATTTTCATAGAAGCCGGTTTTAACAAGAACATAACCGAGCAAAGAAAAGCAATTATTTCGGAAGCTACTTTATTTATCGCGTTATTTACCTACCTACTTGGCCTGAGCCATTTTCGCTCATAAACCGAAGGCGTTTATGTTGATGCCTAGATCTTTCCAGTCCAGAGCCGTTCTCCGATTCAGCGTAAATAATTTCAGTGAGAATACACATTCCTTCCTTGAAGTAACATATGTTTCGAGATCTCCTGTAGTCAGTAGTCCTGGTCCTGTAGTCAGCCTGAGGAAGTCGCGTTTTCGTACAAACCATACATTGAAAGTCTTGTACTAGTAATTTACGGGTTACTGTCAGCGTGCATCATTCCACCGCTGCGTAAAGGTCATTTCCCGTAAAGGCGTTTGTCCGTCGCCACCATCAACGCGAACGAGATCACAGTGTCGAAGTAGCGATACAAACGTTTACTATGACCGCGTGTCCACAGCACGTCCGTCACCCGAGCGCAGGGATCCCGGAATTTTCGACGCAACTGCTATAACTGCCAGAGATTGTGACGGACCGATCTCTGCAATCGATAATGATTTTTTTTTGCAAAAAATAAAACTGACTTCCAAAACAAAACACTACAAAGTGAAAAATAACTAATTTCGGAACTCGGTGTCTTTGGTTTTGTTTTTTCGTGTAAAAATTAAAGTTATTTTTCACTTTGTAGTGTTTTGTTTTGGAAGTCGGTTTTATTTTTTGCTAAAAAGTTTTTATTTTTCACCTTTGAGTTGTGGAACCCACCCCACACAAATTCGAATACATAATTGAGCACCATATTTAAGGAAGTTATTAAAACATCATCACATCATCCACATAAAATAAGTGGGAAATATACGCATTATTGAAGCTAACTGAAAAAGTCTCCAAGCAAAATAAAATAATAAAATTTATATGGGACCACCTCTGAAGTATAGGTACCCTTTCAAACAAAAAAAGAATTTCCCAAATCGGTCCATCCGTCTTTGAGTAATCGCGTAACAAACATACAAAAAAAACATACGGACGAATTGGGAACCTCCTCCTTTCTGAAGTCGGTTAAAAACACATTTGATCTTGACCAAACACTGCCGTCGCAACAGGGCGTGGTGACGCCATTCGCTCGGCTTTTGTTTTGTCTATGTACGTACAGAGGGCCTAGTCAAAGTAACATTCGATTAGCGCTGACGCCACTAGAAAAGCCAAAAAATGTATGGGGTTGACATAAGCTAACGAATTGTTACGTGATCATGTCAATGTCACTTTGAAGCTATAGCGATTGTAGAAATAGAATCGCTCCGAAGCGAATGCCATTTGTCTAGGTCCTAATTCGTTCGCGGTGGACTAACGATCGCTGTCACCGGGACGTTACTTTCGGTTCGAATAATCTTGTTTCTCGTTGACGCCCCGTTGATGGCTGCGGTGGACAAACGCAGTAAGAATCCAGTTATTTTTCTTTCCTTAATGCTAATCCCCGTCCTGTACTTTCCGAATCGGCTCAATTAAATAATTATTGTTGTTATAAGCTTCCATTCCGGGATTCCTTAAATTTTCCCAAATTACGAATTATTCCGATCTGACACCCTGCTTTGTCTCCTTAGGCTTTTAAAACTAAACTTTTTTTTCCGTTCTATCCCCCTAAGGCTTAGGGGGACAGATCGGAAAATAGTTTGATCTGTCCCCTTGTTAGCAACTTTATTCACTCCTATCTGCCCCAGATAGGAGTGAATAAAGTTTGAACTGTCCCCTCGTTGCTAACAGGGAAACAGATCAATTTTTTTCCGATCTGTCCCTCTAAGGGGATAAAGCAGAGTGACAGATCGGAATAATCCCAAAATACGACAAAATTAAAGGTCTATTTATTAGGGATTGCCTCCGCCAAAAGCGCCGCCGATTTGGGTACCGGTGCTGGTTGCCAAAATATATATCGCGGTTGCCGGCAGTGATTTTGCTAAGGTCGAAGCGTCACAGCTAGGTACTTCGTTTCTTCCTTAGTACGCTAGTAGTCGCTTAATGCAATAACCACATGAGCTTGGTGCCACGCTGCATAATTATTAGGTAGCCACTTAGTAAACAGGCGTATCGCGCATCGGCGCCAACAAAATTACTAGAAATTAGAATCTTGGGCCAACCAAGCGAATCGAGCTCCGGAATACTTTTGACCGTTCATACGCAATTACGCGCCTGTTATAATAAAACTAATATAATTAAGAGATTCCAGATAGGTTTGAAGGGGATGACTGATGTGGGCTAGTAAGCGAGCTAACAAAGACTCCGACATTAATTTTCGTGTTAGATTTTCAGACAGAAATAGGAGCCGGGCTCTGTCGACATAAGTAAACGTTATATATATATATATATATATATATATATACATATTATAATTTGGTCGCTGTTTAGATTTAGGTACCTGCCTTTTGGAGCGACTTGCGTCGCAGTTTCAAAAAAAAAAGAAAGAATTAGCATGGTGTCGTGAAACTCGTCCTTTCCTGAACAGACTGGCCAGTGGCCTGTAAAATATATCACATTATTTACGTAAAAATGTTGTACTACTACTATTATCAGGGGGGCTGAAAAGTTTTAAGCCTACCTTCAACTCGCGCTGCATATTACTAATTTGCGAATTACCCTCTTTAGTATACATACAGAGATTCAAGTCGTTAGCATCATTACGCTTTTAGTAATTAATGCGTAAACATCATCATGCCTCAGTCATCCGAGGCCCATCCTTAGGGTCAAAACTTTTCAACCTCCCAACATTTCGGATGTAACACTTATTATCGCTATTGTTGCTCAAATTAGCTATACCTTAAAAGACTTAGCGTACCGGGGGCCGAAAAGTTTTGAGACATGATAATGTTTACGGATTAATTACTAAAGGCTTATTGATGCTAATGACAGGAAACACTGTACAGAGGGTATTCGCACATTAGTAATATACAGCGCGAGACAATAATGACACTTGAAGGTACTTAGGCTCAAAACGTTTCAGCCTGCCTGGTATTATGTTAGTATAATAGTACTTCTGCTACTATTTTGAATTACATATTATTATTATGCATAGGAATATTCTGTCAATGTGTGTTTGTAAATTATGTAGCTTTTAAGTTTGTCGGAACTACTTATTTGATTTTGTCGCACTTTAATCGCAAAAACTCTCCAAAGTTACTTCCTCATGTGAATCGTGTCACAGAATCATAAGTTTATTTATCTACCAAATTACAAAAATAAACGCGAGCTGAACTGCATGTAATCAATAGACGAAAAAAGTAAGAATTAGGCCCATATTCAAAACGATGGTCAACCGAGTCTCGATTTGAGACAATATTGAGAAAGCATTAAAAAGTTAATAGACGAAAAAAGTAAGAATTAGGCCCATATTCAAAACGATGGTCAACCGAGTCTCGATTTGAGACAATATTGAGAAAGCAAAGGCGTGGTCGCATTGTTGCGCTCGGCTAAGCTAAGCACGTGTAGTTAGTTTCGCCTTGAATGAAAGTGTAGGCGAGAACACACCTCGAATCACTTTTCGCGATCGAAAATCGCGTTTAGAAGACTAAAGCCGAATTTACATTATTTAACTAGTTGCGAAAATTCATTGATAGTTTCACGTGTGCGTAATAGATAATTACAATGGCCGTCAAAAATATCGAGCCATCTTATCTTTTGCGTTTACAAAGTTATCTTAATACAAATATAAACAGGTGTTTGTTTTTTTTATAATTAGGGTCATACTTTTTTTTCGGTAAACTGAGTTATCCATGTTGTATGCAGTATGTGTTGACGTTTAGCTAGCATTCGAACTTTACGCCAACACGTCTCTTTTTGCGTTATTGTTGTTGTGATCAATAGATTTGTTATTTTAGTGACCATCTCCATAAAATTTTACGCACAAACATGGACACGACTGAAGCAGAAGCTGCGCAAGTTTTAGCCTTAATACGCGAAGGCCTAAGTCAGAGAAACGTAGCAAGAAGATTAAACCTGAGTCGACCAGCTTTACAAAGAGTTCATCAACGATATCTAGAGACAAGGGAATAGGCGGAGATCTAATTCTGTGTGTAACAAATTCACGAGATGACCGCTTCGTTGTTTTGTCGTCTTTGCGGAATCGGCATCTTTTTGCTGTTGACCTACAGCGTCATCGCCGAGATAGTTGTAGACTGCCTATTACTAAGGCTTCAAATTCACCGTAGCTCTTAGGCAAGCCAGACTGCAATTCGCTAGACAGTATCTGAATTGGACCTTCATCGAATCAGACTCTTTCAAGAATGCAACATTGAGCGTATCGCTCGCCAGGCCTTCGCATGACGTTACAACGACGTCTGAGCCAATTACCATCATGCGGCTTTCGTCACAGAACAAAATCGTTTCTCACTGCTCTGAAGTCCAATTCAGATGCTGTCTGGCGAATTGACGCCTGGCTTGCCTATGAGCTAAGGTTGAGTTTGGGGCCTGTGACCGGCTTATGTGGCTTCAAGTTGGCCTCCCTAAGCCTTCTTCTTACCGTACTGTAAAAGACAACCCACGACTTTTAGAGACGCTATAGGTCAAAAGCAGAAAAATGTCGATTCCGGAAAGACGACAAAACAATGACGCGGTCATCTCGTGAATTTGTTACACGCCCTCGAAAAGAACCAGGTCTCCGCCTATATTGTCCTGTAACAACAATAATGCGAAACAGAGACGTGTTGGTGTAAAATTCGTATGCCAATTAAACGTCAACACAAACTGCATAAAACATGGTTAGTTAATCGAAAAACAAAGTACCCGCTCAGCTTTTGACTCTTTGTTGAACGACTTTTTGAAGAATAATGTCACGCTATATGATGTTCAACATTAGATCATTTAGAGAGGGCTTATTTATTGAAACTACAAAGACTGTAAAATATTATACATACAACCAGACGCCTGTTTTTGCCTGTTTCTTGGATATGTCAAAGATATTTGACATGGTTATTACCAGTTATGTTGGAAACTGTGTGACGCGAATGTACCTAGTGAGTTGTGTGTTTTTAAATGCTGGTACACACATCAAGTTAATTGTGTAAAGACGGCAAATGTACTGTCGGATTAGTATGTAAGGAAAGTGGAGTTAGGCAGGGTGGATTAAGCTCTCCTACCCTGTTTACGTCGACCGAGCTCTGCTCTGGTAAAAATAGAGAACATTTTTTCAACATTAGCTACGCTATTGACAGAGCGCTACTGAGCCCGTCTATGGCAGGTCTAAGCTACTTAAAGTTTGTGAGTGTTATGCGGAGGATCACGGTTTGAGATATAACACGGACTAAAGTCAGTTGCTTATTAGGCGACCAATAAATGCGTAGAGAGCTACCCAACTGTCACTTTAAGTGGTGGTGTCTTGAACCGTGTTCTTCAGTTTAAATATCCAGGGCATTTGGTAGCGGAGGATTTGAAGGACAATAATTTTGATGTAGACTGGGAACGAAGAGCTAAGCAGTGAGATATAATATTATGTTGATCCGAAGGTTCTCACGCTGTTCGGGTGCGGTTAAAATAATACTTTTTAATAACACTGGACTAGCTTCACTCAAAAAGCTGTTAATGCTCTTCGCGTTCAGTACAACAATGCATTCAGGATGCCACGCATATGTAGTGCCTCGAGAATGATCGCGGACGCGAAAACTGTTTGCTCCGCTGCGATCAGACGCAAGCGTGCAGCATCCCTTTTGCACAGAGTGCGTGCCCGCTCCAACAGTCTCCTAACAAACTGGATTTTCCTATCTTGCACTATTTTAAGCCAGCTACATGTGCCTGCTAGTCATAATTTTCTGTAAAAATGTTTTGTAAATTCTACTAACATAGTTTGTAAGTAAATTGTTACTAACGCTATGGGTCCATGTTACTCGAAAATAAATGTTTTATTATTGTTATTATATTATTATTAAAAGCACTTGTCAGCACTCCCGACACTTAGTGTTTATTACTAGTTATAAAAACAAACACCAGTTTTAAATTATAGCATTGCATATAAGTAAGTTAACAACTTTGTAAACGCAAATGACAAGCTATGCTATTCTCGAAGGTTTACAGCCTTGAGTGCAGCGCTGCCGCGGCGGTGCACTCTAGACTGTAAACTTTAGAGAATAGCACCCCTGGTGGCTCGGATTTTTTTGATGGCCAGAGTATTTACACATGAAACTATCAATGATTAACTAAGTTTCGTAATGTAAATTCGGCTTGAAAGCTGCTAAGTTTTGTGTCGTTTTTTGGGCCTGAAATGGTTTCTACTATGGCCAAATATTACGCCACATGAAGTATTTTGGCTTGAAAACTGAGGACGTTTTATTAGGAAAAAATGTATGGAGCAGGTATGAAAAATCAGGATATCTCTGGAACCGCAAAATTTCTCGTTTTATCCTTACAGACAGTTATAGTACTAATTATTTATGATTTTTTACAGACTTCGTATTCCTGGAAATACTGCACTTTTTATTAAATCGTCGAAAATAAAATATTGTTTTCTTATCATTAACAATCGTTTTATTAAGAAACAAAAATACATTTTTTACGAATATATAGGTACTGCACATGGTTTTTTTTATGCTCGGAAATATATAATAAATGCAGTAACAAGTAGGTACCTCGATATGGTACCGCTTGGAAACAGTTTCGATGACAATCATTGATTCTAGATCCGCCAATTTGTCAGGCTTCCAAAACTCAGCTTTTAAGGTAGTCAATAGGAGTTCATGAACTCCTATTAACTACCAATAAAAATTAACTAGGTATTAGGTACTTATAAAAAATCAAAGAATTCTGCTGAGGTTTTCTAGGAACTAAACAAAACCAAAAATAAAATCAGTAATGTTTTCTCATACAATATTATAAACAAAAATACTAATAAGTGGTAATGAGATCTTTTTAGAACTCGTTAATTAACAATGAATTCTAGATCATAATTATTCTAATGGAGATGAGATTTTGCAGGTGTGTCCACCCATTTAAGAGAGAGAGAGAGAGAGTTTTTTATTTGCTTAAACATGTGTGTGTACATACTTAGAAAGTGCATACAAGATGATATAATAACTTAAGTGCAAACATGTTTGTCACTACGTGACGTGCAAAATAATAGATTTATAAAATAAAATAGAAAATAACAAAATATTAAAAGTTGTCTTACTTATTATTAATGGCTTATTAAAATTATAGAATAAATTAACATTATTATAGAAATAGCTCCAAATTAATTTAATTACTTATGTCAAGACGAATTCCTTTTCATTAAGAAACTCAGTAACGCTATAATATGCTCTGGCGGTCAAAAAAGTACGAATTTTATTTTTAAACATAGATTGAGGTAGTTCTCTCCAACTTTTAGGTAATTTGTTGTAAATGACTGGAGCCATACAGTACACACTTTTACGCATTAGGGTCGTCTTAGCGGATTGGAGACAAAGTTGACCATTGTCACGTCTATTGCGTGGGAATATGTCGGCTAGACGCTTATAGTGATGCGGATTCGACTTAACAAACACAGCCACTTCTAATATGTACAAGCACGGTAAAGTTAATATCTTGTAATTTTTAAAATAAGGCACGCAGCTATCGGTCCTCTCAAGTTTAAACATCGCCCGTAAACATCTTTTTTGAGACTTGAATGCTGATTCTTTTTCAGTCGAGTTACCCCAAAATATTAGCCCATAGCGTAGATGGGATTCTACTAAACCATAGTACGCTGTAAGTAGAGCATCCGTATATAATACGAATGAAAGTGTGCGTAAAGCGTATGCAGATATACTAAGTTTTTTACATAAAATCTCAATATGTGCTTTCCAGTTAAGGTTTTTATCAATTTGGAGGCCAAGAAATTTTGTAGAGTTTACTTCTTCTATGTTTTCATTGCAGTGTTGTATATTTAGGTTCATGCTAGGTACCCGTTGCGTAAAATGTATAGCCTTCGTTTTCTTTATGTTTATGTTTACAAGGACCGATCGGTATAAAGATCAATATATAGATAAAAAATAAGTATGGCGAATACCCTCAATTTAAAAATAATAACGAGCGTATAACTTTTGCTAAAAAAATTACTGTGATACGAGATAAAAAATGTTTTAGTAACAACTGGGTGAGCAGTAGTTAAGAAACGTGTTAAAGCTAATTAGGTACTAATACTTTTTCATCGATTTCCTATTTATTAAATAAGGTGTGATAATAGTGGATCATTAGTAAACAGTATGTAGGTACGTAATTACGTACCTACATACTGTTCTGTGTTACTGTGTCGTCGCGGTCAATTGACCGCGACGATAGTTCGTGGTGGAGTTAAATGAACTTGAGTGGACTGTTTAATATGTATACTTATTTAATAAAATAAGTGAAATTACAACGGTATCGGTTAAGGCGCCCCCGAAGCATGTGTAGTTCATACAAACGAAATACCAAAATAATTTGTAAATCAAACATTCTAAAGATATTTGGGAACCTAGATATTCTGTAATCCAATCGGAATAAATACACACTACCTTAAGAATACGTTTGATTTACATATTATTTTGGTATTTCGTTTGTATGAACTACGCATGCTTCGTGGGGCTCTTAAAAGACATACAAGAAAATATATGAACGTTAATAAAATGCATAAGGGCAGCCGTGCGTGGTTCAGCGTGCGGCCGGCTAACTCGTTGCTGTCTCCGCACCCCTCATTCACTGCCGCCGCTAGCGCGCGGCTATGCTGAGAGGAGAGTAGCTGTCTCAAAAGTAATAAATAGGCCAACAAATAATTGTTTTTTCTCAACTTCTCAACAACTAACATCGCACTGATGTTCGTTGTTGACAATTTTATGGAAAGTTTAAACTACAAATTTGGATTCAATTATGAAGTATTGTTTGGTAAAGTGTTACATTGTTGTGTTTGTGTACACAAGACATTGTTACTCTCAAAGAATTTTTTCAGAGATTCACACGTGCTGCTGAAGAGAGAGGAAAAGTGGGCACAATAAGCTGTCTTATGACCACTTATTGTGCAGTAGCACGTAAGGATGGTATTGCTATGATCACGGGGTATACAGGCCGTACCTACAGTAACCGCATGAGATTTTGTCTGGGTTCCAATCTTGAGTCGAGTTCCAATCGAGTTTTTACAAGTTATTTTTCTTTTCAACAATAATCTTCATTCTGTTCTTTTATTATTTAATGAATTAATAGACGAGAATAATAATGTAATAATTATTTTTATTATTATAATGTTATTGAAATAAGCGGTTAAGAATAAAAATGTTTTATACCGAAGTGATCACAAAATGTAAATTCGTTATAATTTTATAAAAGGTATTTATTTATAAATAAATGAATTTCTAGTTAAAACAGTTTATTTTCTCTTATAAAACAATTTATTGAAGTAAAGTAGGTAATCATGTTTATTACCCGTGGTCCCCGAGTTACGACGCAGCCCGGCCACAGTCCATTTCGTAATTTATAGACATATCAATTAAGAGGCGCGGCGCGATTTTTGGAGGCAATTACCTACATTTCATACAATTATTTACATAAATATTGTTTCGGGCGATAACGTTTTTACTCCCTTAAACCTTTACGAAATGAGACAATTTTGATCTCATTAAATTCATTACACTTTAATCTAGGTCTGTACGTCTTTCGTTTTTGGTATTTCAATTTAATTTAATTAAAAAAAATAAAAATGCCCGAGGATGTTTTTATGTCAAAAATATAGATATTTAGATGCTAATAACTTATATTGTATAAAATATTTCTTTATAATAAAAACGTACGGACCTAGTTTTTCATTATACCTACAACATTTCCAAAAAATATTAAAATTATACTATGCTTACGGGGCGAAAAACGTTATCTCTTTTTGTATGAAAATTTACAGCTTCACAATCCTCTTAAATGTTCTTATATTGTTCTTGCAGTACCAAAAAGCAGTTGTTTGTGGCTGGGCTGTACCGTATACGTTGCAGTCCGGCCAATTGTATATTTTCTGACAGGATGTTCTAAAATATAAACCAAATAAATGTTCCTTTTGCTTTCTTTATTTTTTTCAATGAAATATACCAAGAGAAACACATAAACAAAAAATGATTTCAAATAGGGATTGCACTAAGCGCCTGTAGGACTGAAATAGTACGTTTGCTTATTTATACAAAGTTGCTAACGCATATCTTTAAGAGCAATTCTCTAGGAAAAACATTTTGTTTTTAAAACGATGAATGAAAATGATTGATTGTCTGTTTTTCCTAGAGAATTACTCCTAAAGTTATGCGTTAGCAACTTTGTACAAATAAGCAGACGTGCTATTTTATTCAGACAGGCGCTAAGTGCAAATTTTTAATTAAAATCATTTTTTGTTTGTGTTTCTTTTGATATATTTAATTGAAAAAATTAAAGAACGCAAAAGGAACAATTATTTGGTTTATATTTTAGAATATTCTGAGCATCCTACCAGAAAATATACACATGGCCGGGCTGCAACGTATAGGTACGGTACAGCCCGGCCAAATACAAGTGCTTTATTAACAAGATATATTTGTGGTATATTTAACATATTCATTGATACTGCAAGAACATTTAATTGGTACGTCTATAAATTACGAAATCCACTGTGGCCGGGCTGCGTCGGAACACGCAACTGTGTCCTCGGTTCAGCTACCACGGAAGTGCAAAGTTCGACGGCTCACCTTACTGCGTTGCCGTCACCACATTTATGTACTCTGTGCACATGACGCTGGCAGAAGAATAGTCGACATAATGTTATGCTCAGTAGCACAGACATATAAAGAATAGTCTACTCTTTATATGTCTGTGCTCAGTAGTCAAAGGAAAAAAAAAGTTTTGTGACAATGCGAACGCATAATTCATTGACAGCATAACGATAAGTTGGGGTTAACCAAAACAATGGGGTTGGCAACTGTCAAAGTGGCGCTAGCATAGCTTTAACCAAAATTATTTTAATTTGTATGAAATATTTGTTTGATTATGATTTTATAAAATGCCTAAGAAATGTGAAGTGCGTCATTATAAATAGGTGCACACCAATTTCCGATAGCTGTAGAACACGAGAGTACTTTTTACATACAGCTGTACAGAAGTAAGAAGAAGTGGTTAAAAGCTATAAGGAGGGCTAACTTTACGCCGGAAAAAAACATTCTAGGTCATATCGTCTTCATTTCCTGGAAACAACTTACCAAAAAACCAGTATGTATACAGAGCCTATTAATTATATGTAAGTATACAGGTATGTCTAGTTATTGTTTGTAAACAATAAGAAGAACTTTATAAAAAGGTGTAATAATTGAGGAGGGGGTGGGAAGGGGAGGGGTTGGAGATCCCTCCCATGGGGGAAGTTTAGGAAATGCATAGTTTTTTTTTAATTATTCTCCTGCCCTTGTCCCAATTTATTTGGGGTCGGCGCAACATGTCTTTTTCTTCCATACTTCTCTATTAGTCGTCATCTCGGTAGTCACTCCCTTTCTGGCCATATCATCTTTCACACAGTCCATCCATCGTTTCTTTGGTCTTCCCTTACTCGTATAGCCCTCCACGTTCATACTCAACACTTTCCTGACGACATTTTCCTCATTCCTCCGCATCACATGCCCATACCATGACAACCGATTTCCACACAACTTTTCAGTCACCGGTGTCACTTTCAGACTTCCTCTTACATACTCATTTTTTATTCTATCTATTCGCGTAATACCACACTTCCCTCTTAGCATTCTCATCTCGGCTGCATGCAATTGCCTTTCATTCATTCTTTTTATGGCCCAACATTCTGATCCATACAAGACAGCAGGTCTAACCATTGTTTTATAAATCTTCCCCTTGAGTTTAAGGGGAATGCGGGAGTCGCAGATTGTTCCCGTGACCTGCCGCCATTTCATCCATCCAGTGTTAATTCTGTGCTTAACAGTCCGGTCTACTTCGCCATCGCTTTGCACAAGTGAACCAAGATACCGGAAGTCGGAGCAGACCGGGAAAAGCGCGCCATCAAGCGCTATGGCTCCAGCACTGGAGAGACCGCCGAAATCGCAGAACATATACTCGGTGTTGGTTCTGCTGATTTTCAAGCCGACATTTTCCAGTTTCCGTTGCCATTTCTCCAATCTGCTCTGGATCTCAGGTCCATCTTCACCGACAAGAACGATGTCGTCGGCAAATAGCATGCACCAGGGTGCCTCTTCCTGTATGTCCGCTGTCAGAGCGTCCATAATCAACAGGAAGATGTAATGACTTAAAGCCGACCCCTGGTGCAAGCCTACCGCCACACTGAACTCGTCGGTGTTGCCAGCAGCCGACCGGACGTAGGTACAAGATTGACTGTACATAGCACGAATTAACTCTACATACTTCCCGGGCAAACCTTTCTCTTTCAAGGTCCACCACAAGACATCCCGAGGTACCCTATCATACGCTTTTTCCAGATCAATGAATGAATGAATTTTAAAAATCTTTTGGCACGAGGAGCGGTGGGGGAGGGGGTGCCACCTCACCTGGCACCACATCCATGAAAAGGTAACACACCCGTTCTTGAGAAAAACAAATTATTGTAACCTAACCTCAAAACGCTTCAAATTTGCTTCTGCAACGTCTCCGGTGATGCGAGAGAAGTGCAACCCCTTCGAACTCACTGTTATATATTCCATATGAAATTGTATATCGAATTTGGCTTTTTCTGGTACATTACTAGAAAAAGCCAAATTGGACATACAATTTCATATGGAACATACAACTAGTTGGCGAAAAGTAAATAATACTTTATTGTGCACTTCCTACAAACAAAACTATTTCATAAATAGAAAAAGCTTGATGTAAAATTTTAAGGACCTTTAAATAAGGTCTGCTTTTCTTCCTTGTAAGGCTGAGGCCAAACGAACGTAATTATTTAGATTTGAGCTATGATGGGAACAGGGTGTGATGGAAAAAGTACTCTGCAGATGGGATTTTACGCTGCATTCGGTTTCATACTAAAGTCCATAGATTATACATTATATTTTAAAAGAACAGATAGGCAACTCTAGGATTATAAAATTGATTAGTACTAGATGTACTCGTAACTTGTAGATGGTGCTACGAGATGGCAGTATAATCTATTCATTTCATTTATTAATTAATAATAGCTAAGCGATAATTGCATTGAACGCAAACATCGCTCAACCATTGCCGACATGTGTCTCTTATAACTAAGTGCCAACAGGAGTTAAGATTTTAAAAAAAAAAAAACATAAAAACATAAAATTATTTTTTTTATTTTTATGAACTGTAGGTACTGTAGCGTTCTGCTTGGAGTTTTATTATATCTTTCTTGTCGAAATTCTTAATTTTGCCACATAAAATTCTGTTCACACAGGTGCACCAACTGTGTATATTAATATTAATTGCCAAATTTGTACAATCGAGTTCTTTAATATCTGAGCATGTTCATGAATCAAAAATATATAGGCAATGGTAAGTTACATAAAACCCTAAACAGCTTTGCCTTACAATAAATTGTAAACAATCTGTGGCAACAATGTTGTCACATATTTATGATAAATATGTGACAACATTATATCAATAATATTACTACAGACAAATACTCTAAAAATTGTGCGCAATCAATTGTTCATATTATTTAGCGCAAAGTTAGGTTCACAAATATCTATGCAATTTTTCTGTGAAAAATATATTGACAATTTGATTCTTTGAACAATCTCTTTACAGAACTATATCTTATTGTTTTTTTTTTTCCTTTTAAAAGTTAGGTTTCCTGAAGAACAAATTAAGAATTTAAGTAAGTATATTGAAATAAACATTAAATAGTAATGTGCTTTAAAATGTTATTTTTATTTTTAAATCCGACTGAAAAGTTTTAAACAAATAGGTAGGTGTAGTCTGCGTTGACCCTAAGATTTCCTCAAACTTAATTAAAGCGAAAAATTGCAAAACTTAAAGTAACAAAATTACAATAATTTTATCGATATAAATAATCGACCTTTTGGTCGCCGTAACATGTATGAGAAATAAATTGCTTTTGCGCATGTGTGAGTGTACGTCAAGCGTAGTGGTTGCGTTAGTGTGACAACCGATAGCACATCGCGACCTAAGTGCGTGTGGCGTATTTGTGTAAATAAATAATATAATATAACTGCGTACGTCTACGTTACTCTATCACTCGCTGTGGCTGTTATAGTGTTTGGTGTGGTCAGGGTCCTTCCTCTATAGTCTGTGTCACGGTACCGGTCAGCATTGTTCTGTGGTTTGTATATTCTGTGGTGTGGTGACTAGTCTGAGTCTGTGGTGGTGTGGTGGTGGTCACAGAGTACTTTTTGTGGTGGTAGTGACATCGAAGAGTAAAGTAATAACAGAGAGAAAGAGTAGAAACTCTGTGGTAAAATTTGCATGTATGGAAAGTGCCTCTAGTTTGGTGGGTGAATTAAGGCTATAATAATATATACCTACCTACCTATAGGTATGCATACTTACTATAATAATATGTAGCACCTATTTATTATACTCTTTGAGCGAGTTTGTGTTATGGTAACAGTCAGGGAAAAAAAAACACGTATGGAGTTCAGAAAATGTCCTTTTATTATTATCAAACATAAATTGTATTAATATTTATTCTTTTTATACTTAATTAAATTAAATTAAGGAATAACATAACACTTTTTCTTGGTTATAATAAAGATAATACGGTACGGTATGGTAATAAACACTTACATAAAACATCACAGCCAAAAATACAATATCATACAGTCATGTTAACAAAACAACAAAAATAACAAACGAAAATCAAAGTGGTAACAATATTATGAAATAGAAACAAAACAAAACAAATAACAGTAACGAGAAACAATTTTCAACGGAATTGCGCATCAATGTCGGGAAAGTCGGAGTTGACAATGGCGACAATGACATTTATTTGACCAAGACAATGGCTGCCGGAAGGCATCGGTTGATAACTTTCGTTGGTAGTGGTGAAGGTATAGCAGTGCTTCTGGTTGTGTTACGAATTTTTTCGATTTCAGTGAATTTCACAAGCGTGAACTGCAATCGAGACTATTCTTTGTGTTTGTGTTGTAGCATAAGGTTTGTTTTAACTGGTTTTAATACTTATTAACTTTTTTATATTTTAAAGATTTTTCCCTCTACCCACCATGGATAACAAAAAACCCCCAGACACTCCTGATCCCTTTGATTTTACTCCGGTTTTAACAGTCTCGCTCCCCGATAACAATGTGCTAAACGAATTAATGGATTCCGAATCTGCAAGTAGGAAAAGAATGGCTACTTCTTCCCCGGCCACTGTAATGAATCCTCCAAAGCTCCCCAAAAAGGAAATTGGAAGACAGTCTTACACGATAAGGGATAATCCGCCATACATTGTACACGTTTCTTTGAAGGATGGCCAATCCCCAGGTACTGTTCTGCACCCGGTTAAATTTGGAATGTTTCTAACAAAAAATAATTACAGCAACATTTCTAACGTTGCACTTTGCAAGTTACAATTTAAAAGAGTCTAGTATAAAAAACACTTAATAATAACAAACCTATGTACACTTTAAGTTTACTATTTAAAAAAAAAAAACTCTTAAAATAGCCTAGTATAATATTTATAAGTAAACCTAACACTTAAATACAGCATTAAAATTAAATAATATTATACGGAACCTTCGAGCATTTATTAAACTTAAAGGGTCTTCATTCTATGCGCCCGCGCATCTCTAAAACGATCACTGCCGAGCGTAGCGGAGTGTCGATTCAGTTGGGCTCGGGAAAGACGATGACTAGTCAAATTGTGAGCGCTTGAGGTGATGGCTGTGTCACTTGCTCCTGATCGCACCTAAATAATTTTGCTAAATACTCGTACGTCGCGAAATCCCTCTAGGGTAAGTTCCCATGTATTTTATTAGAAGTGCTATCTGTAAGGTGTTTCTAGAACTTCATAAAACTAGCTTTCTGCTGTATTCTTCCTATCTGGGACACTGTGACCTTTGGATCTTCGAAACGTGGTTCCGACAGCTTGCTTACGCTTCCGTTTCTGTCTGGATTTCCAGGATTCTAGTCTACCCTACAACCTTTCGCCACGTCGTGGTTCTAACGTCGAAGAGGACGTTTGGTGAAGATCCTCACGAGTGACTCACGCCTACCCTACTCTGAAGTTGCTAACCTACACTGAATCTGGAACTGGAGCTGTCAGTTGCGGGCAGTCGGAGACGGGACCATCGTCGCCTTGGAGACGGTTCAGGCCAGTGTTCCCTACCCTTTGCTATCCTCTGCAATCAAGATTTGATACGGCCACGGAAGTTAGGCAATAAATAATAAGTGTAAATTATCTTGGAGCTCTTGTTATTTATAAATCCCCTACTTACCTACCTGCTGACAACCCTCTAAAGGGCCAGTGTCGCACATTCTCCTAGATAGTGTCAAACGCCTGGGAAGGAACCGGGTGTCAGTGGAGTTTAAGTCACACCAGGATGCAAATAGTTTCTTAATTAGTCAAACTTTAATACAAAACAACTTTATTGCAACAATCTCACAATTTAATATTACCCGTTTAGGTCTAGTTAGAGACGTACCAACTGAATGGACAGAAGATGAGGTCATAGACAACATCAAGGTTCCCGTTGGATGCGGTCCCGTTATAAAGGCAAGGAGAATGAACAGAAAGGTGACCTCTCTGGGTGTTACAGAATGGAAACCCACACAAACCGGTCGAGAGATATATGTACCCGACTATTCAATGTTTTAATTGTTGTCGTTTCGGTCTCACACGTACAGTATGTCGTTCACAGCCCCGCTGTTTTAAATGTGGTCAACACCACCCAGGTGATGGATGCCAAGTTTCCACTGACTGTGCCATTTGCATATCTTGTTCTGGCAACCATTATGCCAATGATAAGGCTTGTCCTGAATTGGGTCGGCAGAAGGGTATATAAAAGCCCTTATGGCAGACAAATTTGTTTCATATGCAGAAGCAAGTCAGGTTTTTCCTCCAGTTTCGCGATCATATGCAGAAGTGTCAAGAGTATCACAAAAATCCAAACTGACAACCAATTCACATCAGTACCCTAGTCCAGCTCCACAAAACATTCACACTCCACAAACAGTCATTCTCAAACCAAAATCCCATGCTCCTCATTCACCTAGCTACGATAGGCAGGCTCATCAAGCCTTTACTCAGGATTACTCCTTCTCTCCTTCCCAAAACGGTTGTGCCTTCCCTAGGGAAGGTGCTGGTACTTCTAATAAACCTGAAAACATTCTAAATATTATAGCCAATATGCTAATAACTGTATTAGCTAACCCTGCACAATCGTTACCTGACCACGTTGCCAATAAACTGACTTCAATTGTCCAATACATTAATAATGTTCCATCCCCTGACATTCCTGCAATGGAACGTGAGGAGTATTTCTCCCAGGAAACCTGACCTACTCTTTTTAATTTTTAATTTAATAAATTTAAACCATTGCTGAGACGTGGCTTCGTCCTGAAAGCAATTTCAGGATCCCGTGTTTCAGTGGTGTTCGCCATGACAGATCAGATGGATATGGAGGATGTGCTTTGTTCATTAATAACAAAGTATCATTCTCCCAGATCCCTCTACCCTTCATTAGTGACAACATTAATGTTGTTGCTGTTAAGGTTGAGGGTATAAATGTTTTTTCTTTTTATATTGCACACCCACGTTTTGAGGATCTTGTTTTAATTAAAAATTTACTAAGTACTATAAACGGCCCATTATTTGTCATGGGAGATTTTAATTGTCATCACTACCGGTGGGGATCGGATTCCTGTGATAATACTGGTGTAGGCCTAGTGGATATGTTGGATGATCTTGACCTATGTATTAATAATGATGGCAGTGTCACACGTAGGTCCGGATTAGGACAGAGTAATACTTGTGTAGATCTAACAAGATCTAACTTGCTCATCCAGCATAGCCAGCCTTTTTATTTGGAGTCGTTTAGTTATGACATATGGGAGTGATCACTATCCCATCACAGTTGAAATTCCTTCTAAATCTCTTCCTGTTAAAACCTCCCCTCCTTTACTAAAGTACCAGCTGAACTCCGTGAATTGGGATCTTTATTCCAAAATTTTAGACCTACGTATCTCCTCCCTCCCATCCATCAATGTTGAAAATGCTCCAGACTGTTTTGCATCTTTTTCTAACACCATATCCGCTACAGCTGATGATTGCTTCCCTACTAAAAAACCACCTAGAGGCAAAATCCCTTCTCCGCCTTGGTGGGATAGGGAATGCACTGCCATGGTCAGAGCTAGGAATGAGGCGGAAAAGACTTTTAACCTTGAAATGAACCTGGATAATCTTCTCGCTTTCAATAAGATACTGGGTAAGTCCAGGAAATTAAATAGAAAAAAGAAAAAAGCAGGCTGGATATCGTTCTGTAGTTCTATGAGTCCATCCACCCCAGCGTCAGTGGTGTGGCAAAGATTGAAAAGTTTTAGAAACAGTTTAAAACCATCTGTCACGAACATCTTATCTGTAGATTTGGGGTACAAGTTTTTCACTAAAGTTGCCCCAGTCTATGTTCCTAGTTTAGACGAAATAAACCTTGCAGGCCCTGTTACTTCAAATGATCCTCTTGATAAGCCATTTTCTCTTGAAGAACTTAAAACTGTTCTTAGTTATGTTAAGGATACCGCACCTGGTGTGGATGGATTCCCTTACTCTTTCATTGGAAAAGCGGGGGTGAAATTTCATCAATATTACCTGGACTTGGTCAATTTTTGTTTCATCTCTGGGTATATTCCTCCAGCTTGGAAGGCTCAAGTGGTTATTCCTCTGTTAAAACCCGGCAAAGATGCTAGTGATCATTGTTCTTATCGACCAATTGCTTTATCGTCTATTCTTATTAAACTTCTTGAACATTTAATTAAAAACCGTCTAGAATGGTTAGTTGAAAATATAAAACTGCTCCCAACGACTCAATTCGGCTTTAGGAAAAGTCTGGGTACTACTGATAGTGTGGGTATCCTCACATCAGAGATCCGGATCAGAGTCTGTGGTAGCCATTTTTCTAGACATTTCAGCTGCTTATGATTCTGTCCTCCTCCACGTGCTCAGGCAAAAGCTGCATGAGCTGAGAATACCGGCTAGGATTATTCAGATCATCTGCACTATTCTTTCCAACCGCACTCTTCAGTTGAGGATTCCAGGGGAAAACTCTGAGCAGAGGGTGACCTGGCGAGGCTTACCTCAGGGATCCGTTATTAGTCCCATACTATATAATATTTTATACTTCAGATCTCCCTTCATGTTTAAATTATAATTGTAAAATCCTTCAATATGCGGACGATATTGCATTATTGGTCTCTTGCAGTTCCATAGAGGATGCCGCCCTATTTTTAAATGTCTCTTTATCTTCATTAAACCAATGGCTACTCGATCACGGGTTGTCTTTGAGTGCTCCTAAGAGTACAGCAGTTATTTTTACTCGCAGACGTCTTATCCCCCAGGTAGATATTAACATAGATGGTCAAGCTATCCTGATCAAGGAAAAGGCCAGGTTTCTGGGAGTTACCCTGGACTCAAAAATGTCAGGTGTGGATCATATCAACAATGTGGTTAAAAATGTGGGCGCTCAGTATCAGTCCTAAAGGCTTTATCTGGAGTCTGGTGGGGAGCCCAACCATACACACTAAAATTAGTGTACAATGCTCTGGTCAGAAGTGTGATGGACTATTGCTGCTTCTTACTTGAGCCGTATAATAAAGAGGCGCTTCGTAAGCTAGACGACATTCAAGCCAAATGTCTTAGGATTGTCATAGGAGCAATGAAATCCTCTCCTATAAATGCTCTCTAGGTAGAATGTGCAGAGCCCTCCCTTAACCTTCGTAGACAATACTTGGCAGATCGCTTCCTTTCAAAAGTTTTCGCCCTTTCGTCCCATCCCTTACTTCCCATCTTAGAACAAATCCACCTATCTTTAGAAATATCCCCTTATTAGAAATGTAAGTCACTTCCCCCGTTGATCAATAGGTACAGCGAGCTTAAAAACCTCTCCTCACCTGTTTGTCAATATCCCACCCTACCAGTATTTTCTTCCGCATACGAGGTGGTCCACTTTAGGCCAAAAGTTGTCTTGGACTTTGGCATTTCAAGTTCCGAGGACGTAAAGGGTGACTTTGATCGGGCTATCGAGAGGTACTGGAGGGGTTGGAATTTATTCTACACGAATGCATCTAAATTTATACAGGATGTACAGGAATTGCAACATACTTCCAGAATTCCAGAATTGCCCTACTCTTTCAGTGCCCTCCAGAGGTTTCGGTATTTACAGGGGAATGTATTGGCATTTCAGAAGCAATTAATTTCATAAAATCACATAATCTTCAAAATTCGGTAATTTTCTCAGATTCTCGCAGTAGCATTCAGGCTTTAGTCAAAAACAATTAAAATCAAAAATTCATAGTAAAATCATTATTGACATTCAAAAACTCTTAATTTGCTCTAACAACAATTTAAACATTGAAATAGTTTGGATTCCCAGTCATTCGGGTATAAATGGCAACGAGTGCGCCGACTCGCTGGCTAAATTTGCTACATCCAACCTTGTTGACCAAAAACATTATGTTGTTCATAGTTATGACACTAAACTTAAAATGCATAACTCGTGGTCAGTAGTGTGGCAGATGAGTTCAAAACTCAAGGGGGCGTACTACGCCAGTATCCAACCCGAGATCCAACGGAAACCTTGGTTTTTTAAATGCACCAAATTATCCAAAAGAACTATTTCATCTTGGTGTAGACTCAGACTCGGTCACTGCTGCAGTCCAGTATTCCTTAATAAGATTCGTGTTCGTGATAGTTCCTTGTGCGAATGCGGTCTTGATGAGGGTACTCTGGACCATATATTTTTTTCATGTCCTTCAAATTCACAATCTTTTGAATTGTACCATAAACTTCCCAAAATTAAAATCACCCTTCCTACTAACTTCCATTCCCTCTTAATTAACTTTTCCCCTAAACTAATCCAAGTCCTAGCAAAATTTTTAAATGACAATGATATAAAAATGTAGTCTGGTGTGTAATAATAATCATAAATCTAAATGTAAATATCTATTTTTTTTAGTAGAGAAATTATTTATGTATTTATTTAATTAAAAAAAACTAACAAAACTTGTCTTGTCCTTTCGATAATAACTAACATTAACAATTACCAACTACCACAAAGTGAAAGTTCGACGGCTCATCTCGCTGTGCTGCCGTCACCACATGATGCTGGCAGAATAGTCGACACCGGCACAGTTGCCAAAGAAAAAAAAAAAATGGCTGCCAAGTTTTTTTTGCCACTAGGCTGTAGATGTCGCTGCCGCCTATGGAATTGATGACAGTGCTAAGTGTGTGTCATTTGTGTGCCCCGAGTCGAGTGACATTTTGTAATTGTAATTTGTATGATGTACGGAATTGTGGATTTTAAGTCGGCTATAATTATTTACTTACTGTGTTGTTGTGGTGGCTCCTAATTAGGTACTCAATTAAAAGTACAGAAAAATAATTTTGAGGTAGTCTACAATATAATGAGTGAAGAAATAAGGAATGATGATGCCATGTGCAAAACTGTAACTTCTGTCGGCAACTCTTGGGTAGTATGCAAATCTAAATCGCATCCAGGACATGTATACTATTTTAACAGTTTAACTGGGGAAACTGCGTGGAATTTAAGTGATGCAGAGGTAATATAATTTATTTTTATTTCGTTTTTAATTTTATTCGAATCCGCTGTAATGATGGTATTTGAAAAACAAAACAGTTGGCAAATATTTTATATATTATTATATGTAATTGAATAGGAGCACACACGTTTTTCTTTATAGAAACTTCATATTAATATCTACATTACAATTGTCCATAACTATGGACAACGAAAGGGATCCAACCCACATTAGGTGTAATGTTATTATAAAACAAATTTTAGTAGCATTAGTTAACTGCCTCATTGGTCTAGTGGTAGCAAACGCTACTGCTGAGCATGGTTCTGGGTTCAATTCCAGGGACAGGCAAAATGTTTCCATCTAGGATTTCTCAGGAGATTTGTTTGTTTGGTTGATGGCAATAGGCTAGCCCCGCGTGATGTTATGTTGATATGTACAGACAGTTTATGGCTAGTATATTAACAATGCAATAAAGGGCATGCGAGTTCTTTCAATATTTAAATTCAAGTTTGTAATACCTATATCCCAAATTGTTTACGAGCACATTCGAGGAAGTATTTTTTAAAAGCCACTGGCAGCCTCATGGAAGCATTAGAAAGAAGAGGCTAACAAACCTCCCATTTGCCGATGACATAGTCCCTTTTACCCCCACAGCTCTAGAATTCAAGACCATGCTCCAAGAACTTTAGCTTCAGGGTGGGACTTGAATTGGTGTAAAATCCAGCTAATGACTATGCATAGGGTAGGTGTGCAGGAAGCACATTATGTTGATGAGTATATTATTATCTTCTTGGGCCAGTTAGTCTCTTTTGAAAACAGGCAGAAAAGAGAAATCAATCCCTGAATCGAAAATGCCTGGAAAAGCTATTAGTTCATGAAGATGTTAATGAAGGGTGATCTATGAATGTCCCTGAAGTGCAAACTCATCAACTTGTGTATCATATCTTGCCTGTCCTAACCTACAGTGCAGTGGATTTTGCTAAAGAGCAATGGAATACAGCAATTTGGGTGATTAAGACAAGATAAAATTCGGCACACCATGCTGCGTTCCAAAACTAGACGTAGGAAAGAAGGCTGCCTGGATCAAATAGGGTTGGGTGGGTCACATCATCCCCATGAACACTTGACTGCTTGGCAAAAGTCACCACACAATGGGTGCATGTTGCATGAAGAATGACAGCATTGTTGAGGTCGGGCCAAAACAGGGTGGCAAGACGATATGAACGAGGGCTGGCTCGAGGTAGCGCAGGAAAAGAGTTCCTGGAAGGACTTGCCTTTGCCTAGCAGTGGAACAGCATAGGATAATAATAATATTTTTTTTTTTTTGTGCTCATCTGCAATCGGTGATCTACCATAAGCAGATAGTTTGTGAGGTTTAGTCACGTCAAGTGCATCCTCCAGCGAGAATAGCTACTTATTGTATTTACGCGATTGTACTTTTCCTAGAGTATGTCTTTTCTCTTAAGACGTTTTTGATAGCTGCGCGTGGTTAGACTCGCCGCAAGTACGTTCGGATGATTTTCCAGCCGCTTTTGATATTTTTGTGACGAGGCCTGGATTTCCTCTTTTATAGTGGTCATATTTAGGTGTGCGTGGATTTCGGAGTTAGTAATAAACCACGGGACATGCGCAATTGTTCTTAATATTGTGTTCTGCATTCTTTGTAAGATTGCGATGTTTGTATTACTTGCACTGCCCCAAAGTTGGATGCCGTATGTCCAGGTTGGTTTTAATATGGAGTTGTATATTAGTAGTTTATCTATCGACAACTTGCTATTTCGACCCAGCATCCAATAGAGGTTTCTGTGCCGTATATTGAGTTCTTCTCTCTTGCTTTTGATATGCTGGTTCCACGTCAGACGGCGATCCAAGTGCATGCCCAGATACCTCACGCTATCTTTGTGTGGCAATGTAGAGTTTTCCAGGCATACAGGAGGGCAGTTTTCTCTCCGAAGTGTGAAAGTGACCTGCACTGACTTTGTTGTGCTAGCTTTGATCCTAACCTGTTTCTGGGCTGCTACAAGCCAAGAGGGACCAAATCCCCTCTGAAAGTGTGGTCATGATGCCTTGGGAAAGCATCATGTTTATACTCCCAACCCCCCTTTTAGTATGAAAATGTCTGATAACGAGAATGCGATGTCATGCGATCCGGCTAACCCCCGGCGCTCACAGGTACCCGGGCCTGCGAGTGTGAAATATGTTACCGAAGACCGCACAGGGGTGGGTGACCAGGCCCCTGTGTTGGTAAATGTGCCTGGCAGCAGCAGCAGCAGCAGCAGCAAGAAGCTTATCCAACAAGCCTTCCATCCAGGCTTGTTTACGAGACCAAGATCCTCTTCCCTGGGGAGTAATCAACAAATCGGAGCTCGTTCAACCTCCGATAACAAACCCTTGACTTCTAATGATACAGAGATGGAGATCACACCAATTTGTCCTCCACCATGGCAAAGAGTCCCTGTCACTAGAACTCCAAAGAGACAAAAAATCTCAAACAGTCCCTCTCCTGAAACAGTAAAAACCTCAAACAGATTCACTGGTCTAACAATTGATCTTACTGAAACCAATACGTTACCCAAAGATAAACGACCCACTAAACCACCACCAATAGTTTTATATGGTATAGAAGACGTCAATAAGCTCACTGAACTACTTGAAACTGTTGTTGACAAGCACCAGTTTACTTTCAAAATTGTCAACCGAAGCCAGTTGAGAATAAGTAGCTTAGACATTGAAAGCTATAAAGAAATTATAAAAGTAGTTCGAGAAAATGGGCTGATTGGTCACACCTTTAATCGGAAAGACCAGAGGTGCTTCAGAGTGGTAATAAGAAACCTGCATCCAACAACACCAATGTCTGCCATTAAAGAAGACATTGAAGCTACAGGGAACAAAATCACTGGACAAATCATCAATGCAAAGTTTGGGCCGGACAAAAAATCAACATCCACATTTTTTGTGAATCTTGCACCTGGACCAAATAACAAGGCTGTGAAAGAACTGAAATACATATACCATCAATCTGTTGTCATAGAGGACCCGAGGAAGCGAGAATCGATAGTTCAATGCCAAAGATGCCAGCAATATGGGCACTCGAAAAATTATTGTATGCGCCCATATCGCTGCGTAAAATGTGGACAATCACATAAAACATCGGAATGCCAAAAAAGAGATCGCACAACACCTGCCCAGTGTGCACTATGTAACGGTTCACACCCAGCGAATTACAAAGGATGTGAAGTATACAGGGAAACCTCCTAAGACGTTCAAAGCCAACTTATCAAACGGCAAGAAACCAGCAAACGCAAATCTCTACAACTGAAAAAACAAAAGATAGACCAGTGCCAAACCTAGCTGTTAAGACAGTTACAAATCCTGACACAACAAGAAAGTACTCTGATGTCACACGAAACAAAAACGGACCAGATCATGAAATTACTAACTCACAACCTCTTTTGAACTTGGAACAGATATTAATTAAACAGACTGAGAAATTTGACCTAATCCTTCAACAGATGAGTACGCTTATGATGCTCATAACACAACTCGTAGACAAAATATCCAAATGACGGCATTTCGTATGGCAACATGGAACATAAACGGACTGACCCCAAACAAAAATGACACGGAAACGCTAATGATCCAACAAAATTGGGACTTGCTATTGATATCTGAAGCTCATTGCACCTCTGCCTCAAATCTTAAATTTAAGAACTACGAGTGTTATATCACCCTACACCCGGATGGGTCGGGACATGCTGGTACAGCGATTATCGTCAGGAAATCACTGAAACACCACATTATGCCTGAATACAAAACCTATCACATCCAGGCTACAACAATAGCAGTCGAAGACAGAAACGGCTATTTTAATATCTCTGCAGTATACTGTCCACCGAGACATAATATATCCAAAGAGATGTATACAGAATTCTTTGAGACACTTGGCAATCGGTTCTTAGCAGGCGGAGACTGGAACTCCAAAAACACGCACTGGGGTTCTAGATTAACTAGCACCAGAGGAAGACAGCTAAAGCTCAGCATAGAAGCTAATAAATTATGTACAGCTTCCACGTGTGAACCCACATACTGGCCGACGGATACTTCTAAAATACCAGATCTGCTCGACTTCTTTATTATGAAAGGTTTTTCCTGTCACTATGTGAAGTGTGAGTCCTGCTACGACAGGGTGAATATTCGACCTTTAAACCGCCGTCATTACCTTCCGCCAAAAGTTGATGAAGGAGAATATCGTTAATGAAATATTTCATCAATTCCCAGAATCTGCTTAAGGACCAGAATCAGGAATTGCTGAAATATTTCATTAAATATATTCTCTTTCATCAACTTTTGGCGGAAGGTAATGACGGCGGTTTAAAGGTCGAATATTCACCCGACAGCTCGTCGGACCACACACCAGTCCTGCTCACCCTTAGCACGGAGATTATTGAACACGAAAGCCCTGAAAGGCTGTATAACAAGAAAACAGACTGGAACTCATTCAAAGAATACATTGACGAGAACATCAAGCTGAAAGTTGCCCTTAAGACGCCTGATGAAATTGAAAACGCAACGAAATTCATTACAAACCTCATTCAGGAAGCCTGCTGGAGGAGCACACCTCTACTTGACCCTAAAAAACGGATAAATAACTACCCTCTTGAAATAATAAAAGAGGTCTTAGAAAGACGGAGGGTGCGCCGAGTCTGGCAACTAAGCAGACTTGCATCTGATAAAACTAATTGACTTGGCACAATAAGACTTGAGACCCAAGTGGAATCGCTTACACCCTCTGCAGCCACTGATTACTCACTATGGAAATTTACAAAGTCGTATGACAGACCACAGCTGGCAAAACCTCCGCTGAGAAACAACAATGGCTGGGCACGCACAGCGCAGGAAAAGGCAAACTTATTCGCAGAACATTTATCGAATGTGTTCAGCCTGAATCACGCTAGTGACACAGATTCTGAGAGAGAGGTCGAATCTGTTCTAACCCAGCCTATACAAATGTCGCTCCCACCTGCACCGGTCACAGTAAGAGAAGTTTGGGGGACCATTGTTGGCCTGAAAGGCAAAAAGGCACCAGGATATGACCTCATTACAAAGGAAATTTTGAGACAGCTTCCAAGAAAAGCGGTAGTTTTCCTAACTATGCTGTATAATGGAATACTAAGGGTTCAATACTTTCCGGACCTGTGGAAAGTGTCACAAATTCTTACGATACACAAGGCAGGGAAACCAGCAAATCAAATCACCTCGTATAGGCCTATCAGCCTTTTGCCTATCTTGTCTAAAGTCTGTGAAAAATTGATCCTTCGTCGAATTATGCCTCTATTAGAAAACAATAATACCATCCCAAATCATCAATTTGGCTTTAGTCAGCAACATTCCACTATTGAACAAGTACATAGAGTAGTTGAGAAAATAAGAAAATCTCTAGAGGAAAAAGAGTACTGTTCATCTGCATTCTTGGACATCCAGCAGGCATTCGACAGGGTTAAGCACGAGGGTCTTCTCTTTAAGATAAGAACAAGTCTTCCGCACAGCTACTACATTCTTCTGAAATCTTATCTCACAGGCAGAATCTTCCAAGTAAAGGAATCTGACTCAACCTCCAAATTCTACAACATAAGAGCAGGTGTGCCTCAGGGCTCGGTGTTGGGACCGATTTTGTATAGCTTATACACCTCGGACCTACCACAAGTGGACGGAGTCATGACTGCTACTTATGCCGACGACACAGCTATAATGGCGAGTAATAAGCAGCCTGAACTGGCCACAGAGCAACTCCAACAAGGCCTAGACGAAATTACAAAGTGGCTTCAAAATAAAAAAATGTTTTTTTTTTTTAATATGGATTCTGCATCCTGCAGTGCTATTCTGTACAAATCTCATCGTGAAAACTTAGGTGAGGTGAGCATGGAGTGAGTCGTCAATAGTGTCGATCCCTAGCATCAGTGGAATGATACCTCACTTCACCTACATTTTCACGGTGAGATTTTTACAAATTAGACTGGCTGTGCTATTGTGTAGTGTTTTTAGTTTTTATCTAAATGACTTTGCTACCTATAGGTATTCATTATTATATCTGTTCATTATTTTAATTATTAACTAATTTTGGTAATCAATAAGAAATCAATTCCTTAGCTAAAATGATAAAAATGTACTTAATAGATTATTTAACAGGTGTTTTTTTACAGATTGAAAAGGCAAAACATAGAACAAAACGTCTTGAACACCTACCGGGCACTAAGCCTACAAAATGTCCAGAACCAAAGGAAAAACCACCTAGTACTCCATTAAATAATGATTCACAACCACCTCAGTCACTCCCTCGTGAACAATTAGTAATTAATAGGAATTCAGAACAACAATCCTCAGATTTAATTTACCCAAATATTGCAAATAATAATTCAACTTTTTGTACTCCTTTTAACCAAATACCAGGGGTAATGCAGGGCACCCAGATTAATAATCCTGCTTCAATAGAACCTGTATGTAATTTGAATTCATTTGATAATCCTTTAAGTACATATCATTTAAACACTACTCCTATGGTCTATAATCCCAACGTATGGGCTGTTCCTCATCCACAGCAAGTTTTCATTGCACCCGGTTTAGCTAATGTAATGAACCACAATCCAGGCTCTCTGAATGTTGCCTACAATCAAACTGTATCACAACCTGCAACAGGAGTTGTTTTCAGTAGTTTTGAAAATACAACTCAGTCTGTATTAACTACGAGTGGTGCACGGGTATTTTATCCAAGACACTTTAATTATGACCAAGATGCCAAGCACACTATAAAAAAAAAAATTGGATTCACAAATAAAAATGATTTAAGGCAAAAGTTATCATTTAAGAAAAGATTTAATAAGAAATCTAGTATTCCAGGAGGTATTTATTTTCTTTTTATTATAATCTTAATAACATAATGCTAATAATCATCATTATTTTAAAGATACCATTTTTTTAGGATCTGGTTTTTTAAAAACTATTCCAAGGAAAACCGATATTGCTGCTCATATTGCTAATAAAGTTGAAGAAATTAATTTAAATGATTTGAGTACTGGAATGGTATGTAATAGCATTTTTTTTTTTTGTTGGATGAAATTATCATTTTTGGACTTATTAAATATTTATTTTTCAGGAGAGCAGATGTCAAGAGACACAATTGCATGAAACATCCTCTAAGATTGATTTGGGGCCTTTAAAAAGTCTTGCGCCCTCTGATTCCAATTCAGATACTTGGTTTATTGTTGTTGATCTGGAAGTACTGCTACATGAATTTAAATTTCTGACTACATTAACAGATTCAGGTAACAATAGCACTAATAGCAGGACTCCGGCAATCTCAAACCTACTGAGTTTTAATATAGGTACAGGGTGTAAGTGTAAACAGTGGCAACCTTTTAAGGGGTCCATTGTATTCATCATTATGAACAACTTCCACTATGGGACCAAACCTGTAATTGCGAAAAAAAATTCAGCTGTTCAGTG
Source organism: Dicycla oo (assembly GCA_948252095.1). Classification (NCBI taxonomy): domain Eukaryota; kingdom Metazoa; phylum Arthropoda; class Insecta; order Lepidoptera; family Noctuidae; genus Dicycla; species Dicycla oo. The sequence continues at coordinate 24,059,032 of OX411709.1, forward strand.
CATTTTGACGAATTATGCGAACATAAATGTACTGAACAGCAGATTTTTTTTCGCGTTTTCCAGGTTTGGTTCCAAAGTAAAAGTTGTTCATAATGATGAGTACAATGACACCTTAAAAGGTTGACACTGTTTATACTTGCAGCCTGATATTCCGTTGTTACTACTACGATTTTTCTGCACGATTTATACGAAGTCAATGATTTTTATCGATTGTTATTACAATCCCAACAGTTGGAAACCCTTTTTGTTAAAAAAAAACCTCGATTGTGATTGTTGTCTGATTGAGCAACTTTCTGTCAGGGAATCACTCGCCATAGAAACATTGGGTTGAAAAAGTTTTTCTTCTTCACATTCTGCCTCTAATTGATTTTTTTTTTATTAGGTTAGAGGATTGCATATAAGCAAGTAATTATAGTTAGATTCTTTCAAAATGTAAACCAGCCAATTATTCGCCATTATCTAATAGTATATTATTAGCTATTTATAGAATAATGAAAAAATGGCGAATAATGTCGAATATCGAATAATAGCGGCTAATCGCGGCATCTCTAAAACATATTGAGTGTTTTTCTTAAGGCGAAAGCGTCAGGGTAGCCCGTGAAATTCAAATTTTCTTACCTTTTTTTTTGCAATTTATAAGTCAGATTAGGTTTACGTTGATCAAAATGTAATTCGCGGCCATAACAAGGTTGTATTTACATAATTATAATCATTAATGTGATCAATACAACTCTTTAAGACCAGATAATTCTAATGAATGACCGTTTCATGAATTTAAGGAGTTGTATTACTGATTCTAATGATTATAATTCTGTAAATACATATTTGTTACGGCCGCGAATCATACTTTAGTTAACATACAATTTAATACTGACTTGCAAATTGCAAAAAACGTAAGAAAATTTGAATTTCGCGGGCTACCTGGCGCTTCTCACTTCTGGGCAGTAGAGGGAAATCTGAATCCTTATGAGATATGGGGAAACTGTCTTAGGAAACATTAGCTCCGTTTCATGAAAACAAAATTGGCGTACTTAATTTTTTTTGGTCAAGTGCGAGTTGCGCATAGAACTCGAAATGACAAAAATTGGCAATTTTTTAATGCCGTTCGGCTCTGTTTTATTTACCTAACTAGCATCATTGTATCGGAAGAAAAAATCTGGACAGCATAAGTGGCTCAAATTTTATAAAATATTTTTTTTCATAAAGTACCTAAGTAGGTACTGATAAGTACCTCATAAGACTAATACAAAAAACAAATAAATAATACAAAAATAATATATAATAAATAATGCATCAATAAATGTTCACTAAGGCTTCCATCTTGCTTTAGGTACGCGGGTACATTTAATTTCGGAACGCGTCTAGGGGCTCTAAACAAAGACGAGTGGCAAATATTATATTATATTTGATCAATTTCTGCTGTCCAGATTTTATTCTTTCGATCATGAAACAGAACACAACGGGGTTTTGCAATATTGGTTAATTTTAGTTATTTTTAACCAATAAAAAAAAAATGTTGTTTCAGTTTGTCTGAATCTTTTATTGTGATGCTTATTTGACCAACATATAAAATATGCCACATTTTTTTATAAACAAGGAGCTAGTGTTTACTAAGATAGTTTCCCCGTATTTCTTAAGGATTCGGATTGCCCCTTTCAGTCCCAGTAAAAAAGAAAACACTCAGTCTAGGGGCCCTGACTTACGTGTCGTAGGTCTCGCTGGTTTGAATTAACGCTGCTCTCAAAACGGTGAAGGAAACCCAGTGAGGAAATCGGCATGTCTTAGAACAGAAAAATTCGAAGACGTGATGTGACATCCACTAATCCGCACTGGGTCCGCGTGGGTAGTCCATCTCACAGAGGAGGTCTGTGATCCGGCATGGAAATGTAGACTGGTTATGCTTATAGTAATTTAAATTCACACTAGCTCTACGCTCGCCACTTCGCTCGCGAGGTATTCTTACTGTCCCCTTGATACTTCAACGCATCCTCCACCCCATATAAAGGGTAGTTTATACTATGTTTATTATTTCCCTAGATATAAGTATGTGTGCCAAGTTTTAAGTGTCTAAAGTTCTAAACCGAAGAAATAAGATTCATACAAACTGTATTAATAATTAATACAGTTAGTATGAGTCATCTTATTTGAAACAATAATTATTTAACTAATTATTATTATTACTTGTTTTTTTATTTTAAATCATTTGATACATTTCTATTATTTGACCCTTTAACCAGCTGTTCCCTACATTTTGACGAGGTATACGAACATAAATGTTGGCAACATTAGATTTTCTTTCGCGATTTGAGGTTTGGTCCTATAGTAAATGTTGTTTATAGTGATGATTACAATGACCCCTTAAGAGGTTGTTACTGCTTTAAATTACACCTTGTCTATAAAATTTAAAATCTATAGAACAGCCCATTTTTTCGCGATTTTTGTTCAAGTTAAAGTTGTTAATAATGATGAGTTCAATGATCCCTTTTCGGGTTTTGAGTTATTTCAATTATAATTAGAGAATTTCGTTTTTGAAACGAAAAGCAGAGCCGATCTTCGTTTTAAAACTAAGAATTCTATTTGTGGATGAGCTGAATTAATGATGTTGGGTACCAGAAAATAACTTGCCTCCAAATAAAGTTTTTCTAGTCATCATTTATAATTTTTAGGGTTCCGTACCTCAAAAGGAAAAAAGATCGGCCGAGTGCGTGTCGCACCAATGAAGCGTTCCGTATTTGGGATGAATTTATCCCAAGAACAAACTTAACATTGTAGTTGAAAAATTGTCCCATACATCGATATACGTCACGTCAATTCTCCAACTGCAAAATTATGTTTGTTCCCACAAAAAAACAATTTTCGGAATTTTTCCTTTACTTGTGCTGTGAGACCTTGCTTCTTGCGAAATCTCATGATTCTAGGTCAGTGGGAAAAGTACCGTATAGGTTTTGATTCCCTTGTGAAATCGAAAAATTTGCGACATAAACGGTCATATCTTTTGATCGCATTCACTTACAAGTTTGATTTTTTCACAGCTGAAAGAGATCATAGACCCGAGTATTTGATATAAATTTCAACTTGATAGCTCTACGCGTTCCTGAGAAAAAGGGTCTTGACAGACAGACGGACAACAAAGTGACCCTATAAGGGTTCCTTTTTCCTTTTGAGGAACGGAACGGAACCCTTATAGGATCACTCCTGTGTCTGTCTGTCTGTCCGCCTGTCACAGCCACCGTTGCTCCGAATCTAATGTACCGATTAAGTTGAAATTTGGTACACGTATGAATTTCTGTGACCCAAACACGGACGTGTCACGTAAATAAATTGAATATAAGGGGTCAATTTTGGGGCGCAAATAAGAAAAGTAAAAAAAAGTTTTCAAACTGTACCGTGTACATATCAAATGATAATTTTCAAATAAACTGTTTTAAAGTAATTTAAAAAATATATGAAATTTGACCATTCGCCCCTTTATCTCCGTAACTACTGAGCCTAAAATTTTGAAAAAAAAAATACAGAACATAGTTCTATATCTATAGATTACAGGAAAACTTATAAGAAGTCTATAGTCTTAAAATAACATGGCAAATCTCTAAATATTCTGCATACAAACTTACATTTGCGGTTGGAATGTATGGGAGAACATGTTTTTCAACTACAATATTACGTTTGTTCTTGGGATAAATTCATCCCAACTACTGAACCCTTCATTGTGCGTGGTCCGACACGCACTTGGCCGGTTTTTTATTAGGTATCATTGTTAACTTTTTTCTTTTATGATTAGTAATGAAATATGAAAACTTATTGTAAGCGTTTAAATAGAATCATTTAAAATTCTACATTTTGTAAATAAATTGTTACAGATGAAAAATGCCACCTTATGGTTCCAACGCGGGTCATGGAGGAACTTAAAAGCTATGTTACTATTTCTGAAAATATCCAAGCGAAACGTATTCTACGATTTTTGTCCCAACAGATTGAGATTGGTCATGCATATATGGGTAAGATATTAAAGCAATATGACAGATTTAAGGCCATCAAACCTTTATAAAGGCTCAAAGTCTCGACATCAAGTCAAGTCTAAGTCACACTTTGTGAAGAAAATCGTGTCGCGTATGAGGGGTCAATCGATTCGTTATTATGGTTCGGGTAACATAGTAGGTGTAGGCTACTTTTTAATAAAACACTAGTCAAGAGCAAACCCATCTCAAAAAATAAAAAATACAAGTAAAGATAAGAAATAAGATTTCATAGTTTTCCTTTCATTTAATTTATCATGTTTGTTAGAGGGATTCGATCCTTATGACCCCGAATGATGCCATAAAAGTACAGGGTGTTATTTTTCGGATTTTAGCCGGTTCGATTCCCGAGTGTGGCAAAGCGAATTTTCTAAAATCTTTGAACGCAGATTTGTTTCTTTTTAAATATAAAGGAATGTTGCCTTTGTATAAAATCTGCTATTTCCAGTATTTAGAGTACTTTCCCTCCAGGTGAGGTTAAAAAAATTGCATCTGTAGGTATATACAGTAGGTATGTTAATTAACGAAAGGCGCTCCCGTTAACGCGCAATAATATAGCGTCCATACAAAATAATCGACCGTTCCCTACATTACGTTCACATAACTCGTCAAAATGTAGGGAACTTCAGTTTTCTTTTTCGCGAATTTTTGAATGGTAATATTTTTTTAGCATGTATGGACGTTATAATAGGTTGGGGAAAAAGTTTCTTCGCATTTTTTAAGAAAATTCAAAACATTTTTTAATATAGTTTATTTACATTTAACTAAAGTATGTAGGTACCATTTTGTTCGATAACTTTTTGCCATCTTGTAGGTAGGGACATGATCCCATTGCTATAGAAATTTTGGGACTTCTGGTCAAAATACCGCGACAAGTGGTTTTGGCAGTCCTCTCGTGATGTTAACCTGACACTGCCTAAAGAATTCTGAAGAGACCGAAACAGGTGGAAATCTGAAGGTGCAAGGTCAGGACTATACGGCGGATGCATTAACACCTCCCAGCCAAACTCTCTTAATTTTTGCTGAGTGGATAAAGATGTGTGAGGTCTAGCGTTATCATGATGAAAAACCACACCCCTTTTGTTGATTAATTCCGGCCGCTTTCTCTCAACTTCTTGCTTTAATCTCATCAGTTGTTCGCAGTAAGGTTCAGAATCGATGGTCCTGCCTGGTGGTAACAGCTCATAATGAATAATGCCCTTCCAATCCCACCACACACACAGCATCACCTTGTTGCGAGTTAACCCGGGTTTCGCCACAGTCTGTGAAGCCTGACCGGCCTTTGACCACGACCTTTTTCGCACGTTCTTGTCTACGTGATCCACTTTTCATCACGAGTTATCAGCTTCTTCAAAAATGGTTCGGTTTCGTTACGTCGTAATAAAGAATCACAAATGAGTACACGGTTCATTAGGTTTTTTTCAGTGAGCTCGTGAGGTACCCAAATGTCGAGCTTTTTTGTGTACCCAGTTTTTTTCAAATGCGCCAAAACTTGTTTTGTGGTCAATTTCCAGTTCTTCAGCTACGTCGTAACTACTGAAATGCCGATCTTGCTCCACTTTTTCAAAAATGGCATCCATTTTATCCGTAATAGGGCGACCAGAGCGACGTGCATCTTTGACATCAAAATTTCCGGATTGAAAACGCTTAAACCAAATTTGTGCTACTCTCACAGACACTACACTAGGTCCATAAACATCGCAAATTTTATTCGCGGCTTGCGTTGCATTTTTACCTTTTTTGTAGTAAAATTTTAAAATGTATCGAATTTCTTCACTAGATTCACTCATCTTGACGGTACGAAAAACAAATGAAAATCACACATTTTCCTAATTTGAATTTGGAATTATGTTCTTTAAAATTTAAACTTTCAATGATACCAAAACCAGCCAGATACATATAGTATAGCCAAAGAGATTTTATTACAAGTTCATACATACTATAATGCGAAAAGACTTTTTCCCCAACCTAATACTATTGCAGGAACGCCTTCCGTTAATTAACACACTGTATACACGCTGCTTTTTTATTGTCTAGGGAGCTGCCACGATAGTATTGTACTCATCATTATGAACAACTTTTACTATGGGACCAAACATGAAAACGCGAAAAAAGAAATCAGCTGTTCCCTACATTTTGACGAGTTATGCGAACATAAATGTAGGAAATAGCTCATTTTTTTTTCACCATTTCAGGTTTGGTCCCATAGTAAAAGTTGTTCACAATGATGAGTACAACACTATTGTGGCAGCTCCCTAGCCAATAAAAAAACAGTGTGTATATAAATAAATATATACTTCAACCTTTCAGCGGAAGAGCCATCTACAGTGGAAGGTGACAGTATGGCAGAGGTGATACTTACAACTTGCAGAGAACTATTGGATAACAACTATCATTTGGTGAGTTAGAATATTTTCTACCGAGTCCCGGCCGTACCGTAGGCAAGGCAATCACGAGGCAAGGGTTTAAAACACTGAACAAGGATTTTATAATACTTATCTATACATAAGTTGTCTTTTTACGTCATTCACGGGCGGAGATAAGCGACTACTGAAACGAAAAGAATTATCTAAATTAATATATTATTTGTTTTAGATTCTTCTTACTAACGATAATGAGTTATTGACTAAAGGTTCCACAAACATAAATATGTTTTGTGTAGATGAAATTAAAAACCTTTTAATGGAAATCCCAAATAAACAACTGGTATCGGCTGGTCCTAAAAAGCCGTATATGTCAAATGAACTCATTAATAAAATCAAAATAATTGTGCCAAATGATGCCCCACAAAATATAGACACAACTACTCCTGTAAGGGATATTCAAAGTGACAATATTCCTATTACACCACCTAAACAAAATAATACTCCAGATAAAACAAAAGAGTTGAGATTATTGAAACACACAGTAGATGCTGGTATTCAAACTGAATTAGAAGACATCAATGCTAGTATCAGTATGACGAATGTGGTAACAAAACAACGCCTAAATCCAGATTCAAACATTCCTCCTCAAAATAGAAAAGAAACAGTTATAAGACCTCCTGTGTCAAATATTCCCGATAAAAAGAGAGAAATAAAGCTTAAGCGCAGTACATCGTATCAGCCACCCGTAAATTCCGTCGAAAGTGACAAGAAGCAATTTAAATGGCGTCGAAGAAGAAATATATCTCATCAAGTCAATGAAGAAATCTCGTCCTATAATGACCAACACATGAATACGAAAAACGTAGAATCTCTAAAAATCAACACGGTAAATAATGAAATATCCAAACTTTCAGACAAAACATTGAATAATAACGTTACATTAGGACGTATCGAAAATAAAATTTTAGATGATAGTATCGAAAGTAGGGAGTCAAGTATTCACGCTGAACCAAGGAATTCCACCACTAAAGAAAACGTTACCATTGAAGAAACTTCCACATCTGGCATAATATCTAATACTGAAAGCAATGTTGATGCTGATAGCACTTACAGCAACTCGACTAACTCGATTAATCAACATCGGGTTTGCAATGGACAGTCCAATAAAGCCATGTATGAAGTTGATAGCACTACCATGGAACAGTATTTGAAAACGAAATGCGACGAATGGATTTCAAGATTTATCCAGATAATGGAAGAGGTTTTGACCCAGGTGCTACAACAAAACCCACGGTTTACACATAGTGCTATGCCGCCCCCTTGGACATTACATGAGGCAGCGGAATGTGTTGCTATAAAATTCTGTGGTCATCGCAGTATTACGACAGCAGCTAATAAATTATCAAACATACTCTTCCAAGTTAGTGACGCTAAAGGTAAGGAATTCTTCTTCTTCAGGGTGTCTGAAAAATCAATGTCAAGCCGGAAACGGGTGATAGGCAAATTCTTGGCAGTTAACCCTTTACCGCAAATGTTTTTATTTTTCCCAGAAAAAAAAATATAATCCTTGACACGTACCTTTAAGTTAGTTCAGACTGGTTTCCAAAATACAATTACTTTTCGAAATATGATAAGAAACTTATTTTTCCCATATATGGCATAATATGCGTATAAGGCGACTAAAACTAATTGGCATAGTTGGCATCGCATGCACTAAAGGTAACTTTAAATCAATCCTCAGTACAAAATAAGGTTTCAGAAAATAAGACAAACATTTATGAAAATATATGATGAGAGCTGTAGCATTTAGGAACTTCAAATTTTACACAGTATTCTATACTGGCTAACAATTCACCAGTGGCGTAGCGTGGATTCAGTCTCATCATTTCACATTACGTAAGATGAAACATCATCTTCGCTTTCATTTAGTATATCAAGACCGTGGAATCGTAATGGATCCATTTTTATGAATATATATATACCAGCAATGCATACAACGCCAAATCAGAAAAATATTTAAAAAAAATATAGCAAGTAGGTAGTTCATACATTTTCAGTACAATCGGTTTATACAAGGAAATCATATTAGGAGGTAAGTTTTAAAAACTAGATACTTGAAATTATAAGATTACTAGCTTCTGCCCACGACTTCATCCGCGTGAAATTTACTTTTTCCCCCGACTCACCACGGCGCATCACATCGCCTGCCCGCGCTGTTACTTCGTTTTCGCTAAGCGTTCTTACCGAGTTTTTATTTTTGCGCGGCTCCTAAGGGTCATAGCGTGATGTTCAATAGTCTATGGTCTTTCTCAAGAATTGGGCTATCAATTGCAAAAAGAATTTTTCAAATCCGACTGGAGATCTACAACCGCACTGTAACCGCCCAGCATATTTTGACATGTGGTGAAATGTGGAAAATGAATTGAAGCTTTCTAATATGATGCTCTGTTAAGATTAATTACTATTTTTGTCTTTGCAAGTAACGCTGCCACTAAAGGCCAGGGTACACTGGATGTTTGGTACTGGTAAAAGCGGCTTACATGTCGTAAAAACGTGCTCGATGCACCACTCGAGTCTTGGACAAGTAGAATAAGGATTAATACAATGTTTATGAAAACACCTGCGCAAATAATGCATTATTTTATAACTGGTTACCGTTAAAAAAGTTATAGTGAGCCAAACTTAAAAGATAGACATATGCTATCGCCTTTTTTTTAGAACTTTTAAAAGGAACAATTCCTTCATACATCATGTATGAAGGAATTGTTCCTTTTAACTTCAACCGTTTACCCAGCGCACTCAATGGAAGCTCTCAAAAGGAATAAATTTTCCTCGTTTTTACAACATTTTTCATTGATGCTCCGCTCCTATTGGTCGTAGCTTGATGTAATATAGCCTATAGCCTTCCTCGATAAATAGGCTATCTAACACTAAAATAATTTTTCATGTCGAACGAGTCATTCTTGAGATTAGCGCATTGAACCAACCAAACAGAAACCTTTCAGCTTTATAATATTAGTATAGATTTTGAGATAGTAATATATTTTTAGATATACCTTGATACATATAACAAAAAATGTAATTTAAAAAAAAAAACGTGTAGAGCTTCCCTTTGGGAAGTGTGTCTTTCATTCTTCGGATGAGCCCTATTGATTTTCGTTATTAAACTCATAACAATAAACCATTCTAAAAATGAACGCCCCTCCACAGCGGTTACGCTCACATGCAAAGAAGGTGTATAGGCGCAATACACATAATTGCTCTTTGTACTAAGAATGTGGGACCACGCGTCGATTTCACCGCAAAAGTACGGTCAAAAACGTCAACCAAAAAGCATCTTCGCAGTCGAGTAAATATTTTTTATTTCAAATGTACAAAAATCACAGATTTTTTTTATGCAAACGGTACCTACCCGACTTGCCCAAACGCCGAACAGCCGGATTTGTCGGCCAACTAGTTTAAAAATGACACGAACACGCGACTAGCGAACATGTCGTTCAATACAAAGCGTACGGTCTCCGCCGTACAATGCTAGTACCTGGACTGATCGCACGATTAGTTGATCTCTTAGTGCGGCGACGAGTCCATGTTTACAGCAAAGTCGTCGCATGCACTCAAGTAGTGTTGCAATAAGTATTTCCTCTCACACATTGAAATAATCACGTTTGGTGGAGGGGCGTCCATTTTTATAAATATTTTTCTGTTAATTGTCACCAACTTGCCAATCACTCGTTTCCAGCTTGACGTTGATTTTTAGGACATCCCCGTATAATACTGCTTTAAGAGGTGGTGGTCTAGCTTCTGAATGACGTACCTTTTTAGACTTACAATTTAATTTACAGGTAAAATAACTATGAACATGACACCATATCAATATATGCAAATGTATAGTTACGGCGTGCATTTGCTTGCTGCAATAATGGTAAGTTTAGTAATGTTTGGTAGTTTTATTATATTTTTTTTAATTTAAAATAAAAATAAGATGAAATGCCTAAGTCAGGGAAATTAATTGCTAAGCAAATTGACTACCAACTTAAATTGTCCGTAATATTCAAATGTTTGAAATGGCTACAAAAACGGTAAATTGACGTAGGGTGTCCATTGGCTTAAGGGGGAAGCGTCAGGGTAGTTTTTTGCAATTTGCAAGTCAGTATTAAGTTGTATGTTAAATAAAGTATGATTCGCGGCCGTAATAAATATGTATTTATAATCGTTAGAATTAGTGATGTACCTACTAGTCGCTGCCTAGTCGGCCATATTTGTAGTCGGCGACTAGTCGGCTAAAACCGCCGACCAGTCGGCCCATTTTTTACTTGTATTAATATGCTTAAAATTTTAGAAGAGGGTGATTGAAATGAAATTGAAATCTATACTGTTATTATTTTGTAATAACCAGTTTTACAGTTTACTTTCAGTGCAATCTAGAATAGAATTGGAAATTAGGAGAGGAATAGGGTAACCGTACATTTGGTCTATTAAGTAATTGGACTTAGATCCAGAAATTAAATACAGTAAAATGAATCAATACTTCAAACAAAAAAGAAGAAACTCTATAGCAAACAATGGGGATTGTCTAAAACGTTTAACCATTATATTTTATTATTATTATTTTTTGATATTTCTCGGCACCCTGAGGTCCCGGACCTTTGGAAGGCGTACGAGGAGCCGAAGCCAACTCGCAGAGGCCCCTTAGATAATTTTAAATTATGAGGAGGCACCAACCGACGATTATCCCTGTATGCACTATGCAAGTGCACCCAAGGCCAACCCCCGGTTGGTACAGGACTATTGTTGTACGTGAAAACAAAACATATTGGGCTATGGGTTTGGGTGGCTAAAGTGGATTGGGTAACTTGAACTATGGAAGAACTATGTCCCCTGCCTGACCAATGTTATATATTATACACGGATAAAATGGCAGGGGGTGACTTGCACACTCAATAATGGGCCCCCGGAGACGGCCGCTAGCACATAGTGACGTAGCGACAAGGGGGCAACACTTCCTGAGGTGCTTGATGAGTGGAGAGGTATTCCACGGCTATCAGGACAATCCCGGAAATACGGTCAAGATCCCTACCAGCACCTTACTGGAATACTTCCTTCCTCCGAGCACGTTTGCTCTTGCGAATCTCCACTCAAGCCGGCCAAAAAAAGGCAAGAAAGAGGTGGGAGCTCTGTTCCTCGTCAGTGTTCACTCCAGCCGGCCAATAAAGGCAAGCCAGAGATGAGGACAAGATTTCTCCCGGGAGATAGGGTCCATGGGGTCGCTACTGCCCAACAGCTCGCCACATGCTGCCCTGCGGGTTTATGTTTATGTCTAATTGTATCCTATCTTATATCTTAGAGTAAAACTACCGTACGCTATAATATTTATTTTGTATTATATACTCATTACATATTAGTGTAACAATAACAAATGAGCAAATTTCTTTTAGTTGAAATTTTAGTTCCTCACAGCTCGGTAGATGGCGTTGCCCTGTTTAATTTCGCGCTATGGTTTGGTTGGTTGGAGGAGCTCGTGGCTAAATAATAACAGCCGTTAGGGTCGATCCATCAGGTTAAGCTACGCTTGCCGGGGTTGGTCCGTAGATGGGTGACCATTTGTACATACCGAGACTCCTCCGTGCCTCGGAAAGCACGTTAAGCCGTTGGTCCCGGCTGTCATTCGTAGATCTTTGGCAGTTGTTACGCGTCGTCAGAAGCCCGAAAGTCTGACAACCAGTCTTACCAAGGGGTATCGTATTACCCAATAAGTGGGTTGTGGAGGTCAGATAGGCAGTCGCTCCATGTAAAATACTGGTATTCAGCTGCATCCGGTTAGACTGGAAGCCGACCCCAACATAGTTGGGAAAAGGCTAGGCAGATGATGATGGTTTGGTTACCACTAATAGTATAGGACCCATTCATATTTTTAATAAATAGTTCAGTTCAGTAGCAGTTTGGAGTTTTATTTCGTGTACAGTGCTGACTAGACATGGGTCGGATTAGGTAAAAACGATACCTAATCCACCTAATCCTAGTATTTAAAAATACCTAATCCATTTACCTAATCCGAATATTTATTCAATAAAGCCGCTGGCCTGTTACCGATAGTATCGTATGTGGATTGGGTACGAAATATTCGGCATGGAGTATGGACATTCCGTTTCTGATATAATATTGTGGAACTGATTATATTTCGTTTTTTATGGGCAAACGGTACTTAAACTCAATAATATAGTTTAAACCGGGGATCCAAGAACATGCATAGTGAAAAAGTGTGGCTTCGGTCCAAATTCTGGAACCGCCTACCGTTATAATCCACCTAATACTAGGATTAGGTGGATTAGGTATCGTTTTTACCTAATCCGACCCATGTCTATTGCTAGAGCATTAACTAGTTCAGTGGTATTCTACATAGATGGCGCTGGCAGCAGTGCTAATTAAACTTGAAACTTATTCATATCTTCTGTGTAGACTGTGTATGAATATTTTGTGCCATACCTAATCCTCGACGCTTTGGATTAGGTACGGACTCGCATCGAAAAATACCTAATCCAATATTTATGCCTCACGTCTAGTGCTGACATCTTATTATTATTATTATTTAATTTATAGCATATTAGAAATTAGAAACTAATTTGAATATTTTAATGGATAGGCTTAAAAGATTGTGCCGTTGTCTCGTTGGTACATAATTCAAAATATAAATCTCTCAACACAACATCAACGCTATTCCTCGAAATGGTTTTTCAACTACAACATGTAAAGAAATATCAACATTGCCCAATGGAAATAAGTAGGTTTACAACTTAGGAAGTTAGGAACTCTTCCTTTGACCTAATATTAATGAATTAGACTTCGATTATCAAACAAAAAAAAAATTGCAGACAGTTTAGAAATAGGAAAGGAACTCTTTAATTACTTAATTGGACTTAGACACAGAAATCGAATAAAATAAACTTCTGTGTAACATAACAACCGAAAGCAATGATCGGCTTGGCTGAATTTGCAGCCGACTAGTCGGCTAGTCGGCCCATCTCTAATTAGAATCAGTAATACCACTCCTTAAGTTAGTATAATCCTCAAATGTCAAGATTTCATGAAATAGTCATTCATTAGGATTACCTGGTCTTAAAGAGTTGTATTGATCACTTTAATGATTATAATTATGTAAATACATACTTGTTACGGCCGCGAATTACATTTTAATTAACGTACCACCTAATACTGACTTGTAAATTGCGAAAAATATAAGAAAATTTGGATTTCGCGGGCTACCCTGACGTTTATCCACGTCAAGTTAAGGCGAAAGCCTTAACTTGACGTGGATAAACTGACTTTGGACTGATTTTTCCAACGTCGAGTATCTTTTTCAGTGGAATATAATTGACGTATGACAGTTTTTGTGTACTCAAAAAACCATAATAAATCTTCGGAGACAGAGATCTGGTTTTGGAAAAATCAGCCCTTAGTGTATTTTGTATTCTTAGGAGGCGACAACCAGTTGTGAAGATATACAAATCGCAGTGGAATCATTAAATAAACTATTACATGATATAAGAAATCCGAACATGGATAGCAGTACCAACGATGTTTTTTGCGAAAATAAAGACAACAATATGTCAAACAATGATGTGTCAGTTTATTCAGGTAATTTTTTGAGAAATATTTGGATTTTCAGCTACTTTGCATATTATAAGCAAGTGAATCCCGATATGTCGAGTCTCATCCTCGCTCAAAATAATTTTAAATCAATGATAATTTAGAATTAACACAGACAGCTTAATACGTTGTTCAGATTTTCTTACGGTTAATCTGCCGGAAAAGCCAGTTTGGTTGGTTTCTAGTGATAGAGAAAACGCTGAATTTTCTTTAAAAAAAATTCTCATGGAAGGATGAAATTCCCATGAGAATATTTTTGAAGAAAATTAAAATTACATGAAAATTGAAAAACAATAAATTCGAGGAAAATGAAAGTGACATAACATTTTTTATCTTTATTTGACACCTATAATTTAAAAAAGAGTACAGCTGTGTTCTGTTCATGAAATGGTGGCAGCTTTGAACAGTTCTATGTTCTATGTAAATTAATATTTTAGATATTTTTTAGCATTCGTATCTTACTTATTACATGATTTAATTTGTAATGTGATGTAGAGGCAGTATATTTATAAAGTTATTTTTTAACCCTTTAACCGCCAAGATTTGCTACGTTTGACTTACCTCCAGCGCCACGTCACTTTATCTATAAGTTGGAACAGTGTTGGGAATAACTAATATCGATGCATTAATTATTTATTTATTAACAAAAATAAAAGTCTGAATCATAATCAATGTTTAATTATTACCTACATATTAATTTTACGATATTTAAATCAGTCTTCAATCAATCTACTATTTTAATACTCAGGAGATGGGCACGTTCTTCGTTTTTCTTCTGACTAAATTCATTATCTTCATAGAAACTTCTGAGCGAATTTCTGGCGGCACACTTTCCAGCTCAATAGCTATTAAAGACGCGAAGTATACATTACGTGAGTCACTCGGTCTCTGATCAAAAAAATTAAATACATTAATTAAACTTACCAAATCAATATCACTATCTGTAGAACTGTCGTCACTTGGTAATTCATTATTCTATTCTAAAATATTTAACAACTATTCGTCTTCCAGCGTTTTTTACAATTAGAGTATAGGATAAAACGATAAGCGCCTACAACACTACTATTATGCAGTTCGATAAAGCTTTCCTGTGATTTCACGGCAACGGCGCTGCACAGTATTTTATTTTATCTCAAAATGACCACCTCCCTGATTATTAGTGAATCAGATAGAGCTTTTTATTCTAATTGCGAGAGTAAAACTCCCACGAATCCATCTTAACTAGTTTAGGAGATATCCGGGGGTAAAACTTTTTACCCATATTTTGAAAAAATAATTAAAAAAATATTAAAAAAAATATTTCATCTAAACTTTTACAGTTGCTTTATTTTTTTGGCTACATTTTAAAAGGTCTTGTTTTTATCTATTTTACGAGTCCTTTATGGCTGCTCTAGACCTCGTAGGAACCGAGAAATCAGCGATTTTGTGATTTTCGTTTTTATTTTTTTTTGCCCATGTTCCTCAGTATTAGAATCTGCAATTTACTTTAAAAAAGAGGTAATAAGGTAGACTACCAACACAAAAAAAAACAACACTTAATTCCGTGGAATCTCGGAAATACTAAGATTTACCCGAACTTATCCGAACCCGGGGTAATTACCCGCAAATTTTTTTAAGACGTATTTTTTATATTTTTTACTTTATAAATATAGTAGAATTCTTTTGGCTTGTGTTTTGAAAATAATTGTGCTTAAACATCATCTGCGTTAAATAAACTATCTTCGTTGTAAAGAAGTGTTGTAAACTCATTTTCTTCACTCTCGGTACATGCAGTTTCTTCTTCGACATCACTGTTATCTTCATTTAAACATTCAGAATTGTCCGGTTGTAACATTTCTATAACAGCTTCTGGCAGTGGCATTCTCCTTCGGTTACTTAGGCGTTGTTTTAGCCGTATCGCTGATATGACAGGGTCGGATGACTCAAGCGCCCTGTGGAATAAGTCCACCATAGTATGAACCCTAGAATCTTTCCGGCTGTGATGTTCCCTATCCTGACGCCAAAATTTATTCCTCGACTCTCCAGCCTGTTCAGAGAGTAGTCCTATGGGTAGCGCTGAATTCTCTATAATTTTTTCTCCGTGAATTAAGATTTTATGTATAGTAGTAGTCATAGGGTGCCAGTTGTATTTCTCTACATACTTATAAGCCACATTTTTACAAAATGTACCGAATTTTTTTGCGTCTATTGGTAATCCCGAATTGATGGCTATTAAAATTACATTTAGGTCATCGACGAGCCATTTTTCAATGCCAAGTATATTAGCAAACGTTTGGCGGCTTTGTTCACTTTTGAATACTCGCCGAGCCGTATTGCCGTCATTTGAGGTGCCTGAATTAGGTTTAACAACGTCTACCAATAGACTCATACTTTCCTTAATTTGGTTTTGGATTTCTTTTTTTCTTTCTGCAGTAATTTGTCCCAGATCAGAATTTTTCTTTACTCGCCACTGTCTGACTCTTGGGTCATTTTTATATCCCAAGTGCAGCAAGAATTCCAGGCATCTTATATACGCATGTAAAGGACTCATGCCGTTTTTCAGTGCCGCTTCCTCTGTAATTGGTATTGAAAAAGCAAGGTCTAGGTTATTGAAATTCGTGGAGGTCAGTTTGCAAATAGCACATCTTAATTGGGAAGACGTGTTGTTTATTATATTAAAAACTTTTCCATCAATTAAGCTCAGCGTTAAATTACAGTTTGTGAAGACAATAAATCCTTTTGATGTAAGTGTTGTAATAGGAGTCAAAAGCCTTATTTGTTCCTCTATATATTCTTTTTCAGACAGTATTATTTCTTGCGTCTCTTTTCTATACTGGATGTGAAGAGGCCTACAAGAACGAAATGACTGTGGGGCTGGATTTAACCATATTAAACTGTTTTTGCCTCCGCATTCTTGAATTTTCAATGGTACCAAAGTTGTAGCAATTATTGACTTTTCGTCAAAATCGGGGTCACCAGAATGTTCTCTAAATTCCTGTCTGTATACAGATTGCCCAGTACTTCCATCAAATCGCCAAGAAACATAAAAAGTACAAGCCAATTGGCTGATATTCTCTTTTTCCATGTAATGATTTACAGATTCATCATTTAAATCTAAGATACGCTGGAGTGTGTGGGCCAGTAAACCCTGCAGGGTAACAGAAGCTTCGATTTCTGAAACAGATATTTCTTCTGAAGGGTAGCATGATTGTCTGGCTTGCGCTACTTGATGATAAGGTGGATATAGATTAAATCCTCTTTTCTTGGAGTCTTGCTGTAAAAATTTATAAGTTTCGACGCTTAATCTTCTGTCAATCATTATTCCAAGAGTTTCTTCTGGAGTATAAGGATGAGTTTCTTGATTTATCGTAGTTAGTATTTTAGTTGGTTTGTCCGGAGTTTCAATACACTTATTAATAATTATCTCCAAATCACGTGCACTTTTTTTACTTAATTTTTCGTCTCCAACAGTAATTGTTTTAGTAAACGTTTTTGTCAATTTTTCAGGTGGTTCATCTTCCAGTTTCGCTTTAAGTCTTTTTATGGCTCTTTGTTTTTGACGTGGATTAAGTTCCTCGAATCTTTTTTTGCTGCTATCTTCTGTATAGGGACTGAGAGTAGTAGTAAATGATGTATCTACATGTTGTTCCTCAAGGTCATTAGCACTCACTGTAGGTGTTATATGCTGTTCTTCCTCAATGTGCAACGCACTCTGCGTAAAATTTTGAGGAAAAACATCAACACGTGAGCGAACTAAGTCTTGAGGAATATCATCTATAAATGATTTGTTCAACCAGTCTTTGTTCTTTTTCACGAAATGGGAATAGTTGCTTTTACAAGTCTTGAATTTTTTTTCTGCTTTACAAATAAATAATCCTATAGCCATAGCAAATTTTTCCTCTTGAGCATTGGAAAGCGGAGAATTCAAATGTTTTGCAAGAGTTAATGACATCAAACATACCCTCTCGGGTTTACTTAGATCCGTTGGCCTACCCAATCGTCCATTTATTTTTTTACTCTCTTCAATAAAAATATTAAAAGCCTGTAATCTGGTTAATGGAGGATCTGGGTCTCGGTGTACTCCTCGTGTATTTGCGGTCTCTTCCGGAGCATGTGAAGGACCGGCTACGGCGCAATCCGTAGCTTCACTTGCCACTCGCCGACCAACATGAGGGTTGGCGCCCTCATGCCCTCCTAGCATTAAGTCATCCGATCGGAGCTCGGAGTGACATCCCTCAGCACGGTGGGTCAAGCCGTGCTGAGGCAAAGTGGCACTATGAGTCTTTGACGGCTCCATAGTGCCTCACCCCCGTGTCCTCCAGAGTAATATGTATATACGGGGTTTCAGCGATTGCCTTTCGAGGGTGGACTCCTTCCCGCACCATATTACCTATCACTGGACCAAATTAGTTAGTTAACTAACTAATTAGTTAGTTAAACTAACAGATTACAGGCTTTTAATATTTTTATTGAAGAGAGTAAAAAAATAAATGGACGATTGGGTAGGCCAACGGATCTAAGTAAACCCGAGAGGGTATGTTTGATGTCATTAACTCTTGCAAAACATTTGAATTCTCCGCTTTCCAATGCTCAAGAGGAAAAATTTGCTATGGCTATAGGATTATTTATTTGTAAAGCAGAAAAAAAATTCAAGACTTGTAAAAGCAACTATTCCCATTTCGTGAAAAAGAACAAAGACTGGTTGAACAAATCATTTATAGATGATATTCCTCAAGACTTAGTTCGCTCATGTGTTGATGTTTTTCCTCAAAATTTTACGCAGAGTGCGTTGCACATTGAGGAAGAACAGCATATAACACCTACAGTGAGTGCTAATGACCTTGAGGAACAACATGTAGATACATCATTTACTACTACTCTCAGTCCCTATACAGAAGATAGCAGCAAAAAAAGATTCGAGGAACTTAATCCACGTCAAAAACAAAGAGCCATAAAAAGACTTAAAGCGAAACTGGAAGATGAACCACCTGAAAAATTGACAAAAACGTTTACTAAAACAATTACTGTTGGAGACGAAAAATTAAGTAAAAAAAGTGCACGTGATTTGGAGATAATTATTAATAAGTGTATTGAAACTGCGGACAAACCAACTAAAATACTAACTATGATAAATCAAGAAACTCATCCTTATACTCCAGAAGAAACTCTTGGAATAATGATTGACAGAAGATTAAGCGTCGAAACTTATAAATTTTTACAGCAAGACTCCAAGAAAAGAGGATTTAATCTATATCCACCTTATCATCAAGTAGCGCAAGCCAGACAATCATGCTACCCTTCAGAAGAAATATCTGTTTCAGAAATCGAAGCTTCTGTTACCCTGCAGGGTTTACTGGCCCACACACTCCAGCGTATCTTAGATTTAAATGATGAATCTGTAAATCATTACATGGAAAAAGAGAATATCAGCCAATTGGCTTGTACTTTTTATGTTTCTTGGGGATTTGATGGAAGTACTGGGCAATCTGTATACAGACAGGAATTTAGAGAACATTCTGGTGACCCCGATTTTGACGAAAAGTCAATAATTGCTACAACTTTGGTACCATTGAAAATTCAAGAATGCGGAGGCAAAAACAGTTTAATATGGTTAAATCCAGCCCCACAGTCATTTCGTTCTTGTAGGCCTCTTCACATCCAGTATAGAAAAGAGACGCAAGAAATAATACTGTCTGAAAAAGAATATATAGAGGAACAAATAAGGCTTTTGACTCCTATTACAACACTTACATCAAAAGGATTTATTGTCTTCACAAACTGTAATTTAACGCTGAGCTTAATTGATGGAAAAGTTTTTAATATAATAAACAACACGTCTTCCCAATTAAGATGTGCTATTTGCAAACTGACCTCCACGAATTTCAATAACCTAGACCTTGCTTTTTCAATACCAATTACAGAGGAAGCGGCACTGAAAAACGGCATGAGTCCTTTACATGCGTATATAAGATGCCTGGAATTCTTGCTGCACCTGGGATATAAAAATGACCCAAGAGTCAGACAGTGGCGAGTAAAGAAAAATTCTGATCTGGGACAAATTACTGCAGAAAGAAAAAAAGAAATCCAAAACCAAATTAAGGAAAGTATGAGTCTATTGGTAGACGTTGTTAAACCTAATTCAGGCACCTCAAATGACGGCAATACGGCTCGGCGAGTATTCAAAAGTGAACAAAGCCGCCAAACGTTTGCTAATATACTTGGCATTGAAAAATGGCTCGTCGATGACCTAAATGTAATTTTAATAGCCATCAATTCGGGATTACCAATAGACGCAAAAAAATTCGGTACATTTTGTAAAAATGTGGCTTATAAGTATGTAGAGAAATACAACTGGCACCCTATGACTACTACTATACATAAAATCTTAATTCACGGAGAAAAAATTATAGAGAATTCAGCGCTACCCATAGGACTACTCTCTGAACAGGCTGGAGAGTCGAGGAATAAATTTTGGCGTCAGGATAGGGAACATCACAGCTGGAAAGATTCTAGGGTTCATACTATGGTGGACTTATTCCACAGGGCGCTTGAGTCATCCGACCCTGTCATATCAGCGATACGGCTAAAACAACGCCTAAGTAACCGAAGGAGAATGCCACTGCCAGAAGCTGTTATAGAAATGTTACAACCGGACAATTCTGAATGTTTAAATGAAGATAACAGTGATGTCGAAGAAGAAACTGCATGTACCGAGAGTGAAGAAAATGAGTTTACAACACTTCTTTACAACGAAGATAGTTTATTTAACGCAGATGATGTTTAAGCACAATTATTTTCAAAACACAAGCCAAAAGAATTCTACTATATTTATAAAGTAAAAATATAAAAAATACGTCTTAAAAAAATTTGCGGGTTCGGATAAGTTCGGGTAAATCTTAGTATTTCCGAGATTCCACGGAATTAAGTGTTGTTTTTTTTTTGTGTTGGTAGTCTACCTTATTACCTCTTTTTTAAAGTAAATTGCAGATTCTAATACTGAGGAACATGGGCAAAAAAAAATAAAAACGAAAATCACAAAATCGCTGATTTCTCGGTTCCTACGAGGTCTAGAGCAGCTATAAAGGACTCGTAAAATAGATAAAAACAAGACCTTTTAAAATGTAGCTAAAAAAATAAAGCAACTGTAAAAGTTTAGATGAAATAATTTTTTAAATATTTTTTTAATTATTTTTTCAAAATATGGGTAAAAAGTTTTACCCCCGGATATCTCCTAAACTAGTTAAGATGGATTCGTGGGAGTTTTACTCTCGCAATTAGAATAAAAAGCTCTATCTGATTCACTAATAATCAGGGAGGTGGTCATTTTGAGATAAAATAAAATACTGTGCGCTGGGGCAGCTGACAATATGGCGTGATTTGACCGGTGACTGTCTGCACTAGTGAGGTTCTGCGTTATCGATATTTCTATATTTTTCATCGTAAAAATACCGACATTTTAAACTTTAATACACTTTATTGTATAATAAATAAATAAATACTTGTACTAAAGTAACATTATGGTTATTTCTAATGAAAGTACTCACTTTCAGTAGAAATGGTAATGGTAATTTCAATAGTGCCTTGTTTATTGTTCCGAATTCGCCCATCCCTAGTACCCGTAAAATTACGTGATTGGCGATACAGGTAGGGACACGCTGTGATCACTGCATTTGAACCTCAAAATTCACAGCATTTATCATTCGAAACATAAAAGGTTAAAGGTTAAAGAAGGTAAATATCGGGGAATACAGGTGTGATGTTATGGTTATGTAAATATCTTCGTTATAACTTTTTTTTAATAAATTTTAATGGCACTTATTTTCTTTAAAATTGAACTCACGCGTTCGGCGTTTTCCTCTATAACCTGTAGTTTAGAACCTTACCATACTGGCTAAAAAGTACAATTTGTAACAGACTCGTTATAGTTTCGTTTTGAAATCCCTTTCATTTGAATTTTGCAACTAACTTTCATTTATGAAAAATATACTTAGGCTGGAAATCATGTGACGCCGATGTCGCTCACAAATTTCGGTTGCACCATCAGTGCTGTGGACGACCATTTTATGGTAATTTTTCTGGCACGTGTGATCGACGTTGGCGTTACACTCGTCTTCCAGCCTTAAGTTCCCGTATCAGCAAGACTATCGGTTGACGTAATAATGCGTAGAAGAATTTATTTGCAAAAAAGATAGGATTCGATGCGTCGACAATCCAGCGTGAAACACTCAACTATCAAATCCATTGCCTGGTATACCACAAAAATTACCGTATTTGAAATATTCGTTTGTACAATACTATAGAGAATTGGTCAACGCAGTGGAGTTTCATACATTGTTAAAATCAAAGTGATTGCAATGGGAAATTATGTTGCTGATTTTCTTGCATAGCATATCAGATGGCATTTTACTATTCAAGGAAAATGACGAAATCTGCTGCTGGCATTTTACTATTCAAGGAAAATGACGAAATCTGCTACCCAAGGGTGGTAGCAGATTTCAATAGCAGTAAGATGTCTCTCTCTCTTTTTCTTTATATCTTTTTCTCATAATTTTAGAATTAGGGTGTCTTCAAATAGCCGCAATCAATCGCGCGTCAGCAACGCTGCTGTCGCTTCATTCGAGTGGATGGATACTGTTGATCATTCAGATTCACGATGTTCTCTGTACAACAAAACGCTGCTCTTAGTGTTGCTATTCATGTAACCTGAACAAAAAGAACATGGGCACCGTCACTACAGTTCTGTTCGTCTCTCGACTAACTGACGGGCCTTTCTAATTCGTATGAGCAGCGCAGCCACAGCGCTGCTGTCGTGCGATTAAGAGGATTGTGAAGTGCCAATACGCGGCGCGAGTCTTGGAGGCAATTACCTACATTTCATACAATTATTTACATAAATATTGTTTCGGGCGATAACGTTTTCACCCCCCTAACCTTTACAAAATGAAACAATTTTGGTCTCATTTCATTTAGTACACCTTAATCTAGGTCTGTAAGTTTTTATTTTTTTGTAATTCAGTTCAATTTAATTTAAAAAAACGCTCGCGGAAGTTTTTATGTCAAAAATAAATATATTTAGATGCTAATAACTTATATCGTATATGACGGAGGAAGAACCTCCATAGTATTTTTAAAAAGTGTGACGTCAGTGTCGTCACTGATGACGTCTTCGTGGCTCATCTTTGATTTTCAAAACAAAACTTCACAACTTGTTTCAAGGCTTGGTTCTCGGAGGTTCTCGAAGGGTTCTCGGAGGTTCTCGGAGATTCTCGAAGGGTTCTCGGAGGATCTCGAAGGGTTCTCGGAGGTTCTCGAAGGGTTCTCGGAGATTCTCGGAGGTTTCGAAGGGTTCTCGAAGGGTTCTCGGAGGTTCTCGCAGGGTTCTCGGAGATTCTCGGAGGTTCTCGAAGGGTTCTCGGAGGATCTCGAAGGGTTCTCGGAGGGTTCTCGGGGGTTCTCGAAGGGTTCTCGGAGATTCTCGAAGGGTTCTCGGAGATTCTCGGAGGTTCTAGGATCGTCATTGCATCGTTTCAGTGTAAAACCTCTCAGTGTTCCGACCAGTTGAAGCAATGACAATGAATGAATGAATGAAGTTGAATTAATGACAACTGAATTTAATTCACGACGAATTTTATCATCACAAAGTGCGTGAGTCAGCGCGATTATAAGGTCAACCCTTTTGCTCTTGACTCTAGTCTAGGTCGGAGGCAACAGAGACAGAGTCGACGATGGAGTGAGCTTACCCAGAAGAAGCTCTTGACTCTCACTTTAAAGAGACTAGGGTTGTATGCGCTCGGAAACACAGACGCAGGTAGGGAGTTCCACTCTTTTGCTGTGCGCATTATAAAAGACATTTGGAAGCGCTTAGTGCGAATTGGTGGAATAGCAACTAGGTAGGGATGGTAACCGGCATTGCGTCTAGATGTCTGATGGTAGAAGGGGGCCGGCGGAATGAGGTCGTGGAGTTCTTGAGCTCACTCTCCGAAGTACAATCTGTAGAAGACCGACAAGCAGGCAACCTTGCGGCGATTAGCCAAGCTATGAAGCTTGGCATTCACCAGTTTTACATCGCTCTTAGCTCTGCGTTCCACCGAGTCAAGCGTGGCTAGTTGGTACTTTGCTGATCCATCCCAAAGGTGGCTGCAATACTCCATGCAAGATCGGACTTGCGCTTTGTAAAGAGCTAAAAGCTGTCCAGGCGTAAACTATCGCTTCACCCTATTTAGGATGCCCAATTTCTTAGCCGCAGTTTGGGCTTTGTACTCAATGGTGGCGCCAAAGTTGAGACCAGATGTCAACTCCATGTCTAGGAGCTCAAGCCGATCAGTTACAGGAACAGATGCACCCCGAAAACTAGGAGTTTGAGCGAAACGACTCCTTTTAGCGGTAAAAAGACACGCCTGTATTTTGGTGGCGTTAAAAGAGGCCTAATTATCATCACCCTACTGGGAGACAAAGCTTAAGGTCAAATCTGTCCGCTCTACCATGGCCTCTTTCAAAGAACGAACTTCGGCCCCGCTGGTTCTTGCGCTGGACAAGTATTTCTCTGATACTATACTGTCATCTGCGTACCCAACAATACCAGGCTGAAGTAGGTCTTTGATGTGCAGCAGGAAAAGAGTTGGATAGAGAACAGACCCCTGAGAAACTCCGGCATCAATAGCCATAAGGTCAGAGGAGCAGCCATCAACGACTACTCTGATCGACCGTTCACTAATAATAATAATAATCATTTATTTGCAGACATTGAAGTCCATAGAATTAAATTAATTGACATTGACAAATAAAAATAACACAATACACACACATAAAAATCACAAAATAGGCAAAATAGGTAATAACAACATAATAGTAATAAAGATAAAATAAAATAATAATAATAAAATAAATAAATGCACGTACAGCTATCTAACCAACCTGTGCGTGCAGTCTCACCCATCGACCAAGCATCGGGCAGTCCCACCGGTCACTCAATGCTCTCAACATGCCGTGGGTGCTGGTATCTGTTCTGTGCCGGAGAGAGGCGCATCGTTTTCGAATAATGGCATAGAAATCATCCACTCTCGCATCGGCAAACATCCCAGAAGCGCTACAATACCGCGGCAGCCCCACAAGCATCCTGAAGGCATTGTTATACTGTACACGCAGGGCGCTGTATGCCTTCTGCGTATACTTGACCCAAAGGCTGCAGGTGTAAAAAGTTTGACAGTAGGCTCGAAAAAGCGTCATTTTAACGTCGTAAGAACACCGTGCAAACCTACGGGCCAGCATATTACTTCGAACAGACAGCGCCCTACGCTCTCTCTCGATATCTAAATCGTCGCACAGGTCCTCAGTGACCCAGTGGCCCAGATACTTAAATTTTGAGACTTGCTTCAAGGGTGTACCTGCTAATGAGATGCAAGGAACATTTAAGTATCTTCTGGCACCACCATTAAAAACAAGTAACTCACTCTTAGAGACATTATACCTAAGCCCCTGAGTCACCGCATAGTTCTCACAGACCTTCAGCAAACGTCTTAATGCACTGATTGATGGGCTCAGCAAAACTGTCGTCCGCATAGCTGATGTTGTTCATAGCAACTCCATCAACATGACAGCCGACACCAGTATTGCTGAGCTCAACAATCAGATGGTTTATATATAAATTAAAAAGGCGAGGGGAGGTGATTCCCCCTGCCTCACCCCACATTCTAATCTATATTCCTCGGACATGGTCCCAGCCCACCTAACATTGTTTATTTGGTTCTCATACCAGAATCTCAGCAATGACGTCACCTCAAAATCTACTTTTTTCTCATTTCTTAGCTTGTCCCACAGCTGGCCATAAGGCACAAGGTCAAACGCCTTGGACAGATCTAAGAAACACGCATTAACAGGAGTTTTCCTATCCGTATAATACCGGACAGTCCGCTTTAAACACATAATGGCACTTTCTGTGGACAGCCCAGACCTGAAGCCAAACTGTGCATCATGCAAGTCAATCCTGGGGGCCATGTATGAATCCAGCAGACTATCCAGCACCTTCGCTATGACCGTTGCCAGGGATATTGGTCTGTAATTACTGGGATCAGTAGCATCACCAGTTTTATTTTTTATGACAGGTACAACTATAGTTCGCATAAGTGCACTGGGCAGATAAGAATGACTCACACACAGTCTAAAAAACATCGACAATACTCTTGGTAAGTGTATACCTGCATAGTTAAGGTGCTCGACACTAAGGTGATCATGTCCCGGGGACTTGCCTCTAACTATATTTTTTATCACATTCTTGACATCTTTAGTAGACAAATTCAATCCCCGCGCCATGCTCACATCAGCACCAGTCACCTCCTGCATCACATACCCAGCAGAGGAATTTGCCAATGACTTCACTTTAAATTGGTCTACAAACATATTAGCAATTTGTGTGGGATCATGTTTACCACCAACACTTACGGGGAGGCTCGACCTAGGATTCAGTTTATTCAAGTTTTTCCAAAAATTTACAAAATCCTTAGATTTATGATTTTCACCTATTAAATTTAGTTTAATTTGTTTTTCATTATTACGGCACCATTTCAATTTACTTTTGAAATTTCTCCGCGTAACGCGCATTTTATTATATTCAGTACCTGTATCTGGTTTACCACATAACTCCCAACCTTGAAAAGCTAAGCGAGCCTCCTCGTAAGCTATTTTTACATGTTTATTCCACCCTGGCACAGGCACCCTGGCACAACTAAGCAAATCTGATATCCAGCTACAAAAATCAGCCCGGATGCCATAAGCAGGAAGCCTGCTAAGCAAAGCAGCGTGCCAGACCCTGTCAAAGGCGTTCGAGATGTCAAGCGACACAGCAAGTGCTTCGCCGTGTTTCACGATGGCTTCGCCACAGCAGTGCGTGACATACACAAGAAGATCGTCAGTTGACCATCCCCGGCGAAAGCCATATTGACAGTCACTGAGGAGATCATTGTCTTCAAGGTAGGTTAGTAACTTATTGTTCAGTACCCTTTCCATAACCTTGCACAGAATGGAGGTAATGGCGATCGGATGGTAATGGGCAGGGTCTGCACGGTTACCCTTTTTGGGCACTGGTTGTACATTTGCAAGCCTCCAGGATTTCGGCACCGTTCTTTTTTCAAGAGAGAGGCGGAACAAACGTGTCAACACAGGAGGCAGTTCAGGCGCACACTGCCTTAACACTCTCGCTGGACTGCCGTCAGGCCCGCTGGCCTTATTCACGTCTAGACTGCCCAACTCTACTCTTCGGACCTCTTTATTGTGAACTGCGATCTCCGGCAACGAGGAGACACAATGAGGTACAGTAGGTGGTTGCTTGGAGTCAGCGACCAGACGTGAATTGCTCGCAAAGAGAGATGCAAATAAATTTGCTTTCTCACTTGCAGAATGAGCACTTCACCTATGGCACACCATTCGGTGATATCAGACTCGGGTTCATCATTTGAAGAAAAGAGACATATGTTGGGTCATGGTAGCATTTGTTTGGTTAAGGAGTGGGAGTGGATCTTATCCCACTTCTGATGACGGAGGAAGAATCTACATAGTATTTTTAAAAAGTGTGACGTCAGCGTCGTCACTGGTGACGTCTTCGTGGCTCATCTTTGATTTTCAAAACAAAACTTCACAACTTGTTTCAAGGCTTCGTTTATTCAACTGACAGTGTGACGACGTCCCAGAGAGGTCCGCACTGTACGACGGCTCGAACAAGAATGATCTTAGCGCTTTTTTTTTTATAAATGGCATCTCGTAGTTACCTAGAGAGGTCGAGACTACTTAACCGGACTATCCTGTGGCTGCCTTAAGATGACTCAAAGCCTCCAGCCAGGGGCATAAAACTTACAGACTAAGCGACTACACGCTAAGGGCTCCCCCTGTGGGGAACGGGCCTCGGCTTAGGGCGTCGCTGGGGGGAGGACAGCAAGATGGGACAGGCTGGATCAGATTAGAATTATTATTGTCAGGGGAGTTTAAAGCTACTGGCTCAGCTACGCCATCAGCTGGCACATCATACCCGAGCAAGGGACGGGGGGGAGGACGATTATTACGGGGTCGTCGCGAGGGACCTCGGCGGCGAGGTCGGAATGTCGATTTGTTTTTGTTCCTACGGTCCCTACTGCTCTCCTGGAGAAGAGTTATGGGGTCGTCGGGATCTGAGAGGACAAGCCTAGGGCGGCGGTCCTTACTAATACGAGAGGGGACATAGCTAGCCGCCTCGACAACCAGAGGGTTGCGATGGTTGGTGGCTGAGTCGAAGAAACGCTTGGAATTGCGTTTCAAGAACTGGGAGATGGTGGGAATGTCGAGATCTGCGTGGAGGATTTCGTTCCGAACGAACTAAGGGGCTCCCGTTGCCTTTCGGAGGAAACGGTTTTGGAGGGCCTGCATCCTATGAATGAGGTGAGGTTTTGCGTGCGCAAACACTGAACCCGCATAGGTCATGATGGGGCGAATGCACGCTGTATAAATGCGCAATTTGCACCTAAGTGACAATTTGCTACGTGCATTCAGAACGAAGTGGAGTCTACCGAGAGCGAAAGCGGCGCGCGAACGCACCTGTTTTATGTGCTCAGCGAAGGAGAGGTGGTGGTCGAGGGTCACACCGAGGTATTTGGCTCGCGTCTCCCAAGGGATCGGTTGCCGAACATGGTGATCGGTCGGGGCTTAGCGCTTATATTGCGGCCGTATTTATAGGGATCGTCCCACGTGCACATTTTTAGGTTAAGTATTGAACTATGTAAATTACAATTATTCTGTTAACGTTTTAAGTAGTAATGTTAATTTTACATCGCAATAATCAATCATTATTTTGTGAATTAATTTCAAACAATCAAATTAACATTTTAATTATTTAAATAGACGAACACGATGAGTAGTTGCGCCGATATATAGAATATTTCTTTATAACAAAAACGTACAGACCTAGTTTTTCATTATACCTACAACATATCCAAAAATTATGAATGTTAGTCTATGTTCATGGGGAGAAAAACGTTATCGCTTTTTGTATGAAAATTTACAGCTTCACAATCCTCTTAACTGCAGCCCATGAACCTATAAAACTTTGCAGATGTGCCGAATAATGAGACTTCATTGCATGAACAAGAAATGTTATTTGACTGCAGTCACGCGAAAGAAGTACCTAAAGATAAAAAAAATATACCTTCCGAAGTAAGTACTTACTATATCAATAAGCTATCTTAAACAAATAAATATAACATATAATAACAATAAATATACAACAAGAACATGACATAACATCACGATTGTAAAGCCCCTAAGGATTAGGCGGAGGTGTACCTATAGGCCGACTTTTTCGTTGGCGACAGCCCCATAGACTAGCGGGTGAAGGAGGACGTGGGTATAAACAACTGACGCGGACCTGACCAAAGTCTTATCGTCCCCGTTGTTTCCGTCGATTCGAAAGTCATCTCGCTGCTTCCAATTTTTTCAACTCATGGTAGTATTGCATCCAACTTTTCATTCTGATTGTTTATTTTTATTTAATTTTAGGAAGAGTTACAGAAACCGGTTAAGTTTATTCCGAATTTTGATATACCATTATCGTTCCTTAAAAGTTTGGGCCGTCAAAGAATCTCACCAGTACAATCTCGTGATGAACAACATTTACAAATAAAAGAAGGAAACAACCCACAAAATGCCAATGAGACTACTGAAATAGAAACTGACAGCGATGTACCAACTTGTCAACCAAATATTATAAGAAAATTCGTTAAACTTGCAAAGATAGAAGAAAAACTAAACTCCAAAAAACTCAACTCCATTGAAGATGATGATGTCGATTTAGATTACAATGAGAGCTATGATAACTATTACTGTTCGGACGATGAGGACTACAATGAGCAGCGTCTTCATGAGAGTGACAACCAAACTGATGAGGGAGCAGATGATACAAATGAAGCCTACGAACCTACAAGTCTAAAAGACGATTCACTTTTAATTGACGAAAATAGTAAAAAGTTTAAATACATGATTTGTATGCTTTTACAAGAAATAAGAAACGCTCTAAACCAAGTACGAGTTTTATGGTAAGTAAAGTTCACACGTTTTCACGTAATACATTTTTAAAAGAATTTATGTAGTAGAATTTATTTTTTTAAAGTAGTGTATGTAGTATATCAGTTATCTGGTTTCCATAGTACAAGCTCTGCTTAGTTTGGGATCAGATGACCGTGCGTGAAATGTCCCTGGATATTATTATTAGAATTTATGAATTTATTTGGTATGTTTATTTTAATAGCGACCAGTGTTACAAAGAGTTGAAGAATCCAGAGGCATCGACCAAGCTTAAATGTCAACTACGAAAAAGGGCTGAAAGAGCTCATTATCATACCATCCGATTATGTACATCATTGAAAAGGTAAATTTAACAGCATTTGCTCACTTATATTATTTCAGATACTATTGAACTTGTTTCTTAGAACATTATCCATAAAGTTGTCGATTTCACACTGCTAGGCAAAGGTCTCGCTACTCTCGATCTCTTAATGACGAGTTTCTTAAAGGAATCCAGCTCATTGCGCTAGTCTCCGTTAATTCTAACGCGGTAAGGTAACGCGGGGGTAAGCGCCACAGTAATCGATCAGCTGTTGCGATGACATGCCGCCATTGCCTTCAGCCATTTCCTATGGGCTTAGCATGACCGCTTGTATATCTCTACGGTTTTGTTCGAAGAGTAGACAACGGCGCTCAATCTTAGTACAAAAAACTGGGGACAGTGGGCTTAGCATGACCATTGTCATAGACAACCTTTTCTATACAAAGTGACATTGCGTTTCTCCGTTTTTGACACCGCACCGTAGAAATCTCGTAAGTCTTTATCTTGGTCCTTTTTTGTGTAGACTATTTCGGAGGAAAGTTGTCTAGCGTAGTGAGACCCCAAATAATCGGGTCAAAAATATTGCACATTAGCTCTAGTAGCATCCATTTTAAGGAATGCACACAATTACCGATCACACTGTACATTTTAAGCTAAAAATATTGTACACAGAACCGCAAACTGGTAAAATAGTAAAACAATTAAGGGGGAAGCTCCAGGTAGCAGTGGCGTGCACAGAGATTTCAGACAAGGTATGCACAGCTAAAAAAAAACTTACCAGTTTCAGCTTGTTGCTGTCGGTGGCCCAATGACTAGGACTACCTACCCTACCTGAGTTTTACCACAGGAGCCTTTGGCATCGCATGACGTTTGTTTGCTGCTACATCGTTATACTAAAAGTTCTTTTCCAATTGCAATCATAGACAAATCTGTGAGTCTGTTTTGGCCCTGTGTGTTTCGTAAATATTTATGAATTCGTTTTAGACAAGAAAATGATCGTTCGGTCGAAGCGCTACTGAATTTTGATTTAATTACCGACGCAACACTAGAAATTAAATCATTTTGGGTCAAATTTTCATGAAAGTAACGACTAACAGCATTACTTTTTTGTGAGATAAATCCAACCCACACACTCCAATCAATTTAAATTTTTCCTCAAAAGATAACGTCGAAAACGCTGCAGATTTTAATTAATTTAAACACACTTCGCCAGGACAGGACTCACAGGTATAATTTTACATTTTTTACAATAAACTTACTAAATAATCACTTAGACAGTCAATCACTTGCGCCGAGAATAACATAAACAATATGGCGAAAAAACTTTGCAATTACGTTCCGAACTAATACGAACGAATGAATTAGTCGGTCATTTGGCCAATCCGACTAAAAAATGTCAACCCTTTGCAATCAACAATTAGGCGGTTCTTTTACGGCTTCTCAATTTGGACGGTTTGCAATAAAAGCAGTGCTTCCAAATGTCGAACACGCGCACACGTTTTCACGCACACAGACACACTTTAGCTGTGTACTAGAGATGAGACGTATTTTTTTTTTTTTTTTTGTGAATGGCATCTCGTAGTTGACCTAGAGAGGTCGAGACTACTTAACCGGACTATCCTGTGGCTGCCTTAAGAAAAACTCAAAGCCTCCAGCCAGGGGCAAAAAACTTACAGACTAAGCGACTACACGCTAAGGGCTCCCCCTGTGGGGAACGGGCCTCGGCTTAGGGCGTCGCTGGGGGGAGGACAGCAAGATGGGACAGGCTGGATCAGATTTGGATTATTATTATCAGGGGAGTTTAAAGCTACAGGCTCAGCTACGCCACCAGCTGGCACATCATACCCGAGCAAGGGACGGGGGGGAGGACCATTATTACGGGGTCGTCGCGAGGGACCTCGGCGGCGAGGTCGGAATGTCGATTTGTTTTTGTTCCTACGGTCCCTACTGCTCTCCTGGAGAAGAGTTATGGGGTCGTCGGGATCTGAGAGGACAAGCCTGGGGCGGCGGACCTTACTAATAAGAGAGGGGACATAGCTAGCCGCCTCGACAACCAGAGGGTTGCGATGGTTGGTGGCTGAGTCGAAGAAACGCTTGGAATTGCGTTTCAAGAACTGGGAGATGGTGGGAATGTCGAGATCGACATGGAGGATTTCGTTCCGAACGAACCAAGGGGATATGAGACGTATATACTGGTAGAGGTATATATACCAAGTATGTGCTTCCCAGTACATAGACCGGGTACGGACCGAAATACTGGGTAAATACCTTGAAGGTATGACGTCAGACGCATAGTACGATACGAACCGCTACCACAAGGTAGCGCCCAGTTTTATCGGTAGTTCGGTACGCCGAAGCAACCCGAAGCTACCCGACAGCTTACGAAGGGACCCGAAACGTCATTCGTGCTTTATGAACATTCGGTTGATTTAATTTAGTTAGACAAAATGGGTACTTATTTTTACGTGCATAAGGAACATAATAGCATAATTACATTTTTTGTCACGACGTGAAAGAGTTCCTTAGTTTGTTTATGTTAGGGAATATTATTACGTGTTTGAATGTTTACGTTGTCTAGTGGTACTTACCACCAGACATGGACCCTTTGACACGGTGGCGAGCTAACCAAGGTATTTACCCTAACTTAGCCAAACTGGCCAAATTAAAATTAAACGCAATGGCCACCAGCGTTCCATGTGAACGGCTATTTTCCGTTGCCGGAAATATATTGACAGAAAGAAGATCGCGGCTTGGTAGTCGAAAAGTCCAGCAATTAATATTCCTGCAGCAAAATTAAAGCACTAAAAACCGTACAAAAAAAAAAAACAAAAAAAAAAAAAAAAAACCTGACAAAATTAAAAAAATATTGCAAATTAAAATTACGATTGTAAATAAATTGATTTGAAATCTTTTAACTACGCCGGCTAGTTAGTCAGTTTAAATATAATTAATGTTATTTTGCATTAATTTATATACGTACTTAGAAATAACTAGAATTCATTAATAACCATCGTCATACCTAAGCCTGGTAAAGTAGGAAGGAAAGATTTCATATCTCATAATGCATAATTACGTATAGGTACTTGAAACGTCGTACCTACATTATATTGGAGGCATACCATACTTATCCCATACGTTTACTTATCGAAATCCTACCACACCCAAATACTTAGAAGTATTTTGATACCTGGTATTTGTACCAGGTATTTAGTGATACCCATACCTTAAAGGCCGGGTATGGAGAATGGCAGGTATATCTCATCTCTACTGTGTACTACACGATATTCCAAATCTTGCGTTGTATGAAAAATAAGCACGACGTAATAATGCTTTTGCTCACTCACTCACTGCGCTTGCGATAGATGGCGCGTAAATCGCGCTGTAAACACTGGAAGGGAATGTGGGTTCGTGTGAATGGCGAATAAGTTAGATTAATATTATTTTTTTAACTATAGTTATTTATCATTTACAATTAGATGGGCATGTGTGTATGGCACTACAGGGTATGCAGTGCTTATTTGCATGTATGGAGTGCACGCCACTGCCAGGTAGCCCGCAAAATTCAAATTTTCTTACATTTTTGCAGTATGCTAGACAGTATTAGGTTGTATGTTGATTAAAGTATAATTCGCGACCGTAACAAGTATTTATTTACAGAATTGTCCATAGTTAAGCGAAAAGGTGTAATGTGGGTTGGATCCTTTTCGTTTAACTATGGACAATTATAATCATTAGAATCAGTAATACAACTACTTAAGTTAGTATAATCCTCAAATGTTAAGATTTCTTGAATTAGTCATTCAATAGGATTACCTGGTATTAAAGAGTTGTATCGATGACTTTAATGATATATTAGGTTGGGGAAAAAGTCTTTTCGCATTATAGTATGTATGAACTTGTAATAAAATCTCTTTGGCTATACTATTTGTATCTGGCTGGTTATGGTATCATTGAAAGTTTAAATTTTAAAGAACATAATTCCTAATTCAAATTAGGAAAATGTGTGAGTTTTATTTGTTTTTCGTACCGTCAAGATGAGTGAATCTAATGAAGAAATTCGATACATTTTAAAATTTACTACAAAAAAGGTAAAAATGCAACGCAAGCCGCGAAAAAAATTTGCGATGTTTATGGACCTAGTGTAGTGTCTGTGAGAGTAGCACAAATTTGGTTTAAGCGTTTTCAATCCGGAAATTTTGATGTCAAAGATGCACGTCGCTCTGGTCGCCCTATTACGGATAAAATGGATGCAATTTTTGAAAAAGTGGAGCAAGATCGGCATATCAGTAATTACGACGTAGCTGAAGAACTGGAAATTGACCACAAAACAGTTTTGGCGCATTTGAAAAAAACTGGGTACACAAAAAAGCTCGACATTTGGGTACCTCACGAGCTCACTGAAAGAAACCTAATGAACCGTGTTGTAATTTGTGATTCTTTATTACGACGTAATGAAACCGAACCATTTTTGAAGAAGCTGATAACTGGTGATAAAAAGTGGATCACGTATGACAAGAACGTACGAAAAAGGTCGTGGTCAAAGGCCGGTCAGGCTTCACAGACTGTGGCGAAACCCGGGTTAACTCGCAACAAGGTGATGCTGTGTGTGTGGTGGGATTGGAAGGGCATTATTCATTATGAGCTGTTACCACCAGGCAGGACCATCGATTCTGAACTCTACTGCGAACAACTGATGAGATTAAAGCAAGAAGTTGAGAGAAAGCGGCCGGAATTAATCAACAGAAGGGGTGTGGTTTTTCATCATGATAACGCTAGACCTCACACATCTTTAGCCACTCAGCAAAAATTAAGAGAGTTTGGCTGGGAGGTGTTAATGCATCCGCCGTATAGTCCTGACCTTGCACCTTCAGATTTCCACCTGTTTCGTTCTCTTCAGAATTCTTTAGGCAGTGTCAGGTTAACATCACGAGAGGACTGCCAAAATCACTTGTCGCGGTATTTTGACCAGAAGTCCCAAAATTTCTATAGCAATGGGATCATGTCCCTACCTACAAGATGGCAAAAAGTTATCGAACAAAATGGTATCTACATACTTTAGTTAAATGTAAATAAACTATATTAAAAAATATTTTCAATTTTCTTAAAAAATGCGAAGAAACTTTTTCCCCAACCTATTATAATTCTGTAAATACAGATTTGTTACGGTCGCGAATTATAATCAGATCATTATACAACCTGATACTGACATGCAAATTGCAAAAAACGTCAGAAAATTTGAATTTCGCTGGCTAATTGGAGCTTTCGCCTTAAGCGTGGCCGTAGCATAATCAGCCTATAATGTTCCCACTGCTGTGGAAGTAATAACAGTCGCACGGGTCGATCCATCAAATTAAGCTACGCTTGCCGCGGTCAGTCCGTGGATGGGTTCCATCTTTTCATACCACCCATCCATTCTTATATCCACCATCTTTACATACCGAGGTCTCGGAAAGCCGTTGATCCCGGCTGTCATTCGTGGATCTTTGACAGTCTTTACGAGTCGTCAGAAGCCGGAAAGCTTGACAACTAGTCTTCTTACCAAGAGGTACCAGTTAATGGATTGTGGAGGTCAGGTAGGCAGTCGCTCCATGTAAAATATCTTCAGCTGCATCTGGTTAGTCTGGAAGCCGACCCCAACATAGTTGGGAAAAGCTAGGCAGATTGATTTTGCTGGGACACATGCCTCTTCTCTGAAAAGTAGTGGGCCATAATCCACACGCGGGATCAGTGCTGGTTGGTGGATGCGGCGGTAACGCGATGCAATTCCGGCCTGAAGGGCTGTTACGTGGTTGTAGGTAATTAGAAAAGCAGTGTAAGCGTAAGCACGCCGAATTATCCTCGCGTCATTTCCGGCAGGTCATTATTGTGTCGCTACGCTTAGACCTAAAATTAGCTTTAAATAATTAATAGAAATAAAAATAAAGGGCTTGCAACTATGTAGTCGAGTTGTTCGACGAAAGATCGGTGACGTTAAAGCGGGTTGCAGACCGCAAACTAAGCTAAGTTAGTTTAGCTTAGCTCACATAGCTGGCGTAGTTTTTCATACTTGTGAGCAGACCGCAAACTATGCATAGTTGTTGGTGCAAGTATGAAAAACTACGCCAGCTATGTGAACTAAGCTAAACTAACTTAGCTTAGTTTTTGGCCTGCAACCCGCTTTAGGCTGCTTTTCAGCCAGAGATGTGCTAAGCTGAGTAGCAATGGATGTGTTTGATATCAACTAATAGGATGGTTTGATTTCCAAAGCGTAGCTTGGCTTAGCTCTGGTGGAAAAGGGACAACGAAAAAAAAAACTTTATTTGATAACCTTAACTGTACAACAAAGGACATTGACAAAAATGGCCTATGAACCAACACGCATGAAACATTTACTATAATTACTAGTTCTTTTAATAATATACATTGCAAATATTGCAATAGAACGGACACTTTTTAATTTCGAAAACATTTTAAAAAGTATTCACTTCCGTCGGTGTTACTATTTTTTGGTTCAATTTGAGGTTTTTAATAGGCAAAAGTATTATAGATCATACAGCCAATCATACAGCCAAGTCTTTGTAACAGCACTCTTAATAAGAGTTTGACACAGACAAGCGTCAGTATTCTCAACACTTGATATACGGTAATGATTTTTAGTTACAAACAGTCCGCTATGATGTCGCGGAACCATAATACGGCTTATCAAAAAACTCGATTGAAAGCGCTGTTTGAAACGAGCAATAATATCGACAATGACAGTTGAATTGACAGATGACAACATTTGACATTTGGTAGTAATGTCACTTGGCGCCAGTGTTGCCAACTTAGTGGAAATTCCACTAGATCTGGTGGTTTAGACTTACCTTTTAGCGGGCAAATATTGGTTTTAGTGGCTAGTGGATTTTTCTAGTGGCTTTGGTTGCTTCAGTTAGTGGTAAGGGGCGAAATTTAACCACTAGCACAATTAACATATTTTCGGAGATAACTCGAACGTTTGCGTTATAAGTGTATATTTCTTTTATGTGTAGGCAACACTAAGAACTAAGGTAGTTTCTTTCAGGGATTCCTCGAAAATAGTTCGTCAATTTCTTGAATAATTTTGATTATAGACTTTATTTATATGAAAACTGGGTCAAGTTTGATTTGAATCAAAAATGTTTGTTTCCTATGCATGCACAAAAATATAAATACAACGGACAGTACAGTACAGTTCGAAGATCGCGTTGGATGTTTTACTTGTTTTGGTTTATTTTGTAAAACGAATATGCCTAAACCACAGTATACCCAAAAGTTCCGTGAAAGTTGGTTACGTGACTCAGATTTAAAGGACTGGTTACAAGTGGTGGAAAGTACTACTGGTCTAGTTGCTAAGTGCAAATTTGTGGTTCAATTTTAAGGAATCATTATGGAGATTTAAAGAGTCATGGATTATCCAAAAAGCACTTACAAAATTCTAAGGTACGTACGTAATAAAATTTATTATCATTTAAAGGAAACATGCTTAAAGAAGCAACGTCAACTTTCAAAGAGTTAGTAGGTAGGTTTCCTTTTACATTATGATTATTTTAAAAGAATTCCGTTTCTTTTATAGATTGTAGCTACGCAACCTAAGTTGCCTTTCAAACCAGACACCGTGGATAAAAAGAAAGAAGAAGCTAGGCTAGCATTATTTACAGCAGCACATACCAGCTTACGTGTAGTGGATCATATGGGAGAAGTTATTAACCGATTCGTTGCGGCTCCCGGTTTCGCAAACTTTTAGCCATGGCGGCGAACAAATATTTCATGGCGCGCCTGTCGTGTCAACCGCCACAGAAGTAGATGACACACCTAGTGTGCCATCAGCCATGTGTAAAAAAAAATATACTTTTTATGCTTTTTGCGCATGTGTAGACCTGATTAGGTTTAGTTGACATCAAAAGTTGATAGTGAACGGTCGTATAAGTGGTGTAAAGTGGCTAAATACGTGTTCTTCTACGCCGTTTCCTTGAAATGGCGGGTAAGAGACTTTTTTATGCAGATGTTGCAAACCTTTTGTCTTATTATTTTTGTTTTTTCTCATTTAATTGTGTTGGTACA
The DNA here is from genome assembly GCA_948252095.1 of Dicycla oo. Classification (NCBI taxonomy): domain Eukaryota; kingdom Metazoa; phylum Arthropoda; class Insecta; order Lepidoptera; family Noctuidae; genus Dicycla; species Dicycla oo. The sequence goes on from OX411709.1 coordinate 24,097,437, forward strand.
TTTAAATCACCCTGAAAATCTTTCAGTGAATAATAACGTTAGTAAATATCAAGTAATCAAGAACCTTATCGTGGGAAAAATAGGGCATAGGTATGACTTTTACAAAAATAGGTATTATTCGGCGAAACTGTTAGGCAGATCCACACAAGGTCGGAAAGTAAAGCACGTCTGATTACTAAGGATAGCAAAACAGAAGTGTTCTCAGAAACAAAAACAATGCGCTGCGCTGTGCCACAGTATAAATATGGAACAGTACGGAAACTAAATATAGTTTTTTTTTTTTATGTAATGCTTTTTTAATTACTAGTTATCAGTCACGCATTTTCGGGTTGAAACGCGGTACAGTTCACCCTAAAATGCGTGACTAGTTATTTTAATTCGATTTATTGAGTAACATTAAAAGTAACAGCCCTATTGCTTCAATGGAGCGTAGGTAATTATTTTATCGAATAGGCTTATTTTTCATACTGTTTCATATTTATACTGTTGCTGTGCTGGCTGGCCGACGAACAATAGACTGCATTTTTTGCGAACCTTTTTTTGTGCAGATAGCGTTCGATCTGTTTCAAGCAAAAATTAATATGATAAATTGGCCACAAATGAGGAGAATTTATTGGTAAATTCATTTCATACTAAGTTATTTAAAAAAAAAAAAAAAGGCAATGCCTTAAGCTTCTATTTCATGTACTTATTATTTTATTATACACTATTATTTTATATACTCTATTATTTTCGAGACGCTAAAAAAAGTCTCCCAGTATATATACAGGGTGTCCGGTAATGAATGGATAACCTTGAAATGTCTTATAGTATAACTTATGGCCGTTCAGAAAAAAAATTGAAACAAAATATATCATAAGTAGTACCTAAGTTATGATTTTTTTAAAAGAAAGGTCTAATTTTTTTTACCTTGTTTTACTTTTATGAACACTACGATCAGAAATGAATGGATTCCATCGGTTTGTTGTTATTTTATTATTATACACGAACTATGCTAATAGATAAACAGTCAATAGTATGACTAGCTATTGCACTTTTTTATTAAAAAATTAGCAAATTACTTAATTTTAGAAAAACTTTGCAAAATTTATTTTTTAAACTATGTTTAAACATCTTGGGTATAAAAAAAATGTATGAATACATGAGTGGCCAATAATTTTAAAATAATGTCACTTTCAAGTAGATTTTATAATGGTACAATTCATAAATGTATCTACAATAAATAGTGAATTATTGCGATTAATGTAGAAAAGGAGAAAATTTTACTAAATATCAAAATTTGTAATATGGGAACATTTTTTAAATTTAATTGTACCTGAACTTTGGGGATTAATAAAAAACAACATTTAACATAAACAACACTTTATTATCATTCGTTTATAATAAATGTTCAAACTGCCGGCCTCCCACTCTTATGCAGGCCCTACATCTACGGATAAATGATCTACGGAGCAGTCTTGTGTACCGTCGTTCACTAATTTTTGATGCGGCTGCTCTGACTCGTCTTCTTAATTCTTCTAAAGACCTTATAGGCTTACAGTATACTTCCTCTTTAAGGCAGCCCCAATAAAAAAAATCCAATGGATTTAGGTCCGGTGAACGTGGAGGCCACAAAATTGGCCCTAGCCGCCCGATCCATCTATCTGGGTACGTGTTATTTAAAAATGCACGAACAGATACAGCATAATGCGCAGGACAGCCGTCATTTTGCAACCAATATGACTCCCTCAGCTCCTCGGGCACTTCTTCTAATAAATTGGGGAGATCATTTTGAAGAAACTCCAAATAACTTTGCCCTGTTAAATTCCCCGGTAATTCAAATGGCCCGATTATTATTCCACTTAATATTCCAGTCCAATAATTGATTTTAAATTGGTATTGGGATCTATCTTCACGCATAAGATGGGGATTTTCTAATTCCCAACCGTGTAAATTATGAAGATTCATGTATCCATCTCTTTTGAATGTTGACTCGTCGCTCCACAGAATTTTATTAAAAAATTGCGGGTCTTCTTCGATTTTTGCCAGCATTTGTCGGCAAAAACGCAATCTAGCTGCATAATCTCTTGGTTGGAGAGTTTGCACGCGTGTAACGTGGTAAGGGTGGAATTTATTTTTTTTCAAAATATCGTGCACGGTCGATTTTCCGATACCTGTGCGTCGAGCTATTGTTCGTGTAGAGGTAGAAGGATCGTTTTCGACTTCCTCAAGCACGGCTTCTTCTACATCAAGACGAGCGATTCTTCCACTGCTTGTACCACCGACACCACTACCAGGCAATCTTCCTTCGGAGTAACAACCGTGGACACGAATAAATACGCGGTAGTCTGGGTGGCGCGCATTAGGGTATCTCTCCCTATAGAGCGCTGCAGCTGCATTTGCGTTACCTCTGCATTCTCCATAAATGTAATGCATATTTGCATATTCTTGTGCCGTATACTGACGTGGCATTTTGATACACAAAAGTCCAGTTTAGTCCAAAAACAAACCAAATCGTCGCAAATATCACCAAACAAAACAAGTCCAAATCAGTAAGCAAAACGAATAGTCCAATAAAATAGCCACGTGGTCGTTTTAACACTGATTCAAAGTAAATCACGATAATTGCAAACGGAAACTAAATAAACACATGCGAAGTCGAGCAAGTCGAGAAACGCACTAAAAGTATGAGTGCTTACCTGATGTTTTACATTTATTTCCTCTCTCTCGCACCTAGCCGATTCAGACCCTCTTTGTCTAACATAACACAAAAGAATGACAGCACGGCGTGCGCGCAGGTAGCAAATATGAAGGTCACACGACCCATTTCACGCTTTTAAAGTAACTATTTTAATCATTATGAGTATTTGTAAATTTCTGACAATTTGGTTTCAATACGCAATTTTTATTCACTACAAATTCCTTAATTTATTTTTGATTAATCTTCAGTGGTCAGAAGCAATTTAATTTAAAAAAAGTTCCTACATTACTTTTGACATTTGGTAAAATTTTCTCCTTTTCTACATTAATGGCAATAATTCACTATTTATTGTAGATACATTTATGAATTGTACCATTATAAAATCTACTTGAAAGTGACATTATTTTAAAATTATTGGCCACTCATGTATTCATACATTTTTTTTATACCCAAGATGTTTAAACATAGTTTAAAAAATAAATTTTGCAAAGTTTTTCTAAAATTAATTAATTTGCTAATTTTTTAATAAAAAAGTGCAATAGCTAGTCATACTATTGACTGTTTATCTATTAGCATAGTTCGTGTATAATAATAAAATAACAACAAACCGATGGAATCCATTCATTTCTGATCGTAGTGTTCATAAAAGTAAAACAAGGTAAAAAAAATTAGACCTTTCTTTTAAAAAAATCATAACTTAGGTACTACTTATGATATATTTTGTTTCAATTTTTTTTCTGAACGGCCATAAGTTATACTATAAGACATTTCAAGGTTATCCATTCATTACCGGACACCCTGTATATATATTTCTTGTTTTAATTCATAAAATATTTTTATCTCGTTTTCTGGGGTACATAAAGACATGCAAATTGTACAAGCAATTGTGGCTGTATTTTTAATTCATGGTTCAATTTTTTTGATAAAGTTAATTGATCTAACAATAGCTTCGTTATATTTTCAAAATTATTTAATTATTCAATGATAAAAGAAGCATGTCCGTGTTTAATAATACAACGAAAAAATCTCTTGTCAAAAAGGTTTTCCACCCCTGAAAATTTCAAATTCACAAAATATCTAGAAACGAAGGCTCTGGGCATGTCCTACGTGCAAAATAATGCATCTTTTGTCTTGGATAAATCGTCAAAAAACGTAATTTGAGCAAGTTATAACAATTTTTAAATGACACGACTGGCGTGCCTTCCGCCACAAAGAAAAGAGCTCGATGACACGCGTGGCGTGTCATCCGCAACGAATCGGTTAATCACATGCACAAGGAGGATGAAAAAATTCATTTACATAGGACAAAATGTTCCCAAATTATAAAACAAGTTCTATCACCCCATTTTTCAGAAAACCTAAAAAATGATTTGAAAGATCAACCCTATAGTTTATTGATAGACGAATCAACCGATATTTCCGTTCATAAATATTTAGGAATAATTATTATTTATTACAGCTGCAATTACAAAAAAATTATATCTACATTTTTAGATCTTCCAATGTTGAATGAGTGTGGCGCCATAAAGGTGGCACTTGCTAAATTTAATATACCTCTACAAAATTTAATGGGCATCGGAACAGATAATGTCTCGGTAATGACCGGAGTTAATAACGGTGTACATGCTAAATTGAAAAGAGAATTACCGAATCTGGTTTTGGTGCGCTGCATATGCCATTCTCTGCAATTGGCAGTATCAGCAGTAACAAAGCAGTTTGTACCCAGAAATCTCGAATTCATTATTAAAGAAACATATGACTGGTTCAGCCGTTCTTCTTCGAGGCAAGCTACCTATAAAGAACTATACAAACTTATCAATGACGGTCATAATCCTTTGAAAATTGTACAGTCTTGTCAAACTAGGTGGCTATCTATAGAGTCTGCAGTTGCACGGATTTACACACAATGGTTGGAGCTGAAAACACACTTTAATTTGGTCAAATTAAAAGAAAGATGTTACACAGCAGAATTGCTGCATGGAATGTATTCAGATGACGTGAATTATGCGTACATTGCATTTATGTATCCACTTCTTACTGACGTTAACAGAGTTAATAAATTATTTGAACCAAAAGACGCAGATCATTCAAAACTTTATGACGAATTGACCAACTTGTTGCGAAAATAATATTGCCTAACCAGAAGGTAAATATTTTGACGCAAAATATTCAAGATTTTGTTGATAAGAAATGTTATTTGGGGTACAGATTCGAATCTCATGTCTCAACGATGAAAGAAAAAGGACTTCCACCGAATGAAGAAGAAATAATACGTAATAGGTGTATCCAGTTCATTATACATTTGATTCATGAACTGAAAAACAGATTGCCCGAAAACTTGAAACTCATGAAAAATATTAAAAGAATCTGTGTAGAACACGCACTATCTCACAATAAAGAGCCGGTCGCTGACCTGATGTTGCATTTTAATAAAAAGCAAGAAGTTATTGCGAAAGTTGACGAGCAGTGGCGTCAAATCCATCTACTCAGTTGGGAAAATACAAAAAATACAAAGGAATTTCGGTACTGAACTTCAAAGACATGGCTGGAGAAAACAGATTTCAAGATTTAGCCACATTTGCTTTATCTTTATTAGTTTTACCTCATTCTAACGCTGACGTAGAGCGATTATTTAGTATGATGAACGTTGTGAAAACAAAACACAGAAACCGAATGAAGTTAAATTTGCTATCTTCAATTCTCACAGTCCGTGCTGGTTTAAAACGCGAAGGAAAATGTTGTAACAATTACTTAATACCCAATAGCGTAGTACAAAAAATTGGGACCAAGGAAATTTATTCTACAAAAACAGAAATAATAGAAGAAGCCGATTCTTCCGAAGATGATTGCCTTTAAGATTTTTTTTTGTACTTATCAAAAATAAGCTATAATTTTATAAAAAAAAAATACAATATTGTTGTTTTATTTTCAAATAATATTTAGTTATTATCTGTCTAGCATAATATGTTAGTGGTTTTCTGGTGGTTTGAGGGATCGCCAAATTTAGTGGTTTTCTGGTGGTTTACGATACCACAATTCGTGGTTTCGTTATAATAAAGTTGGCAACACTGCTTGGCGCGCGCATTCTGTGCTCGATCTGCGTTTGCGTTGGTTGCGTACTGAATTCGTTTGCATTTTGTTACTTTTCCGATTTTATCTAACAACTTGGCGTGAAGGACTGTGATTTTCTCTTGAAATATCGACCTCTGGCTGAGTTTTACTGACACGGACCTACTTAGAACAGCGAACTGGCTTATAATTGGCTTTTTATTGACGTAATTATAACCTCAAAATCCGAAAGTGATTTGATTTTTTCCGCATTCTCAAAAGTGTCCGTTGTTTTAATTTAGGTTCAATCGAATATATACATTATCTAAAACCCAAAAAGTAAATACGCCTCCCTGTTGGATCTTAGGCGAGCTATGTATGGACGACGAGCAATGAGATCGATCCTTTGAGATTGAAGCCTCCTTTTAAGCAAAATGTACCTGTATTAGGAGACTCCGCTCTTTCATAAACAAAAAGTGTCAATTAAACTATACTAATACGAGTACATAATCAAAAACAAGGTGATTTGAGTGAATGTGTGTGAGTGTGTGGGTGTGTATGTTTCTAACCACGAGATTTTTTTCCTGAATGTACACCGATTTGTCAGAAATCGTTGGGCGATTTACGTGATTTCTTTTTCATTTAGTAGAAGACGCCAAACTACTTATTTTTTATTTATAAGCGCATCTTCACAGCACATCTTTCGACCGCATGTCGGTGTTAACACTTTGACCTCGAGCTGGCCTGGCGTAGTACGGAGTTTCAATAGAATACTCGAGGCCAGCTTGTATTGATTTTGGTACCGCTTACGTGCGGCCTACCTAGGTCGTCATTTGTTTGTACGAGTGCACATGCATTTTTCGGTATTGTCTGTGGCTTGTGATGTGAAAAAGAAATCGTGCAGTCTGTGTGGTATCTCCTTTAATATTCTACTATTATTATATTTATCCAAAAAGTATTAATTTCTGTTTAGAATGCTGGACCATGAGACGAACAACCCTACTCAAAGTATGTCTGATTTCTTGGAGCAGGCTGATATTGACATTCGTTATGTGGACGCTAGCCTGCTTTTTGAATACAGGTAAGCATTTCAATAAGATATAACAAAAAACAAAATACACGGAACTTTTAAAATAAATGAAAATAAAAATGCTGTAGTAGGATTTTGTAGGATTCTATAAAATCCATTTCTAAAGTTCCGTGCTAAATTGTTATTTTTCCTATCAAGGTATCCCTCTGTGGATGAGCCCGACTCGCTCTTTGCTGGTTTTAAGTTGTCCATTGATAGTTCTCGTTTTTGATCTCCAAGGTAATCTAAAATGTTCATACTTGTTTCAGACTTACTGTCGCAAAGTGCAAGGATCAAGCTGACGAATTTCTAAGCTCGATACATAATATAATTTCTGATCTTAAAAGGTAAATAATGAAAGGAACAGCAAACCTTGCAAGCATAATTATGTTATGAACTTTTATTGGTTAAGTGAAGTGATGTGATGTGACAAAATAATTTTAGACCTCATCTTATTGTTATTGATAATATAGGCAAGTGCTACTCCTCATGTTAGGCATTCCACCACAAGTGTATGAAATAAAAGTAACGTTGATACTGTGTCATTTAAAAAGATAAACGTTATTAATATAACAGATTTTTCATGTGTGTAGACGGATTCTGCCCCACGCGAAGCAAATGTTTCGCTATTTTGTTTTTGTTTGTGCTATTGTGTTTGTTCTGGTATTTCATCTATTAATTTCAGAATTATAGTTAAGTAAGTAGATATATTTTAACATTGTATTATGTGCTTCGAATGTTCGATGTTGATTAGAAATTGTAATTAAGTAGTAGGTAGGTTTACAATAAAACTATTTGAAATCATAAATTGGTATTGCTTTTAATTTACATAATAAAACATGATGACCGCACTAGGACTTTGCGACGGAATTCGGTGGTATAGCGATCGCTACCTTTGTCGAGACTGCAGGCCTTGCACGTCATAAAACGTCGAGGTATATTTTGGCTTTGAGACAAATTGGCCAACCAAGCAATTAGGCAGCCAAGAATTTTCCACAGATTTCGGCTGCTGCTGCTTGGTTGCCTAGTGCGCGGGAGCACTTACAAGTTATCTTAGAATAAGTCTTTAAAACATAAACGAGCACAAACACGGTCACAACAGAAACCGCAACTTGACCACTCTTAAGCGTCGCTGTGTTAGTAAAAGATACCTAATTATGCTCTTATTTCGAAAAAGAAAATATTTGACTGGGCTTATATCTAAGGAAGAAATTTTCCCTCCATCATCGCTTCAGCACAGTATCTTGGGAATTGCACTATTAGCAGCAAGAAATCTGTGAGGCCCTGCAATCAAAATAATAACTCATTTATGTATACATAATAATATTATAAATGCGAAAAATAACCCTCTATTAGCTTTTCACGTCTTAACGCTTGAACGAATTTGGATGAAAAACCAAAATGTATGGAGCAGTGTTTGCCTTTATTTTGTGTTAGTGGCCATTAATGAAAGTTTCAAAATTAGTTGCAATATAATTATGGTACCGTAAAAAGCTGCAACTTTGCCAACTAACCCCAAGTTTGCCTATTTCGTTTCAATTACGATATTTCGCGTTTGCTTAGTTTTTTCTTATTTTCTGCCATTTGGTATTAATTTTACATTATTTGGGCAACATATTTTATTTTTTATAATGGTACTCTGTTAGCTGTGCGACAAAAACCAGTGGGAATGGATGAAATTTTTTAGGGTCCTGTAACTTTGGCAGTTCCAGCTACAGAAAAGGTGTTTTCGTGCAGGAAAACGTCCCAAGGTAAGAAAATACTATTTTCCGTATGGTTTGATATTTTTTAAAAATGGACTTGATTTCATCAAAATAACTTAGTAGGCATAGATATCCGGAGATATGCCGTCATTGCGGAATAGTAAGGAATCCTAGTGCCACCGCTTATCTCCCACCCAAATAATTACAACATTAACAAATAGTGTACTTACGACACACATTTAAAATTTGAACACGCACACTAAGAAGAAAGCAGCTACACTAAATCAATTTCTATAATAGCACACATAATATACATAGAATGGGTGGGGCATTCGCTTGTAAACATTTGCTATTTGCGAACATTCAATGTACACGCATGCAATTAGGGAGTCGAAAGCGATGGTCGATAATTTTTATCGATATTTAATTTTAGCACATTCTTGTATTATAATAACTTTGTTTAATTTTCTTTAAATATATATTTTTTTAATATAAGTACCTATCCAAAAATATAGTTTATTTTTACTGAAATAAAATGGGAGTATTTTTTTAATATTGTAGGTATTACCGGTTAAAGGGAACGCTTTCTGTTAAATATCATGCTGTATATTTATATAATACACATATATTACTTAATCTCAGATGTGGATCTTTCGAAAAACTGAAAATGAATTTGTAATTATACGGTGGGTATTACTATAGTATAATATTGTGTCGCTGACTCTGGCAGGGCCACCATCAGGGATTTTAATTTTGAAAACGCGAAAAATTAGTCGCTAATTAGTCGAAATTAGTCGCCAAATATCAGAATTAGTCGGTCACTGGTTCAAAAGATATAAGGGTTTATAGGTGGCCCTGCTGGAGAGACTCCCCAGCAGAAAGTCTTTAGACTTTAGACCGATAAAACTAAAAGTATATTACACATATTAATAGAAATATTTTTTCTTGGAAATTTTTCGTGAACTCTTCGATCTAGCTCTTGGACTATACCTTACTAATTGAACTCATTATATCTCCTAAACTAAGACCCGACTAAATCTGTAACTTGGCGACTGATTCCGACTAATTGGCGACTAAATATGGGAGAAAACAGATCTTCGCTAGGTGTCCTAGTTTTTGAGATATAAATGTGGCCCTGCTGGGGAGACTCTCCAGCAGGGCCACCTATAAACCCTTCTATCTTTTGAACCAGTGACCGACTAATTCTGATATTTGGCGACTAATTCCGACTAATTGGCGACTTAATATGGGAGAAAACAGATCTTCGCTAGGTGCCCTAGTTTTTGAGATATAAATTTGGCCCTGCTGGGGAGTCTCTCCAGCAGGGCCACCTATAAACCCTTATATCTTTTGAACCAGTGACCGACTAATTCTGATATTTGGCGACTAATTTCGACTAATTAGCGACTAATTTTTTGCGTTTTCAAAATTAAAATCCCTGATGGTGGCCCTGCCAGTCAGTGACACTATAATATTTTTATTACTAAGGATATTATAATATAATACGTTATGTTATATGTGAGCTAAGTTACTACGTCTGAGGCCGGATTGGAGCCGAAAGCGTAATAATACAAAGTTCACGCGAGTTATATGACATTTTTAACACATTTGTAAAGAAATAAAATAAAATGTGAAACCCTCAGTATTATAGACAAAGATTTGACAAAATAGCGACGGACCGCGAATTTTCTAATTCAAACTTTGTACCTTGACGGCTGCTCGGCCTTATCGGCTCGGACTAAGGTGGGCTTGCGATTTAGTGATCAATACAATAATATTGAGCAAAATATATTTTTTATTTTCAACAATATTTAACCATCGCAATCTTCAATATTAATCTTACTCGGTCAATAATTTTGCGCCATATTATTAATCCTCAAGGGCCCACCTTACGACTTCGCCAAATAGCCAGATTTTTTAAAATCGAACACAAATTATTGTAATTTTTGACCAAAAATAAATAATTGGATGAAATATAATATGTATTTATCATATTACTTATCATATTGCACTATAAATTAAAAACTTCATTTGTCAAAATCTTGACGCATAATATTAATTTAAGTTTTTACACTTCACGTGTAACTGTATTGAAATAACAATGTCTTAATTTGGTTCAAACAACATTAAATTAATAAACTTATTAAACTCTTTTACTATACATGTAATACGAGAATATCCATTGAGTTCTGTAAAAAATATTCAACTGCAATAATACGCATATCGATAAAATCAGCCGCACGCACTCGATTGCACCTCTCTAAATCCAAAACAAACTTAGTAAAACATTTAAAATATAAAACAGTGACTTAATTGTTTACTTAGCGGTGGTAGGACATGCCATTTGTCTTCCTTCAGGTTGATGGTATTTGACCTATTTTTACATATAATTACTGCATAACTCGGCACTTTGGTTTTTTACGCATCAATAGTACCTACACTGTACGCAGTTGCAAAGCGACTGAATGAAGTGTACAGCCGCCGTTCGAACATAAGACCAATTTTTAACAGACTTCCAAAAGGAGGAGGTTCTCAATTCGTCTGTATGTTTTTTTTTTTTTTTTTTTTGTATGTTTGTTACGCGATTATTCAAAGACGGATGGACCGATTTAGAAAATTCTTTTTTTGTTTGATAGGGTATACTTCCGAGGTGGTCCCATATAAATTTTATTAACTTTACTTGGGGAGTTTTTGAGTTAGCACCAATAATGCGTATATTTCCCACTTATTTTATGTGGATTATGTGATGGTGTTTTAATAACTTCCTATCACTGTTAATTACAAGGCTATATCTACAATATTATTGTGCTCAATTATGTATTCGAATTAGTGTGGGGTAGGTTCCACAACTAAAAAGTGAAAAATAAAAACTTTTTAGCCAAAAAATAAAACCGACTTCCAAAACAAAACACTACAAAGTGAAAAATAACTTTAATTTCGGAAGTCGGTGGCAAAAAACGAAAATACAAAACCCAAGACACCGACTACCGAAATTAAAGTTATTTTTCACTTTGTAGTGTTTTGTTTTGGAAGTCGGTTTTATTTTTTGGCTAAAAAGTTTTTTTATAATATCGAGGCGCCACGAACCACGCCCCCAAGGCATATCCCTCAATATCCGTGTTAGTAGGCAATGTCGTGCACTGTTTTGGAAACTTCAGTGACACAACTTTGCCTGGGTCTACGGTTGTCACTTGTCAGATTTTATTAATGATTTATTTTACATATGATTTCATTCAGTCAACATAACTGGCGAAATGTGGTGAACACCTCTACCTAACCATTCGGGCATTACTGGCGTGATTTTGTGTTGTATTTAAGTACCTACCTAAGCATTAATTCTATTGCAGGTATAATGAAGAAATGGGAAACAAACAAAGAAAGTAGTTAATAAACAAAGAAAGGACATTTGGGTAGGCCGCATAAAGTATTCAAACTGCCTTACTACTCGTATCAGTACCGAGTTTCGAGATAATTCGACAGTGCGTTACAAATTTTTCTTACTAACCCTGACACCCAGTAAATCCTCTGTGAGGGGTGGTTGTAAAAAGCTTAGTCTCTTTATTATTTACTGTGCCAATTTTCAAGTTTATTAACCAAAGAAATAAGATTTTTCACAATTATAAACTATATCCCCTCTTTTCACCCCCACAGGGGTGGAATTTTAAAAAATCGTTTGGTATATTTACTTAAGTTGACTAAAGATTATTTATACCAATTTTAGGAAAAAGAGGAAGTGTCCGTTAACAAGCATAAGTCGGTTCGGTTATAGCGGCAGAAATCAAGTCCATTCAAAAGAAATTACAACACAAACAGCAAATACAGTGAGAGTTAGCCCAAGACTCGAGCGCGCGCTTTGGCCACCACCCCCAACACTTTCGCGGTGTTCGACGCGCCGCGCAAATACGGGGAGGCTTAGGATAAGCGGAAGCACCACATTCCATAGAGATTTTTTTTATTTTATTTGAGATGGGTTTGCTCTTGACTATAGTAGGTATAGTATAGTAGGTCAGAGGTGATAGAGACAAAGTCTACGATGGAGTGAGCTTACCCAGAATAAGCCTGTGTGTGTGTGTGTAAAGATGCAGAGATTAAGTGCCCGTGTCAAAATAAGCACCACGTTGAACGTAAAATCATATTATTTATAGTCGGGACAAATATGACCATAACAATAGAACCCCGCGACATAATCTAATAGACTTTTGTCAAAATCATAAGACAGTTACGCACTTCCATTTCTCCCAAGTCTCATCAGTGGAGGCTCTTGGACCACTCTTTTACCCATTGTCATTTAGTGATTTTTACTTTGTAAATAACTGTCCATACACAACTTCATACCCCTTTTCACTCCTTCGGGAGTGGAATTATCAAAAACGCTGAGACACGTATAAATTAATTTTGAATCGTCAGCCTAAACACAAAATTTGAAGATCCTAACTTCGAAACTGACGGACTTTCATATAAACTTACATCCCCTGTTTTACCCCGTTAGAGGTAGAATTTCCAAAAATCCTTCCTTAGTGGATGCCTACACTGTATAAGGTACCTATGTATAAAATTTCAAGTCTTATTTACTTCAGTTTTTGAAATAAAAAACATTTTCCAAAAAACAACCGACTTTCACAAAACACTACAAAGTGAAAAATAACTTTAATTTCGGAAGCCGGTATCTTTGGATCTGTATTTTAGATTTTTCCACCGACTTCCGAAATTAAAGTTATTTTTTTTTCTAATCGATCCAGCCGTCTTCGATTAATCGTGGAACATACATAAAAAAGTAAAAGATGATTCCGACGAACTGAGAACTTCCTCCTTTTTATGAAGTTAGTTTAAAATGCTAGAAAATGAGGTGGATCAATGACCGCAATTGCCCTGCTATAAAGCGACAACTATAGTATCGGGCCCATAGTTTCCGATTTCGCCCTGAAGACCAATCTCAAAAACTTTTTAGCAAAAAATAAAACCCGACTTCCAAAACAAAACAATAACTAATTTCGGAAGTCGATGGCAAAAAAGGAAATTTGTATTTTCGTTTTTTGCCACCGACTTCCGAGATTAAAGTTATTTTTCACTTTGTAGTGTTTTGATTTGGAAGTCGGTTTTATTTTTTGCTAAAAAGTTTTTATTTTTCATTTTTTAGTTGTGGTACCTACTACCTACTCCACACAAATTCGAATACCACTACCAGCTATGTAAATAACGATGAAGCTAACCAAGACGGTCCTTCCGTCTTTGAGTAATCGCGTAACAAACATACAAAAAAAAAAAAAAAACATACAGACGAATTGAGAACCTCCTCCTTTTTGAAGGCGTTTAAAAATGATCCTGTATACCTAATTCAGCTCGGACTAACTTTTAAGCTTTGCCGCGATACAAAATTTCGTTTTTATGTTATCATTTATAAAACAATCTTTGGTTAATGGCCGCCGAAAATCCGCATAGGTATAACATAAACCATGACCTGGGTTCTGGTTTATGTCATACCTATCCTGGGACCATAGGATACTTTTTATCCCGGTAGAACGTGCCCTTGGGAAAAATTCCATCCACAACGCGGGCAAAGCTAGTAAACACAACAAACGTACCTAGTACCTACCTAGACCTACATGTGATGTTGATGTGAAAACCAAAGCAGAGTACATAGGTATATCTAATTTATTACTAGAGATAACTAGAGATCGGATACTTGGATGCATATTTACCTAAAGTAAATTTTTGGCTCAGTAATTATGGAAGCGGTTTCTTAATTATTTTTTTTAATCCCGGCATTCCAGAAAATCCGGAAATGCTCAACTAATCGGATACATGGTATCTAAACGACCTCTTAAATATGTGGTTTTATTTATTTAAATAATACCGAGACAGAGGGATCATATAACTATTCGTAAGCTTGTTTACTTGAAATTCATTTTAACATTACTTAGATAGCATTTCATTCTATAGCCGAGTATCAATTCCGGAATCGCGAGATTTTTACGATCGATACAAAAGTGCATTCCATTCCATATAAACCAACACCTGAACGTAAGTAAATGTAAATACGACTCTATAATCAGAACTCTAAATTGGTCGATCCCGGAATTCTGGGATTTTTTCGATACAAAAGCCCATTCCATATTAACCAACCCCTCAACTTTAGGTTAATATGCATCCAACTATCCGATCTCCAGAGATAACACAGCTTTGTCCTAATTATTCTGAGGCGTTTAGGAAAGTGCCCACTGAGTTGCGGATTTCACCAATGAAACTGAACGCGATCATCACATAAACCATGTTTAAGAGCTGTCATTGTTATTATTTTCTTTGTAATATTGACACTGACAGCTCTTGAACTCGGTTTAGATGTGCTGACAGCGTTTAGTTTGACTGGTGAAATTCGCACTGAGTCATCATTATATTTGTTCAATTGCGAACAAGGGATGACAGTATTCGGCTGTTTGCTGGAGCAGACTAACGAATATTAAGAGATGGATCTCTTCTCTTCCTTGCACTGAAATAATGATGACTTTGATACTTTCTAATGCGAGCCCTGTTGGGGTCGGCTACTAGTATAAAAAGCACAGACTGCCTAAGTAAAAGGACCATACAGTCGGTCATAGCCGGAGGCTCAGTGCTGGCTATCCGACAAGGCCTGCCGCCTGCCACGTTGCGTCCTGTTGACCTCAACATAACACAACGTGGCAGGCAGCAGGCCGAGTTTGTACCTACCAACTTTGACCGAAATATGTACCAAACCTACCTCATAAAAGACTTCGGTTCTGATGCGAAATTGATTAGGATAATTATTATGTAGGTCTTACTAGGATTACGTAGGATTTTATTATTAGGTGTATCTACTTACTACTTTAGTTTAGTTAAAAAATATAAAATACCTACTAACCTCGCAGATTGATATACAGGCTGAGAAGGGTAGGAGGAATATGTAGACTGGAGCAGCAAGAAGAGCTACCCAAAATCCTATGAATATGAGGACTAAAAGCCAACATATCGAAAAACAGATTCCAAACATTTTTAGAGAAAATCACTAAATTTACAGACCTCGTCAAAGCTGAGCAAGAACAACTTGGACAACTAATCAAGTATCGACGTTACGCACGAGCTTGTCTACTGCATCTGTCGTAATCACCGACAAGAATCTTATGTCAATGGCAAGGAGCCTTTATAAGTCTAAACATTTATATACACACCCTGGAATTAGTATGTACCTACCAAGGAGCTTAAATACAAGGTGGCCCATAAAACAACGTCCAAAGAAAAAAAAAATGAGTTAGGCGCAGTTCGAGCCCGCGCCGCAGTATCGTGAAAACGTGTGGTGAAATAATAACAATTTCTTTTACGGAAACATTTTTTTTTTTTACAATTTTTTTGAAGTCTTCATCATCATAATTCTCCTGCCCTTATCCCAATTCATTTGGGGTTGCCGAACCACCTTTTTCTTCCATACTATAAATATTAGTTGTCATCAATATTATACTTGTCAGATTAAAATTTTATTATATGCACCAAGGGCATGCAGTAGCTAAAACAGCTAACGTACACCTTTAAATTCTATTGTATCTAAATGCCTTACATAACTCAAGTCTATTTTGGTATTTCCGAGAGTTGTAGGGGCCGTAATCATCACAGGCGTCATGCCGAAGTGCGTGAGCATAATGTGGTGTGAAGCACAGATTGAACATTATCGGCAGCAACATTAAAATCACCCGTGAGTAAAATGGGCACAAGCGTCAAGTCTTCTATCTCTGGTATGTTGCCTGAATATCGAGCCAGCGAGGAGAGTACCGCCGCGTACTCGCGGCGGCAATCCCTCGCGTTCGGCCCTGGTCCAGCCTCCTGACCACCTTCTGCGAAGCAGTAATGCTCGTGAAGGAGGAGACAGAACGCGTGAGGGAGAGGCAATCTTTGCGCCCTCACGCCCCTAGTCGCCGTAGGAGACGCCCTGGGCGTCGGGCATCGATAGCCGATTCCCGGCCACCGTAGGCGCGCGCTTGCAGACGGCGAGCAATGGGTAGTCTGGTAAGGACCAGGCCTGGGTCGACGGCGCGATGTGTTCCACGCGCGCCTAAAAGAGATATCAGCATTATCTGATGGGGTCCGCTAGGGCCGATGCCTGACAGGGTTGCGGGTTGTTTGAAAGAGTTACCGTGGCCCTGGCATAGGCAACTGAAGGAACACGGGTGAGTTTTAGTCCGTAGAAGTCTGACACGCTCTTCCGGTCCGCCCAGAGTGGGAGAAGTTATTTGATAATTTCCCACCCAAAAAAAAGGCGTACATCGACCATACATTTGACGGGCCAGTTGGCGTGGTTGGTTAAGAATTTAAGATACCGCCTGCCGCTGGTCGTGGGTTCGATTCCCATCCAGGACAAACATTTGTGTGCATGAACATGTCTGTTTGTCCTGAGTCTGGGTGTAATTATCTATATAAGTATGTATTTACAAAAAAAGAAAAGTAGTGTACCTATGTAGTATATCAGTTATCTGGTTTCCATAGTACAAGCTTTGCTTAGTTTGGGATCAGATGACCGTGTGTGAAAATGTCCCAGGATATTATTAATATATTATTATTATTATTATACATAAATTGCCGATGTATGGTTCATTCGCTGGAATGCCCATGAATGCGTGTCGCGACTGTCGGTCATTGTTTTATCATTTTAGATAGCAAAGCCACCACGGTGATTGACCGATGTGTTATCGCCAGCCTGAAACTGGAAGCCCGGAATCGGGACAGCGCCGCAGTCGTGATTCACCCAGGTCTCTGACAGTGCGAGCAATTATGAGCGGCTACTATTATTCGTACATGTGTGTCGCCCGCATCACAATTGTTAGTTGAACTGCGCAGCTGCGAAGTCAGTGCATCCATCCTCACAAACTTTCGCATTTATAATATTAGTAGGATAGGAAGTAGGATGGTAAAGAATCCTCGGTGTGCGAGTCCGACTCGCTCTTGACCAGTTTTATTAGGGTTCCAGACCAAAATGGTAAAAAGGAACCCTTATGGTGAATTTTGGAATAGATGACGTTTGCCCAACTATTTTGCAAATAAGAAAGAAGTATGAATGAATGAAATGAAATGAATGAATTAATGAATGAAATTTTATTTGCTCGAACATGTGTATACATACAGAATTAAAATAATACATGCATGCAAGATCTTAAAATAAAAGTGGCTTACGACATGTCTGCCATTTCTCATGGCGTGCAAATATCTAGGTACAATTATTATTATTGACTCAATGATTTTTAACTTTTACACTTATACATTTGATATCAGTCACGGTTAAACAAATTTCTTATATTCAGTCATTTACATTATCCAATTATATTATTAAAATTACAGATTACAATTATCAAATTAATAAACAATTACAGGCATTAATTTATTTATAATATAGGCATATTGAAGTTCTCTACTACTACATGACAATAATTACTACAATGTTAGTTATATTTATTTATTTATAATAATCACCATGAGTCGTTTAAAAATTCGGTAATACTATTGTGGCGTCCACACAATCCCGAGTTTGGACCCTTGAGTACGGCCCTGTACAGCGGGGGACCACGCGGGGCGAAGCAGCGGAGGTCACCTAGAAATCCCGTTATATTCATTGCGTGCGCGTCGCCGCGCCACGCCAGTTCACCAGCGATATCCCGAAAAGTAAAAAGGCGCAGTTAGCTCAGTTCGCAGACGACACGGCCATTTACTACTCGGGCAGGGACCAACGCCCGATATCTCGCACTCTCCAAACCGCAGTCGATAACCTCGGCGCCTGGTTTAGGAAGTGGAGAATCGAGGTCTATCCCGACAAGAGTCAAGCGGTCCTCTTTCTGAGACCGCGTCGCACTCGACTCCCCCCCCGACCGATCACCATGTTCGGCAAGCCGATCCCTTGGGAGACGCGAGCCAAATACCTCGGTGTGACCCTGGACCACCACCTCTCCTTCGCTGAGCACATAAAGCAGATGCGTTCGCGCGCCGCTTTCGCTCTCGGTAGACTCCACTCCGTTCTGAATGCACGTAGCAAATTGTCAC
This sequence comes from Dicycla oo, assembly GCA_948252095.1. Classification (NCBI taxonomy): domain Eukaryota; kingdom Metazoa; phylum Arthropoda; class Insecta; order Lepidoptera; family Noctuidae; genus Dicycla; species Dicycla oo. Next base: position 24,115,972 of record OX411709.1, read on the forward strand.
TTAGGTGCAAATTGCGCATTTATACAGCGTGCATTCGCCCCATTATGACCTATGCGGGTTCAGTTTTTGCGCACGCAAAACCTCACCTCATTCATAGGATGCAGGCCCTCCAAAACCGTTTCCTCCGAAAGGCAACGGGAGCCCCTTGGTTCGCTCGGAACGAAATCCTCCACGTAGATCTCGACATTCCCACCATCTCCCAGTTCTTGAAACGCAATTCCAAGCGTTTCTTCGACTCAGCCACCAACCATCGCAACCCTCTGGTTGTCGAGGCGGCTAGCTATGTCCCCTCTAGTATTAGTAAGGTCCGCCGCCCTAGGCTTGTCCTCTCAGATCCCGACGACCCCATAACTCTTCTCCAGGAGAGCAGTAGGGACCGTAGGAACAAACACAAATCGACATTCCGACCTCGCCGCCGAGGTTCCTCGCGACGACCCCGTAATAATCGTCCTTCCCCCCGTCCCTTGCTCGGGTATGAAGTGCCAGCTGGTGGCGTAGCTGAGCCAGTAGCTTTAAACTCCCCTGACAATAATAATCATTCTAATCTGATCCAGCCTGTCCCATCTTGCTGTCCTCCCCCCAGCGACGCCCTAAGCCGAGGCGCGTTCCCCACAGGGGGAGCCCTTAGCGTGTAGTCGCTTAGTCTGTAAGTTTTATGCCCCTGGCTGGAGGCTTTGAGTCATCTTAAGGCAGCCACAGGATAGTCCGGTTAAGTAGTCACGACCTCTCTAGGTGAACTACGAGATGCCATACATAAAAAAAAAAAAAAATTCGCCGCGCCAGTGCACCCAGACGTTCCTAGCGGACGCACGTACTACTTTGCTCCACCCGCGCTTATAAACTCGCTTGTAAATTCGCTATAGTCTTGTTTTCTTCTTGTCTCATTCTTATTAAAGCTACACTATCACTCTGTATCGTTTCATCTTCATTCTAACGTCTGTAATAATTATCTATCCGTATTAAATACCACCTATTGTTCTTTTTGCTGTTTTCATATTCACCGCTGCCTATCTAGCCACTGGCTAGCCACATACACTTTTGCTGCTTTTTGTGCCAAAAACAATTTCATTGTTTGTTTAAGTTTAAGTATATTTTGCTCTTTCCAACTTTTTGGCAATTTGTTGTAGATAATTGGTGCCATGCTTAAAACACTTTTGCGTATAAGTGCAGTTTTTGATGTGTGTAGACATAGTATGCTATCATCACGTCTATTTCTTGGAAATTTTTGTGCCATACGAGGAAACTAGTGTGGATTTGTTTTTACGAACATTGCTATTTCTAATATATAAAGTGAAGATAATGTTAATATATGATATTTAGTGAAATAATTTTTACAGCTATCGGTAGTTTTAAGATTAAACATAGACCTTACGCAGCACTTTTGTCTTTTAAAGATGATATCCCTATCGGTTGAGTTCCCCCAGAAGATAACACCATATCTAATGACGGATTCAACTAAACCATAGTAGGCCGTTAATAGCGCTTCTGTATTTAGAGTATGTGATAATTTACATAACGCATATGCACCACTACTTAATCTTTTGGCTAGAGCCTCAATATGTGCTTTCCAATTTAAGTTTCTATCGATTGTTAGGCCTAAAAATTTTGTAGTATTAGCTGTCTGTATTTTATTATTATTATATTCGATGTCAAGAGTAGAGAATAATGTTGATCGTTGGCTAAAGTGCATAATCAAAGTTTTATTTATATTAATTTTTAAATTATTGTTATTCAGCCACGTTACCGCTTCAACTAATGTATTTTTTATGTCCGTTTCATATGTATTCTTATTATGGCATGGTATAGTTATCGTACTGTCATCCGCAAACAGTGTCATGGGATGTTTAGAATAGATTTAGGGAAGTCATTAATATAGAGTGTAAACAGGGGTGGTCCGAGAACACTGCCTTGCGGAACTCCATGAGGGACGGTACGCTCGCATGACGTGAAAATCTCTTCACGTTTGGAGCTCATATTTATTCTACTAATTTGCGTTACTTGTTTTCTGCCTTGTAGGTTTGATTCCATTAGATTAAATATATTTCCTCTAGTCCCATATGCACAAATTTTATTTAGTAATATATTATGTTGGACATAATCGAATGCCTGTGTCATGTCGCAGTAAATGGCACAGACTGGTGTATTTTTATCCATGTTTGTCATAAAAGTATGCAAGAAATCGTATATGGCCAAGTTAATTGTTTTCTTCTCCCTAAATCCTTTCTGTTCATCACAGAGTATATGATTTTTTTCTAAATAGGTATTTAGTTCCCTGTGGATATACTTTTCGATAATTTTTGAAATTATTGGTATTAATGATATTGGCCTGTAACATTCCATTACCTAACATCCCTATCCTGTTTCTTAAATAGTGGTTTTACAATAGATTTTTTTAGCGCATTCGGAAATATACCTTCACTGATGCTTAAATTAATAATGTAGCTTATGGGGCCACAGATTTCATAAGCTACAGTCTTAACAATTTTTGTACATTTGCCATCGTATCCTACACTTTTGTATTTTTTAAGGCCGCGATAATTTTTAATACATCAAGTGCTAGACATGGGGCCATGAACATTGAGTCTTTCCTGGCTAAAATATGTTTCGTGACTGTGGTTCCCGAGCTAGTCATAGGTTTAATTTTATCTATAAAGTAATCGTTAAATCTATTTGCAATCAGTTTGGGGTTCATTATAGTTTCATTATTATATCGAATCTTGTCTATAGTATTTTTTGGTATATTTAGTTTTCTTTGGTTTATTATTTCCCAAGTAGTCTTAGATTTATTATTTGATCTTTTTAATTTTATGTATATTTTTTGCGCGTTGAGTTAAATAAATTATTTTTTAAGCAATTTAGGATAACTCTTAAATTTATTCTTATTCATATCGGATGGTTTCTGTCTATATTGCCATAATAATTGAAGTTTCTTTTTGCTACATATTTTAATACCATGAGAGACCCAACTAGGCCTTCTTTTCACTTTTACAGAGATAAGAGTTTCAGGGAAGCACTGTGTATATAGGAAAGAAAACATTTCCGTGAAGGGATTGTAAGCATTATTTGGGTCCTTGGCTTTATATACTTCAGCAAACGATAGGCTATTGAGGTAGGATATAAATTTGACTATGTTCTTTTCACTATAGTCCCGTCTAGTGGTCCGCCAATGATTTCTAGAGTTTGCAATGCTAATCGGGCAATTGAGTAGTTGTGCCGTATGGTCAGACAAAGCCAGTTCCACAACTATAGCTTTACGACACCTATCAAAATTATGCGCAAAATTGTCGATGCATGTCTTGCTCTTCAAACGAGTAAGTTGACGTATAGATAATTTGAAATTAAAATTTAATAATAAATTTTCAAATTCTAGAGTCGTTTGTTTCTCTTCAATATATCTATATTAAAATCACCTGCCAGTACGAGTACTACATTTTTAAAGGTTTTTTTTTATCAGAACACGTAATAATATCTCTAATCTAGTCATAAATTCATTAAAATTACGTGGATTTGGTACTCTATAATATATACACACAATTACAATTCTATAAGTTATCAGTTCTATGGCGCAACATTCAAAAATACCCGTTATAGATAATTTTGCTATTTTTGGTAATTCTCTCCACTGATGACCATTTTTTTATGAGTATACAAGCATCACCTCTTTTATTTTCCTTGCGACTAAAACATGCTGCCAAACAGTAGTTAGGTATATTGAGATGGACTTCATAGCCTTCCATCATGAAATGCTCTGTAATACATAATAAGTCGACTTGCATACTTTTTTCTAATAGCTCGTGACATAGACACACTGTGAGCATACTGATTTTGTTAGGAGTCCTGCAATATTTTGGTGCATAATGTATACATTTTTACAGGGACCGAAAACCTTTATAAATTACGGTACAGGTATCGAAGAATTTCGGTTACCTCTATGATTAAGGTAACCGCTATCTGGGTAACCCAAGAAGAAGAAACATGTTATCTTTATTTAAGTTACCGTTTTAATACCGGTTACCTAAAAATGACCTTGATTACGAGAAAGAAACGGAATATCGCAATGCCGACAATTTGTTGGCATTAGAAAAAATACATTACCAGGGAGATCGTCGTGCCGCGTGCGTCCTGCCAGTATTGTTTACGTTTATTTAGTTCGCCTTTTTGCGGAGAAAAAAAAGGAAATGGACAAGGTAAGTAAGATAATATTACATTGTAAATTGGTAAAATACCATTTATTTATCTTTTTCCCTCATCATAGAAAACAACTCGGTAGTTTGTTTATTTAACTTGCGGAGAAACGTACACGCCCTATTTTCTAATAGAGTGCAGCACTTTCTCATTTGGGGTGGCTTGGGATCTACCTCCTAGTGGTCCACCCCGGGCAACGGCACCACAGGCTTGCCTGTGGGACGGCTGAACGATCCCACTTAGCGGTGGTAGGCTCCGCAAGCGGCCGCCTGGCTTGCGACCACCATCCCACCGGAGTCTGGCGCCAAGTAGATTGCTGTGTTCCGTCGGTGTGTGGGAGTGCCAGTGCCTTTTGGGGAGGAGATTGTCAGTTGCGCTGTTTGGAACCGGTCGTGGTCTCTGAGTCGGCTAGCCGGGTAACTCATTTTGGAGGGTAGCGGGATCCGAAGCACGGTGCAAGTAGCACGCCAGCCACGTGCCAAAGGCTGCCCCGCCAACTCGCGAAAAATCGCGGTATGCTCCACCGTGCCAGCCGGCGACTGGATGGGAGGACCTGGTGGCCATATCCCTGGGTTCGGGCGTCCCCTTTGTCTCCAAATGAGTTCCCCGTAGGTTTGGTTGGCTCTAGTGTTCCACTTGAGTCACTAAGCTGTGCCTCGACAATCGACTTTTTCCCCAACAACTCCACTCAAATGACCAAAGTATAGAAAAATAAGGGTAAACTACGGCTGCACTTCCTCCCACTAAAAATGCACCTCACTAATATCAGGGGGTTGCACTCCAATCTCGATCCGGTCCATCACCACCTTGAGACCGAGAAGCCGCACCTGTTTTTCCTAACGGAGACGAAGATAGCAACCCCATCAGACGTAGCGTACCTCAATTACCCGGGTTACTCTCTTGAACACAAGTTCAAGAAGCAAGCTGGGGGCTGTGTGTACGTTCGCGATGACATTTGTTATCGTCGTCTCCGTTGCTTTGAGAAATCGGGTTTCTCTGCCATATGGCTACTTGTGGATACTGGCGTGGAGAAATCTCTCTACATCCGCATCTACCGAACACACAACGGTGACCAGGAGACAACAGCGCTCTTTGATTTCCTCGTTGAGTCGACTGACGTAGCCCAGCAACGGCACCCAACGGCGAAGCTCATTATTCTGGGGGACTTAAACGCCCATCATTAAGAATGGTTGTTCCCATACTAGAAAACTGACCATGCTGGGTTGGAGGCACGCACGATTGCTTTAGCGCTAGATCTAATCCAGATGGTGAATATGGCAACGCGGGTATTGGATGTTGACGGCCATACACCCAATTGCTTGGACCTTCTGCTGGCATCTGATCCGGACAGTCATACAGTATCGGTCTCAGCCCCGCTGGGAACGTCTGACCACTGTCTGGTGAAATCCATATCGACCTGCTCTCCTCCAGATGAGAGCCCTAGAGGCACGAGGCGAGTATGGCGATACGGGTCAGAAGACTGGGATGAGATGCGGCACTTTTTTTGCGTCTTATCCATGGCGGCAAGTGCGCTTTTCCTCGGGTGATCCCTCGTGCTGTGCTGACTCGTTTGCGGACGTGATTCGGCAGGGGATGGAATATTTTATTCCATTCTCCGACATCCCGCTCGGTCACAAATCCCGGCCTTGGTATAATGCAGAATGCGCCCACCCTGAGGCCCGAAAAAAGACTGCCTACCAAGCCAAGGCCCGCGACCGCAAAGTTAGAGAGCGTAAGGTTCGCGCGAAGAAAATAGCCTTTAATTCTGCCGCCAAGTTCTGCAAGCGGGTTTTACGTAGGGCACATTTTGACCGTGTCGGACGTATCGGGGCCAGGCTGGCTTCGCACCCTCCGGGTAGTAAACAGTTCTGGTCCCTGTCTAAAGCGGTTGAAACGCATTTCTGTTGTCCCACTTTACCTCCTATGATGAAACCTGATGGGTCGCTGGCTCACTCTGCAACTGAGAAAGCAAATTTATTTGCATCTCTCTTTGCAAGCAATTCACGTCTGGACGCGGGCTCAAAGCAACCACCTACTGTACCTCATTGTGACTCCTCGATGCCGGAGATCGCAGTACACATTAAAGAGTATTGTGCAGTCTAGACGTGAACAAGGTCAGCGGGCCTGATGGCATTCCAGCGAGAGTGTTGAGGCAGTGTGCGCCTGAACTGTCTCCTGTATTGACACGTTTGTTCCGCCTCTCTCTTGAAAAAAGAACGGTGCCGAAATCCTGGAAGCTTGCAAATGTATGTACAACCAGTGCCCAAAAAGGGCGACCGTGCAGACCCTGCCCATTACCGTCCGATCGCCATTACCTCCATTGTGTGCAAGGTTATGGAAAGGGTCCTGAACAATAAGATCTACCTTGAAGACAATGATCTCCTCAATGACCGTCAATATGGCTTTCGCCGGGGACGGTCAACTGGCGATCTTCTTGTGTATGACACGCACTGCTGTGGCGAAGTCATAGAGAAACACGGCGAAGCACTGGCTGTATCGCTTGACATCTCGAAGGCCTTTGACAGGGTGTGGCACGCTGCTCTGCTCAGCAAGCTTCCTGCTTATGGCATCCCAGCTGATTTTTGTAGCTGGATATCAAATTTCCTTAGTGAACGGTCGATCAGAGTAGTTGTTGACGGCTGCTCTTCTGACCTTATGGCTATTGATGCCGGAGTTCCTCAGGGGTCTGTTCTCTCTGCAACTCTTTTCCTGCTGCACATCAATGGCCTGCTTCGGCCTGGTAGATGACAGTACAGTTTCAGAGAGATACTTGTCCAGCGCTAAAACCAGCGGGGCCGAAGTTCGTTCCTTGAGAGAGGCCATGGTAGAGCGGACAGATTTAACCTTAAGCTTTGTCTCCCAGTGGGGTGATGATAATCTGGTCTCTTTTAACGCCACCAAAACACAAGCGTGTCTTTTTACCGCAAAAAAAATTCGCTTTGTCCAAACTCCTCGGGGTGCATCTGTTCCTGTAACTGATCGACTTGAGCTCTTAGGCAGGAAGCTGACATCTGGTCTCAACTTCGGCGCCACCATCGAATACAAGGCCCAAACTGCGGCCAAGAAACTGGGCATCCTAAATAGGGTGAAGCGATACTTTACGCCTGGACAGCTTTTGACCCTTTACAAAGCGCAAGTCCGATCCTGTATGGAGTATTGCAGTCACCTTTGGGATGGATCAGCCAAGTACCAACTAGCCGCGCTTGACTCGGTGGAACGCAGAGCTAAGAGGCTGATTGGCGACGTAAAACTAGTGGATGCCAAACTTCATAGCTTGGCTCATCGCCGCAAGGTTGCCTGCTCTTCGGTCTTTTACAGATTGTACTTCGGTGAGTGTGCCCGAGAACTCCACGACCTCATTCCACCGGCCCTCTTCTACCATCGGACATCTTGACGCACTGCCAGTTACCATCCCTACCTGGTTGCTATTCCACCAATTCGCACTAAGCGCTTCCAAATGTCTTTTATAATGCGCACAGCAAAGGAGTGGAACTCACTACCTGCGTCTGTGTTTCCGAGCGCATACAACCCTAATCTCTTCAAAGTGAGAGTGAACAGGCCTCTTCTGGGTAAGCTCACTCCATTGTCGACTTTGTCTCTGTCACCTGTGACCTAGACTAGAGTCAAGAGCAAACCCATCACAAATAAAAAAAAAAAAGAAAGCGCATAACTTTTTGCTTGCAATTTGTTTGAGCGCGCTAGCACAGTACCTACACATTTTTATATCAAAACACCATCATGAAGTGTTCGACCATTTCATGAAACGGTTGTATCATGATGTGAATGTGGTCAGTGGTGGCGCAGGCACCCAATGCGTAACACACGATCAGTCCCAATCGCTTTCATTTTGACAGTGTAACAACATTCATTACGTTATTTACGTTGTTGAGCAGACAATGTTTTCGAGCTTATGAAGCAATGCAAATTCAGATTGTGATTGATCGTGTGTTACGCCATTAGGGTGCTGGCCAGATTATTGAATACTCAACGTTTGACGATATGAACAGTTAAACGCGGCGACTTTGACTACTACCGACGCCACGTGTAAGATATAGGTAATTTTTATTTCGGTAACCGGTATAATACCGGTTGTATTCAATGTTTAAGAATATTAAGGTAACCTTTGAAAATACCTGTAAAAAAAATAAAGGTTGTAACCGAAAAATACCGGTATTGTTCGTACCGGTTTCGGTCCCTGCATTTTTATTCACGAAAAAAGTATTCGTAGGTGTTTTTATTTCAGCTGTTTGATTCTTATCGTCTAATTTATTGACTAGTACATGTTTTTCAGAATTTAAGTTAACCTGGACATATTTATTTTCAAAGGACTTGACATTTATTTTGAATAATTTGTTCATATTGAAAGCGTTGGAAATGATAATTTAAACATAATATTTCTTTTAACAGTGATCTCGCCAGGTTTACTACAAAATTTCGTCCACTTGGTAATAATCTAGTCTAGTTCATATCACTTACAGTATATTTTTATATTTATTACAAATAAACCTAAGTAAATAGTTAAGCTTCGATTCTTGTAAATACCTGTTTTTGGGTACTTCCGAGATGATCACATTTGTACTCGCAGTTAATGCTAGCCAACGGTGTAGATGTATATCGATATCATAGGGACTCTTATCGCTGCATCCGCCTAATACAATGACGTAGTCGTTTATTGTCGGGTTGCTGATTTTATTATTGGGGCATTGCAGAACCTCACTCAATGGCGCACCTGGTTTCAGATAGGAAACTACAGCATAATCAGGCCCTAGGAGTTCCTGCAGTACGTCGCGCAAGCCACGTCCCTGACCATCTCCCAGTATAACCGCTCTGTGGCTGCTGCTCCGGTGCTGAATCGGTTCACCTTCTGATGATCGGCGCTGAATCCCCTTACCGGTTCCTTTTTCACTGCAATGACGTGGGGCGTCCGTTTGGATCTGTACATCGCTCTCCAATTGATTCTGCAGTGTTATGTGCTTGCTGGGTTGCTCCATTGTACTTTTTGGCAGAATACTTCTGGCTCTCTCTCATATTCAAAACTCTTCTTGAGATGGGTGTCGAGTTGCTTTTTTTGAGTTGTGGAGTAGAGTTCGTAATTTCTTTCAGCAATTCTATTTGTCTTTGTTGATCCTGTATCTCTTGTTTTAATTTTGTATTCTCATAACTAAGATTATCTATTTCTTTGTCAGCAATTTTTAGTTTTTCTTTAATTTCCTTCTTTTCTTGTCTGAAATCCTCCTCAAATGATTGATTGCTAATTTGTGTAGCACTCTGTATGCTCATCATAGTAGAATGTAACACAGTGGCGTTTACTATGTCTCGACTTGAATGCGATAAGTTAGTTTGTGATTGTGACCTGTATAGTTTTTTTCTATAAGTAATATTTTCCATCGTATTAAAAGTTTTTTTACCAATAAAATCGTTATATATTTCTCTTTTTTTTTTTTGAAAAAATAGTAAAAGATTATGATGAGAATGTTTATTCTGGTACCAGTGGCGCCACCTGTTTTTAGGTGTATGTATTAAATACGTGCTACGTGGGATTGATCGCAAAACGATCAAGGATGTTTGTCTGAATTCCAATGTAGTACCACCAAGTTAGCATAGATAGCGCTATTCTCAAATACACTGTGGCCGGAATGATTTGCAGAATTTGAATAAAAAACGTTATATCACACAATTGACAATACCTATGTATAATAAAAACTGTGCACGGGGCCACAATAACACAGGAATCTTCTAGGAAGCAGTTATTGCACTTAATTCGTAGCACTTGTGATTGTTACAAGATGTTAATACGGCGTTATTGTTACTCACGGTTTTACTGAATGTTAATCACTATTTGAGTAGATTTTTTTTACACACAAATTAAACTAAACTAAAGCTAAAGCACAGTCAGGAAGTTCGTATCTTCTAACTATAACAATGTATTGCAGTCAGATTCACTTTAAATATTTTTAAAACTATTATTTACTGGGAGCAAGTTATAAGTGACGCAATAAATGAACGGTCACCCGGAAGACCAGAAATGACTGCAAGTAAAAATGTATATAGGTAAGTATATTTTTTTGCAACAGGGATTGAAAGGCGGTCTTAAAAATTCGAAGTATGGCTACTAGGACATGTGGGGTATCATATGAAAGAGCGCTGTTTGCATATGCTCAAGCATTTTTTTTAGGGCGCATAGTTTTCGACTTGTGATGAAAAATGTAAATAAAAATACCGTTCCCCCCTTATCCCCGATGTTTGCATAGAGAAAAATCTGCAATTATTCTGTGTGGTAGAAGTTTATGTAAATAGCACACTTTTTTTTATATGACTAGCAGCACACCGAGGTTTCACCTGCGTAAGTCTCGAACCCGTAAGAATATAGGGATAAATGTACCTATTCCATGTAATTATTTCTGGTTATAAACTATCTGTGTGCCAAATTTCATGAATATCCGTTTAGTAGTTTTTGCGTGAAAGAGTAACAAACATCCGCCCATCCTCACCAACTTTCGCATTTATAATATTATAGTAGGATAGGAAGTAGGATGGTACGGGACTCTCAGTGCGTGAGTTCGACTCGCTCTTGGCCGGTTTTATTTTGGTATAGAATAGAATTTTTCTTTATTAAAGTAACCAAGACTCAACAACATTGTTAGTAAAACTTACGACTATGTTAGTGACAGAGACACAAAATAAACAATTCACGAAATAACGGGTGGTCACCGTTGCGACATCGCATGAGAGAAGGCACAACAGTGACCCACGTATATACAGTTCAGGCGACTGGCAACCATGCTTAAAATACTGTTGGAGCCGCCCCACACCCTGCGCACCAGGGATGCGCACCTTTTACGCATTGTTGCGTAAAAGCAATCTACATGCGCATCCGCGAACATCCCTGACGCACTACAGAAACACATTGTTATATTGAACGCGGAGAGCGTGGTACGATCTTTGCGTATATCTAGCACGTGTAAAAAGCAGTACAGTAGGCTCGAAAGAGCATGATTTTAACAGGAAGTGAGCATCGTGCAAACCTGCGAGCCAGCATGTTCGCTCTAACCGACAACGCCGTCCGCTCCCGTTCAATGTCATCATCGTCTTATACTTAAACCTGTACACTCTGTAACGGTGTAGGTACCATAAAGTAGTACAGGTGGTATTGCATCCGGACTTTTACCCCCAGCCTCAAAGACCATGACCTCCGACTTCTTAGTGTTGTATGCCAAGCCATAAACTTTAGCATTCGCCTCACATTGAGCAACCAATTTTCTCAAGCCGCAGACCGACGCGCCCAGCAGCACCATGACGTCCGTGTAACTGATATTATTATTTTTTATTTTTTTTATAAATGGCATCTCGTAGTTGACCTAGAGAGGTCGTGACTACTTAACCGGACTATCCTGTGGCTGCCTTAAGATGACTCAAAGCCTCCAGCCAGGGGCATAAAACTTACAGACTAAGCGATTACACGCTAAGGGCTCCTCCTGTGGGGAACGGGCCTCGGCTTAGGGCGTCGCTGGGGGGAGGACAGCAAGATGGGACAGGCTGGATCAGATTAGAATTATTATTGTCAGGGGAGTTTAAAGTTACTGGCTCAGCTACGCCACCAGCTGGCACATCATACCCGAGCAAGGCACGGGGGGGAGGATGATTATTACGGGGTCGTCGCGAGGGACCTCGGCGGCGAGGTCGGAATGTCGATTTGTTTTTGTTCCTACGGTCCCTACTGCTCTCCTGGAGAAGAGTTATGGGGTCGTCGGGATCTGAAAGGACAAGCCTAGGGCGGCGGACCTTACTAATACGAGAGGGGACATAGCTAGCCGCCTCGACAACCAGAGGGTTGCGCGCGCGCTTTATTGTGACAGGACACGTAACTTGGGATTATTGTTATTTAGTGTTCGTGATTTTTTTGTGATTGACTGTTTTTTTATTGTGATATGACACGTAATTAAACTTTGGTTGTGTGTGTGTGTAATTAAAGTGTTCAGCAATGCCTCGTGTAACTTACACGGCATCAGAATACATTGAATACATTCCCCGTCGGTAAAATTTGAGCATTAATGGGATTGGAGGACACATCGAGAATGTAAAAATTTAGTGTTTTTATTGTGAATGATGTTGTGCGCGTGAAGTACGCGCACACTTACCTACTTACCTAACATAAAAGCCAGCGCGAGTGGAGGCCTAAAGGCCGCCATATACGGACTGCTCGAGCAGTTAGCCATTGATCAACATACACGGACAGCTCTTGCAGTCATAGGCAACAGCTTGAAGCTGCCATTGATAACTGCTGGCGCAGTTGATACCAACTGCTCGTCATTCAAATCAGTAGCAACATGGATAATTCCAATTAAGTTCTTGCGATTTATTTGCACTGATTAGCGCGTCACAATCTACGTCGTCCATTTTGCACAAGAGACAAGCGTGCGGACGGGAAGCGCGCGCGATGTGGAATGAAGAGTGCGGGCGGAGGTAACTGCACGAGAGCAGTCGACAGCTCAAGCAGTCATTGTATGCCTGGCGACGTTGCCGCTCTGTTACGTAGGTATCTAAGGTCAGTTAAATTTATTTATAAAGGGTAGTTGCGTTTTACTCTGATTTGTAAGCTATTTAGTTTGTTTGAAAAAAAAAAATCTCATTTTTGGTGCTTTTTATTTTTGTACCGTATCGAATTAATACTAAACACGTATAGTATTCGTAGACTAATTGAATGCCTTTCTGTCAAAACAACCCTGTATAAAGGTTGAAAAGCGTTGGTGAGCTCAATCCACCCTGCCTCACCCCACACTCCAACCCGTAAGGACGAGAAAACGTCCCAGCCCATCGTACAGTGTTGATCTGGTTTCCATACCAAAACTTTAAAATGTTGACAAGTTCTGTGGGTAAATTCTCTCCCTCTAATTTACTCCACAACACATCATGGGAAACCAGATCAAACGCCTTTGACAGAAGGAAGCAAGCATAAATAGGCGTCCCACGTCTCGCATAGTACGTCACAGCATGCTTAAGACACAACACCGCACTGTCTGTTGATAACCCAGCACTGAATCCGAACTGATTATCATGAATAGTAGTGCAACTACTTAATTGTGTGTTAAGCATGCTGTCGAATACCTTTGAAATCACGGTAGATAGTCACCAGTTTTGTTTTTAGCAATTGGCACTACCACTGTTCGCAACCTCTCACCGGGCAGGTAACTACCTATGACTCATACAAAAGCCGTAAAACATAGCAAGCACCCTGGGTAAGTGAGGGCCAGCATATTGGAGGTGCTCGATGCTAAGCCCGTCATGACCAGGGGACTTACCCCTTGACATATGTCTAATAGTCCGAGCAATCTCCGGGGACTTAAATCTTACCCCTATTTCCATGCCGGGCACAACATAGAACACCGCCCGTGAAAGTCCTAGAGGAGATAAATTTACAAAAAATGTTTCTTTAAAAAGATTTACAATATCCTCAGGCTGACTCACGCCACCGACGCTCTCAAGGATTCCTGGTCTGGTTTTCAGTTTATTTCGATTAGGGCTTCCAAACAAATATACAAAATTTTATAGATGTTGTATGTATGTATGTTTGTTCACGCATTTCTACGAAACTATTAATCGGATCGTGACCATTCTTTTTGTTGGCTTACATTTACTTCAACTTAGGGCATGAAGGTTTCATCAAAATCGGTTCAGTGGTTTTTTAAGATAATGGACGTGTAATTGTGAAGGCTTGGCTTATTGGATACGAGCTACGGGTGTGGTGTCAAAGGGATAACATCTCAAAACCTTGGCCAAATTCTAGTGCAATATTTATAACAAAACTATTAAATACTTATTACAAACAAACATTCCAGTTTTTACTAAAAACTAAAAATTATGAAATAAAAAAAAATAAATCGACTTCAAAAAGAAACGAACTCAAAATTATGAAATAACTTTAATTTTGGAAGTCGGTGGTAAAAAACTAAAATATAGATCCCAAGACACCGACTTCTGAAATTAAAGTTATTTCATAATTTTGAGTTCGTTTCTTTTTGAAGTCGATTAAATTTTTTTTTAAATTATTTTTTGTTAGTTGATACTTTATTTTTTTCTTAACAAAGTAGATTGGTATACAATCTTTTTGTTCTCGGAAACTGGCTGAAATTACAAATAGAAACTAATTTTAAAAATAGAAACATTTCGATTGTTTTGTTTTCATTAAGGACGCATTTACGAATTGACGCGCATCAATTTTAGGTATTGAGTCTTACTACTACACGTGCACGGCTCACACACACAGCGAAATGCGCGAAGCGGCGAAATTATGAGTAAACTCGCACGACTTGATAATTGAGCTTATTTTTATTGTTGCCATGTTTTTTTAAGTTTACTTTGATTTGTGTTTAAAAAGTTTGTAACGTGAAATGGTCACAAAAGTAGATACCATTTACCTAATTTCATTGGACAGTGATAGATTGGTAAGCAAGTACTTGCCAAAGTGTACTTCGAAGACTGCTACCTACTTGAACTATTATACGAGGAGAGCTAGGTGTGCCGAGTTTGGGCTCGTTTTGTTAGTTATGTTGAGACCTTACCTCCGGACTTGATGGAGAGACCTGCAGGTGTACTTCGAAGACTGCTACTGGAACTAATAGACGAGGAGAGCTAGGTGTGCCGAGTTTGGGCTCGTTTTGTTAGTTATGTTGAGACCTTACCTCCGGACTTGATGGAGAGACCTGCAGGTGTACTTCGAAGACTGCTACTGGAACTAATAGACGAGTAGAGCTAGGTGTGCCGAGTTTGGGCTCGTTTTGTTAGTTATTTTGAGACCTTACCTCCGGACTTGATGGAATGACCTTTTTTATGGTGGGAAAAATCATCTAATGACAACCCCAAACAACAACTAAAAAGTGAAATATAAAAACTTTTTACAAAAAAGAAAACCGACTTCCAAAAAAAACAACCACTACAAAGTGAAAAATAACTTTTTTGGTTGTTTTTTTTTTTGTAAAAAGTTTTTGGTACCTATATAATTTTGTTGTGGTATCAAATGCAAGTGGGTTCTCGAAGACTAGAAAGAAAATACGTTTATTTGGCTTTGTGCGGACTATGTAGTAGATGGTTTATGTGAAGTTTGGTAGAGTAGAGTAGAGTATAGTAGGGTAGAGTAGGGCAAAGTAGTGTAGAGTAGGGTAAATGATAAGAAAAATGAATAAAACTAACGAAAAACATACCATTTTTTTATTAATTTTTAGTTTTCATTATATTACTATGACAATGAGATGAATGTTCCCGTAGTTCCATATTTCTTTTGAATCTTGGATCAATCAATTCTGGAAGGAGGCAGTTCTTATAGAATCGAATCAAATGTGTTTCCATATTCTCCTTCCAGAATTGATCATCTTTGGCTATAAATTCAAATTTTATTTTTCCAGGGCCCGTCCAAATAGCAAAGACACAAGTCTTTTCCCCTGTAATTCGTAGCTGACCTTGAATTTGGAAATACCATTTGTGTTTGGTGTTCACAACTAATTGGTTCGAATTCGAAGCGTATTTCCAAAAGTCTACTTTTTTTGTCGTATCGCTTCTTCTGGGTCCATTCCATATGCTGACGACGGGCATTTGATTTCTACTATACCGTGTTCACACTTTCCATCAGGACTTGCACCGAGAAAAGAAATTTCTTTATCGATCGACAACCCACACTGCAAAATTTTCGTGTGTAACACTTGTTCAAGATCGCGTAGTGCGGTGTACTCATTGTTTTTACCATGTTTGATGGATGGTACATTACTCAAATCTCTTCCATATAAAATTTGTTTCACTAATGGTGCACAATTGGAGCTTGGGCGCCGTTTACACACTGTAGAAAACCATGAAGCTGTAAGCAATTTCCTTCTGGTTTCCAACCATAAAGGACTAGCACTTTGTAAAATTGTGTCTTGTTCGATCTTGTCTTTTTCTTCAGAAGTTATTTCTAATCTTAACAAAAAGTCTCTTTTAGCTGTTTCATATTGTTTATCGTCCATGTCAACTTTTTGGCACTCTTCGCCATAATGAACGTCCTTGTTAGTGGAAGGCTTGATAACTTTCTTCCTTTTGATCCTTTTTTCCATTATTTTCACATTTAATTTTTGACGAATGTTTTCTAATTGGACTATCTCATGGTTTGCTTCAGTGCCAAAAATATATTTATGAACAGTTGACTGTAAGGCACCCGAATTATACGATATAACGGCTGCGGCACAGCGGCCAGCATATGATCGCCGTTGCGAAAAATTCACCCTTTTTCCGCCAACAAATTTCGCTTCTCTGGCGTTAAAGCTCTCCACCAAGTTGTTCGTTTCGTTGTGCACGAAGCTATAAGCGTGGAACGACAAACGATGAGCCAAATCTTCAATTTTTTGGAACACTCCATTTGCTTTCAGTTCTGGCACCATATTTTCGATACGTTTTTTTATTTCATCGTTACAAAAATATGATGCACATTTTGAATGATCTCCGAAAATGTGATAAGGACCATTAGTTATGTCATTTTTTATATTTTCCATTTTCTCGGAAAATGGAATATTTTGCTTGACCCAATATTTGACGCTACTATCTACTCCCCATCGTATCCGCAAATAATTGTCTTTTAATATCTTTCGGGCTCTTATGGGATATGTGGTGTTGCTCGATATTGATAAAAGCCCTTTGCAATAGTTTCTGAGTAAATGATTTTTGCACTCGACTTTACCCACAGTCACACTCTCATATGGCCTAGAATTTCGGATACTAGCATATGTGCTTGAATCACCATCTGCTACATACTGATTATAAATGAGTCCATGACTTTCTATAGATTTTTTGAAACCCTCTGTTATAATAACCGCTTCCATTGCAGTAGAAGGCCCTTGAAAATTTTTAAAACACCTATGTTTCGGTGGTTGTACTCCTTTGAAATGTGCTCGTGAACAAATGATACACGTCTTGTTTTTTACTCCGTAGTAAAGAACTTTCTTAGAAAACAATCCTACAATAGCACCAACTCCAGAAGACGCACTGTAATTCGTTCCATACGAACGTTTGGACCAACATGCATCACCCGATACAGGAATCATTGGTATTCCATTATCATTTACGCTTCCAATAGATAGAGTATGATTCTTTTCTTCTTTACCAGCTTCTGCCATACAGTGCTGTGCAGTTTTGTGCCACCATCGACAAATTACATCATGTTTACATTGATACAAATCGTACTGACATAGGTGGTATATTTATATGACAAAGAACCGTATTTAGCTGTGTAACTCCAGCACCAATTGTCATAATACCGGCCACGATTTCCTCATTCACATCCATTTTATTTTCCGAATATTTGGAAGATTTTAATACAAACTCTTTGCTGCACATTCGGCACTTCATATGAAAAGTTGAGTTAAGTCCAGTCCTTTTTTCATTTAACATTTCAACAGTACCTAAATTACAACTAAACATGGAACTATGGTTACTGATTTCTTGAAGCTGTTTCATAAAATAACCTATTTCTACGACCCTTCTTCCTGAAACCTGGAACGGTTCTGTTTCCTCGTAGTTCGTGTTCTATAAACAAAACAGGAAAAAAAAATTACTTGTTTTTTTAAAACAAATCAAATCAGTAATTTTAAATGCATTATAACTTACGTAAGACATTTCCAAATTGTTGTCATCAGAATTACTACAACTCTGTTGGTCGGATCTTTCCGGATGCACTTCGGGTGTATCATCACGACTACCTTTATCCATTTGCCTGTGAAAAAAAGATCCTATGACAATAAATGTTCACAATTATGCATGTATTTTTAATAATCATATAAGTACTAACCGAATTCTCTTTTCTAAGTTACGTCTACAGGCGTAAACTTTCTTACGCGAGCTTTTCCCGAACGTCTTAGGCCTTGGCATCTAAAACAAAAATTGTGTTATAAGAGGTATAAACTATACACACTCTTATCAGCTAGCTTTACTCGTTTATTAGTTCTAGTAGTAGTCTTCAACGTAAACCTTCAGGTCACTCCATCAAGTCCGGAGGTAAGGTCTCAACAAAACTAACAAAACGAGCCCAAACTCGGCACTCCTAGCTCTACTCGTCTATAAGTTCCAGTAGCAGTCTTCGAAGTACACCTGCAGGTCTCTCCATCAAGTCCGGAGGTAAGGTCTCAACATAACTAACAAAACGAGCCCAAACTCGACACACCTAGGTCTACTCGTCTATTAGTTCCAGTAGCAGTCTTCGAAGTACATTTCAGGTCTCTCCATCAAGTCCGGAGGTAAGGTCTCAACATAACTAACAAAACGAGCCCAAACTCGGCACACCTAGCTCTACTCGTCTATTAGTTCCAGTAGCAGTCTTCGAAGTACACCTGCAGGTCTCTCCATCAAGTCCGGAGGTAAGGTCTCAACAAAACTAACAAAACGAGCCCAAACTCGGCACACCTAGCTCTCCTCGTCTATTAGTTCCAGTAGCAGTCTTCGAAGTACACCTGCAGGTCTCTCCATCAAGTCCGGAGGTAAGGTCTCAACATAACTAACAAAACGAGCCCAAACTCGGCACACCTAGCTCTACTCGTCTATTAGTTCCAGTAGCAGTCTTCGAAGTACACCTGCAGGTCTCTCCATCAAGTCCGGAGGTAAGGTCTCAACATAACTAACAAAACGAGCCCAAACTCGGCACACCTAGCTCTACTCGTCTATTAGTTCCAGTAGCAGTCTTCGAAGTACACCTGCAGGTCTCTCCATCAAGTCCGGAGGTAAGGTCTCAACATAACTAACAAAACGAGCCCAAACTCGGCACACCTAGCTCTACTCGTCTATTAATTCCAGTAGCAGTCTTCGAAGTACACCTGCAGGTCTCTCCATCAAGTCCGGAGGTAAGGTCTCAACATAACTAACAAAACGAGCCCAAACTCGGCACACCTAGCTCTACTCGTCTATTAGTTCCAGTAGCAGTCTTCGAAGTACACCTGCAGGTCTCTCCATCAAGTCCGGAGGTAAGGTCTCAACATAACTAACAAAACGAGCCCAAACTCGGCACACCTAGCTCTACTCGTCTATTAATTCCAGTAGCAGTCTTCGAAGTACACCTGCAGGTCTCTCCATCAAGTCCGGAGGTAAGGTCTCAACATAACTAACAAAACGAGCCCAAACTCGGCACACCTAGCTCTACTCGTCTATTAGTTCCAGTAGCAGTCTTCGAAGTACACCTGCAGGTCTCTCCATCAAGTCCGGAGGTAAGGTCTCAACATAACTAACAAAACGAGCCCAAACTCGGCACACCTAGCTCTACTCGTCTATTAGTTCCAGTAGCAGTCTTCGAAGTACACCTGCAGGTCTCTCCATCAAGTCCGGAGGTAAGGTCTCAACATAACTAACAAAACGAGCCCAAACTCGGCACACCTAGCTCTACTCGTCTATTAGTTCCAGTAGCAGTCTTCGAAGTACACCTGCAGGTCTCTCCATCAAGTCCGGAGGTAAGGTCTCAAAATAACTAACAAAACGAGCCCAAACTCGGCACACCTAGCTCTACTCGTCTATTAGTTCCAGTAGCAGTCTTCGAAGTACACCTGCAGGTCTCTCCATCAAGTCCGGAGGTAAGGTCTCAACATAACTAACAAAACGAGCCCAAACTCGGCACACCTAGCTCTACTCGTCTATTAATTCCAGTAGCAGTCTTCGAAGTACACCTGCAGGTCTCTCCATCAAGTCCGGAGGTAAGGTCTCAACATAACTAACAAAACGAGCCCAAACTCGGCACACCTAACTCTATTCGTCTATTAGTTCCAGTAGCAGTCTTCGAAGTACATTTCAGGTCACTCCATGAAGTCCGAAACTAAATATGGAATTTATATTCCCATAAGTATAAGAAACTGTAAATAAAATCTTACCTTGGTTGTCCGTAGTCGGTGCAGCAGAATGCGTAAAGGATCAAGTTTGTTACGTAAAATATTTTGTATTCGTACAGCGATCTTTTCGTACACGAGGGGCTGCTTACAAGCGTCACAGTGTCCACTCACGACGGCGGCCGAGCGCAGACTAAAATATTTCTTTACTTTTTGTGCAATAAATCAAGATAGTGACCAGTAAAATAACCTTTATTTCAATCCAATAAGTATTACGCGTTACAGCTAAATATGTGAAAAAATAAGACTCGATTTTAATTTTGTTCTCAGCCTATTTGTAACATTTTGATAGTTTTTTTTGGTACCTTTTTGAGTTGAACATGTCTGCTTACATAAAATATTTTTAAATAAATAAATTTATGTTATTAATTATAAGAAAAATGTTCCTCAAGTCAGCACGATATCGTCAATTTTGTGTGAAGAGGCAAAGGAAATTATTTTTTACAATATTATAAACCAAAATTTTTGAATAAAAAAATGCTTCCATTTGAAGACAAAGGAGTAATCTATCTGTGGCAATTATTAGTTACATTTGATTTTGTATTATTTTGCCGGAAAATGTACCGAAAAACTGCTTATTTTTGTCAGATTCGTAAACGTACTTTTTCCCGATTTCGTGTGTTTTCGTTGCGTGATTTTGGAATTTATCTCACTTTTATCATTTTGAGATATACAGTTTTTAAAAAAATTGAGTGGTGAGTCATTTTTTATGTCTTGAAGCGACGCCATTTGACTGCTGATGAAATACAAAGAGCTGTAGGAATTCTACAAGCGGGAGGAAATTAGTCCCAGTTATCTAGCCATTTTCGTGTCAATAGGAGCGTGATTTGTCGTCTTTGGCAGCGTTACGTTAATACCACCTGTATTAACGTAACGCTGCCAAAGTCGACAAATCTTGCTGAGCAGCACCGAGGACGTGTAAGGAGTACAACTGCTCAACTGGACTGATACATACAACTGACTGCAAGACATCAGTCGATGTTAGGCGCCCGGGAGATAGGTTTAAAGCTACAATTCTCAAGCGGTGTTTTGTGTTTTTTGTTGTTAGCCACAAAACCTGCATAAATACGGGCTACAAGCACGACCCCCAATTAGGTGCCCACCTATACGCCATGGGAATCGTGCCCGTCGAAACTAATGGTATAGGGAACACTTGACATGGACCCAGGAGCAATGGGATGAAATTTTATTTTGCGATGAGTCCCAGTTTGGATTTAGGCCTGATACGAGAAGGGTAAGAGTGTATCGTCGTCCCGGAAATGCTGAACGGCTGAGATGCGTCCAGGAAGTGCACCCTTACAGTGGCTCCACAGTGATGGTATGGGCGGGTATTATGAAGAACAGACGAACTGAACTCGTTTTTGTAGATGGCAATATGAACGCTGAAAGTTACGTTGAAGATGTCCTCGGGCCTTATGTTCACCCATTTGCACAAAGTCTTGGCTCAGATTTCACGCTGATGCATGACAATGCGCGTTTGCACACACCTCGGAGATCCAGAGACTGTCGTAAAGCGAATCTGTCCTAAAGCGAACAAGGGAGTAATTGGCATCCGGGTATTGCGGTGGCCTGCACAATCGCCAGACCTCAATCACATCGAGCCCGCATGGGACATGCTCCAAAGACGTACTCTAGAGAACCTGGATGGAGTGTCGACAACCCAACAACTGTTAGACTTGTTAAAATTCCATTCCAACAATCTTATAAATTCAATAAAAAATCGATGCCAACAAATTTTAAACAACTGAGGCGAGTGACACACTTTGTATTTAATTACCAAATAATAAAAAAAAAACCGTTATTTAAGTTTGTACAACATGAAAAGATTAATTTCGTTTTAACTTTATTTTATACTATGTATGTTACGGTACACTTATTGTTAATTATTGTGATTAAATGAACAATTGATTGAAGGATTTTATTGCTTTAGTCACTAATGCATCAAAAAATGCTAAGTTATTATTTATAAAAGAAATATAAATATAATCATTACAATGGTAAAAATCGTTCAAAAGTTCAATCCCGTACATATTGCTTAGACTTTTTTGATGTGTGTATTTAACTTTGATGAATTTATGACAGTTCCAGCAAACCAACAACAATTTTTCGCTAACATTCATAATAAATTTCGTTTCATTTCCATGTTAAGTGACAAATTGATAAGTAACTGAAAATATTGCAGTGAAACAAACTCAAAATGACGCAGATGTATAATTGAAACAGCAATAGAACAATTTAATGCAACGAATATAACTATTGTAGTTGGTGAAGATGTTGACTAATTAATACTACTCACTGCAAGGACTCCAATTGATAAAATTGTATAATAGGTTGGGGAAAAAGTTTCTTCGCATTTTTAAAGAAAATTCAAAACATTTTTTAATATAGTTTATTTACATTTAACTAAAGTATGTAGGTACCATTTTGTTCGATAACTTTTTGCCATCTTGTAGGTAGGGACATGATCCCATTGCTATAGAAATTTTGGGACTTCTGGTCAAAATACCGCGACAAATGGTTTTGGCAGTCCTCTCGTGATGTTAACCTGACACTGCCTAAAGAATTCTGAAGAGACCGAAACAGGTGGAAATCTGAAGGTGCAAGGTCAGGACTATACGGCGATTGCATTAACACCTCCCAGCCAAACTCTCTTAATTTTTGTTGAGTGGCTAAAGATGTGTGAGGTCTAGCGTTATCATGATGAAAAACCACACCCCTTCTGTTGATTAATTCAGGCCGCTTTCTCTCAACTTCTTGCTTTAATCTCATCAGCTGTTCGCAGTAGAGTTCAGAATCGATGGTCCTGCCTGGTGGTAACAGCTCATAATGAATAATGCCCTTCCAATCCCACCACACACACAGCATCACCTTTTTGCGAGTTAACCCGGGTTTCGCCACAGTCTGTGAAGCCTGACCGGCCTTTGACCACGACCTTTTTCGCACGTTCTTGTCATACGTAATCCACTTTTCATCACCAGTTATCAGCTTCTTCAAAAATGATTCGGTTTCATTACGTCGTAATAAAGAATCACAAATGACTACACGGTTCATTAGGTTTCTTTCAGTGAGCTCGTGAGGTACCCAAATGTCGAGCTTTTTTGTGTACCCAGTTTTGAGCTACTTTTGACTAACTAGTTTTGAGCAGGTAATGCTAATCTTGACCAGCCGGTTTATTCTGTAAAAATCTCATCGTGAAAACTTGGATGAAGTGAGCTCGAAGTGAGCTGTCAATTATAGTGTCAATCCTTAATCTCAGGTGGAATGACAGTTCACTTCAATCCAGAAAGCCAAGCCAGATTTTTGTAGAACAGATCGGCTGGAGTCTTGAGTGTGTCTGACCGAAACAGAAAACAAACTCGTCACGACTTCGCAAGTAGGTAGGTACTCCGGAGTGCTGAAGTCGCCCGGCTAAAGGTAGTTGGAAGAATACCGTGTGGTCTTAGTAAGGGCGCGTTCCCACTATGTCGTGACGACAGATTATCGTGTCGTCCTATATGTGAACACCTCCATTTAAATACACAAGCCACGACTTTAAAACAGTCGTGGACGACAGTTAAACGTGTCGTCCTATATATGAACACCTCCATTTAAATACACAAGCCACGACGCTTTAAACGACACGATAATCTTTCGTCACGACTTAAAGATAAGTGATTTTATTTCTGTAAGTAGATTTGTACAGACGCCAGCATATCAAGCTACTACAATCTGTCTTTCTTTCATACATTTTCAACTTTATCGCTAAAGCATTAGGTTCAAGGATAATTGGGATTTTTTTTCGGGCAACTTGATGTGCTGGCGTCTGTACAAAAACAACAACAACAAATTTTACACGTCAATCATATTTTAAAAACTAGTCGGCATTTCTTATCCGCACCCTAATTGCGTAACACATTATCAATCGGAATTTGAATCGTTTTGAAGCAAATTGTTAATCCATTGCATCATAATGTTCGAAAAATTTGTCTGCTCGACAAAATAGTGGTTGAACTGTCTAAATGAAACCGATTGCGATTGATAGTGTGTTACGTAATTGCCCCGCTGACTACTCTGAGAGGAAAGGCTGAAACAAACTCAGAGGTCACAGTCTCTTTTAAAGTCAGTCATAATCTTGGTCAGATCATGTGAAAAACTTAAAAACGTGAAATACTCACCGATAATGCTTCTATACAGACTGTGAAGGGAAGGAGAATTATGTAGAAATAAGCAGCAATACCAGCAATCCAAAATGCTATAAATATGAGGATTAAAAGCCAAATTATCGAGAAGATGATGTTGCCCATTTTCTGAAAAAGACAATAAAAAAATTTAGAGCTTTCGATCTATTCAGTAAAAATAGGTGAAGTGAGCTGTAATTACACCTCGATGCTAGGGATGGCTAGGGATAGAGGTTGACACTATGGATAGCTCACTTCACAGGCCTAAGTTTCACGGTGTGCTTTTTACAGGATCGATCAGCTTGTGCCAGAAAAGCCGATCTTCGGCGATTGCTGCCATCGCGTGTATTTTTTAACCGACTTCAAAAAGGAGGAAATTAATTTTCTTTTTTTTCCATGATAAATGATTTTATTTCTGTAAGTAGGTTTGTACAAACACTTATACACGTCAATCATGTTTTTTTTTTTTAACTAGATGAGGTCGGCGTTTCCTATCTGACTACTCTGAGAAGAAAGGCCGAAACAAACTCAGAGGTCACAGTCTCTTATAAAGTCCAGACATAATATTGGTCAGTTCGTGTGAAGGCCATGTAAATTGGTGTCTTCAGAGGAAAGAACCACACAATTGAGAGGACCTGTCCAGTCAGTGCACGCATTTGTTAGTAATCGAGCAGCTCAACTCAAAACTTAAGGAGCTGAACGATTCGACGAACAATACCAAAGAAAGGACATTTGGGTATGAATGTAAGTACTTACACAGGTTTCTTCATGGTACAATAAACTGGTAGAGCTATGATATCTATCTACATGGGTTACAGACCAAACCGTTTATAAGACTTCGAAGGGACCGTCGGATTACGGTTGTTATAGCTGATATTCATTATAACCAAAAAGTATGTTAAGTGAACAGAACACTGGGACTTCAAAATTTCGTCGTATAACCGGTACGTCGTTTTAAGTTGTATAAACGTTTAAGCCTCATGATGGTATCGTAACGGGGTTTAGAGCATTAGTAGGTATGGTCAAACGGAGCACATACTTAGAATGTAAATATTTAATTTTAAAGTTCTATATGCTCTGTTACATTAAAATAAACCCATACATAATCCCCTTGTTTTTAGTGGTGAATGTGTAAACAAAATATTATTGAAATTGCTTTAATTACTATCAAATAAAACATTTTTTCTCATAAAAAAATGTAAATTTTGAGGAAATAGCGATTTTTTTTGTGTCGAGCTAAATTGTGTAAATCATGTTTTGGTCCACATAATTTATTAAAGAAAATCTTCAATTTTTATAATCATGGAAAAGTAGTTTTTGAGTACAAAAATTGATTTTGCGTGCAGCCAAAATGCGTCAAAATTTCTTTCGGACCCATTCGCCACTTGTTTTGCCTGTATGTGTTGCAGCATCCCGTTTCAGTACGATAGCTGGTATAATGTGACGGCAATCTTTTCCATCGATCGATTCTCTATATGGCCTGATTAAAAGGTGGAATGATTATGGATCAAGTGATAATTTAATTTTATACCTACAAAGGTAAGTTGATGCCTTGGAAAATACCTTGAAATCAGGTTTTAAATTAATCTTATTGTCAGGTAGTGTAACTAACATGTTCTTAATTTACATTTAATTACTTACTAGTTGATCTAATCATCATCTGCCTTTTCCCAACTAGTTAGGTACAGTCCGGCCGTCAGCGTCTAGCGTAATGCGTTCCTGTTGGACAATTTCTAGTAGTAATAAGGATCAAATTCGCAAAACACATATTCGTTAGTATGAAACTAACAGTGTCAAGAACGCATTCTCTCGATGCCGACGGCCGGACTGTATACAGTAGGGTCGGCTGGCAGTGTAACCAGATGCAGCTGAAAACCAGCATTTTACATGGAGCGACTGCTTATCTGACCTCCACATCCCAGTTACTATGCGAACCCCGACGATACCACTTGGTGAGACTGTTTGTCAGACTTTTGAGCTTCTGACGACCCGTAACGACTGTTAACGATCCAAGAATGACAGCGGGAACCAACGACTTCGAAGCACGGAGGAGTCATGGTATGTAAAGATGGTCATCCATCCACAGACCAACCGCGGCAAGCGTAGCTTCCTGATCGATCGACCCGTGCGGCTATTATTATTTCGCCACAAGCCCCTCCAGTTATGGTTAATCTAATATCAATAAGAATAACTACAAGCAAATATCAATGACAACAAGAGTACCTAGTGTACATACGTTAACTTAAACCCCACTCTCTAGCTAGACTATAGCCTAAATAATTTTCCTACCCACAGCCTTATTTAATTTATGTGAGAATACGATATAATATACTTATGTGACAAAATACCGGCCAAGTGGCCGAGTGCATGTTGGACCGCGCACAATGAAGGGTTCCGTAATTGGGATGAATTATTTATCCAAAAAAAAAAACCTTGACAACGTAGTTCAAAAACATGTTCCCCATACAGTGATATATTAGATTGGGGAAAAAGTCTTTTCGCATTATAGTATGTATGAACTTGTAATAAAATCTCTTTGGCTATACTATTTGTATCTGGCTGGTTTTGGTATCATTGAAACTTTAAATTTTAAAGAACATAATTCCAAATTCAAATTAGGAAAATGTGTGATTTTCATTTGTTTTTCGTACCGTCAAGATGAGTGAATCTAATGAAGAAATTCGATACATTTTAAAATGTTACTACAAAAAAGGTAAAAATGCAACGCAAGCCGCGAACAAAATTTGCGATGTTTATGGACCTAGTGTAGTGTCTGTGAGTAGCACAAATTTGGTTTAAGCGTTTTCAATCCGGAAATTTTGATGTCAAAGATGCACGTCGCTCTGGTCGCCCTATTACGGATAAAATGGATGCCATTTTTGAAAAAGTGGAGCAAGATCGGCATATCAGTAGTTACGACGTAGCTGAAGAACTGGAAATTGACCACAAAACAGTTTTGGGCATTTGAAAAAAACTGGGTACACAAAAAAGCTCGACATTTGGGTACCTCACGAGCTCACTGAAAGAAACCTAATGAACCGTGTACTCATTTGTGATTCTTTATTACGACGTAATGAAACCGAACTATTTTTGAAGAAGCTGATAACTGGTGACGAAAAGTGGATCACGTATGACAAGAACGTGCGAAAAAGGTCGTGGTCAAAGGCCGGTCAGGCTTCACAGACTGTGGCGAAACCCGGGTTAACTCGCAACAAGGTGATGCTGTGTGTGTGGTGGGATTGGAAGGGCATTATTCATTATGAACTGTTACCACCAGGCAGGACCATCGATTCTGAACTCTACTGCGAACAACTAATGAGATTAAAGCAAGAAGTTGAGAGAAAGCGGCCGGAATTAATCAACAGAATGGGTGTGGTTTGTCATCATGATAACGCTAGACCTCACACATCTTTAGCCACTCATCAAAAATTAAGAGAGTTTGGCTGGGAGGTGTTAATGCATCCGCCGTATAGTCCTGACCTTGCACCTTCAGATTTCCACCTGTTTCGGTCTCTTCAGAATTCTTTAGGCAGTGTCAGGTTAACATCACGAGAGGACTGCCAAAACCACTTGTCGCGGTATTTTGACCAGAAGTCCAAAAATTTCTATAGCAATGGGATCATGTCCCTACCTACAAGATGGCAAAAAGTTATCGAACAAAATGGTACCTACATACTTTAGTTAAATGTAAATAAACTATATTAAAAAATGTTTTGAATTTTCTTAAAAAATGCGAAGAAACTTTTTCCCCGACCTATTACGTCATGATCCACCATTGTTTTGTGCAACAGCGAATCGACCAGGTTATTTTGTGTTCTCCTTCCCGTTGAGTTGAGATACTTAAGAAGCCACCCTCCTCCTGTTGTGTGATACAATTCCACGCTTTGTGGTACTCCGTACCGCGTTCGGTGATATTTATTTCTTTCATTGTGCTCCATACTTTTTCGTCATGGTGCCAAATTAATAAGTGTTGTGTTGTGATTCATCAAGTAACACCTCCCTATTTATTAGTTACACTCCTTGAGTTACACTCACAGCTTAAGTAGTAGCACAGAACTGCATTCACATGCAGTGGTACCATAGGTGGACCTAGTATGAAAATGATCTAGTATTGCATTACCAAATACTTCGAGCAAATAAAAAACTTTTTTCAAAAACACAACGACTTCCAAAAAAACACTTCAAAGTGAATAATAACTTTAATTTCGGAAGTCCGTGTCTTTGGATTTGTATTTTAGTTTTTTGCCACCGACTTCCGAAATTAAAGTTATTAATCACTTTGAAGTGTTATTTTGGAAGTCGGTTGTGTTTTTGGAAAAAGTTTTTATTTTTCACTTTTCAGTGGGTCAGTTTGTAATTTATCCAAGTTACAATATAATAATAATAATAATATTTTTTTTTATTGACATAAAAATATGTTACATTAATATATGGAAACCCTGACTCCTGTGCTAGGTTGTAACCTGTGTTACAGGAATCAGTGTCTTCTCCCAGTTCCAGTTTTACACAGATTTTATGCAATAAAACTTAAACAATCTTAAATCATACAATATCTGCTTGAGGCGTATGTGTGAGAGTGGGTGTGTATCCATGTGTTTGTATGTGTGGGCTTGAGTGAGTGAGAGTGTGTGTGTGGGGCTGTGTGTTTGTGTGTGTTGGGATGTGTGTGTGTGTGTATGTGTGTGTGTGTGTGTTTATCGGGCATGTTTATAGTGGGACCTGCCAATTGCATGGTTTACGTTATGAATTTTTCTGTCTGTATGTAATCCAGTGTTTGTAGCCAGGTGTTTATTTTCTTTTTAATTTCATTTTTAGTGAATGGGTTAATATGTAGGGCCTTGTTTATTTTATTATAGATATGGGTAGCAAGAAAAAGATGTTGCCGTCTAGCTGAGGCAGTCTTACATTTGACGTATTTACAAACGTTAGTGATTGTGCGTTTAACTTTGTAGCTGTTGTTTATCGGTGTTATTAGATGTTGCTTCTGTGTGATATTGAGAATATATAGCTGTCGAACTGTGAGCACTGTACAGTTTTGGTACAACGATGTAGTCGGGAACCGATACGGTTTGAAGATCATGACTTTGAGTAATGATCTTTGAGCTCTTTCAAGGTGAATCATAATGGTTTTACAGGCTCCTCCCCACACCGTGATACAGTAACCAATTATCGACTGGGCTAGAGAAAAGTATAAAGTGCGAAGAAGGTTGAGATCAGCCACATGCCGGAGTTTCTTAAAGACCCAAATAAGTTTCCTAACTCGAGAGGCAGTTAGTTCGACTTGAGGCCGCCAACTTAGTTTTTCGTCCACTAATACACCTAAGTATTTTATATTTGGTTTTTGTGATATAGTAAGACATGGGCATTGGAGCCTATTTTCAGGGAAATCGCAAGAGTGCACTTTAAGGGTTATTGCTATTGGTTTGGTTTTAGCGAATCTGAACTGCACATATGAAGTTTTGACAATGTTAAGGGTAAGTAGGTTTTCTTCCAACCAGTTACTGACTTTACAAAGTCCCAGCTCTGCCATGCGCTGCGCCTCCTCCCAAGTCTCTCCATGAAATATCAGCGCGGTGTCATCAGCATAGCTAAAAATTCTACCCTTGATAAGTAGTTGCTCACACAGATCATTTACATATATCAGGAAGAGACTCGGGGAGAGGGCACTACCCTGTGGCACACCATAGGTGACGCTGGCTTCGCTACTGACGTTTCCACCTATCTTTACGCTTTGTGTCCGATCACTCAGAAACTCAGTAAATATACTGAGAGCTTCTCCCCTAATTCCTATGTGGTCTAGTTTGGTCACAAGAGTGGGAATAGAGACGGTATCAAAGGCCTTCGCTAGGTCGAGAAAGACCCCTATGCATTTCTGTTTAGCATCGACCTTCTCAGCAACGTGATCAACGAGTTTACCAACTGCCTCTTCTGTGCTTTTCCCAGATCTAAAGCCGAATTGACCATCAGATAAGATTTTGTTTTTTTCTAAATAGCTAATGAGTCTAGTATTCAAAAGCTTTTCTAGTATTTTTGACAGCGCCGGTAAAACTGATATAGGTCTGTAGTTCTTAACTTCGTCACGATTCCCACCCTTGTGAACTGGCGTGATAAGAGATTTTTTAAAGACTTTCGGGAAGACTCCCTGCTCAAAACAAATTCCAAAGAGTTTTGTGATCGGGGGTATAAAAATTGCCTTGCCAGTTTTAAGTAATTTTGCCGAGATAGTGTCCCATCCTGTGGCGCAGTCTGTTTTTAGATTGTTAACTACAGATTCAACTTCAGTCTCATCAGGAGAAAGTAGCACAAATGAATTAAGTGCTGACGGAGAGTTAAACTTATATGACACAGGTTGGGATTTTCGGTTTTGACTGACAGTATCTGCAAGTTGTTTGCCTATATCAGCAAAATACTTATTTATGGTCTCAATTTCTTTTGATGCATCCTTTGTAGCAGGCAGTAGTTCAGTCGCCACTGTTTTTTTTTCGACTTGGTTAGTAATAGATTTCACTATGTTCCATGTTTCTTTGCTGGTTTGTGAAGATTTTAAGGCAGCTTTCTCATGATTTATTCTTAACTTTCGAAGTAGTAAATTGCAGTAGTTGCGGTATCGTTTATAGGAGATCTCCATCGTGGTGTTTTTTGGGTTTTTCAAAACATCTTTATGGAGATTATCCCTATGTCGGATGCACCGCAATAGACCTGGAGTTATCCATGGTTTGATAATTAGGTTACGGTTAGGCACAGTTATAACTTTTGAATGTAACGAAATTGCAGTCATCAAACAATCTACAAAGAGTGTAGCCGCCTCATTTGCGTTTGAGTCATTCTTTATAAATGAGAAATCAGCATTTTTTAGGTATTCAACAGTAGCTTCGATATTTACCTTTGTAGTAGATCTGTACTTCTTGGTTTTACAAGGTTCATTATTTAGACATAATAATACAGAGGCGTGGTCACTTACAGTAGAATCCATTACCACAACTGTCGAACCAGTTGAGGCATTTATCATGAAGTGATCAAGGCAGTTGTGCAGTCTTGTTGGGTATGTGTGACCTGGTAGGAGACCCAGTTCTGCGGTAAGGTTGAGGTAGGATGCACTATTTCTGTCTGAGTTATTCGGTTTTATATCTATATTTATGTCTCCAGTTAGAATAATAGTTTTCCTATTTAAACTGCCAATTATATTTTCAAGGGAGTTAAGGAAACTGTCAATACAGTACCTCGAGGGGGACCTATAGGCTGCTATTATACATATATTTGTGCCTACTTTTAACAAAAGAAAGTTAGCACCCTCTGTATCTGGCTCTTCAACCGTACATTGAATGTGATTCTTTGTGTATATTACAATACCGTCATTTTGATTGCGACATTTTTTAGAAGAATGAGTAACGTAATTCTCTATGGTGGGAATAGGTTTTTCATTACTAAGCCAGCACTCCGTAAGAATTATAATATCTATTTCGAATGCTAGCCTAGCTAGTTGTGCCTGGAAGCCATCTAAGTTTTTATAGATGCTCCGAATGTTCTGTGTTATTATTTTAAGGGACTCGTTAGGATTTTCAATAAGTGTGTTACAGGTGTCTGTATCACAATGATAAGATGTTGCCATTGTGATGTCATCTATATGTGTTAAGATATTGCTATTTGTATTAGCCATTTGTAGTCGTTTCTATTTTACTGCTGCCAATAAATTTCTCTACTTTCAATCTATTTCCCTTTAGATAGTCGGGTAAAATTTCAGTCTTTACCAATACCAAGCAGAGCCCAAATGTGTGTGAGCAAATGTAGGTATGTGTTTGTAGGACCAAATGTAGTTGCACTGTGTGTTTGTATTCTGTGTTGTTTTTTAAGTACTGTAATAAGTGGAGTTTTATGCGTTTAATTGTGTTATGTGTATACATTTTAAGAACAGAGAGTAACTGCAGATATAAAAATAGTAAAATTAACAAACATTTATAAGAAAAGTATTCAGCTTTGCCTAGTCATTGTGCTAGGTTTATCTTAAGGTCGGCTTCACTTTTCACAAGTATGTGTCTCTGCCCTTCAAATTGACGTAGGAAAATTTTCCCATTTGAAGTCCAGCAGAACTTAAAGCCGTTGTCGGTAGCAAATTTGCGAGCCAGGTAGAACAAACGCTGTGATTTCAGTGTCAGGCACTCAGATAGATATAATGGTTTTGTCTCACCTTTTATTTTAATATGAGCGGTGTTCAGCTTGTTTTGGTTATTCTTGCGATTGTACTGGCGGACTTTATCCAGGATATTTTCTTTTGTAGTGACTGAGCCGAAGTCGACGATAATAGATGGAGTTTCATCCTTTTTATAAACTCGGAAAATATCTTTAATATCCTGGCGCTCGAGTGAGACTTGGAGAACACTTGCTGTCTCCGTAATAATCTGACGAAGATCTTCTTTATTTTCTCCTTCTTTCTTTGGTATGTTTCTCACTTCCATTTTTGTAAGACAAAGCATTCGCTCTAGATTTTCTACCTTGTGTTCAAGCTGATTTATATAATTTTTTTCGGCTTTACGTTCTATTTCAAAGTCATTCATTTTAACCTTTAACTCATCGTATTGCTGAGAGACGAAATTTAAGGAATTTTTTATTTCGGCGTTCTGTGCTATTATTTCTTTCATTGAATTTTGCAGTGCCAGATACTTAGTTTCAGATTGAGCAGTAGACGACTGTAATAAATCTCTCATCTCCTGCATAAAGGAGGATAAGTCGTCCTCGCGTTTACGTTTCCGCGTATTGATGTTCTCTGTCTCAATATGGCTTAGGTTAGGCGCAGAACCAGATAGCGTGATAGCTGAGACGACCTCACTAGGTGTGTCAGGTTCATTAGGTTCGCTAGCAGCAGGCGAGGCTGGCAAATGCAGCCGCGGCGGCGTTCGTCGGAGGGGCATACTATTTAGTTGAAATTTAGTAGATTGGAGAATACCTTGTGTGTCGCCCTGGTGTGTGCTGAGCTCCGAATACTAGGCACATAGGCAGCGAGTGGAGTAGTGGCGACGGCCCTCGTCACTGTGGCAGTACTGCGTAGTGACGTTGACGTGGGCGGGGCCTGGCGTGACTGAGATAGCACGACAGATTGATGTAGCGGGTACTAGGAGCGCAGGCAGTCAGCGACGATGCGTGGTGTGTGAGTTAGTTAGCAGATCACTACGTACTCGGAGCTGCTCACTCACAGTCTCGTGACTTGACTTTGTTTGGCGTTGGCGCGCGTACTACTTTGCGTTATGCACTCCTATTTTTGAGATCGATTTAATTTAGTTAAATTACTTCAAATTATATTTAAAATAAAACTGTACAAATTCCATGGCACGTCTACTCGTGTTCGAGGTCCGGAGGGAAGGGGGGGAAACGTTAGAATATCCTAATGTCAACTGCTCATCACCTTTTACAAAATATGTATTGCTTTTCTCGATGCAAGGACGTTAATTCTTGAGGAGTTCTCCTGGTAAGTAGGTACCAGGAGAACTCCACATTACCATAAGCATTGTGATAAGCATAAATTACTTAGCAACCATTAATAGAGTACCTAATCGAATCGTAACCAGTGAAATACTTATTATGGAGTAGTTCCGGTGGCCATCTGTGATCTTCATCATCAGTTTCACTTGACAAATGGTGCTTTCCAAGAACAAATGCACGAGTTACTATAAAAAAAATAACCAAATCGCTATAGGTGTACCTATAATATTTGAAGAGTTCCGTTGATTTCTCCAGGATCCCATCATCAGATCCTGACCTGATGACAATGGGACCAACTAGAAAGTATACCCTTTCAAACGAAAAAAGAATATTCTAAATCAGTTCAGCCGTCTTCGAGTAATCGGGGATAAAAAAAAAGATTCCAACGAACTGAGACCCTCCTCCTTTTTTTATGTCGGTTAAAAAGTGGTAACACTGCAATAAAAAATTCCATGTATGGGGGATAGATGGCACTTTTCACATTAAAAAAATAAGTTCTAAGTTGCCAGGGCATGGTTTGCCTACCGTAATATTCTACCATTTACCGTATGTTACACCAGCAACACTATTTTGACAGAGAGAGTTGGAGATTGCTGGTGGATGCCATATGCCATTTATAAAAGTGCTCTGTGGTTCATGCCTGGGTTTCCTGCGCGCGCAATTTTACACGCATTTTGTATGACGTGATATTTTACAAAAAAAAAATATCGAAAGTATTTCGAGAAAATACAACTGGAACTTCCCTTTTTACACCTACGGAAGAAATACTTCTATTAAAATGGCAGCGTAAGTTTATTTTTCACTTACCATTAATTTTGTTGTGTGAGCATGACTTGGAATTTTGCCCGTAAGTAATCACATACTCAAGAGTTTATGTTGAAAAATAAAATATTTGAAACAATATGGAGCATTTCGTTACATTTTAAGGCTTTGTTAGCTGATCTTGTAGAATACCTTGAACGAATTAATATTTAGAAGGTTGAGGTTAACTTATGTTCATGTTAAGGTTCATCTTACATGTACTTAATACAGTAACTCCAGTGTGGTTAATCCCACAGTTTTAGTATGGTCATGTTTTATAGGTTTGTCATTATGAAATGATCCTCTAGTGAAGGGCGTATATATAGTAATTTAAGCAAAATCATGATTTGTTGTTCCATACCTAATCTATGAATAAAAACAAATAGCAAATAATTGTTGTAAAAATGTTACACATTAAGCTTTGCAAATCAATAATATGACATATAGTTTACGAAAAGTATTGGTAACTGCTTGATGCAAAGTCTGGCCACAAGGTTATTTGAAGGTGAACAGACTTACCGTTTGCCTTTCATAAAGTACTTAGTCAAGTACTTCAATCATGATAATAATGTATATATGTATGTAAGCACAAATTATTGCAAGTAATAAATTAATGTTGGTGTTTAATTCAAAATTGAGGAATTATTTCTTAACAACTTCATTTCAATACAATGCCCAGTACTTTATTTTTTACAAATTACTAGTATCCTTTGAATTATATCATAAAAATTCCAATAAAAAAAAAACACATTATTGACACATGATTTATTTCTAAAAAAATTAGGAAACTAAACTACAAACTAAAATAAATTATGTTGTTATTCTGGTATTTTGTTAATTTATTCTATACACATGCAACTTCCAATTTACACGGGCTTCTGCCCGTGACTAAGTTTGCGTTAAAGACATAAGATACACAATATAGTAAACAGCCACATTTTTATAAAACTCTCTCAGCATTTGTTTTTTCTTAGCATTCTTTCTGACTTTTTGCTTTTGATCGTCTCCTGAGCATCGTAGTGTGGTGTTTTGGCCTTATATCAAATGAAAACAGAATTTTTCTAATCTGACTGTAGTTCCAGAGACAAGCATGCTCAAACAAAAATACAAACTTCAGCTTTATTGTATTAGTGTAGATTCCACAACCATTTCAGAAACAAATCTACATGGTCTTCACATGATTTCACCGAGATTATGTCTGGATTTTAAAAGCAGAAGTCACAGTCTGTGACCTCTGCATTTGTTTCAGCTTTTCTTCTCAGAGTAGCCGGATAAGAAATGCAGACCTCATCTAGTTATTAAAATATGACTAACATGTAAAAGTTTTTATACAAACCTACTTAACTTGTAGTAGCTTGTAATGTTACTGTTATTTATTTATTTTTTGTTATTTTCTATGATTTATTGTATTATGAATGTGTTAGTTTTATAATTTTTGATGATTTCAAACACAATGTGAATTGTTCCTGAATAAAATTGAATTGAACAAAATAAAATCTTTTATCATATAAAAATATAATAAATTTACAGGCCTAAAGCAGACATCGCTCTCATTGGGTTAGCAGTAATGGGACAGAATATAATTCTGAACATGGATAGCAAAGGATTTATTGTTTGCGCTTTTAATAGAACTGTTGCCAAGGTATAGTACATAAAAATTCTTGTCATAATCATTATTCAATTTATTCCTACATTTAATTTTCCAGAACATGTTTATTTACACAATTTATTTCATGGCCTTTGATAGTATCTTTTGTGTTCTTAAATTTTAGGTTGACGAATTTCTCAAAAATGAGGCAAAAGGGACAAAGATCATTGGGGCAACCTCTTTGGAAGACATGGTAGCAAAACTAAAGAAGCCGAGGAAAGTTATGTTACTTGTCAAAGGTGATACACTCAAATTTAAATAGTTATTAGTCCTAAGGTAAAATGTGGCTTAAATACATAATTATCTAAGGTTTAGGAATAACCTACAGATGTTTATTTGCAGCTGGATCAGCCGTTGATGAGTTTGTGAGGAAGCTAGTGCCCCTTCTTGACAAAGGTGACATAATCATTGACGGTGGCAACTCACAGTACATAGACACACAGCGTTGGTGCAAAGAACTTGCATCAACCGGAATACTTTATGTAGGAATGGGTGTAAGTACACTGAAGACTAGTGTAATGGCTTTTTTTAAATGACAGGTTGTAATATTGTTATGTGTTTGTTGTATTTTGGAAGTAAGCTGCTCTCCTGTATTCTGCCATCATAAGGAAAAAAGGATAATTTTACAG
This sequence comes from Dicycla oo, assembly GCA_948252095.1. Classification (NCBI taxonomy): domain Eukaryota; kingdom Metazoa; phylum Arthropoda; class Insecta; order Lepidoptera; family Noctuidae; genus Dicycla; species Dicycla oo. Next base: position 24,152,747 of record OX411709.1, read on the forward strand.
AAATATTGAAATGGAGAAAAAAAAATATTTGGTCCAGGTAGTAAACAGTTCTGGTCCCTGTCTAGAGCGGCTGAAACGAATTTATGTCATCCCACTTTACCTCCAATGATGAAACCTGATGGGTCGCTGGCTCACTCTGCAAGTGAGAAAGCAGATTTATTTGCATCTCTCTTTGCAAGCAATTCACGTCTGGTCGCTGGCTCCAAGCAACCACCTACTGTACCTCATTGTGATTCCTCGATGCCGGAGATCGCAGTTCACATTAAAGAGGTCCGAAGAGTATTGTGCAGTCTAGATGTGAACAAGGCCAGCGGGCACGATGCTATTCCAGGGAGAGTGTTGAGGCAGTGTGTGCCTGAACTGTCTCCTGTGTAGACACGTTTGTTCCGCCTCTCTCTTGAAAACAGAATGGTGCTCTGCTCAGCAGGCTTCCTGCTTTTGGCATCCCAGCTGATTTTTGTAGCTGGATATCAGATTTCCTTAGTGAACGGTCGATCAGAGTAGTTGTTGACGGCTGCTCCTCTGACCTTATGGCTATAGATGCCGGAGTTCCTCAGGGGTCTGTTCTCTCTGCAACTCTTTTCCTGCTACACATCAATGACCTGCTTCAACCTGGTATTGTTGGGTATGCAGATGACAGTTTCAGAGAGATACTTGTCCAGCGCAAAAACCAGCGGGGCCGAAGTTCGTTCCTTGAGAGAGGCCATGGTAGAGCTGACAGATTTGACCTTAAGCCTTGCCTCCCAGTGGGGTAATGATAATCTGGTCTCTTTAACGCGACCAAAACACAGGCGTGTCGTTTTACCGCTAAAAGGAGTCGTTTCGCTCAATCTCCTGCTTTTCGGGGTACATCTGTTTCTGTAACTGATCGGCTTGAGCTCCTAGGCATGGAGTTGACATCTGGTCTAAACTTTGGCGCCACCATCGAGTACAAAGCCCAAACTGCGGCCAAGAAACTGGGCATCCTAAATAGGGTAAGGCGATACTTTACGCCTGGACAGTTTTTAACTCTTTACAAAGCGCAGGTCCGATCCTGCATGGAGTATTGCAGCCACCTTTGGGATGGATCAGCTAAGTAACAACTAGCCGCGCTTGACTCGGTGGCACGCAGAGCTAAGAGGCTCATTGGCAACGTAAAACTGGTGGATGCCAAGCTTCATAGCTTGGCTCATCGCCGCAAGGTTGCCTGCTTGTCGGTCTTCTACAGATTGTACTTCGGTGAGTTTGCTCAAGAACTCCACGACCTCCTTCCACCGGCTCCCTTCTACCATCGGATATCTAGACGCACTGCCAGTTACCATCCCTACCTAGTTGCTATTCCACCGATTCGCTTCGCTGTGTGCATAATTTGCTGTGTGCATAAAAGTCATTAGGAAGCACTTAGTGTGCTTCCTAATGACTTTTATGCACACAGCAAAAGAGTGGAACTCACTACCTGCGTCTGTGTTTCCGAGCGCATACAACCCTAATCTCTTCAAAGTGAGAGTGAACAGGCTTCTTCTGGGTAAGCGCACTCCATCGTCGACTCTGTCACTGTCGCGTCCGACCTAGACGAGAGTGAAGAGCAAACCCATCATAAATAAAAAAAAAGAATAAAAAAAGTCCTTTTTAAAATGCAAAATCAGATGCGTCATTATTTAACACGTTCTGTGCGGCCGACGCGCATGCGCGATTTTCGAACGTTCACCATGTGCTACCGGCGCTTATGCGCGTCCATACAATTTATATAACTTCCTTCGAATGCGGCGCGACGCACCTGTGGGTTTTTTGTGCATCTCTATTGTTCTTGGCGTAATTATTTTATGACTCATAAAACTGGAAAATTTTCAAACACACATAAGCGTCTCGCCGCACTTGGGATAAGTTTGTAACGGCGCACATAAGCGCCCAGCCGCACTGGGTAGAGTTTCTTCAATCGCGCATGCGCGCTCATAGCACCACACGAAGTATTTTTTGGGCGCGCATGAGCGTTTGCCGCACAGGGTTTAGTGTATCATAAAGCAGCACTTGGAGCAAGTTCGCCAAATAATTCAGCAGTGAATGTGTTAATATTAAGAATTATTAGGTTTTCGTTAAGTTTACGCCATTGTAAAAATACTGGTAGATGCGGTTTTAACGCTGATTGCGAATAAATAAGTAAATAACTTTATTTCGAAAAAAATTTCAGATACGACTTTTTTCTTATGACGGCAGTATTGTTGCTTTAGTTTTTATTATAAAAACATACCACAAAAGGTCAAAACAGTATAGCACTCCTACCCAGGTCGTTTTACATTGGCAGTTTTATACTAAGACAATTAGAAAGGCATACATCATGTTTCTTTACAGGTGAGCGGTGGCGAAGACGGTGCTCGTTATGGACCTTCACTGATGCCCGGTGGAAACCCTGCCGCATGGCCTCATGTCAAACCTATCTTCCAGGTATGTAGGTTTCTCATTCGCTATTTACCCGACTGCACCAGAAGGAGGGCAATGTTTTTAACATGTAAGAAGGTATTATAATTGTCTATTCCTTTGCCTAACATCTTGATGGATTTTAACAAATGTCTAGTGTCATTAGATTAAAATTTGTCACACCAAGAAAAAAGCTGACATGGATTAAGAAGAATATCGCTGGATTGTAGCCACCATTATAGTTCGCGTCATGTAAGTTTGCCGCTCTGAAGTAGGCTACAAATGACTGAGCAGTAGTCAATATCTATACTAAAACAGCAGCGCGCCATGCCATGCGCATCGGAAAGCCTGGTTTCAGAGCGGCAAACTTGAACCTATAACAGGAATCGTAAACCTTTTTGGTGATATGGTTGTTGTAACCGGATTTGGACAAGATGTCTGTGTGAGTTTTAATTTATTCAATTAAAAAAAAAAAAACATAATTGAAAATTGAGAATGTAACATCTTAAATCAACAAAAATGATATTTTTATCCAATAACATTGTAAACTCCATCACTGCTTGAAAGTACATACAATATTTAGTAATAAAAATGTAAAAAAAGAATAGTTGCATTGTTTCATTATTTCAGGCGATATCTGCGAAAGCGAACAACGAGCCTTGTTGCGACTGGGTAGGAGAAGATGGCGCGGGACACTTCGTCAAAATGGTGCACAACGGCATTGAATACGGTGACATGCAGCTTATCTGTGAAGCCTACAACTTGATGAAAGATGTCCTAGGTAGTCAAAACTAGTAGTCAAGTAAAAACCATTTTGAGATAAACTCACTAAAAATAAATGAACTTATGATATTCATAAGTACATTTATTTTTCGTGATTATTATTGATGTAATTAACGCTTTATATTTGAAGGTATGGAGCAAAGCGAAATGGCCGAGGTTTTCGAACAATGGAATAAAGGCGACCTGGATTCATTCCTCATTGAAATTTCGAGAGATATTCTGAAGTTCAAGGACTCTGACGGTAAGTTGCATGTTGTAAAGTTGTGAACTTACATAATTAGAATTTTACATTTTTCCGTGACAGAGTATAGAAATAGACTACTACTATTCACATTGTCACTAATAATGACAATGTGACAAGGACACACTAGGTCCAGAACTAGACAGAAATATATCATTTTCTCTGTCTCCTTGCATATGCAAACTTTTTGTCTGACCTCAGTTTTTAGCCAAGAACTGGGGCCCAACTAAACTGCTGTCACTGTATGAATTGTTTGGAAAATATTACCCAACTACATCAGTACCAGCAGTGCTATTCTGTACAAATCTCACCATGAAAACATAGGTGAAGTGTGCGTGAAGTGAGCTGTCAAAAGTGCTCTAGCACAAGGTGTAATGACAGCTCACTTCACCTAAGTTTTGACGTTGAGATTTTTACAGAATAGACCGGCTTTTTACATGTGACAGGCAAAGACTATCTCCTAAGGCATTTTACGAAGTATACCTAGTCTTGCCATAAATATTGTCATGAAGAAAAACATTTTTTATTTTTGCAAATAATATTTATTACTTTTACTGTGTGTTGGTTTAATACATAAATATAAAACAATTTAAAATATAAAAAGCTTATTCGAAGTTGTCTCCATTGGCTGCAATACAGTCCTTTAAACGTTGAGGCCAGTTATTAATAGAAGCACGCACTCTTTCCATGGCAAAATTCTTCACTGCGAATCGTATGGATTGTTTTAGGGACTCCAAATTATCATGGCGTTTAGAGCAAGCCGTACTCTCTAAAACTGACCATAAATCATAATCCAGCGAATTAAGATCGGGACTAGACGACGGCCAGTCTTCAGCTCATGAAGTCCGAAACGTTCACTTCCAACCAAGACTGCCAGGGTGAATATTCGAGCGTTTTAACCGCCGTCATTACCTTCCGCCAAAAGTTGATGAAAGAGAATATATTTAATGAAATATTTCAGCAATTCCTGATTCTGGTCCTTAAGCAGATTCTGGGAATTGATGACATATTTCATTAACGATATTCTCCTTCATCAACTTTTGGCGGAAGGTAATGACGGCGGTTAAAACGCTCGAATATTCACCCGCTACCAGACTGACAACCACAAAAAGCTAGAAGTAATTGGCTATGAGAGATCTGAATGTTCAGACATTCCTGTGAAGACTATCTCTGACTGATCATCAACTAACACAAATTTCAAATTAACGAAATATGTCTTCACAAGATGACTTTATGTAGCCAATAAGCAGGCTATATTGATATCACGTGGTATGGCGTTTTAAGCCAAGCGCATATTTCAACCGCCAAGGGCCGCAGCGCAATGCATTTTCATATAAATAAGTGGAGTGCGGCCCGCCTGTAGTATGCGTTGATTCATAGAAAATGTACCTATGAAAGAAATGAGGATTTTTGCTATGCGGCGCGGCCAGCCCCCAACCCAATCTGCTTTAGTACCAATCTCACCAATGAAACTGATCGCGATCAGTACATCTAAACTACGTTTAAGAGCTGTCAGTGTAATTATTCCACAACAATGATGACACTGACAGCTCTTGAACGCGGTTTAGCTGTACTGATTGCGTTCAGTATGATTGGTGAAAAGCATCCTTAGCCTTTAAAAGTCTGTTTCCACTATCGGCGCTAAACGTTTGATTTGTATGTTGCAGGTAAATACCTACTGCCAAAGATCCGCGACACTGCGGGACAGAAAGGCACAGGCAAGTGGACGGGCATTGCGGCCTTGGAGTACGGTGTGCCCGTCACGCTCATCGGCGAAGCAGTGTTCGCGCGTTGCCTCTCCGCTCTTAAAGGTAGGAAAAAACGATATTAAATAAAAATAAAACCTCTTTTTTAACCGACTTCAAAAGGAGGTTCTGTATTCGACCCGTATGTATGTATTCTCAAAAACGAATGAACGAATTTTGATGATTCTTTCAACGTAATCTACATAGTTTCAGGAAGGTTTTAGTATATAATACATTAGGTAATTATTCTTATGTACGAAGTTACATGCATAAATGTACTGTATCTCCGGCATTTCTAAACGGATTTTGATGATTCTCCCTTTCGTTCGTCTTGGGCAAAGAGTATGTAATTTTTGGAGACGGTAGTTCCATAAACAAAGATGAAAAACATCGCTTGTATGAAACGTGTACTAAATTTGAATACCAACAAAGCAGAAATAACACAGACTGCAGACATGACGTAAAGCTGCCAACATAATCACAAGATAGGGATGTCCTCACTCGTATTTTTTTATCCATTACTGTAAAAAATGTGGGGTTCCTAATGTTATTTCTTAATAGATTTAAGGTAAGGACGTTGAAATAATAGGTTGGGGAAAAAGTTTCTTCGCATTTTTTAAGAAAATTCAAAACATTTTTTAATATAGTTTATTTACATTTAACTAAAGTATGTAGGTACCATTTTGTTCGATAACTTTTTGCCATCTTGTAGGTAGGGATATGTTCCCATTGCTATAGAAATTTTGGGACTTCTGGTCAAAATACCGCGACAAGTGGTTTTGGCAGTCCTCTCGTGATGTTAACCTGACACTGCATAAAGAATTCTGAAGAGACCGAAACAGATGGAAATCTGAAGGTGCAAGGTCAGGACTATACGGCGGATGCATTAACACCTCCCAGCCAAACTCTCTTAATTTTTGCTGAGTGGCTAAAGATGTGTGAGGTCTAGCGTTATCATGATGAAAAACCACACCCCTTCTGTTGATTAATTCAGGCCGCTTTCTCTCAACTTCTTGCTTTAATCTCATCAGTTGTTCGCAGTAGAGTTCAGAATCGATGGTCCTGCCTGGTGGTAACAGCTCATAATGAATAATGCCCTTCCAATCCCACCACACACACAGCATCACCTTGTTGCGAGTTAAAGTTAAATGCCTAACATAACACTTAGGCTCGAGTAATCTTGAAATAAGCACTTTGACACTTCTGTATCTCGTGACGAGAAACCGATGTAGCAAGTTATTAAAAACAAATCATTTTTATCATAGCAACATCGGCTTGAGGTTCCGTCTCATTCATTCGATTTTGCCCATGGAATTAGTATGTACTATATTTATTTCACGTCCTCCTCTTTTAATTTATGTTAAGTTCTTTGTGTAACTGACTTTTTTGATTATAATTAAATGATTCAATATAAAAAATTTAAATTTAAATATTAGTGTCACATAATATACTGACTAGATATACCAAGATCCCTCCGTGCCTCGGAAGCGCCTAGAGCCGATGGTCTCGGCTGTTATTCGTGGATCTTAGACAGTCGTTACGGGTCGCCAGAAGCCCGAAAGTCTGACACCCAGTCAAACCAAGGGGTATCGTATTTCCCAGTTACCGGGTTGTGGAGGTCAGATAGGCAGTCGCTCCATGTAAAATACTGGTATTCAGCTGTATCTGGTTAGACTGGAAGCCAACCCCAACATAGTTGGGAAAAGGCTAGACAGATGATGAATATACTCACTAGATAATAACCACAATTGACAAATGAGCCAACGATCACAATTTGACAAAGCCAAGATTGTTATAGTAACAATCATCATAAAACCTATGATATTGCAAATTTTGCTAATCACCACCCTTAGGAAATGAACTGGCGATTTTATTAGATATCTCCATACAGGCATAATCCCTAGATTTCGTTAATCACCATCATTGGCAAAGTCACTGGTTATTACTGAAAGTGATACTCATCTACGTAACAGTGCTCCCCTCCGCCACAGTTTCTCTCGTGGCCGCCGGAAGGAACTTCGTTCCAAAATAAATAGTAGATTAGAAATAAGTATTGTCATTATTAATATATTTTAAAATAAAATTATAACTAAGTACAATTATGAAACTGCCATGGTAATTTGGAGTTTTTTTTATCATTATTTTGTCTACTCATCTCGTCATCAAAATTGAGGACGACTAAATGACAGAAGAATCGCAGATTATCTCGTGTTGAACTGTCAAAATTTGAGAAAACATCAAGTTTGACAGAACGAATCGAGTATTTTGTATAGGAGCGCTGTCAGAAAACGAGAAAAGTGTTGCGCTGTCAGAAAATTAATCACGCGAGAGTGAGTAACTGTCGCGTGTGTCATGTTAGCCCTGCAGGAACCTCAATATTCGACAAAGGACTGCGTATGTGCATGCAAAGCCATGGAGGTCATTGATTCAATAAGAAAATAACAATCAAAAGACTAAAAACTGTGTTTTCTATTTAATTCAAATCTTGCCTTAATTTTGGGACACTTTATATATGCCAAAGTGCGCTGTCAGTTGCGCTAAAGGTAATTGCGGTTCTAGATACAGGAGATATCACGAGATCGACGGAGATTTTTTTGAAAATAGCTCAGCATTCTTTATGTTCGTTTGGTCTATTCTAACACACTTTAATAAAACTTCTAATCCAAAACATTGTAAAGAAGTATTATTGGGAATCATAAGAGCTTACCAGTTAAGCGAAGTCTTGATTCTAATTTTATGATCGGCGATCTGAAATATAATTACCCATCCGCCGCTAGCTAACAGCCCCAAAGCTGCATAAATTAGTCTACATATTCACTTATCCTTTCAGGGGGCCTAGACAAAATCCCTTTTCTGTAAGTGTTAACGCCAACGGAAAGGTCAAATAATTTGTCTGTTGACAGAGATGTCACGTGACTGCTGCTAAATTGCTAGACAACGAAGCGCCTTTTCCCGCTGTGTTACCAACCGTACGATTTAAATCATATTTATATGATATATTATATTTAAAATCGTACGCAAAATATACGATCTTTCCAAATCTTTCAATCTTTAAAACCAAGATACAGGCTTGCCTAGTTTGAGGCCAATGTTTTTACATTGGCCTTTGTAATTTTTTTGACATTTCGGGACTCTGGGGTCCCGGACCTTTGGAAGGCGTACGAGGAACCGAAGCCAACTCGCAGAGGCCCCTTAAATAATTTTAAATGATGAGGAGGCATCAACCGGTGATTATCCCTGTGACAACGTATATGCAAAATTTCAGGATGATCGGTTTAGGCGTGAAAAGGTTACAAACAAACAGACAAACTTACTTTCGCATTTATAATATTAGTTAGGTTTTTATTTCTAAAAGATCGTTGAATGTTACAAGTGTGTGTAGGAAATACTACTATGATGACATTTGATGTAAGTTTCAACATGTCTGTCTGCAGATGAGCGTGTTAAGGCGAGCCAGGTGTTGCCAGGATCCTCGACTAAGTTTACCGGCGATAAGAAGCAGTTCCTTGAACATTTGCGCAAAGCGCTGTATGCTAGCAAGCTGATTTCTTATGCGCAAGGATTCATGCTCCTCCGTGAGGCAGCCAAGGTATGTTTAAACTTGATTGGTATTTAAAATATGGTATATTGCTATGTTCTTCGCCTGTCGAGGGATATATTTGACTGATTTATAGGTCAATATTATTGCATTGCATCAATATTATTACTATTGCTGCAGATACCATAAATTAGGTCTAAGCCAGAAATTAACCTGAGATAAAAAATACAATTTTATAGATAAGTGTTGTGATACTATAGTTTATTGTATAATATCAGCTTGATTATAGATGTATCCATCGTTTTCAAAAGAAAAAAAGGTTTTGATGGCAAGAATAAGAAGTGTAGAGCAACGATATAATAATGTGTGGTATAACTTCTCTATATGATATTATAGCAAGTAAAAAAATAAAAGTTAAGTATTTACTAGTTAAAAGAAGACGCCTTAGATTAGTACATTATAAAACAAAATTATGACTGACCTAGAGAATACTCTATCATGTTAGATAAACGCCATTTTATAATTCCAGTTTAATAGTTATAATTGCAAACAAGTGGTACTCGATTATCATGCCTTAGTTGCAAATATATATCGCCTTTACAGATATTGTGCTTAGTTCTGCTTGTTCCATCGTTAAAAATGACAAACTTCTATAAAACATGACGAACTTTCATCCCTTATTTAACCCCTTTAGGGGACGAATTTTAAAAAATCGGTCTTTTTTGCTCACTTTGTTATACAAGGTGTAAGTATAAACAGTGGCAACATTTAAGGGGCATTCGCGAAAATAAATCAGTTGTTCAGTACATTTATGTTCGCATCATTCGTCAAAATGTAGGAAACAGCTGGTTTTTTTTTCGCGATTTCAGGTTTGGTCCCATAGTAAAAGTTGTTAATAATTATGAGTACAATTACCCCTTAAAAGGTTGACACTGTTTGCACTTACACACTGTCTAAGGGATTCTTGTGCAAAATTTCATGCTTCTAGATCCAGCGGTTTAAGCTGTGCTTTCTCTGTCAGTGAATGAACGAATTTATGATTTTTATTAAGTAGATTAATTTCGTGTAACCGCCAGGTGAACCAGTGGAATCTGAACTACGGCAGCATCGCATTGATGTGGCGCGGCGGATGCATCATCAGGAGCGCGTTCCTTGGTAACATCAAAGTAAGAATTTGCGAATTTTGTTCCAGCGTGAGAGAGAGATGGGATATACAGGACATATAGCACTAAACTTTTCCACAACGGAACAGTTATGGCTTTAACACGTCGTAGTTTGGACCCTGGAATTTATTATTTCTATCAAATACATACAAGCAACTTGTCGCTCTAAATGGGGTCGCAGCAAAATTAGCTTGCAGTTTTTAAGGTATGTACTAGGGGGTTACCATATACTCTTAAATAGGGATGAAAATTGCCGAATGTTTCCGAAACTTACCAGGAAAGTTTCCAATATTGTCGGCAATATTGCCGGAAAGTTGCCAATGTTGCAAGATTACACAGGGTATTTCAAATGCCATTTTCAATATTTATGCGCTCATGAGGTTTTTGTAATGGTGTAATTATACGTATTACTAGTAAGCCTGTATAATTTATTGTTCATTAAAATTTATTTATAATTATCCATGCATATATATGAAGTTAAAGTTAAACTGACACTGGTAACTTCATGATAGCTGACACCATAGTTTTTTTTTAAGAATCTCTCTTTTAATTTTATAAAAAATAGAAAGAGGGGATTGATACCGTATGAAATAAATATAAATCATAAAACTGTGTGGTGTGGGCCACTGTACTCATCATTATGAACAACTTTTACTATGATCGCGAAAAAAAATCTGCTTTTCAGTACATTTATGTACTGAACAGCTGATTTTTTTTGCGACTTCAGTTTTGGTCCCATAGTAAAACTTGTTCATAATGATCAGTATAATGACCCCTTAAGAGGTTGTTGGTGTTTTACCAATAACCCTGTATATCCTAGACTATAGTCAAGATCAAACCCACAGACAGACAGACATACAGGCGGACAACGAAGTGATCCTCTAAGGGTTCCGTTTTTTAGGGTTCCGTACCTTAAAAGGAAAAAGATGGAACCATCTTATAAGGGTTCCGTATTTTTCCTGTTTTGTGTCTGTCTGTCTGTCCGTCGGTCACAGTCAATTTGCTCCGAATCTAATAGACCGATTAAACATAAAAATTACTGTGACCCAAACACGGACGTGTAAAGTAAATAAATGAATTTTGTTTATGAGGGTCAGTATTGCGGGGCAAATAAGAAAATAAAATAAATATTTTAAACTGTACCGTGTGACATATCGAATGAAAGGGCTTACTGTGAGGGTCTCAAATATATTTTTTGTATAATTTTAAAATAAATTGTTTTAAAGTTATTTAAGAAAATTGACGAATATTGACCATTCCCCTTTGTCTCCGAAACGACTGAGCCAAAAATTTTGAAAAAAAAAAGAAAATACAGAAAGTAGTTCTACACCTATAGATTACAGAAAAACTTATAAGAAGTCTATGGTCGAAATTGACCTCACAATATTGTGCGTACAATCTTACATTTGCAGTTGTAATGTATGGGAGAACATGTTTTTCAACCACAATGTTAAGTTTGTTAGGATGAATTCATACCAACTACGGAACCCTTCATTGTGGGTGGTCCGACACGCACTTGACCGGCTTTTTCTTTTGAGGTACGGCACCCTAAAAAAACAATAAGGCGGCGTTAGTTCCGGTTTTGACCACGCACCAAAAGATCCACGTGCCGTTATACGTAAGATGTGCACGGATAAGTTTGCCATGTTTCTACGTGGTTCATTTGTTTGCTACCCACGCATTCGTGCATGGCATAGCATGGCTGTGGGTGGCAGTGGACGATCTCGCTTACATTTTATTACAAAACGTAGCTAAGAAGCCGTGGGCTGCTGAGGAGGACAAGTCTAATGAATGATAAACAAAATAGGCGTTGAATCAACATAATTGGATACGATATTATTAAAAAGACTTACATAGTAGTAAACGAAGCCCCTTGACTGATAATAGGAAATAAAATCAAATGAATGTTGTTAAATAAATAATTAAGCAATAATGTAATAATGATTGAGTTATGATAATTGGTATAATGTAATTTATTGATATGTCATATCATCATTGCCACCAACTATGATAAAAATGTTTGCATGGCTTTGCACTTAGCGACAAAGTAATGGAGGTGAACATGTAATCAGTGACTTGTCGATAGCGTGACCACTCGACATTCAATCTCAATGTCATGCAAATTGTTACATAATTGTTCCCAAGTATGATTCAAGAGTCTAAATAAAAACTGGCATTGACAAGTGTGAATTTTTTTTGTACTGATTAAATAAATTACCGATTTGAGTTACTTGTTGTTCCCGTCATTGTGATTATTTTGTACTGATATACAGGATGTATCAGAAAGGTATGGTCAAATTTAAGGGTGTGGTACAGACCATCAAACTGAACAACTTTCTCCATAGGACCTACATCGCAATCGAGAAAAAAATATAAAATATTCCATACAAAGCGTCAATATCTACTCAACAGCTGATATTTTTTTCTTGGTTACGATGTTGGTCCCATTGAGAAAGTTGTTCAGTTTGATGGTCTGTACCTCACCCCCAAATTTGACCATACCTTTCTGATACAGCCTGTATACCTGGAAACCTTCGGTTACTATAATGTTGGAACTTTGACCTTCAATAATTATATCCGTATTTGAAAATCAAAATTACAACTTTTTCTTTGACTGCTTTTTTACGAAATCATGTTGTAAGTTAATTTTTATACTTAGACTCCCACGACCCCTGTACCGTTGAAAGCACTCATAAGTACGATGTTTTGAGTGTGTTAATTACATTACACGCTACTGTAAATAGTGACAAGTATTTCGCACCAAAAGTAAAAGTCGTTTCCCAGCAATTATTTGTGCACAAGGTTACTTACTTTGATGTACAGAAGTAGAAGGCCTTGTGAAGGGTCTTTTTACACCTTGCAATAAATTACAGCCAAAATGCTTTTTCCAAAACAAAAGACTTGCCTATTCTTGCTTTTAACTTGATTAAGTCATCGTTAATTTTGTATGGAAATCTTAACTATTTTTTAATTTTATTAACTATTGTGGAAATAATACCACGCTACAAACTTGTATATTATGTCAATTTTTTTAAAGGGGCAGTAGACCATAAAAACAGTCTTTGCTTTCTTGAACAAAAAATTGTTGACAATTCGGTATGTAAAGTCTTTTTCAGGTATTTTTTTAATCTAATTTCAATATTTTGATTTTCCAAGCAGTCGTTAATTTTAATTCAATTTTCTTAATTCTACTTCGAAAAGTAGGCCGAAGAGTTCGATATATTTGCCACGTTTAACACAATAATAAAATTCGTCGTTAAGGGTCTAACTAAAGTATTAGTTTTTTCTTAATTAAAAACTAAAGTATTAGTTTTTCTTAACAAAGTAGATTGGTATACAATCTATTTGTTCTCGGAAACATATACTGGCTGATTTTAAAACAAGAAACATTTCGATTGTGTTTTGTTTTCATTAAAATAAAAGATAATTATTTTTCCCCGATTTCGTGTTTTCGTTGCTTGTTAAATTTGGTATTTATCTCACTTTTATCATTTTGAGATATACAGTTTTTGAAAACATTGAGTGGTGAGTAATGACTCACTCAAAAAATGTTTTATGTCATGGAGCGACGCCATTTACTGCTGATGAAATGCAGAGCTGTAGGAATACAATGCGGGAAGAAATCAGTCCCAGTTATCTAGCCATTTTGGTTTCAATAGGAGCGTGATTTGTCGTCTTTGGCAGCGTTACGTTAATACAGGGGATCCTGCTGAGCAGCACCCAGGACGTGGAAGGAGTACAACTGCTCGACAGGACCGATACATACAACTGACTGCAAAACGTCAGTCGATGTTAACCGCCCGGGAGATAGGTTTAAAGCTACAATTCTCAAGCGGTGTTGTTGTTAGCCACCAAACCGTGAGAAATAGGCTGCATGAATACGGCATACAAGCACGACGACCAATTAGGTGCCCACCTATATGCCATGGGAGTCGCGCCCGTCGAAACGAATTATGTAGGGAACACTTGACATGGAACCAGGAGCAATGGGATGAAATTTTATTTTGTGATGAGTCCCGGTTTGGATTAAGGCCTGATACGAGAAGGGTAAGAGTGTATCGTCATCCCGGAAATGCTGAACGGCTGAGATGCGTCCAGGAAGTGTATCCTTACAGTGGATCCACATGATGGTATGGGCGGGTATTATAAAGAACAGACGAACTGAGCTCGTTTGCTATACTAATAATGCAGAAATGCGAGTTTAGTAGTCTTGTCAAGTGACGACGAATAGTATCTAGGTATCTACCAATGTGATTGTGAAATATTTATTTCTAAACTGATAACGAACCAGCATAAGTAGCAAGTTGTTATATTTTCAAGTTTCCAACACCATAGGGGCCGATTTTTTGATCTGTAGTTAACTCAATCAATGGGTAAACATAGTAACTCATGCTTGAATTTTGGCTAAACGTGTTTGCCAAAATGCTATTTATTAGTTACTATTTTTAACATGAATGAACTACGTATCAAAAAACTGACCCCTATGCCTTTCACATTTAGCCAAATTCAACCATTTGTTACTATGTTTAACCATTGGTTGAGTTAACTACGGATCAAAAAACCGGCTCGTAGTAGTTACAAAATAGTTCGAATGATTTTATAATGATTATATTAATTTTTTATAGAGTGGGTTTTTTTGGGTAACGATCATCATATCATTCAGGCTTCGGGATTTAGATTTTTGTGTGAATTGATTTTTTGACATTATATGACGTGAACTATGGGAGGCTTCGAAAGTTGTCCCGATTTGGCTATTTTTTGACATCATTTGTAGGTCAAATGAAAGTTATTTGAAGTGGTTTCATGTGTTTATGTTAAAATGAACTCGCATTTTATTATTTGAAGTGCTAAAAATAAGGTTCAGAAACCTGAAAGCTCGAAATGGTTTTGGAATCAGCGTAGAACATTTTTACTTTACATTCCGAATTGCTGATTATAAATAGAAATGAAGTAGTAGTAAAGTTTCCATGGTTCCAGACCCAGCTGTTTATGCTGTGCATTGTATGTCAGCGAATAAAAGAATTCATGATTTTTGTTACGTAGAAGATGATCTGACTTATACGTAATTCTTTATTTGGCAGGACGCTTTCACGAAGAACCCTCAGCTGACGAACTTGCTGCTGGACCCATTTTTCTGCGAGCGCATTAGCGGTTCACAGCAGTCTCTGCGACAGGTGGTCGCGCAGACGGCGCTGGTCGGTGTGCCAGCGCCCGCCTTTTCCGCTGCGCTCGCCTTCTACGACGGATACAGATCCGCCGTCCTACCCGCTAACATGCTACAGGTTCTTATTTATATTTTTCAAGGCAAAAGCGCCATTCTTTTTTTTTGCAATTTGCAGATCAGGTTGTATGTGGAGCAGAATATGATTTGCGACCGTAACGAAAATGTATTTAGAGGTTTATAATGATTAAATTCACCAATAAAACTCTTTTAAGTTCAAATTACTATTTCATGAAATCATGATATTTGAGGCCAGTTCTAACTTCGAAAGTAGTGTGATGATTCTATTTAATTATCATAATTATGTAAATACATATTTCGCACCTTGATAACAAAAGTGGCATTATCAAAACTATGTTTTCTAAATAACTCCATAATTTACTGGCATATTTTCAGTATATTTATTTATTTATCAACTATGGATGACTTACAGCTAAAGCAAACAGAATAAAAAATATGATGTGAGACTGACAGCCAATTAAAAGTCATCACTTCTAAAAACAAAATGTAAATAAAGAGTGTGAACATCACAATACTGCTACCAAAAAAAAAGAGGAAAAAAATAGTTTAACATTACATAGGTATTCAACAAAATCTTAATTAAAAAAGCCAAGGCTCAGGAATTTTCTGGCCGAGGATACACCGGTATTGAAAGGATCAATATCATGCTGTTTACACATGTCATTAAAGTTTCTACTTGCACGCACTATAAATGAATTCTGCCTGTAATTCGTAGAGGTAAATGGAACACGCAACGGTGCGTTCCATCGCTTCGACCTTCCGGGAACGTTAAAATAAAATTTGGAAAGAATATCGGAGTTATCAATAGAACTATTGAAAATTTTAATTAATGAAATACAGTCAGATATTACTCGCCGATTAATTAAGGGCAATATATGATACTTCTTACAGAGGTTGAGGTAATCTTGGGACCGGTAGGGCACTTTCTGATGATAACACAAATACTTAATGAACCTTTTCTGGATGCTCTCTATACGATCAATGTACTTGTGATAGCATGGATTCCAGATTTCAGACGCGTATTCCAAGTGGCTTCTAACAAAAGTACAGTAAAGAATTTTTAATGTTTTGGCTTGAGTGAAGCACCTGGATTAGCCGCATTATAAAACCTAGTGCTTTAGATGCTTTAGCAACGATGGCATCGACATGAAATTCAAACGCAAGCTTAGAATCGTGATATACCCCCAGATCTCGGATGCAGTTCTTTCTAGGTAGTACTTGATCACCTAAGATATACGAAGAAGGTATAAAACTTAGAGTAAGATAGTCAAATTGCAGTCTTTTATTTCAGTTATCTTTTATTTCGTATTTGCTAAGATATTGACTGAAAAGCTTTAAATGGACATACAGAACATACAAAATTTTTGTATAACTCCACTTTTGTTTACAAGGTGCGATTTGTTAGGGTCGCGTATCATATTTTGATCAACATACAATCTGACACTGACCCGCAAATGGCAAAAAACGTAAATTTAATTTCGCGGGATAACTCAGCGCATCCCCCTTGATATGCTCTGTTCTAATGAGTCTCAACTTACTCGGCCTTATGATGATTGATTATTATAGGGTGACTGGTATTTAGTGACCGCTACTTAAACACGTGATGGTATTCATGACAATAAACAACTTTTACTATGGGACCAAACCTGAATTCGCGAAAAAAAAAATCAGCTGTCCATACATTCATGTTGGCATAACTCGTCATAATGTAGGGAGCAGGTGATTTTTTTTTCCCGTTTCTGGTTTGGTCCCATAGTAAAAGTTGTTTGTTATCATGAGTACAATCATGTTTAAGTATCGGTCACTAATTACCAGCCACCTTATATATGGGCTACTTAAAATACGTTTTGCGTTATGTACGTTCACGTATGATAAGCAGGCAGATTATATAGTGCGAATTTTGTGCGAAGATTACCTCAACCTCTGTAAGAAGTATCATATATTGCCCTTAATTAATCGGCGAGTAATATCTGACTGTATTTCATTAATTAAAATTTTCAATAGTTCTATTGATAACTCCGATATTCTTTCCAAATTTTATTTTAACGTTCCCGGAAGGTCGAAGCGATGGAACGCACCGTTGCGTGTTCCATTTACCTCTACGAATTACAGGCAGAATTCATCCTCCTGAGACCCCCGGTATCACCTATGATACCTCAGTAAAATATTTTTTTTTGCGTCGTCTATGGGATTCTGTAAGAACATTTACCATTTTTAGTTATCTCCTTGAGTGTGCGCTTTCGCTAGATGGCATTACTTTGCCGTGCAAACACATTATTTAGTGTAATGTCACTTTTGAAGTAAACATTTTTTGTTAATCACAACATGGCGACGTCACGTGCAGGTAATTATTGTTTTTATGTAGTAATTTCGAAGTTTTTTGTTTGTTTCGATTTGCATTCAATGTCATCTTTAAATTTCAGTAATAAAACCCTAGAAATTTAATGAATTTCTCGGTTATTTTTTGCGGTTTTTGAACAATATCGTAGGTGATACTTTGGGCGCTCGTGACCTAAGAGTTTGCTTTTTTTAACAGACTTGGGAGAGTCTGCAATTGAAGATTTATTATTGAATTTGGACGTGTGTGAATACGAGGAAGAAGATGAAGAAGATTCAGAAAACCTGGAAGTAGAGCAGGATGGTATTGTTGAAGAATTGGTACCTCGTGACGCAGCTGAAGAGGATTGGGATTCCTCCGATGATGAGCCTCTTGTAGAAGTTGCTCGTTCTTCCAATCCTTTGTCTACCAATCGTCCTCTGAGATGGGATCGTACAGAAGATTTTAATAACTCGAGCATGGGTGAAGAGAAGAGAGAGAGAAGAGAGAGAAGAACTGGCAAGTGGACAGTAAGAGCGATCTTTCACTTCTTCGATTTTGCTGCGGCTGCAGCCTGGATTGAATATCGGAATGTAGCCGTTAAACGTGGGTTGCCAAGAAAAAATATAATGCAGTACCTAAATTTTAAGATGGACCTAGCAAAACATTTGATTTTCGGCGGCGAAACACCGGTAGTGCTGCAATGTTCTAGCCCCAGCACTGATCGTCTTACTCGAAACAGCTTTGTCCAAAGTCCCAGACTTGTACTGCCTGTAACACAAGATGATCCGCCTTCGACATCATCACAAAGAAAACACAGGCTTGTGGTGCCTATTCCCCACATTGCCAAGAGGCTAAAAGAAGCGCAACACCTGCCCATGTGCGTTAAAAATGATAAAAAAAATCGTTCGAAATACCGGTTGAGTGGCTGCAACAATCTCACGTTCATTAAATGTTCAACATGTGAAATTTTTTTATGTTTGAATGTCAACCGAAACTGTTTTTACGATTTTCATACTAATAAAAATTGAAGTAAAGTATAACATGATTTAGTTTCATTAAGACCCGTAGACCTATGATAACCCCCATTTCAGACTTCTGGGGAAGCTAAAATTTTTTTTTCAAATATTTTTGGTAAAAACGCCTATTTTTATGCACCCATACAAAAAACCAAATGGATCTGACAAAATTTGATAGTCTGGGTCTCAGGAGGTTATAGTGCGTGCAAGTAGAAACTTTAATGACAATTGTAAACAGCATGATATTGATCCTTTCAATACCGGTGTATCCTCGGCCAGAAAATGCCTGAGCCTTGGCTTTTTTAATTAAGATTTTGTTGAATACCTATGTAATGTTAAACTATTTTTTTCCTCTTTTTTTTGGTAGCTGTATTGTGATGTTCACACTCTTTATTTACATTTTGTTTTTAGAAGTGATGACTTTTAATTGGCTGTCAGTCTCACATCATATTTTTTTATTCTGTTTGCTTTAGCTGTAAGTCATCCATAGTTGATAAATAAATAAATAAATAAATATTTCGGTCGGAGGGAACGCAAATCAAATAAACAGTGTTTGTGATATAGACCCACGAAACTAGACTCACGAAGGATCTCACGCTCAGAAGTGACCTAGGGGTCACTTCTGAGCATGAGATCCTTCGTGAGTTCGATTCCTAGGTCGGGTAAAGTGTTATTGGTTTTTCCATCTGGAATTTCTCAGTAGCAGCCGGAAGTCTGGATTTGTGCCCGGTTGATGGCAAGAGGTTCGTCCCCTATTAAATATTACTTAAGGGGGAAGCTCCAAGTAGCCCGCGAAATTCAAATTTTCTTACGTTTTTTACAATTTTCAAGTCAGTATTAGTACATTGATCCACATACAAGTTGATTCGCGATAGTATGATTCGCGATCGTAACATATATGTATTTACAAAATTATAATCATTAGAATCAGTAATATAACTCCTTAAGGTAGTATAATCCTCAAATGTCAAGATTTAATGAAATAGGTTCATTCATTAGGATTTTAAGAACATAAAGAGATTGATGATTTTAATGATTATAATTCTATAAATACAAAATGTAAGAAAATTTAAATTTCGCGGGCTACCTGGAGCTTTAGTGGCGAATTGTGTGGGTGTATTAAAGGTTCACCCACAATTCGTCAGTACACCTCTGCCCAACCCTTCGAGGAATACAGTGATGTATTGTAATGTTTTACCGTAATTTATTAACAAAGGCCTCATGTGAATTGTGTTTTGTTGCAGGCTCAAAGAGACTACTTTGGTGCGCACACATACGAGCTGATCACAAACCCTGGGCAGTTCGTGCACACCAACTGGACCGGCCATGGCGGCAATGTGTCCGCTTCTACTTACAATAACTAAACTATTATAACGCTACCGAAAGGGACCAATGTAACACTAAACATACACATTTTTATACAATATTTGGTGCATTATTCATGTTAAGTTTGTTATAAAGTTTTATATTGCGAGCGCTTATTTATTACTACGTTGCATAGGTGGCTGGGACCTACAGTGCCTTGTCGCGGCACTGATTTTAGAGCTGTACTGCTAATACATTCCTATTTTCGTTGTTTTGGGATAGTTGCAATGAAATAACTCAAGGTTAACATTCCGTGCGGACATCTCAAATATTTGTTGAAGGTTTTTATATTAAATGTAGGCTGAATGGATGTATTGTTAGGGATGTTAAAATGATATTGACTGTATTGTATAAATATATTTGAAACTATGTAAATCGCTTTTATGGGTGCAAACTATTTTTGGAAAACTTTAAATATACATTATTTTACTGTATGTGGAGTTTTAATACGAAAATCTTCGTCCTGCACATTCTGGGCAGTCAGTTCGTAATTAAGTTCCCACTGCCTTATAGTGGCTGATAATTTTACATCGCGGTATGACCTGCTGCTGCTTCTGCGAACATTTCTATCATCGTAGTGAGTTGCACAGGGAGGTTGCACAGAGCTTATATTATAGACTGAGTTCCAAACGTTGAGATCCGAAGACTTACGAAAGTTATCGACATCGGAAAAGGAGTTACGGAACTCAAATTTTAATGAGTTGGACAGGACACCTGGCAATGCGCAGTGATAACAGCCGGAGTATGGCAATGACCGAGGACTGGAAGACGAAGTGACGGTCGTCCGGCGGCGAGATTGGCGGACGACTTTTTGCCATAGCAGGTGGAACCTGGATGAAGCTGGCACAGGAACGAGGGGTTTGCACAAGTAATTTTACTTGCCTGTGTATCGTGACGCTGTGACGTGGACTTGGACGTCCACAATAATATCGCCACATTAGAAATAAAAGCGCAAAATGACTTAATTTTTTAGTAGACACCTTTTGAGGCGGATCTGTGGACTATCTAAATTGACGTAATTTTAGTAGCCAATTTTTTAATTACGTCTATTCTTGTCTATCGATTATCTAAATTTGACAGGACTATAGGGTCCGTTTCTTAATGAAATAGAAAGAAAACGATGCACTGAACTTTAGTTTAATTCGTGAACAAGGGAATCTGCGCTAGTGATTCTCTAATTTTAGTTTAGTTATTTAGTTTTGTTCAATAACTAAACAAAAAATTAGAGAATCACTGGCGCCGATTCCCTTGTTCACGAACCAAACTAAAGTTCAGTGCATCTTTTTCTTTCTATTTCATTAAGAAAAGGACCCTATAGTCTTGTCAAATTTAGGTACTCCATAGACAAGTTTAGACGTAATTAAAAAATTGGCTACCTACTAAAATTACGTCAATTTACGTCAGGCGCTGACTGATTTGACAAGACTAAACTAATATTTAACTTCTGTCCTTTTTTAATAAAATAGAAAGAAAAAGATGCACTGAACTTAAATTTAATTTAGTTTATGAATAAGGGAATCGGCGCCATCGTCTTTTACTAACAGGCAGCGTGAGAAATGGACGGCTATAGCTATGAACTAAGTTAGAGCTGTCAAACTAGATTACGCCTTACGCTTCACCATGTTTTTAGTCGACATGTTTTTACGTGTCTTCGTTTGTATGGATACATTAGTTCAATAAAATTTGACAGCTCTAATTTACGTCCGTCTCTTGTTTCATTAGAGAGAAAAGGTTAGCAATAGCCGAAATTAAAGAAAGTTAGGCGTAAACATAGTTCAAATACCCAAATGTGTAACTACAACGCCATCTACTGATAAAAGTGCTGCGAGATAGTCAACAGATCCGCCTCAAACGGTGTCTTCCAAAAACTTAAGTCATTTTGCGCTTTATAATTTCTAGCGACAAAGCCCTTTAAAAAAAAAAATAATAATAATTTCTAACATGGCGATATTATCAAAATGTTACATCCATTCAAGAATCTCTATTGCGAACAGTTCTTCCATTCACGCTTATTACTCTCTATTCAAACTGAAATTTCTATTCAAAAATCTCTATTCAAAACGTTACATCTTTTCAAGAATCTATTCTGAACGGTTCTTCCATTCACACTTAATTAAGTAGTCTCTATTCAAAATGATATTTCTATTCAGTAATCTCTATTAAAACGATACATCTATTCAGGAATCTGACATCTGAACGGTTCTTTCATTCATGCTTAATTACTCTCTATTCAAAATGATATTTCTAATCAGTAATCTCTATTCAAAACGATACATCTATTCAGGAATCTCACATCTGAACGGTTCTTCCATTCATGCTAAAGCGATGAATGTATTCTAGTTTTTCTATTCAGAATGAACATAGGTGTCTAGTTCTTTTATATTATATTTCCGAGCATAAAAAAAACCATGTGCAGTACCTATTTATTCGTAAAAAATGTATTTTTGTTTCTTAATAAAACGATTGTTAATGATAAGAAAACAATATTTTATTTTCGACGATTTAATAAAAAGTGCAGTATTTCCAGGAATACGAAGTCTCTAAAAAATCATAAATAATTAGTACTATAACCCTCTGTAAAGATAAAACGAGAAATTTTGCGGTTCCAGAGATATCCTGATTTTTCATACCTGCTCCATACATTTTTTCCTAATAAAACGTCCTCAGTTTTCAAGCCAAATTACTTCATGTGACGTAATATTTGGCCATAGTAGAAACCATTTCAGGCCCAAAAAACGACACAAAACTTAGCAGCTTTCAAGCCGAATTTACATTACGAAACTTAGTTAATCATTGATAGTTTCATGTGTAAATACTCTGGCCATCAAAAAAATCCGAGCCACCAGGGGTGCTATTCTCTAAAGTTTACAGCCTAGAGTGCACCGCCGTGGCAGCGCTGCACTCAAGGCTGTAAACCTTCGAGAATAGCATACTCGTAGCTTGTCATTTGCGTTTACAAAGTTGTTAAGTTACTTATATGCAATGCTATAATTTAAAACTGGTGTTTGCTTTTATAACTAGTAATAAACACTAAGTGTCGGGTAGTAATCAACAGAAGGGGTGTGGTTTTTCATCATGATAACGCTAGATCTCACACATCTTTAGCCACTCAGCAAAAATTAAGAGAGTTTGGCTGGGAGGTGTTAATGCATCCGCCGTATAGTCCTGACCTGGCACCTTCAGATTTCCACCTGTTTCGGTCTCTTCAGAATTCTTTAGGCAGTGTTAACATTACGAGAGGACTGCCAAAACCACTTGTCGCGGTATTTTGACCAGAAGACCCAAAATTTCTATAGCAATGGGATCATGTCCCTACCTACAAGATGGCAAAAAGTTATCAAACAAAATGGTACCTACATACTTTAGTTAAATGTAAATAAACTATATTAAAAAATGTTTTGAATTTTCTTAAAAAATGCGAAGAAACTTTTCCCCCAACCTATTATGATGTTTACTCCAAATGATGAATGCACATTTATTGAGAGAATGAAAAACACAACTAGATAGTGTTTTCTTTGTTGGAATCTGTATTTGTGCCGGTAGATGGCAATAGGCTCACCCTTTATCCATAGATGTTCAGGTGTTCGGGTGTTCCATAGATGCACCTGTGCCTCACCCTTCGGGGAATACAGGCGTTATGTTATAATATTGGAATGTACTTAAGCACACGATTATAATGTAGTGTTGAGTCGGCCGAGAGTGATTGTTTACACCACATGGTCGTTTTGGGCTACTCTCCCCGGTAGCCCAAAACGGGTAAGCTAAGGTTGATGATAAAAATATATATATAGATGTAAATGGAACTTATATTTGTACATTTTCAAATATTTACTTATTAAGGACTATAAAAGTAATGACAAATGTAATAATTTTCCACATTAAAAAAAAAATAGCAAAAGACTTTACCATGCAAATTACCCGTTTTGCCCGTACGGGGGGCCTAAAGCCGGTAGGTCTTTGGGCAAAACGGGTAGGGACGCAATTATTGAGATCAACGTCAATCAATGACTAGAACTGTTTCATAACAGTCATAACTCTTAATAGTTTCTACTTTTACTTACTCTATAATCAGTCTTCTGACATATTTTGCAGTTTCAACTTAACTTATTCGTGACACAGGTCACAGTAATAGGAACCTCTGCCAGAGTACGATGTGCAGGCCTCATGAGCTTACATCTAGACCTACATAACAGGTTGGGAGGTTTGTTGCTTGTGGTTTGGATGCCGGTTTTGTCAACATTGTAAATTGGCGTCGCATCAATATTGTGCTTTTCGATTTCTGCTTCAAGTAACTCATAAAATCTTTCAACTTGATGTCTATTGAAGCCTCTGGCACGTGGAACTGATGTTGGTTCTGGGCGGCGCAAACTAACTTCGGAATGACGCATCTTAAAGCCAGCGTCTTCTCTCGCGGCTTCGTTTTAAAAAAAATGTGTAATATTGATTCTCTCTGAATATTGGCACACTAGTTTCAAGAATTCTGTTTTCGTCAGTCCAAAAAACAGATTATCCATATGAAATAGATAGGTACTCAACTAGCTCTGATTCTTGAGCTGCTGTAAAAACAGTTGTAAATCTTCCTAGTTTCTTTTTTGGACATCCCTTCTTTACCTACATGTCTCTGTAAAGTTGAAAGGTTGATGCCATATTTTTTGGCTGCACCATTGACGGAAGTTTTGAGAGCTTCTTCTATCGCAAGCTTCATAACTCCCTCATCCCACGATGCACTTGCAGTCTTTCTTTTATATTTATTAACCATCTGCAAAAGTAAAAGAACTAATAAGCAGTTAATGAAATTATACAGTGCAAATCGGGTATGGGCAAAACGGGTACCTGCTTTACTCCTACCCGTTTTGCCCAAAAACATGTATTTTTTGTCAATCGACTCATAACCTTAAAACCGAAATAATATATGCCAATCTTGGATTACGCCATTTTTGGATGCATCGTGTGCCAAATTGAGATAGTCGACTGGAGGGGTCATCTGCTATTCTTTCAGACCCCTAAACATTTCCTAAACACCCTTAGGATTTTTTTTCATCGACTTTTTATTGCTTTATTAAAAATAGACCCAGATTTTACATTCAAATACAAATTTAAAAAAAGTATAAAGCACACTGAACACACACACACACACTGAATTTTAATTTTATTTGGATGTGTATTGTATTAGACTACTTTTAGTTAGAAAAATACAAAACACAACCCCTATCACCTACTTAATGGAAGATGCAATCAGAGGCCAACCCATTTTAGGTGCATTTTATGTTCAAGAGCTGCAAAAGACAAAACATCCTAATTTATATCTAGTTGAGAAAGTTCTCAAAAGTAAAGGAAATAGTTTTAGTAAAATGGCTAGGTTTGTCTTCTTCTGAAAACAGCTGGATTGATAAATCGAATATTTATTAACTGTTCAACCCAAGATGTTATTGAAGAGAGCAGTCTTCTGAATTGGCTTATAAATCATTTACCATTTGAATTACATTTACCAGGATAAAATTATTGTGGACCTGGCACTAAATTAATTAAAAAGGCTTACACACGAAGATAAAGGTAAATAATAAACTACACGAATATTGCACAGAACACGACATTGCCTATCACAAGTCTTCAAACTTAAAGGATCGCCACAAGGCAGATTTAGTTTTGTTAAATATGGCGAAAGAGCGAGCAGTTGCCCCGGAAATCTGGCAGCACGTTTAGTAAGCAGCGCTATGTCAACAAAAGTTAAAACTGGTTCTTTAAAAAAGTAGCAAAAAGTGTTCGCGAAACACTGTATCTGGAAAAGGGTTTAAAAATAATTTTAAAAATGTTATCAACAGAACGAAAAGACATATGCAAAAATTAAAACCAAAACGCAAAAAATGGCAATAGAATTAGCTATAGCCGCTGCCAGAGAGATAGCTAATTATTCATCCATTAAACTTCCTCGTGTTATTCCTATACCAAAATCTACCTTTGATTCCAATTTTTGCAGGCGGTGCAGCTGTTATGGCTAGAACTATAAATGAATTCAAAATGGCAAAAAAGTTGTATGCTGAATCGAAGAGACACAATTAAAAGGTGGAGGCTCTCTACATAGGGAAAGGCCTTCACCTTAAACCACATAAAAGACGGGCTCGGAATTTTCTTACCGAAAGAAAAAAAACTAAGAAATCGGCTACCCAGACGAGCCTTGAGAAATTTGTACATTTTGAAGTATATGTATGTTCCCTATTTTAGAGGTGTCTTGGTCTCTTTATGAGAGTTGAGTTCCTTAAACACCCTTTTAAAAAAGAATAATAATAATAACCTGGGAAATTATGCACACACGGTCATCTGATCCCAAACTAAGCAGAGCTTGTACTATGGAAACCAGACAACTGATATACTACATATACTACTTTTTTTTGTAAATACATACTTATATAGATAATTACACCCAGACTCAGAACAAACAGACATGTTCATGCACACAAATGTTTGTCCTGGGAATCGAACCCACGACCTGCGGCATGATAGGTGGTATCTTAACCAACCACGCCAACTGGCCTGTCATGTGGTGTTAGATAGCTCTAAAAATCCTGGTTCTCATTGGGTAACAAAATACAATGATTGTATTGAGTATTTTGACAGTTATGGAAATCTAAAACCTCCAAAGGAATTTATAAAATACGTGGGTTCTAAAGTTCACTATAATTATGATAATATTCAACGAGATCGCCCATTTAATTGTTGACACCTTTGTTTAAAATTTTTGAAGAATTTTTGAACATTCATATACACATATCTATGAATGTTGTTGAACTGTCAAAATGAAACAGATTCCGATTGATAATGTGTTACGCATTTGCCCCGCTGATCAATACGAGTTTGCTGTACTTTTCTGTGTTAAATTCAAGACCATTGACCGACTCATTCCTATTATTAACATCAACTGGCGTGATCAGAATCTAATGTGATCTTGTTCACGGTTCGTACTGCAACGGATTACCAACTCATTTTATTCAATTTGTATGTGATACTGCTCTAGGTTGTCGGTTCATAGAAATACCCCAAAACGTTATTTACCTTTTAGTAAACAAAAACATAATTTCATCTATATCTGATATCAATGCTAAACTGCTCATGCAGTATAAGCAGTTCGTATAAAACTGCTTATTACATTAGTACAAACAGATGCTGTTTATACTTGTTAATATTATAGAAAAATCAATTCCATTGAGAGCTCCTGTAATGTCGATATTGCGAATTGAAATATCAATACAGTTGAGTAATAAGCGTGAATGGATGAACGAAGAGACTTTTGAATGTAATATCATTTTGAATAGAGAGGGGTAATGGGGGAGAGTATGGTCCAGACCCCCATTACTCTCATACTTAAGATAAAGATAAGGTTTCTTTATTTGTTTAAATATTGTATACATATAATATGAGCATGCAAGATATTATATCGTTTGACACCAATCATGTTTAGTCGATACTTAATCGGCATACAAATCTATCTATCTATATGTATACCTAGTCTTGCCATAAATATAGTCACGAAGAAAAAAAAAATAATTTTATTGCAAATAATATTTATTACTTTTACAGTGTGTTAGTTTAATACATAAATATAAAACAATTTAAAATATAAAAAGCTTATTCGAAGTGGTCTCCATTGGCTGCAATACAGTCCTTTAAACGTTGAGGCCAGTTATTAATAGAAGCACGCACTCTTTCCATGGGAAAATTCTTCACTGCCAATCGTATGGATTGTTTTAGGGACTTCAAATTATCATGACGTTTAGATCAAGCCGTACTCTCTAAAACTGACCATAAATCATAATCCAGGGGATTAAGATCGGGACTAGACGACGGCCAGTCTTCAGCTCTGATGAAGTCCGAAACGTTCACTTCCAACCAAGACTACGTGGATCGAGCTTTATGACCCGGTGCCGAGTCTCGTTGGAAGGACCATACTTGGTTATTGAACATGGTGTTGTTAAGGGGCTTAACTACCTTCTCAAGAATAGTATCTTGATACACTTGTGCCGATGTTTTGATACCTTTTTCACAAAAATATGGCTCAGTCACTCCTTCATAGCTAACACCCCACCAAACCATCACTGAAGTCGGATAATGCCCACGTTGCACTCTGTAGACTAATTGGGAAGCTTCCTTAGAGCTTTGAGCATAAATACGGTCATTTTGTTTGTTAAAATGTTGCTCAATTGTAAAGATTTCATCCGTAAACAAAATTTTTCTGTGACCTCCCTTTGCGTACCGCTTCAGTAGTTGTTTCGATTTTACCACCCTATTCTTTTTAAATTATCAGTTAAAAAATGACCAGTGCGTCTCTTATAGGCTGCAAGTCCTAAGTCATCTTTTAAAATACGCGACATGGTTCTGGGTACTATCTTCATCTCCCGAGATAAAATTTTTTGCTTTCGGACAGGATTTCTTCGAATTCTTTCCCTTATTGCTTTGACCACCTTTTTTGTACGAACACTACGTGAACGGCCAGGTCTTTTTATGTCACAAACAGAGGAGGTCTCATTGTACCTATTAATAGCCCGGTACACAAACATTTGACTAATACCAAGCGTATGGAGAGTTTTAAAAATTGCATATTTGGCTCCATACCAACTTTGTCTAATGCAATCACAGCGATTCGGTTCTCTTTATCACCCCACTCCATTTTAATATCGCAAAATATTGTACTGGCACCAAAATAAGAAAACTCAATGAACAATCGTATAAAAATGACAGATTCCAAATTCAAATGTAATATCTTTCTTATTTTTAATTGTAACAGTATTTATGGCCAGACTGTGTATATTTATATATAAATATATTGCACATTTTTGCTCAAAATTGATCAAATACTGATCAAAACAAATCCAAACATGATATATCTGCTATTGTATTTTCAAGAGTGTACTAGTGGTCTGGATATCCTGGTTGCAGCATCAGCTCCTCGTGTGGCCACTATTGCATTGTATGTAGAATCAAATACTGATCAAAAAAACGAATCCAAACACGACATATCTGCTATTATTTTTTCAGTACTAGTGTGCTGGATTCCTGGCTGCAGCATCTGACAAAGAATTTCATAATCTTGCAAAGTTATATAGTATACATGGGTATTTCAATTTTCAGGTCACACATATGTTTGAAAGTAAAGTAAATACCCATTATGCGTCTTAGATCCCTACCGCAGCTAACAAAAGAGCGGCTAACCTTGAAACGGCTGAACCGATTTTGATAAAATATGTCTAAGAACCACCGCTAGAAAACCTGCTTTCAAATAAAAAAAAAAAACCGCATCCAAATCGGTTCACCCGTTGAAGAGCTACGGTGCTAGATACACAGACACACGCACAAATAGCGGTCAAACTTAAAACACCCCTCTTTTTTTCGGTCGGGGGTTAAAAAGCAAGTATTTCTAATTTACTTTGCAGTCTGATAGTTTTAAACGTATTATAATAGTCACTTAATTTTTATATGTTATTGGTTATTTTATTTAATAAGGTGTTAAAACAATCATAAACTTGCGAGATAAGTAACCTCAAAATATTTGAAATCCACCGTTTTGTTGAAGTTGGAGTAGTGTTGTACCTCGGTCGCTGTGGATAATCTGACAAATGCCATTAAAAAAATTCTCAGCCTTCGCTGCTTCCAAACATTTTGGAATACCAAGAACAACTTTGCGTCGTCATCTAAAGCACTGTATGGAAATAGGTAAGCAAGTTACACGGAAACCTTGCGGAAGACCTTCAATACGATCAAAAACTTGATTAACGATCATGTTTTTGGTCGTATTGAAGGTCATAGTCTGGTTGACTATATTAAAGATGCAGCACTCTTGCAATTTGGATTGACTCTATAAGACGTGAAAATGCTTACCAATTTGCAAAAGTGAACGGAAAAAAGTACCCTAAGAGTTGGGATACAAATAAAATGGCTGGAGATTATTGGCTGCGATTATTTAGGAAGCGATACCATAACGAATTGTCTTTGAAAAAGCCTGAAGCCACTAGTTTCGCAAGCTCTTCGGCGTTTAACAAACATACTGTGAGTTTAACCATTAACTATTTATGATATTGCTGGCTTGGTGGAACAAGCGTAAAAAAAAATAATTAAAGTTCCTCTTGCATTCACACCAAACAATATTTGTAAAGGTTTTAGTTCAACTGGTTTTCATCCTTTAAATGGAAACATCTACCTACACAGATGCTGATTTTATGCCCGCATTCTATTCTGATCGTCCACTTGTCGAAAAATCACCCATAAGAATTGATCAGGTGCCTTTTAGTCAGCCATCTACTTCAGATTTCGAAGTTATACACGGAAAATCACCAACTTTGATATAGCCGGTTTTATTACGCCCTCACCCAAAAGCCGAACCTCGTAAAGAAACACGAAAGTGAATATAAAAAGGAAGATCTAGAATTTTGACCGATACACCAGAAAAGCAAGAAATTGAAAATATAAAGGCTAAAAAGCATGTTTCAACTAAATCTAATTGAGCAAAGTCCATAAATCTTATGACAAAAAATAAGTTAATGAATAAAAACAGATTAAACAATGCAAATAGGATCAAAAGAAGAATTCTATCAGAAACAGAAACTAGTAAAGATTCTAACGACTATTCACTGAGTGAATAGTGGCACATCTGAGAATGTCTCCGACAATGACAGCGAGGTTGAGAATCTACAGGCTGAACAAGTTAATGTCAATAAAGAAAATTACAATATTGGATACTATGTTATATTTGTAAACGAAGGTGCCTATTTTGTCGGAAAGGTAGAATCAATATCTGAAGATGGGGTTTTACTGAAATCAATACAAAAAAAGAGGATTTGAATCTGTACCCTATAAGTTACAGAAAACCCCGCAAAAAGTTAAAAAAAAAACAGAGAAATTTATTATGTTCCAGAGATTTTTACTAAATGCTTAAGGCTGAATAGTATACCTAGATAATACTAGTGTTATTATATAAGCTAGTCCTAATGACTGATTATAAAGTTAAGAGAGAAATATGTACTTAAGAATCTATAAAGTTGATTGTTTAAATATTTTATTTTCTATAATTGGTAAGGTAGGTTTAAATTATGTTGATTTGCTATATATGTGTTTAAATGTACCTAGGTTTATGTACCGAACACTTTTAAAGTTTGTCATGTGATAAAACAGTGATTAAAAGCTTGTTATTTTTTTGTTTAAAAATGTTGTTTCTTAAAAAAAAAAACTACGATTATTATTTTGATTTTGTTCAGAATTTGTTAGTTATTTTTTGTTAAATATTTCACTAGACCGAATAAAACGATTTTGGTTAAAAAAATTTATAGTTTTCTTAAATTAAATCTTAAATTAAATCCCCAAATTCTCGTTGTGTCCTAGGTACACCGTAGTACTGGCCCAGGTACATAGGGTGTGTTGGGTGCCTTGGCCTTACTTACCATATTTTTTTATTTTTCTAAAACACATGTAAGTATGAAACATACATTCCTGATATTTTGGTGGTGAATACGCAAATAATTGACCTTTCAAAATATGCAAATATGGTCTATATACAAAACGTCAAATCACAATAAAAATAGGTATCTAAAAAGCTGTCCTAGGTAAAATAGGTTCCCTACTTTCCATTACTCTTAATTACGTCGAAAATTCGATTAGGAATGAATGCTGCATTAGGAATGGATTCATATAATGAGTGAATGTAATTTAGGTCCAAATCATTCTAAGTGTTATGAAGTTCTTGTATAAGATCTGCGCTGCTACTAAAATGACGTCCACCGGCAAATAATTGGCGAGATAGTCCCAAACATTTTCTATGATATTTTCGTCCGGAGAGGTCGATGGCCAATCTAAATCTTGAATTTTATTTTGTTCAAACCAAGTTTTGGTTTCATGTGACGTATGAGAGGGGGCGTTGTCTTATTGAAAGATCCACATATTTTTAAACACTTTACGAATCTCTTTTATCTTCTCTTCCAGTCAATTTATTTACAGTTTTGAAGTTACCTTTCCTTTAATAACGGAAATCTTAATGATACCATAATAAGAAATCGCACCCCACATCATTACTGAGCCACCCCCTGAATGACGACGTGATAAAACATTTTCTTATTTCCTCAAATCGGGGATCCTGCTGAGCTGGACCCAGGATGTGGAAGCAGTACAACTGCTCGACAGAACCGATACATACAACTGACTGCAAGACGTCAGCCGATGTTAACCACCCGAGAAACAGGTTTAAAGCTACAATAATTCTCAAGCGGTGTTGTTGTTAGCCACCAAACCGTGAGAATTCAGATATTCAGGATGTTAAGTAAACCCTAACGAAGCTCCTATTCAAAAGACTGACGATTTGGATGCAACCAAAACACATTGCCGATTCCGATCTTCTTTTTTGAGGAACTAACCAAAAACTGCCATCATAGCTGGATCCCACCGTCCTTGGTATCTGATTTCTATTGTTCGCACATCTTGATGGATTCTCTCTCCTTGTTCATCACTCACCGCACCAAGATTATCAGGAAATAGTCTAAATGAGAGTGTAGAAAATGGATTTTGAGCGACATTCTGCATCCGAAGTTTTGGTACGAATGAAGAATTAGACCTGTCACAACACTTTGATGACTTGATGTGTGAAAGGTGAGGTGCTTGTTCCCTCGTGATTATTAGATGTGTTAGAAAAACGTGTATGGTCTTGTCACCATTGATTTTAAGATGGAATGAACGTGGATCATCTGCTTTCGCAATGAAGATAGGCGAGAGTTTTCAGCGAATAACGCCTGATCTTTCGTATTCGAAAGTAGCGCGCAATTTCGATTTTTCCACGGTCACAGAAACATCGCTAACAAGAAAAGTCGAGCGGCGAGAAAACAAATGAACAACTGATTTTTTTTTAAACGTCATACTATATAAAATTACTTTGAATTTGGACTACTTAGAATTCCAAATTCAGAGTAATTTTATATAGCATGACGTTAAAAAAAAATCTGTTGTTCATTTGTTTTCCCGCCGTTCGACTTTTGCTGAAATGAATTGCTTGAATGAAAGAATGAAAGGTATTGATCTTTACACTAGCCGGTATCAAAAATCGGCAATTGCATAGGTTTCCGTTTGGTGCTCCGGTGCTCCGTTTCACCGGCTTCATAAGGTTCATAACTCATTTGTTGGGCTTGGTATATCCTTTTATAACAAGTTACCCGCTACTTTGCTAGATTTGCCCTTCAATGCGTTTAAAGCTAAAGTAAAATCTAACCCTTGTTCGAAGGCATACTATTCTATCAACGACTACTTAAACGATAAGAATAGTTGGTCGCAGTGATTAACTCAAGATAATGTTTATGTTCTTTCTCCAGAATTAGCTTATCTTCTGACAGGTTATATGTGTTCATATAATTATTTATTTTCTTTGACTGTAAAAGTCAATTTATTTTAATTTTATCTTTATTTATCATTGACATAATCTACTCATTACAATGTTTTTTTATGAGTGGTATTGCAATATGTGGTTAGCTAGTGACCTCGACATTTGATCATATTATTCTTGCCTGAGCAACCGGCAGCAAGTTCGTCATGCTCCCTTAGATGTCACTGCTTGCGGTAGCGTCGGGGGTCGGGTTGCCTCCTTCCCTCAAATATGGCGAGGGGGGTGATGGTTGAACTCTGCGTTATGCTCGTGAACGAGTGCTGCTTGTGGTGACTGGTCGTCTTGCTGTCCTTGGTTTTGTTTTGTTATTAGTAATTAACTTTGTTTATATTACTTCGATGGTCCTAGTTTATCATTTGTGACTTCGAGTTTCAGCTTCATATACAATCTTCATATATATGTAAGTGGGCACATCCTTTATTACCTAACCGAACTTTATACCTAAATAAAGGCCCTGGAGGCCTTTATTTAGGTATAAAGTTCTGCTTAAGTTTCTAGTTTTGTATTTTTATTTCTGCTTGAGTATAGTTTTCGATTATTTTTGTTTTTTTTTTTTGGTATGTTGGTATGTGCTAGCTTACGTACGAGTATAGCAAATAATTTAATTTAATGTTTTGTGTTGCGTAATTTACCTAAATTACTATGCACAGTGTTGTATACATTCATTTTTTTTTAACTAAACAGACAGCTGTGCTGCTGGGGAGTTTGTTGCGCCACTTCTTCTCTCCAGCTAAAGCACTAGGAAGTGGTGAAGGGCGGGCGTTTTGGGGGACTGTCTTATGTAATTTTGATGTTCAAAAAGTGCTGATTCTCAGCATAGTTTGAATAAATGACATTTGATTTTTTTTGAAAAGGTTTTTATTACACATAACATAACATAACATAAGTAAGTTTGTTTGTTTGTAAACCACTAAACCACTGAACCAATCTTCCTGAAATTTTGCATATACGTTGTCACGTGTACAGAAACGGACATAGGGTTGGTACCTTTCATCCCGAAAAAAGTACTGTTCCCGAGGAAAAGAACAATAGCGTCATTTATGATATTTATAGATGGCGCCACGTGTCTTACGAGTCATGAGTTCTATTATTGTGGAAACTTAAGAAGTATGTATAGTTAATTTTTTTATATTTGTTATTTAATTACTAATACATTTCGTGAGTCTAGAGTGTCGATAGACCGGTTTTCCATAATACTTTAATACTATAAATGCGAAAGTGAGTTTGTTTGTTTGTTACGCTTTCACGCTGAAACCGCTGAACGGATTTGAATGAAATTTGGCACATGGGTAGACGATAACCTGGATTAGGGACATATAATACTTTTGATCCCGGTAGTGCGTTCCCGTGGGATAATTACCGACAACCACGCGGGCGAAGCCGCGGGCAAAAGCTAGTAGTTCTATCTATATATATACAATGGTAAACTGACTGAATGAATGACTGACTGAAAATCCGTCTGAAAGTCCGTCAGTTTTGGAGTCAGGATCTTCAAATTTTGTGTTTAGGCTGACGATTGAAAATTATACGTGTCTCAGCGTTTTTTATAATTCACCCCACACACCGCACACACCTTCACACACACACACACACACACACACGGACACACACACGCACACACACGCACACGCACACACACACACACACGCACACACACACGCACACACACACACACACACATACAGTTTGACATTTTTAGTTTTCCTAAACTACTCCCTAAGGGGGATTGGGGGGTTTGGTGGGTGTGATTTTAAAAAGGACACAGGGTGGAATTTCAAAAAAATCATTTGGATTTGGAAAACAGGAACTACAGTTTATATGAAAAATCTTATTCCTTTGGTTAATTAACTTGAAACTTGGCACAAATACTTGCCTAAGTAAGTAATAAAGTTTGTCATTATTAGTTTTTCAAAACTACACCTCAAAGGGTGTTTATGGATGTTAAAGTTTGTATGGAAGAATTTTAAAGCGCGGTACCGAATAGTTCGAAACTCATTATTTATACTTTTGACAGAAAATAAACAACAATAAGTTTTTGGGTTTTTCGAATGTTGATCCCGAAGGAAAGTCGATCCCTGAAGGGGCAATAAGGGGTAATTCAATTATTAAGGGAAGGATTCTACTGCGTGCTAACTCAAAAAATGCTATAAATAATCTTTGAGTAAAGTTATGATGAGTTTTCTGATGAGCTACCGAGCAGAGGAAGGTTGTTGAATAAGATATCGACAACCACTACAGCAGATTAATTGTTCTTCGCGATGATTAGGTTGAAAATACTCCAAGGTTCTGATTAAAGTGTTTTTGCGAACTGTGTTTCACTCTGTGCTGTCCAACTTTGCCGATAGGGCATAGCCTTTGTAAAGTGTGTCAGGTTGATACATTTGGTTCGGTTATGATTGAGGACACATACTCGTAGTTAGGTCAGTCATTATGGACTTATAAAAATATTTGACGTGTGAGACATGAGTGAGTTCATGTGTTAGGAACGGTCAATCTTATACAGTTCTGACTTCCTCTTCCTCTGACTGCGTACAGTACGATGAAGTGTAAGCCGTTATTGTGTGAGGTTTTAGTTTATTAACACATCAGATATTTTTAATAGAAGGCTCGTCCATCCTTTTCCGCCAGTTTTGGTTGACGAGGTTCAAACAGGACAACATAGTATTTGTATGTGCACTTTGGTACAATTTAATGGTTAATTTATCTGACACTTAGGGTGGTGTCAGGTTTGCGCGAATCGTATGTCCTGGGTTAAGCCTACTTTTGCGAAGGTATGACCTCATTTTGTGAATTTTATTCCTGGCGTTAGGTAATTATTCTCATAGGCATTAGGTTGGTTTAACCTGAGCACTCGAATGTCATATTATGAATAAAAGTCTTTTCTGGAGATAGACTACGTCAATCCTTTTATTCAAGGGTGGGCGTGGCTCATGTAGAGGTTTCATACTAGCCTGTGTAATTTATGTCAGGCCGGCAGATGTCTATGACATTCGGATGATCACTTTTAAAAAGAATTATTAAAGTGACGTCAGAGGGACGTGTCCCCTGGGCGATTGATAGGCGCGTTGTTTCTAGATAAATATGAAAGATATGGGTATTACTAAAATACAACCAAATCTCATATGTTAAAAAAAACAGTATTTTTGCATACGTCGAATACGTCTTTTCTTTCTACTTTCAGCGGCCGGCGAAGTTAGTATGAAAATCTATATCAGTCATGTTTAGCGGTCGAACTATGTACTATCAAATCAAATCAAAATATATTTAATAGGAAAACAAAGATCGATGTTAGTAATAGCTTAAAGAGTTAGTAAGTAGTATTATTATTAGAGGTAATGTATATGACAAAATTTTTAGAGTTTGAAGCATGAAAACTATGTATTATATATGCAACTAACACACAAACATGCAATTAACTAACTGTATGTAACTGCATGTACTATGAAAACTAAAATGAAAACTAAACACAGTAAAATGGAATGAACGTTTTAAGCTATCAAAGATTTTATTTAAATTTCGAACTGGCTTGCAAATAGAGATGAAAATTGCTGAATGTTTCCGAAAGTTACCAGGAAAGTTTCTAATATTGCCAAAGTTGCCAGATTACATAGAATTTTTCAAATGTCATTTTCAACGTTTATGCGCTCATGAGGTTTTATGTAATGGTGTAATTATACGTATTACTAGTAAGCCTGTATAATTAATTGTTCATTATAATTATTTTTTAATTATCCATGCATATATGTGAAGATAAAGTTAAACTATGACACTGGTAATTTCATGATAGCTTTTTTAAGAATTTCACTTACAATTTTTATAAAAAAAGAAAGAGGGTATTAATACCGAATGAAATAAATATAAATCTTACAACTGTGTAGTGTATGATTTATATTTAGAAGAAATCGTGCCGTCAAAAGAATTTTCAAAATCGGAGTAGTTTTTGAGAAAATCGCGAACATACAAACGTATATGCATACATACATTCGGATCGAATAAAGAACCACCTTTTTGAAGTCGGTTAAAAACGTCAACTAGTTGTTGCTGACCAAATCGTCTTGCAAGTTTTGACCCTTTTTACAGACAGATATGTATACATATAGATGTCTATACTTTCTTACATACAAGTGAAGATAAATTATAAGAACGTAGAAAACAAAAAATACGATATCTCTGAAATAGTTATGGTTTCATCACCAATGAACTATCATGGATAGTTTCTTTCTTTTCTTTAGTTTATCAGTAAGAAAATAAATTAATGTAAAAAGTAAAATTTTCGGTTCGATATTTATTTATTTATAGTTAATTAAAACGGCACAGGTCCAATTACATTAATTAACATAGAATTATAAAAATTAAAAACAAAAAAAAAATAAGCATTCCAATAACATACAATACAATACAAAAATTATGTTCAAGGATATACAACTCGTGGATAACATAATTAATAATTATTTGAGTAAATGGTTAAATAATTTAACTACCTCTTCCTCTGACTGCGTACAGTACGATGAAGTGTAAGCCGTTATTGTGTGAGGTTTTAGTTTATTAAACCCCTTCTGGGTTGATGTGAACTGTCATATCTGATATTTTTTATAGGAGGCTCGTCCATCCTTTTCCGCCAGTTTTAGTTGACGAGGTTCAAACAGGACAACGTAGTATTTGTGGTGGACTTTGGTACAATTTAATGGTTAATTTATCTGACACTTAGGGTGGTGTCAGGTTTGCGCGAATCGTATGTCCTGGGTTAAGCCTACTTTTGCGAAGGTATGACCTCATTTTGTGAAATTTATTCCTGGCGTTAGGTAATTATTCTCATAGGCATTAGGTTGGTTTAGCCTGAGCACTCAAATGTCATATTATGAATAAAAGTCTTTTTTGGAGATAGACTACGTCAATCCTTTTATTCAAGGGTGGGCGTGGCTCATGTAGAGGTTTCATACTAGCCTGTGTAATTTATGTCAGGCAGATGTCTATGACATTCGGATGATCACTTTTAAAAAGAATTATTAAAGAGACGTCAGAGGGACGTGTCCCCTGGGCGATTGATAGGCGCGTTGTTTCTAGATAAATATGAAAGATATTTGTATTACTAAAATACAACCAAATCTCATAAATATTTAAAGATTTATTTATATATCAGCCTAGATCCCGAATAAAGTAAAAGAAAGAAAGAAAGAAACAAAAACAGTTTATTCACGTGAAAGTGACGCACACAAACTACAGATGAATAGCGAAACACAAGATAATAAAATATAACAAACCACACAAAACAAATAACACAAAAAAAAATAATAATTGGAAAAGTTGTTGGAAATGTGCGTCAAAAGATTCCCACCACGGAACTTTTACAGTACTGTTGGAGCCTTTAACCTGCATGGTTCTAGTTAGATAGGAAACACGACCTTATCTAGTTTTTTTTTGTAATGATGTGTAAATGGGTTTTTAAAACTTACTAGCTATTCGTGCCCGGCGTCGCCCGGGTGCATTTCATGTCTCTCTATCTCCAATGGTTTAGGCTGGTGTTGTCCGTTTTCATACAATAATATTATCCGAATTTCCAACATTTCTGGTAAATTTTACAAAAAAAATCTGTCATACAAACCTTGTCCTGACAGTTACAAACACAACAAAAAATAATTAGCCAAATAGCTGCAACCGTTCTGAAGTGATGCGCTTCAGAACGGTAATTGATTTTTGTTTATATAAATCGTTTGTCATTGAACAGAGTACAGTCCGCGCAGACGTAGTCCGGAGACGCGGTAGCGGCGGCGTCGGCGGTGGTCCCTTTCCAGTTGTCCATTTATCAGGCAGGCTAGACAGAGGACAGTTCTTGGCCCGTACCATGAACTTTTATTTGTGCTTGGCAGTTTAAAAGCAGAGCGAGTGATGATGACAGGTACTTCCACTGCTCATGGTACAAAATAGCTTGGCACTTCGCATGGCATCTCGCTTTTTTTAGGTGTATCCCTTAGGTGTTCATTGTAGTGACAGTTGGAAAACCCAACTGTTGTGTTCAACAATGGATGTAGGAAACCTGTAATAAGTTGTATCACCATTATTATTTCAGCCAAAAGACGTCCACTGTTGGACATATGCCTCCCCCAAGCACGCACCGCCACCGACGGCCTTGTCAAGGCCGCAGGAATCCGCGGGATAGGAGAAGCACAGAAGCGGTCGAAGTTGCATACCTACTACAAAATACCATCCCGCGTGTAGATACTTGAATGTAGGTACAGTTCGGCCGTCGAAAGAATGCGTTTCTGACACCTGTCAGTTGGACAATGTCTAGTAGTAATTTCGCAAAACACCTCATTCGTTAGTATAAAACTGGCAGGTGTCAGGAACGCATTCTCTCGACCAGCCAGACGTAAGTCCAGCACTACCTGGGTTGTCACTGTCAACCACGCTACAAGCTATCTGTCTGGCTAATGATAGTCATGGTAGATAGGTATTGAGTCCGCAGTTCCGGACCGATACGAGAGAAGAAAGAAGTGGACATTTAAGGTCATAGCACACATATCAACTCGCAAATGGATCGGAACCGTATCAACTCGAGCCGGTTAGTATTCTTTGTATGAAACTCCCTACTGAAAAGCAAACCGATCGGAATCGTAACGTAAAAGATTCGCCTCGGGACAAGCTCACGAACCGCGGTGTGGCGCGTGGTCAACCAGCGGTCCCCGCGCTTACGGCTCGTTGTCCTCGCGCTTACGCCTCTCCGTCGCCGCGCTTGCATCTCTTTGTCCACCCTTGCCCCTCTCACCCCTCCCGCGGCCTGCCTGCAGCACACTATTCGCACAGAGTACATTTTTTATATAGGGTATAGAGACGTCACTGTCATTTTGCTGGATGTATGGCGTATGACGCCATCTGGTGCTACACTTCAGGTTCGGATTCAAACTGATCTGGTGCCAGCCAGGTCAGCCAGCGGTCGGCGAGCCGTAAGCGCGGCGTCGCCTAGCTGTAGCCGAGTTGACGTATCGGAGCTGCTGGTCCGCTTTGGTTACGTGCTTACGTTGACGCCTGTTTGACGGCGAGGCGAAAGGCGATACGGTGACGATCCCTTTCCGAGTTGATATGTGTGCCCTTTGTGTGAATTTTAGGCTCAGAATAGATAAAAGTACTGGATCTGGCTTCACAAGATACCTAGTGACGAGTGAATAAAGGGATTAGTATTTATTAAAACCATCAGTTTGGGTAAGATTTTTATTTTCAGACTCCTCATAAAGATAAGACCTCACTGAGCGGAACTGCACTGCATTGGGGCGATAGTTACCTGCGCAGCAAAGTAAGTCGTGCCGCGCTCGCGCACTTCCGCTGCCGAGTGCCGAGTAATGTGGTCTATCGTCGCGTCGCTACGCTGCAGGACATTTCCGCTCAGTGCAATCTTGCTTTAACACTTCAGTTACAATTCTGATATCACTAATTCATAGCACCTTTCGAAAAATCTTTCTTTTTAAATAGTTATATTCTCATTACTTTGTAGGCTTGTGATAGTACATGCTAAACAGCGGATATACAATAGTTTGATTCCACAGAGCAAGGAAAGGCCGCGCCGGCAGCGTTTAGAGACGGCAGTACGAGTACTGCCGTATATACAATACGTGAGTGCGAGTGCAAGTGCGTTGAGCGCACTGCTTCTGTCACGGACCGCCTACAAAGTCGTCAGTTTCTTTTCTAAACAGGGTCAAATTAAATTAGACAGTGAACCTCCGAAGACGTAATAGGGTCAATATCTTAACACGATAATACAAAAAAGAAATTAATTTGATGGTATTTATTTTTTAGGGGCTATCAACCGCATCTAGAGTACTTAGTCACTTAAAATATCAGCTTAAAAATATGTTTTTTTTAATTGTAAATTTCACAGACGTGGTGTGGTGGTTATCGATATCTCAACACGATTCTATCAATTCGCACTTCAAGTAATAACACTACGAGCTGTCATTAACCCAAAAAAATCTTTTGTTTCGCGTTTAGACATCGATACCCATCAAGTCTGCGGAGTTTCGCTAGCTAATTTAATTTGACCCTATATACCTAACCTACCATTTGAGTCGTACGTAGTGCGAGTAAACGCTTCGTTTGTATGCAGTGTTGACAAAGCCGCCTCTAGGAGCAACCGCTGAGGCGACTCCGTGCTCTGTGTTTAATGTTTTAAAATCATATAAATTAATCATTTTTAATAATAGGTACCTATCCAGAAAGAAGGAATACCTTCCTCATTTATTAAATTCGTATTCATATTTGTAAATAAATCTATTCTCTAGGTACCTATTAATATAGATTAAGTAGGTATATAAATCGACTATTATAATGAAATTGATGAGATTAAATTAATAAAACTAAAACAATAAAAATAATATTCAAGGTTTAATTTTATTACATATATTAAAATCTTAGGTATATTCATAAAGCACACACAATTTTAATTTTTTTTTTCTAAAACAATGGTTAGACCTGTACCCTAATTGCGTAACACATTATCAATCGGACTCCGTTTCATTTTGACAGTTCAACGACATTCATTGCGTTATTTACGGTGTTGAGCAGACAAAATTTTCGAACATATGAAGCAATAGATTAGCAATTTGCTTCAAAATGATTCAGGTTCCGATCGGTAATGTGTTACGCAATTAGGGTGCTGCTGTCTTGTATGGATCAGAATGTTGGGCCGCAAAAAGAATGAATGAAGAGCAATTGCATGCAGCTGAGATGAGAATGCTAAGAGGGATGTGTGGTGTTACGCGAATGAATAGAATAAGAAATGAGTATGTAAGAGGAAGTCTGAAAGTGACACCGGTGATTGAAAAGTTGTGTGGCAATCGGTTGTCATGGTATGGGCATGTGACGCGGAGGAATGAGAAAAATGTCGTCAGGAAAGTTTTGAGTATGAATGTGGATGGCTATACGAGTAAGGGAAGACCAAAGAAACGATGGATGGACTGTGTGAAAGATGATATGGCCAGAAAGGGAGAGACTACCGAGATGATGACTAATAGAGAAGTATGGAAGAGACATGTTGCGCCGACCCCAAATAAATTGGGACAAGGGCAGGAGAATGATATTTTTTCTATTTAATAGATTAACTTCAGATTGATTCAGATTAACGTAATAACTAATAGCTCTCACGTCGAAGGTATACTTGACCATGCAGAACTGAATTTGAAACAATTTTACAATTTTTTTTGAACGAATAAGATTTTCAGTTTTTAGAGAGATTTTTAGTTCGGGAAATAGAAATAGTATTGATTTTAATTAAAACGTTTACACCGTGTAATTGACAGGTTGGCAAAAACTTAAACAGTAGCTTCAGACCATGATTTATGACTGAAAAACGTTGGAATTTTCTTCAGG
This sequence comes from Dicycla oo, assembly GCA_948252095.1. Classification (NCBI taxonomy): domain Eukaryota; kingdom Metazoa; phylum Arthropoda; class Insecta; order Lepidoptera; family Noctuidae; genus Dicycla; species Dicycla oo. The sequence goes on from OX411709.1 coordinate 24,195,319, forward strand.
AAAATTGTCGAATTTTCCGACCGTTTTTCAACTAGATTTGTGTTCTATTCATTTGTTACAACAAAATCCAGCCCTAAAAACATAATTTTAGTGAAAAAAAGCAAAAAAAAAAAAACTTAAACTCGGCAATGTAAATAATAATGATTTAAAAAGAAAATTCATACATACCGCGCGGAATCAGCTGTTAGCTCTAAACGTTTACTGGCCTCCGACAGTACCTACGACAGACAGAGAAAGCATACCGCTCGCTCGCTCGCTCCCTTTGTGTGCTTACGCACCGACACTGCTAGGGTTGGACCGCGTATGGAATTTAATAATTGTCATTTTATTTTTATTTATGTAAAATGCTTTATTAATACGCGCGCAATATAGGGTCGCGCGCGTATCGCAATGTTCGTTATACATTGCGTAGCCGAAATAAAATTGAAAATTGAAAAACGTTCACCTACCATTTCCGGGAAAATATTTCACTATCAAAATGTTAACAATACCAGTCTGAATTCATACTTTTCGTTTTTGCCAACCTGTCAATTACACGGTGTATATTAACCACCCTGGCGATATTCGCATCTACGTTCATAACAAAATTAACGTTGAGATCGTCTTATTTAAAATTGAACGCCCCTCCACTGCTTGTAGCATACACATTTCAAATGTTTGTAAAAAAATAAATGATAAGACGATCTCTACCACAGAACAGATAACATCTGTTCTGTGATCTCTACCTACCTAGGTAGGTCCCCCGGGTGGACGTGTGTGGCGTGGTCCCACACGGTGAAGCGAAGAGGAACCCGAGGAGGGGCCGCTCGTCAGGGCTTTTGCCAGTAGGTAAGCCGACGACGCACAGTGTGAAATAACCCGTATCTAACCAAAATTTGAACATGCAATATTCAACGATACAATATTTTTACACGATAGCTAGATAAGTCAACTGTATGATTTGATAATAATTTGTTGATGTCTATATTTTTCATACTATAAAATCGAGAAATTGAAACTTGTGATGTAGATTTTGTAATCGACGTTTATTCGCCTTTTAAAGTGATTGATTGAAGGTGTTTCATGGGTGAAATTTTAGATAGGCATACAGAAGCGCAGTTATAATATCACCTACAGTGTTTTAGTTATCTTAGAAGGTAAGTTTGAATGTTAGACATGTATTAATTATACATGTTCATTTTTAATTATCCATATCTTAAGATATTAGAAAATGTGTCCGCGTGTATCCGAGCTGAAACATTCTTTTTCTTCTTCCCTGACTCGTGCTTTATAGGAATCTGATGTATTCCCGTGCACCTATTTGCCCATGTCATACAAAGTTTTTTTTTTCGTTAGGTGGACAAAAATGAAGAAACTCGCTATTTTTTAAGTTTGGCGTAATACGTCCTCAGGAAACAAGAAAAAATAACACTCCTAAGGGCTGCACAAATTGCCAGACTAGAGAACTCGGATGAAGAAGAAGGTCTCAACTACTTGGTGGAAGAAGAAAATATGAATGACTCGGATGATGATAGTATCTAAAATACCTTTTCAAATAATTCTATGTGTATACAATCAACAATTATTTTTTCTTCTTTTTTATGTTTATTTTCTAATACGCAATTAATGGTGGAAAATAAATAAATACTTACAATTTTCTTTATTAAAAAAAAAACAGTTTTTTTTTTTATATATACGTACAAGGCATACAAGTGCTTAGCTGACACCCTTAAATAAAAGTTTCAGTTTAATATATTAACTATGGTACAAGATAGAAAAATAAATATGACGTATTGAATAAAGTGACGCTGGATACGACATATTTCACACTGTGGGACGTAGCGGTCATCAAGTAGGTTGCGGTGCCGCTTAGGCGACATCGCAACTCAGGCGGGCGGCGATACGTAAGTGTACGGCCTGAGTGCAAGTTCGACTCGAGCGTCCGGCGGGGCGGCGCGTGCGACGTTCGTGTTAAACACATGCAAACACTCGCGAGTGTCCTGAGTGACGGCCGAGCGGCGCTCGGTGAACGCTCTTCGCCGCTTGCACGCAACGCTGTACGCCCCGCCGGACGCTTTTTCACTCGGGCCGTACACTATGGAAGGCATCGCGGCTGAGAGTTTGAGGCCGCGGCGGGAGAGGAGTGCCGGTATTACGGTGCGCCGCTCTCCGCGGCCTTGACGGGGTCGCCACCGTCTGATGGCGGACGCGGTGAAGCCGCAGGGAAGGAGGAGTTTCGGTATGGTGTTGGCCGCTCTCCCTATCCTCTGCGGCCGGCCACTGACCTGACCGGTCGCAGGGGCCAAGGGTGCCTAGACACGGGGTCATCTAGCGCCCATGTGCTGGTTTGGTCCCTGGGGTGGTTTTAGTAGGTTGCTAGTTTTTTTTTACAATCTACTATAGAAAATTATATAAGGCAGTTGTCTCAACACCGCCGGTGATGAACAAGTAACGAGTAGAACTAGCAACTGAAAAAAGGTTGGCGAGCAGCGAGTGTGTAGTTCCGATAGTTTTGTTGCTGGGCTATCAGCGAGTGCCCGAGTGCGACGGGCGATTACTCTCACCACTCGCTCAGGGCGTTTAGTCCCACAGGGGTTTCAGTCGGTAGGTAGTTGCCTACCTATACCGTCGCTATCTATAATTATAGGTATTTTGTAAAGTTTTATAACTCCTTAAATTAACAAGAACTGCCGCTGCCACTACATAAATGCTATTATACTAAAATACATCATCGTCGTCGTCTGATCTAGACAACACAGTTAGTTCTAGTAATTGTTCTGAATCAATAATACGTGCACTCAGATCCGCACTCTAGGTAGAAATGACCGCTGGTTGGTCTCTCAGCGGCGGTGTGAGCTCTGACCGCCAAGCGAGCATCGCTGAGCGAGTATTCGCGCGCGATGTGAACAGTCAGTGATCAACTATTAATATATGCATCTCTTTTGTTTACACGGAAATGTATATCTATTGTAAGTTTCTTGAGAGAGAAAATAGGCGATAGCTAGTTGCTTCCTCGCCAGCGGTGGGACAACTGCCATAGGTACGTACTATCTACACACATCAAGAGTGGCTAGGGATCAAGTACGTTTTAGAGTATCGCCGCAACTGAGGATTATAATTTTAACTTTTTTGGATCGTTATCGATTCTTTTTTGAGAATTTCACTATTTGAATACAGAATTTTCTTTAAATTTTGATTAAAAATAGAAATCAACTGTCAACCAGGATTCACAAAGAAGTGTGTAAAAGCGTTTTTACAAAACCATTATAATTTCTGCATCGGAACTGAAAAAAATGCATCGATATATAGCGACCACATCATTTGACACGAGAAGAGATGATGATAGCCGTCGGAATGTTGCAAGCTGGCTCCAGGCTACATACTGTGGCTGTCGCTCTTGGCAATACACAGGGCGTCATAAACTGCCTCTGGACACGCTATGTATCACGGGCAGCGTAGCCGAGCAACATGGAGGACGATCTCGCATCACCACTCGCAGACTGGACCGGTACATCCAAAATACTGCTCGACGGAATCGTACCATGACCGCCATGATGTTGACTACGAGGCTCCACAGCTCCTCAGGCTTGCTGATAAGCGACCAAACCATCCGAAATCGTTTACATGAAGTGGGTCTGTATTTCCGAAGGCCGCTGAGAGTTCCACCCCGCAATCGTAGGGCCCGTTTACAATGTGCTCGCGAACACAGAAATTGGGAGGATGAAGACTGGCGTTGTGTTTGCTTTTCCGATTAATCTCGTTTCGGTATGAGGCCGGATACAAGTCAAGAAATTTTGAAATTTTGTCAGGAAGTTCATTCATATGGAGGGGGAACAATAATGGTTTGGGCTGGTATTTGGATCGGTGGTAGAACCGATCTCATTTAGATCAAGGGCAACCTCAATGCTCAGATTTATGCAGAGAGGATTGTTTCAGACATGATCATCCCTTTGCGAAGCCGGTTGGGTGATTCGTTACGAAGTATGTACGACAACGCACGTCTAGACACGGCTAGAGTCGTAACACGCACTCTTGCCGATGCTCGCATCAACGTTCTGCGGTGGCCTGCTCAATCTCCAGACATCAACCCAATTGAGTACGCATGGGATATGCTCCAAAGAAGAGCAACAACAACTTTTTGACTTGTTAGAAAGAACGTGGGCGGCCATTCCTCAAAGTGATTTTGATGAACTGATTTTAAGCATGCCAAATCGTTGTAATTGTGTGATTCGTGTCAATGGTGGAAACAGATTATTTAAAAAAAAAAATATCTTTATGATAAAAATTTTAAAAATCCTCATTTTTGCCTTTTTTGCCATTTAAGTGACTTAGGTTAATTTCCCACAATTTGCAAAAATTCCAATTTTTCTTAATTTTTACAAAATATAGGGATAAGTTGTTAACTTAGAAATTAAAGTAACACAGACAGAAATGTAGTCTGCCAGACTGGCTTTTTGGTAAATATTAATTGGATATTTTTTTACAGTTAAAAATGTACTTGATCCCTAGAAACTTTGGATGTACTGTGTATATCCCCCCAGTGGATTCCCGCATTGTCGAGTAGGGCTTTTGCCGGTAAACCGACGACGTCGCGGCCAACAAGTAGGTTGCGGTGCCGCTTGTGCGACATCGCAACTGAGGCGGGCCGCGATGTCGTATGGGAGGTATGGCTGCTGAGGGGTAATGTGAGCCGGTATTGCGGTGCGCCGCTCTCCCTACCTTCCGCGGCCTTTACGGGGTCGCCACCATCTGATGTCGTCACCATCGTTTGGCGCCCATGTGCTGGTTTGGTACCTGGGGTGGTCACGGCGTGCAATGTGCGCCGGTGATGGGGGATACTCCCCAGAAGAGGGACCGGTGACGGACAGCTATTACTATCTCTATACTTGGTTGCAATTTTCTTTACAAAAATAGTTATAGGTCCTTTATATATAATATATTATCGTGTTTAGATGATATAATAAAATAGTAGGTATTTCTGTACACTGATGAATTCTTTTTTTATAAAGAATACTAACATTTATCATCAATTTAAATTTTGCTACATATAAATAATTTAAGAAGACACTAGGTGTGTAGTATTTATATACAATAAGTTATTTACAATATAATTTTTAAACTAAAGAAATAACTAATACTATATTTTGATGCAAGTGTGCAATAATACACTGACTCTTGCGTATCACACGGCGTCTTTCGACACACTTGCAAGGAAACAATAAATAAAATTACATAAGTTATTAATTACTTTGTTGACAAAAATAGTTATTTTGATCAAATATAAAGTTTGTTTATTACGTTTTATTTATTTACACATTTGTTTATATATTCTAAAAATAGGCTTGAAGGCGCTATGCTGAGATTAAAAAAAATGCACTTCTTCGATACTATTTTATCTGTTCTGTGAGTACAGTTATCTGTGGCACATTCACTATTGCGGGAATGCAAAGTAAAACTAGTTGAAGTATTCCTTGCGTGTTAAATACACTGCATCGTGAACCTAAAAGCAGTGCAATAAGAGCTACTTTTCGAATATAAAAGAAATAAAAAAATCACGATAATTTTTCGTTTATATAATGCCCTTACTTGAATTTAGTTCTAAGTAGATAAAAAGGTAGGTACATAGAAACTGTACTCTGTCACAGTCTTCTGTTCAAATCAGTGCAATATTTTATAGAAGATAAGTTTTTTTTAATACGTAGTATAATAAATAACTAATGAAATAACGCCAAACCTGGAACTTGTTTCTTCATAGTCGAGAGTAGAATTGATATCGTTTGCACTACTTTTTGATAGATTTCTTATGTATGTCTAATAAAAAGGAAACCTTTGAGGTCCAGTTCTTTTCCAAACCGATCAAAACTTTGCTATTGCTAAGAGAATATTATGATTTATATGCAGAGGTCGAAGAGAGCGCATGCGTCTCTGAAATAATGAAATAGATTTTTTTTAACAAACTCCTGTAAAAAGCATCGTGGTGCTTTTTACAGGAGTTTTTTGAAAGTAAAGTTGATATTATAAAATTCTCTATGTTTTGCGTTATTTCCATTAAATTCTACACATTGTACGTTCCTCTGTAAACGGTAGGTAAATATATTAAATATATTTCATCTATTAAACAAGAATTTTAACAACAAGGTAGATATAATATTTGTAAGCGAATCTCTCTAGAAAGTTTCAGATAGTTGTAAATATACTATATATACTTAGACCAATAGTTAACATCTGTGTGTGATATTTGTCATCATTATTCATTTATTTAGATACTAATACGGCTACACACAAGAATGTATAACCGGTAAGATAGATCAACACGATAGATAGACAAATCTATTTGTAAAACCGATATAATATTGCGTCCACTGCCTAGGGATACACATACAGATACATTGATAAATTATTTATGAATGTGACCATTTCATCAATAAATCACAATTAATCATATTTTTCAGATTTGTATAAAGTAGTTAGATTAAAGATCTTCTAGTATAAATTTACACGCCTCTCCACTGCTTATTGCATACACTTTTCAAATGTTTGTATAGAAATTTGTGGAGGGGCGTGCAATTTTACATTAGACGATCTCTATTTTTATTTTTCACTCAAAAGTGATTTATTTATGAGATGTCCTCATGGTAATTTCTGTAGATGAGTCTATTTTAACAACAAACTTATAAATGAAAATTACTGTTATATACGTCCATCGCATCGCCTAGCGAGGTGGAATGTTTTACTAATGATCGACACTTTGAACTGATAATGTTAAGTACTCCTGAAGAAAACTACGAATGCCAACAGTACAGCCATCGGGCGCGTAGTTTTCTAAGCTGCACTCATTCACGCATGCGGCGCCACCCTCTGGGTCAGTCGGCTTTGTCATCCTTGCGGGATCCTGGACTCAGCGAGCCCTTGTTCCTGCGCACACAAACATCTTATTCAACAATGTTGCTAACAAACCTATTGTTTTTGCGAACGTGTACCCACGAGGAATGCGATACAAGCATCGTACACGCATCAGTGTAGAACTGGGCGTGGAGATCCTGCTCTATTTCAGTTTATCTTACGAGTATATCGGTCGGACATCAATGCATTGTGTTACCTTACCTAGGTAGGTATACCTCCACCACGGATTATATTTTTTACCTGATTGTTTTCCGTAGCTACGAGTATCTTGTCCATCCTAAGTTTTTTTGTTAAAAATCGCTATTATTGATAAGACCTGTGACCTATGTCCTGTTATAATGTAACATTATAGAATATTTGTTTTGTATTGGAAGTACGTATTGCCATACGCTGAATTCTATCCTGAAATATGTAGGTGCCTATACTTACATATAAACAGCAAAACTAATCTGTAGGGACTTCAGGGACAGGCTAATCTAATCCAAAGATATCTAGGTGGATCTAGGTTCGATCTTTATAGGAAACTAGATGACCCGGTGAACTTCGTAGGTATCACGGGAGACAAAATTTAGAATTTTGCGATTTTTCAGCTGGTTCTTTTGGGTTTTTCCTAATTTTATTTTTTGCTAAACCACCCCAGTATTGAGGCGAACAAAAAAAAAATCTATTATTTTCCAGTTTTTGCGAGACTAACGTACGGCAATAATTTTTTAATATAATATATAGATAGATAGATGCTCGTTTTAGAGAATTAGGTATAGGATATAAGTTATTTGAATGCTTATGGAAGGTGTGTACCATAGTCAGTATTACGGTCACGCAGAGAGCACGCACAATGAACCAATAAATTACGTGGTGTAATCAATGTAGGTCAAGAATATCGCCGCGGAGTCAAGTTATCGAGGAGACTGATAAAATATACCTACCTAAGTACACAAGGCACTGATAGCCTCATAATATCAACTAAAATATTACCTAGATAATTGAATGCGTATGAAAAATGCCTAAAAAAGCTTGCAACGGAACTTTTCCTTAGTGATTTGCTTTCTAATAAGTTGCAGTTTTGTTATAACCTGCGAACACTATTTCAAATTGTCGCATTAGTACCTACTTATGAATCAGTACTTCCCAAGTTCCATATCTATAGGCATAGACAGGCACAGTATAATGCCATTCACAAAGCACTGTGCGGGCGCAAGCGTTCCTAGTGATGGGTCAGGCAAATCTGCACAGCTACACCTACTACTTACAAATAGTCTTTCTACCTTATAAACGTCATCATCCGCCAGCACCTTATATGTCATCCTTCGCTTTTGGAGAGCCAGCCGCTCGAACTGAAGAATGAACTGACAGAAGATAAGCTACGCTATGTTTGAGTACAACGATGGCACACGTCTGCAACACTAGACACATAGATGATAGCGGTGATCCCCGCACCGATCCACTGGGCATACACTATATCAGGTACTGATTATATGAATTACTTGATTCCAATCACCGTTCAATTATAATCATTTATACAATTTTCACAATCAAACGTAATGGAAACATTAAAATAAATAGTTAATTTTCTTACCTGCTGTTTATTTTAGACTTTTTGTCCGCTTTCTCCGGATTCGCATCAGGGACAGGCGAAGAGCCCTTGCCTCCCTGTGCAGAAAGGTAAGTGGCGTTAATTTACAGCATAGGTTCCCAAAGGAGGCGGTACCGCCCCCTAGTGGGCGCTGGAGCTTTTCGTGCGGCACGATTACAGAGAGAGAGTGAATTATTTTTTAATTTGTGATTATTAATAGATAATAGACAGCCATATAAAATTGGTATAATTATCTATTATGAAAAAGCGGCGTTGGAATTTATTTCCTTGCAAAGTGGGCGGTAGTCCATAAAAGTTTGGGAACCTATGACTGTAAATCATTTCACGCCGCTTATACATAATAGATAATTATACCTATTTTATATGGCTGTCTATTATCTATTAATAATTACAATTTAAAAAATAATTCTCGCTCTCTCTCTCTGTAATCGTGCCGCACAAAAAGCTCCAGCGCCCACTAGGGGGCGGTACCACCCCGTTTGGGAACCTATGATTTACAGGATATTATGGTTGTAACATTATTAGGTGCGGATATTTAAGGGTGAATTATTTAGACCGCAACGCTCTTTTATAGTGCAGACATAGTTATTAACAAGACCAACTACTTAATAACACCTACTTTATACCTGTGTGCACAAATAAACGTATTTATGATTTGATTTAAAAGTCCACACTCGGGGTCTGTTATGATCGTGTTATGGATCTCAGTATTCTATGAGTTAAACTTACTGACTGCGTTAGGAACTCACTAGGTACTGGTTTCCTAATCCCAAACAGCTGATTTAGGATAGGTTACCCGACTGCCAAGCTCAAAATAATCTTCGTCCGTTTACCGGCCCATCGTGCTGCTGGACGAGGTGGCCAAGTTCTTTGAAAGAGTCTTTGCAGACCGCCTAACGCACGGCTGGTGCGGGTGGGGCCGGATTTGGCGGAGAGCCAGTTTGGTTTCCGCAGGGGGTGCTCTACGGTAGACGCCATCATGTGCGTGTGAGTCCTCATGATGGGGGATGTTGTGGACATCGCCAATGCCTTCAATACCCGGCCCTGGAGTTGCTTTAGGGAGGCACTCCGGTATCACCAGATGGCGATCTACCTCTGTCGCGTGGTCGAAGCCTATTTGACGGACAGGGCCGTCATCTCGTCATCTACCCCGGTCACCAGGGAGAGTGGAACCGGTGAGAAACGTCGTGCGGTGTCCCACAGGGATTGGTTCCAGGGCCGCATCTGTGGGAAATCGGGTACGACGGGGTGCTGCGCGCCGGACCGGACACGGTTGCTTCGGGAGGTTCTTGTTTCGGATAAGGCGGGAGGAAACGCCCGGGTGTGTGCGGCTCGTCTGGAGGACACGGTGGAGCATACGGTGGAGGTCTGCCCGGCTTGGGCAGAGCACCGCCGCGTCCTCGCGGAGGCGATCAGGGGCGGCGATCTCTCGGGTCCAGCTCTGGTCCAGGCCATGGTACGGAGCGATAGTGCATGGGAAGCCCTCACCTCCTTCTGCGAAGCAGTAATGCTCGCGAAGGAGAAGGCGGAACGCGTGACGGAGAGGTAATCATTGCGCCCTCACGCCCCCAGTCGCCGTAGGAGACGCCCTCGGCGTCGGGAATCGAGAGCCGACTCCCGGCCATAGTAGGCGCGGGCTTGCGGACGGCGAGCAATGGGTAGCTCGCCGTTCGGGAAGGACCAGACCCGGGTCGACGGCTTGTTGTGTTCCACTCGCACCTCAAAGAGATGTCAGCACTAATTGATGGGGTCCGCTAAGGCCGATGCCTGCCAGAGTTGCGGGTTGTTTGAAAGAGTTACCGTGGCCCTGGCACAGGCAACTGAAGGAACACGGGTGGGTTTTAGTCAGTAGAAGTCTGACACGAAGAGCGGGAGAAGTTATTTGATAATTTCCCACCCAAAAAAAAAGCTGTTTGTTCTTCGATCTGTCCTCAGAGTAAGTGGCTGCCTACCCCTACCTGACCCAAAAACCGAACATATGTCCCCTCTGGTGTACAGCATAAAACCTCATTCGCTAAACAGCAATACTACGTGTTAAGTGAACACGTATATAAAATTATACAAAATAAATTAAATATAATAAACTTACTCGTAAATAGATTCAATATCAAATCTAAAATTACAGACTGGCTCATACAACAGGACTACAGTAACACGAAATCTCTACTGGCATACATCGCTTGACAAATCACTACTAAGTAGGATCACAAAACACTACACACAAACAAATTCCTCATAACACACACACCCATACAGTAGAACTGAACTAACATTACACTCTTTCTCCATACCTGCATCCATGCAGAAATAATTCTAAAATAACTCGGCTTACTCACATTTTTTTTGTTTTATGGTAGACTAGCTTTCGCCCGCGGCTTCGCTCGCGTTGATTTAGGATAGCGATTTAGGGCGTAAAAAGGTATCAAGCAAACCAACATACTTTCGCATTTATAATATTAGTTAAGATTAACATCGACACGCGAAACATAAGGTCCAAAATCCGCTTAGAAATACCGAAAATACAGTACATTTATGCATACAACTTCGTACATAAGAATAATTACCTAATGTATTATATACTAAAACCTTCCTAAAATATGCATATCTATAATATAATAATACTAAAACCTTCCTAAAATATGTATATCTATAATATGTAGATCACGCTAGTGAAAGAATCAGTTTATAAGAAAATCGTGGACATACAAACCTACAGGGTCTCCCACACCTACAGGGTACCTACCGGGTCGAATAGAAAACCTCTTTTTTTGATGTCGGTTAAAAATAACCATGTTTAATTAAACTAGAACGAGCACATAGGTACCTGTAAATAAAACAAAATACTTACGTCTATCTAAATAAAAACGTCTTTATTTATTTAACTTTTTTAATGTATGTACCATCTAAAATATGTACAATTCATTCATATAGAAGCGTAAATAAATTATACCTACTTAAATTTTACAGTTGCTAATCACCTTTGTTGCTTGACTTGTCGATGGACCAGCTTCAGCTTGTTGTGACTGGCTGTGCACGTGGCCCATTTTTGATAGTGGTGGATTTTTGAATGAGTACGAGAACGCCAATCCCCGCTTCAATGAAGCTCTACAAAATATTTTTTTTTCTTTGTTTATTTTTTTAATCTTCGCTTCGACCTAGGTCGAAGTGAAGATTAAAAAAAAATATCAACAACAAAATGTCAAAAATAAATTATAAATACGTAGGTACACAGTGAAAACGCAATTTTGAAAGTGCTGGTCAACGACTGACGATGTTCTGGTAAAACCTAAAGTGTAATGATAAAAAACGAAGAAGTATTAAGTAGTAGTTCTTGGTTTTTAATCAAAAACCAAGAAGTACTGTACAGTAGTATAACTTCTTGATTTTTGATCAAAAACCAAGAAGTACTGTACAGTAGTATAACTTCTTGATTTTTGATCAAAAACCAAGAAGTACTGTACAGTAGTATAACTTCTTGATTTTTGATCAAAAACCAAGAAGTACTGTACAGTAGTATAACTTCTTGATTTTTGATCAGTACTCGTGGGTCCCCTATGTTGTTTCGAACGCCGCTGCTGCGACACACGCTGTTGCGAATTATTTTTCCACTGCCTCACAGGTTCGAAAGCTCATGGACTCGAATGAAGTAGTCGCGAAAGACGCTGTTTCGAAAAACATTTTCGTTGCCTCATACGCTCGAATGCTTGTGATTTCGATTTATTTAGTCATAAAGTGAACCGAAAAATATTTAAGCAGTAATTAAATAAAATCAACAAATTCGGTGTCAACATCATCATTTAATATTATTATTAACGAAGTAACAATCAAAAATATTAGTACCTCAACTGTACATTTTTTTCTATGAGTACTTAACACAAAATCTAACACTGATCTTTATAAAAAATTGTCTTGGTACCTAAGTGGTATTAATTATTAGTGGTATTTTTAGAAATTAATCAATTGCACATGTGATAGTATTAGTTAGTATATACGAGTACTTAACGCTAAAGCTCTTACAAATTCAGGCGTACTTTTTTTTTCAAAATTGCTGAAATAGCATTCTCTGCAACTCTTTGTTTTTTTTGGGTGGTGTCTGAGGTAAATTACCCAAAATCTACTCGATTTTTTGTTCCGTGACACTTTGCTCCTCAATAAGTTTTCGTATACATCCATACAGTCCAAGTCTCTTATTTTCTAACAAATAATTCCAGCAGCGATGCCAGGCTTCTACACTGTTTTGAGTACGTGGAAGGAACAAGTTGTTATTTCTTTCTATAGACCATAGGCTCGGTGGAAAAAGTGGTTGTAAGCGTAAAACTTGAATTTTGTCATCTATGTTGAGGCTTCATCAGTCGTCCTAAAACATAGTACTCTTCAAAATAATTAGTAACTTCTTCGGCTTCTTCTGAGAAGAGAGTATCTTTAAATTGTCTGAAGATATTTGGTATATCTTCCGCAGGTAGATAGGCAAACGCTATATAGCATCGCATTTGTACCGCAAAATTACTATCTGCACCATATCGTGCACTTAAACCACAAGCTTGAATTTTTTTCATATACTTTGACCTAAGTGAAACAAACAAGCACTTTGAATCTTGTTCAAAATCCGACATGATTTGCCCTGGATTCAACTCAATGTTAAATTCAGCAGAATATTCTTTCAGTTGAGAAAAAAAAAACAATATAATTCTTCTGATTTTTTATCTAGAAACCCGTACACTATGGAGTGAATAGAAAAAAGCTGAGTGAATATTGTAGGGCAGGTTTGAAAGGTACAGTCGCGACCAAAAGTCGATAAGCAAACTCATAAAGCAATAGCTTGGCGTTTAGTTTGACTTAAGACCTTCTATTTCCAAGAACATAAACATGCATAATTATTGTCGTCAACAACTGATTGTAGTTCATAATTTCAAAGTTATAACATGTGTAAAGATGATCTAGCGGTTAAGCGCGTGCAGATAGATGAGTGAATCAGTGAGCCGTGAGTTCAAATCTCACGCAGTACTTGACTTTTTGTAAGTTTACTTGATTGGAAGTAATGGGACAGAAATATAATATTCTTTATCGTGTTCGCTTGGTCACTCATTTCGTAAAGTTAGAAAGGTAGATCATAGAAAACTAAAGAAATAATTTCGGTTTCTGTGCGGTAGACAACGGGTACAAAAAAACTTCTTTTATCTAGTAGGAATGTAACGTCACAATTCTCTTAAGTTTGTTAATTTTATAAATAAGTAAATAAAATGATTAAACATTTTTGTTACCATTCAGCACGACTTTTTTATTTCAACCTTCCAACACCGAAAAGATAAACAAAAATCACAAAAATAGTTAAATAATAATACAATAACTAATATTTAACTTCTTATAAAAATAAATAATAAATGAACATAAAAATCTAACAAGTTTTTGCTTAAAATAGTACAAATATATTATTATGGTTCCAAAGAAACAAAAAAACAGTCCCACATTGTGATTAAGATTCGAACTCAGACTTCATTGCTCGTGAAACCATTGCTTAGCCCAAACAGATACCAGCACATGTTATGTTTATGCGAATTTTAGCAAAGCAATGGTAAGAACAGGTCGCCACTATGACGAGTATTCTAAATGCAACAGAAATATAATGTTATTTCGCGTAGTACAACGTCATGCAACAATTCATTAGTGTGTGTTATCTGCGGAATGTTGAGTGAGACATCGCTCATACACGCACACGTACTGGTTCGTGCTCGCACAGTTCATAGCAATGTAATCTTTAGCACGCTTATGGACTTTTGAGCGTTTACTGTACCATCGACAAACCACATTTCTGATTCACTTAACCTCCGCAGATTCGATTCGGTGGTGAATAACAACAGGCATTGGTTATTCCCATATTCATGGTTGCGAGCCAAAAATTTTACTCCATTTATTTTCTTTAAATCATCCGGTATGTTTATTTCACTAGCACATGTTGGTTCTTTAGGCATATTCTTCTTTCTTGCTCTTTGTATGATTTGCCGCAGAGCATTCTTGTTAGCTATCGAAGTTGTGCTACTTGAAGGCAACGAAGATAAGTTTTCACGAATTATTTACCTGGTGAGCCATAGCTCTGAACGGCTGATTTTTTTATATTTTCCCTTAAATTCAATTCATCAACGCGATCTGCAAATTACAAAATAAAAATATAATAATACAATAAATTCGTTGAGGTTATATACGTTTATATATATACGAAAAAAATAATCTACATACCTGGTTCAGGAGCATGATTGTGACTGGACATTTCCTTGATTATAAAATGTTCTTCATTAACTATTCGGCTACTAACAGTACTTCGACAGTTTACAGCGGCATTTTTATTCACGCAACACCAACAATGTACGTTTTTTACAGTTTTATTGTGAGACATAATATGTATATCCATCTATAATAGGGATGATGACTAAAAAATGTTATTTGTCCGTCATGTAGATTATTAAAATATATTATTGGACACGTATTTTTTCTTTTTGTACGTAATCAAAAGATTACGGCGATACATTGAGCTAAAAAGTGGCATGACGTCACGTTTTTGTAGATTTTATACGTAGAAGTGACGTAGCAAGCCCCCACTCCCGAACTTTAATGCGAGTTATTCATTTTTTATTAATATGATAAAGCAAAAAATACGTGTCTAATATTTTTTTATTATCTGACTGACGGACTAAATATAATTTCTTTTTTTTTACCCAGGCATCATCCCTATTAGATTACTTTTTCCATATCGAGTAGTCACAGGACGAATAAAACTATTAACGCTCATTTTTCAATGTTTTCGCCATCACACTTTACGTTGGAATAAGATATTGCAAGAAAAAACCATATTCGTGGGTACATCTAAAATCGTATTTAGAAAACCATATACTTTGTGGTGGCCACCTACCCTCACATTTTGAAATTATTGAGTTTGGCTTTTTATTGAAATCGATGAAACTGAATGTGTTGCGTTTATTCTATGCATTATTATTATCTAGGCAGGAATGGGAAGCAAAACTGCGCAATTATAAAACCTATAAATATATGACACGAGACTGACGAATAGGTAAATAATTTTTGATGTACGAATGTAAAAAACAAACGTAAAACAGTACGTTAATAATAATATATTATCTACATGATGATGTTGACACCGAATTTGTTGATTTTATTTAATTACTGCTTAAATATTTTTCTGTACACTTTATGACTAAATAAATCGAAATCACAAGCATTCGAGTGTATGAGGCAGTGAAAATGTTTTTCGAAACAGCGTCTTACGCGACTACTTCATTCGAGTCCATGAGCTTTCGAACCTGTGAGGCAGTGGAAAAATAATTCGCAACAGCGGCGTTCGAAAAAACATAGGGGACCCGTACTCGTACTACCTACTCTTTCATAATATGTTTTGTTGTGGTTGATTAAGTAGGTACTTAGTCAATCAGAACGAAACATATATGTAAGTAATTAGATAAAATACCTATTATTAAAGACAAAAAGTTAAGTTCGAAGAAAACTAATATGTAAAGTTATAAATCAAGCTTTCCGATGCGCATGGCATGGCGCGCTGCTGTTTTAGTTTAAATATTGATTACAGCGCAGTCATTTGCGCGAACTTCAGTGCGGAAAAGTTATTTGACGCGAACTGTTTGAACTTTACGTAAAATAGAAGAAAATTATTGCATTCGCAATGCACCTCAAAAATGTTGACAAAACAAAGAAACAATCAATAAGTTAGTAACGTATATTTAGGTAGGGCAAAACCAGGAGACTTGCCCAGGTTAAGCTGCGGTCCTACGACCAGCTTTCTGACAGGCCAGATCGCTCCAAGCCAGGGCGACAGGTCGTGGGAACCGTCGCTTCCTATGAGTCCTCCAAAAACGGCTTGTGCGTGCTAGAGTGTGAAACTAGTGTTTGTACTCTACAGTACAGACCCTGAAGGGAATCTTAATTCTTGAGCGTGACGATCATAGATGTCGTTAAAAGGTTCACACACTGTCCCGAACCGATATCAAGAAATTTCGTCTCGTCCCACACCATCGTATGCTGTTGAACGTTGCTGATCCTGACTCTGGCGCTCACTTGCAGTCAATTGGTTTGTAGGCTGCCTCTTCCATCTCAGCCGTAGAGGTGCTGGGGCCCCTACACTGGCCGGCACTGGGCCTCTACATTCCTGCTCCAGTCTTTCCCAGTCGATGCGAATATTATAATGTTGATTTCATCTGTCATTTGTGTACAGACCCGATCAAGTACGCAGACTTGTGAATGAGTAACCGCTTAATGTTAACATTTATATCATAGTCGTCGTCTAATTGAAGAGGTAGGGTTTACACCATGACCCATGTTGTTTAAGTCAGCCGGAATATTAATTTACTTGTTCCACAATGCCGTATTGTCCTGCATGTCGCAAACGTCGTATCTGCATGTACAGCAACCTTGGGGAGACGAGCCTCTCCACGATTGGCTTTAGCTTTGGTAGATAGGTTGTGGAAGCAGGTTAACTATATCCGTTCCTTCTACTCATGGCTGGCATTCGTCGACGTTTATTTTCGTCCAAGCAGTTGCACAGAGTTTAAAGTTCGCTGTATTCTTTCCTGTGTGTGTAATGTGTCGCCAGGTCGGATGCAATAAGTCAATCAATTTCTAAAGAACTTTGTAAAATATCCTATTTCTAATTTCAAATAACAAAGTGCGAGGGCCAATTAGCTTAATTTTAATGGGATGCAAACTGCAGGCCATTAAGACAAAATTCTAAGAACGCATTGGAGAACGGCTACATATGGTCACCATAAGGCGGTTCTCTCACCGTCAGCGATGGGCTCCTCTTCACCATATGTATTGTGACGAGCATAAATTGCTTAGAAACATTATTAAAGTAACTAATCAATCGCAACCCGTGAAATACTTACTTGTGTAGTTCCGATGGCCATCTGTGATTTTCATCATCAGTTCCACTTCACTAAATGTTGCTTTCCGAGAGCAAATGCAGGAGTTATTATAAAAAATGCTCAAATCGCTATAGATGTGCCTATAATATTTGAAGAGTTCCATCGATTTCTCCAGGATCTCATCATCAGATCCTGACCTTATAACAATGGAACTAACTAAAAAGTGTACCCTTTCAAACAAAAGAAGAATTTTCAAAATCGGTCAAGCCATCTTCGAGTAATCGGGGAACATACATAAAAGAAAAAGATCTTCTGACGAACTGAGAACCTCCTCCTTTTTTGGAGGTGGTTAAAAACAGATTTCATTTGATTCCGGATGGTTTCAGCGCATTCTATCGCAAACATTTCTTTGTTAAGGTACCTACCTTCAGCTAAAACGTCAAAATATTTGTGAAATTGTCTATCCCGTCCTTAGGTACCTGTTATGACTGTATTCATTTTCATAACGGGTTTATCCTATTAGACTACTAGTACCTGGACGACCGAGCTCTACTCTGATGAAAATATAGAAAAAGAAATTTTTCAAATATAAGACCTGAAACGATGGATGGACTGTGTGAAAGATGGCTCGAAAGGGGGTGACTACCGAGATGACGACTAATTTAGAGAATTATGAAAAAACAGAGACATATTCCGCCGACCCCAAATAAATTGGGATAAGGGCAGGGGAATGATGATGAGACCGTAGCTAGACCGAGTTTCCGCCCCGTAAACCCGATATTACAACTTTCATCAAAATCGTTAGAGCCGTTTTCGAGAACGTGATTTCATATATGCTATTCAAAACAAAATAAGGGCCACTTGTTTTTTTTTACATTTCAGTGTATTTCAAAGAGCGTTAACTAATTGCTAAGAAGCAAAATATTGATGTTATGAACTCTTCAATATCTAACCTCTTTGATTTTATAATAATAATAATAATCTTTATTTCAGACCACGTCATGATCCTTAAAAAACACAATCTAAAAAATAATTATAAGAAAATACAAGACAAAACTATACAACAACACACAACAATGGAAACATTGGATTAAGACCGCACTATACGTATATGTAGTTCTGTTCAATGCTCCATTACACAGTCTGGCCATAAATACTGTTACAATTAAAAATAAGAAAGATATTACATTTGAATTTGGAATCTGTCATTTTTATACGATTGTTCATTGAGTTTTCTAATTTTGGCGCCAATACATTGTACAATATTTTGCGATATTAAAATGGAGTGGGGTGATAAAGAGAACCGAATCGCTGTGAATGCATTACACAAAGTTGGTATGGAGCCAAATGCAATTTTTAAAACTCTCCATACGCTTGGTATTAGTCAAATGTTTGTGTACCGGGCTACTAATAGGTACAATGAGACCTCCTCTGTTTGTGACAGAAAAAGATCTGGACGTCCACGTAGTGTTCGTACGAAAAAGGTGGTCAAAGCAGTAAGGGATAGAATTCGAAGAAATCCTGTCCGAAAGCAAAAGATTTTATCACGGGAGATGAAGATAGCACCCAGAACCATGTCGCGTATTTTAAAAGATGACTTAGGACTTGCAGCCTATAAGAGACACACTGGTCTTTTTTAACTCATAATTTAAAAAAGAATAGGGTGGTAAAATCGAAACAACTACTGACGCGGTACGCAAAGGGAGGTCACAGAAAAATTTTGTTTACGGATGAGAAAATCTTTACAA
The DNA here is from genome assembly GCA_948252095.1 of Dicycla oo. Lineage (NCBI taxonomy): Eukaryota > Metazoa > Arthropoda > Insecta > Lepidoptera > Noctuidae > Dicycla > Dicycla oo. The sequence goes on from OX411709.1 coordinate 24,214,428, forward strand.
TTGAGCAACATTTTAACAAACAAAATGACCGGATTGGAAGCTTCCTTAGAGCTTTGAGCATAAACTCAAAGCTCTAAGGAAGCTTCCAATCCATAATCCATTGCTTCATATGTTCGAAAAAATTGTCTTCTCAACACCGTGAATAACGCAATGAATGTTGTAGAACTGTCAAAATAAAACCGATTTACATTGATAGAGTGTTACGCAATTAGGGTCCAGTTGCTGCTGGTTGCAGACCTCCTGCTCACTCTCTCTAAACCTTCGTTTCAATTGGTTCCACATGTGCTCGATTGGATTCTATTTCGGACTGTTTGCTGGCCATGGTCAAACGCGAATGTTTGAGTCTTCCAGTACAGACTGGAAGGCTTGAGCTGTGTGTGTGCACGGGCATTGTTCTGCATAAATACGAACCGAGGACCCATTTGCTATGCAAATGGGATCACATGAAGCCTGATGAATTCCTCAATGTAACGCTGAGCAGTTACTGAACCCTCATTTAAAATAGCGAGCTCAGTTTTGTCGTGTAAGCTAACCCCATCCTAAATCCATCGAAACGGTCAAATTCATGTACAACACAATAATGCGCCGATCGTCATTACAATTTTTTTCTTTTCACGCGTCGGTGATAAGCCATGCCCACTGATTTATGCCCCAGTCCAAGTATTGATATATCAACGATTGGCACGTTGATCCCTGGACAAAGGAATTCGAACAACTCGTCGTTTTGAAGTTTGCTGGTCCTCGTGAGCAGTTGTAATGCTAACTCTACCCGAACCTCCTCTTCTTGCAATACTGTCGATCTCTTGGAAGCGATTCCAAGCATTTTGGATAGATCTTCGAGAAAAACCCAGTTGCAAACCCACAGACCGCTCAAATTTCATTCTTTAAAAGTAAAAGAAACGCAATTTTGATTTCCTTCTTGGAGTATTGTAATCATACCAACCATATCTTCGTATTTGTGGCATGTGAACGTAAGATATTTTTTTAACAAGATAACAAGATAGTTAAACAAATTTATGATCATTTTCAAAATACGAAGCCGCTAATCGAAACAAAGCAAAGAAAAATCGAAACGATTACAAGAAAATTTAAAATTCAATTTTATTCCCGTCCCGACCTCGCACGGGTGTACTGATGAAGAAAATGAGACCAAATTTTCCCTTTACAGTACGACCATGTAATTAAATAAAATGACAATTAAATAATTTCACAATGATAACAGACTGATAAACTACTTTTTTACCTCTCTACTCTCTTTCCACCTCACTCTGTCCAGAGGAATACTGCTGCTGCTGGTACTTTTTTAAATAGCAGTATACTATAACTGTTTGTGTTTTGTTTATCTTAAATTGTCAATTGTTATTTAAAGTTAAATAAACATGTTTATTTGATTTTGATAATTTATTTGACGGCGTTTACGTCAAACGTCAGGTTGAAAGGACTGTCGATGTCAACCTAGCGAAGCGTCATTGTCGATGGTAGTGCGGGCGGCCATCTTAAACTCACTTTTGAACGAGACGGCGCCCGCGCACCACGCTTGTGACGAATCGCTCAGAATCTTCGCCATCACACTATTTCAAGATTAAATTAAGTTGATTTCGTATAGTAGTAATCGCTAATTACCTAATTACATCGTGATTCCTGTGAATACTGATTAATATACGTCGATTGTGATCTAAAGCCATCTAATTCCTATTCCGCGCTCACCTACCCACATAGTTAGAAAACGATGAGTTCTGGTGAAGGGCCTCCAGGCCGTCTTGGCTCTTCATATTTAAACATAGTAATTGTTTAGTATTGTTTAGCCTATACGGTAAACAATAACATTGTTTTATATTTACTGAAACTAAACAATTAATTAATTCAATAATTTTCGTGGTACAGACGCCAGCACATCAAGCTACTACAATCTGTCAGATTTCTTTAATAGATTTTCGACTTTATTGCTAAAGCATTAGGTTCAAAGTTGACTGGGAAAATCTGACAGTTTCGGGTAGGTTGACCTGCTGGCGTCTGTACATCTTAAATACCCTTATTTTGTTTTGACCAGTATACAGGGTGTAAAAAAGACACATCACAAAGCCGTCTACTACGCATACTGTACATTTAACTAAGTAGCTTTGCGCAAAAATGATTGCTGGGAAACGACTTTTATTTTTAGGTATTTCAAACAGCTATTTTTTATTGCGCGAAATGTAACGCGAACCCAGGCAAACGGCCTCGCGTACGTGTACGCGTACGAGTAGGTACTTGTCGGACATTGTCGGATCGCGGGTGTGAACGAAATGAATTAAATGTTTCCGTGACAAATACAACTAAAACTACAAGAAGTCTCTCAAACTTCAATTGCAGTTATGTGATTAAAATTATTGCCAGACTGTTTATTTACAATGAAAAATTACGCTATTGGCAGTATGGCTTCGTGTGAATAAAGTGGTATGATTTAAACACGGAATTATCTGTTCCGTGGATTTAAACATGGTAGATATCTTTATTTTTGCAATAAGTAGTAAAAATAGCTCAAACCAAAAGGTTTTGATAACTTTAGGTAGGTAATTTGTGCAGTAATAATATAAACCTAATAAAGATTTTGCAAAAAAAAAAAAAACAACCGACTTCCAAAAAACCAGTGTATGATAACTTGAATTTTCAAAAGTTTTTTTTTTCACTTTTTAGGGTAAGTTTGTAATTTATCTAATTTACAATATCCTAATGTCAACTGCTCATCACCTTTTACAAAATATTGCTTTTCCCAATGCAGGGACGTTCATTGTTGAGGACTTCTCTTAGTAAGTAGGTATCAGGAGAACTCCACATCATTATTGTGACGAGCATAAATTACTTAACAACCATTATTAAAGCACCTAATCGAATCGCAACCCGTGAAATACTTATTATTGAGCAGTTCCGGCCATCTGTGATCTTCATCATCAGTTCCGCTTGACCAAATGATGCTTTCAATGGTGTTAGAACAAATGTACGAGTTACTATAAAAAATACCTAAATCGCAATAGGTGTGCCTATAATATTTGAAGAGTTCCGTCGATTTCTCCAGGATCTAACTTGAGGACAATGGGACCAACTAGAAAGTATACCCTTTCCAACAAAAACAGAATTTTCCAAATCGGTCCAACCGTTTTCGAGTAATCGGATACATACGAAAAAAAAAAAAAAAGATTGCGACGAACTGCGAAATCCTTCTTTTTTTGAAGTCGGTTAAAAATAAATTCTTCATTATTTGCCAGTATTTTGAATGTAGGTAGTTTATAGCAGTTTACTTTTATTGTAAAAATGCACTAATGAGGATAAACTTCGTCAACATTTTTAATTGCATCTGCAAGAAGTTTACGAGATAAGATTTATAGTATTTACAAGAGGGTGCTCTTCGACATTACAGACAACGGCCTGTAATTCAGAATGAACGTCTATGAAATCAAATCTCTAAAACAACCGATCAGCTGTTACAAACACGGGTCGTCGAAAGTTCAAGGCTGCCTGCGGCTAGCTTCTACCGCGTGACACTGTATCGTGCGCTTGTTGTCATAGAGCCAATCGTTACGTGGTAGTTAGTGTGCGTTCGATATTCCCTGCGTTTTCGTAACTTCTAACGTTAAGAAAAATCTAAAATTTAGGTAATGTAAAATAAGTAAAAGAAAATGCGATTTTGACCTTCAATGTCACTAGAACAAGTGGACTCCCAAGTATGGTCTAGTGGAAAAAAATCATCCAAATAATGGGTACAATCGGCTTCGGAAAGTGTCTTTTACACCCGTACGTATATATGTTTACATAACGGTAAATAAAAATATGTTACCTTTAGAATATGGAATACGTAAATATGCGCATTAACTAGGTAATCTACAAATTAGCGGGTACGATCCTTTAAAGTGTGAAATTTTACTAAAAGTAGCATATATCTGCACTTTACCTAGTTAATCTGCTTATTAATGGATGCTACTATTTTTTTTTACGTCTCATTTTCTCGTGGGGGAGCCCACGCTCACGTTCCATAATGGTCATGGTTTCGGGGACCCTTAAGGGACAATTGCAATTGTCAATTTTTACGTGATAGATAGACATTGATGTGCAAACTAATCGTCTACCAAATGCAATTGAAGCGATTGACAATATCGCTACAATAGAAATGGATAAATTGCGATTGCTCGATTCGGGGACCCCTTATGTTAATTAAACTACAACAAAGCAATCATTAGGTAATGGCCAAGGCTTCAAGAAATTTGACTGCAAATCTAAATGTGCAACTAAAGGCGAAAATACACGTGCCTGTAACTGGTACAAAATTATGCAAGTAGCTGGCATGCCATTGTGACATTGACCAATCAGAAGTTGAACTATGCAGCTACAGGCATGTGTATTTTCGCCATAATAGAGGTGCTTGTCGTAAAAATAAAGGGTTTTGAAGGATTGGCCCTAACATCATCCGCCATTTTGGTTTTTTGTTTCAAAATGCACAATAAATGGCATATTTTGGACAGGGGACACTTATAAAAACATAAAACGTATTAAACATAATATCTTAGAGCGTCACGTTTCTGAGATATTAAAAGATAAAAATAACAATTGTTATAGCGAATTTATTTATTTATTTTGTATTAACATCATGTTGATTTAGTTAGCTACTGTTAATCTGAATCAGACAGAGAAAAAAGAAATATGATACTAAATAATCATTTATTTTTAAAAACTTTTTTAATACAATCGGAACATAAAAATATGAGATAAATGTGTTGCATTACAATGATATTTTTGTAGGTAAACTTGAAATAATTGAATACACCTAGTGGATAAAAGATAAGATTTATTAATCATATTTGGTATCAACAATTTCATCCAAGAAGGCAGCGGGAGGCTGAATAGGATATTCTTGGTGTCGCGCCCATGCCATGTACCACATAATACACATCGCATGGGAGCAACATCCATGTGTTCATTTTCCTACAATGCAATTACAATAGTAGCCAACTATTTTATTCATGTCTTGCAAATTATCGAGTAAGATGTAGACAAAATATATTTTGATTGTTTTGGTGTCTTGAGAGGATTCTGGCTCTTAAAAGCTAAGGGTCAGAAACGACAATGTTGCATTGAATCAAGTCATAATCGATTCAATAAAAAATATTCCGTTTTCTTTAATATGTTTAATATGTTGTCATTGGCGCTTAAGTCGTTCAGAAATACAAATCGTACAAGTTTACTTCTATATAATATATAGAAGTAAACTTGTATTATATAAAAATCTCGTGTCATGGTGTTTGTGGTCGCACTCCTCCGAAACGGCTCGATCGATTTTTACGAAATTTTTTACTTGGTTGGTTTGAGAATAGGTTGTAAAGTATATTTTATACCGCTAGGTGATGAAATTTGGGCAGGACAACGTCTGGCACAATGTCGTAAGTTCCATCGACCAAAAGGTGCATTTTCTTGTGGACAATCACATATTTCCTATACCTACATGATGCAATTATGTTTTCATAGTTCAATATACAATAAATAATAACTCAGAAACCTCAAACTCAAACTCAGAAACTCAGAATATAATAATAACTCAGAAACCTGACGCTTTACGTTATTATGTTACATTAAATTTTTTGTTTGTATAAGTGTCCTTTTAGCTAAATATAACTTTCGTTGTGCACCGCAATTCTGAAAAAAAAAAAAATCAACGGGCGGCCGACATTACGGACACTCTCCATACAAAAATCTTCAAACCCCTTTTGTGTGGTTTAAAATGTCACCAATCTTTTGATTGCACTAAAAAGTAATTCTGTGTTTTTTCTTATGTGGAATATGATTGTGATAGAATTGTGAGACTAATTGTTATTGATTCTATTGCAATTTAATGTAATTTACTTCACGTAGCTTTAAGTTTGTTACCGTCAGACAGGTTTTAGTTATTTTTGTTGATTTTATTGAAGTAACTTTCCTTTAATTAATTGCCTAATTTGATCGGTTCTTTTAGTAGAGTAACATACTGAGTTAAATTTTAAGTACATACTACTGTATGGATTTTCTTATAACTTTGTTTATACATTCAACAAATTAAATAAATAATTACAATGAATTCGAATGTTTTATTCAAGCAAAGAACCTGTACCCTAATTGCGTAACACATTATCAATCGAAATCTGTTTCATTTTGACAGTTCAACAAAATGCATTGCTTTATTTACGTTGTTGAGCAGACAAAATTTCTGAACATATGAAGCAATGGATTATCCATTTGCTTCAAAATGATTCAGATTCCGATCGATAGTGTGTTACGCAATTAGGGTGCTGTTTTGTTTACTTAATCGTAGGCTTGGTCGTTAGTCTGCAGATTACCTAGGTAGTCTAAAGATTATCTAGGTTATCTAGTTAAATGTAAGAACTGAAACATTTTTTTCCACTTTACCGGACTCAACTAGATAATCTGCAGATTAACAAGTTAATCAGCACTTTTAACTGATTTAGGCACATAAGTGGTACTCGTAATACACAAATATTGCTCATAATAGGATAATAGGTATCATTTTTATTAGTTATTCATTTGTTGATTTCCTATATTTACGTACATCTTATTGTCGCTCGTCTATTTAAAAATGCGGTATGATATGCTTGCTTCTGATTAAGACCAAGTTTAAATAGTTCTATTCAATCAATAATTTGACTCGGGTCCGTCAAAATTAAGATCAAAATATAAGCAGCCGTGAATGTGAGGCGGCTAATATTTTGAACTATTTTCATAAAACTTTAAAGGTATTTACAAATGCTATAGATATCAAACAACTATAGGCATCTACCTACTCATAACATATAAGATTACCTAATTATACCTAAGTACTTACCTTGTTTAACAATTTTATTACGGTAATGTGAGAATTATGCAAAAACAATGTACTTAAATAAATTTGACAACAACTGTGCAATTTCCCCTCGTTCACGTGAACGACGAGCGCATTAGCATCAATTAATCCAGCTACGTTCAGGGTAAACTCAGCGACCTAACACACGTCCCTACTACACCAAAACTGGCTTCTCAGTTGAATCATTTTGGCGTACCTATTGCGATCACTGGTATCGAGTACTTATAGAAACTATAAAGTTGTTTGTTTTGTTTGTAATAAGCAATCTCTGCAAATACTTATCCAATTACAAACAAAAATCACCCTTACTTACATTGGATACTTTTCATGACAATAAAAGCACAGTTCCTGTTCTCGAATCCCCATGCGAGTGAAAGCATGGGGCCTAGCTAGTCTTGATAATGAAAGCCCATTCATTATAAGCAGTATCATGTAAAAGAATACGTCCATACTAAAGTCATACTTATCGAATTATCGTATCGGCGGCACACTATGAAATAACCCGTATCTAGCGTCACTTTAACCAAAATTTAAACATGCAATATTCAACGATACAATATTTTTACACGATAGCTAGATAAGTCAACTGTATGATTTGATAATAATTTGCGGGTTGGTGTCGATATTTTTCATACTATAAAATCGAGAAATTGACACTTGTGATGTGGATTTTGTAATCGACGTTTATTCGCCTTTTAAAGTGATTGATTGAAGGTGCTTCATGGGTGAAATTTCAGATAGGCATACAGAAGCGCAGTTATAATATCACCTACAGTGTTTTAGTTATCTTAGAAGGTAAGTTTAAAAGTTAGACATGTATAATTATACATGTTCATTTTTAATTATGCATATTATCTTAGGATATTAGAAAATGTATCCGCGTGTATCCGAGCTGACACATTTTTTTTCTTCTTCCCTGACTCGTGCTCAGGAATCAGATGTATTCCCGTGCACTTATATGCCCATGTCATACGTTAGATGGACAAAAATTAAGAAACTCCCTTTTTTTACATTTTACTGGCTGACATTCTATTGCTCAAACAAATATCGAACTACTTTAGAATAAAAGGTAGTCCTAGCTGGTTCTAAGGAAAAGTCAGATGCGCGCGTGGTCAGTGACGTAATTAATGCAGGGGACACGTATAGACGTAGCGCGGCGCGGGGGTGGTCGCTCAAGCGGATATTGCCTTATTGCTTTACTGCTATCATTTATTAGTTTAGCTTCCCCTCTGTGAGGTTCGAGTCCTCGCAGTACATATCTACACATTAAATGTTTACCTAAAATAAATATTTAATAATAGCTCCTACCATTATATCATTATAAAATCATTATTAATATGTCTATGATAACTGTGAGAACAGACAAAATTTAAGTAAAACCATAAACCTACTTTTTCTTACTAACAACATTAATAGTTTGATATAAAACTGTACGCTGTCGTGTCTGATTCAAAAGAAATACGAGAGAAGATTTTTATTTTATTTCTAATAAATTCTTAAAGCCAGCATTTAGGTGAGTACTTAAGTCAATGTTGCTATACATCCGTCTGAACTGAACTAAAATCTACCTTGTGTGGCCAGTGGGAGTTACAGCCAAAAGGTTTACGAACTACGACTGGTCGAAACCGTGGTCGGAACGCTTACTATTTTAAGCAAATCATTGAAACTAAACAGTCTGATAGTGATGTGCATACATCCGATCAATCTGATCGGCTCAAATTCGTCTCTTTAGTTTTATCTCTCAATGTTTAGTAACCTTATTACATGGAAATTAGAACGTCAGTAGCCCGTTCCATACGTTTATACTCATGATTTCATGAATAATATTCCCATATTCTTGCATATTTATGAATAAGAAAAAACGTAGCAAAATGCGGTGAAAACTAAGCGATTGATTGCTAGCTTTTCTTGATGAAGAAAGACGAAGGTTTCTTTTAGACTTGTAATTATGAAAACTCCACTCTTACCCTCAGGGGTGTTCCTCGCGCATTCACCGTCCATGGCTGGTGCCAGTCTTACCTACATACCCTCAAGACTGCTTAAAGCTGTCCCTGGTGGGAAGCGGGCTTAGACTGTTTTCTACTGGTCTACAATTCCAGACGTCCAGCGCCAGCGAAGTAATGTGTTACAAGTTACAATATTCAAAAAGTAAATAACTTCGTCATCATCAAAAAACTATTATTCAATTAAGCTTTCTACTTAACTAGTACATACTCTAAAAGGACCAATGTGAAACAAGGCGTCATAGAAATTAATTTAACTAAGTAGATACACGGGTAATTTACTTTTACACAAATTTAGTTTATATTATTTACTAGTTCACTAATTGATCACATTTTTAAAACAAGCATGTTTTCATTTAATATTCTTAAAAATTTGGTCACGTGTGAGCGAGAGAGGTGACCAAATGCGACAGCCCCCTTAAGCCCAATGATAAACAACGGACTGTAGCATTATACCGTACGGCTACTGAAGCCTTAAACTGTTCATAAGTAGGTATTTATTGCATACCTATAACATGTAAGGTAGGGTTACCAGTTACCATATGTGGTACATTATTGTAAATAAATTACACAAGTTACAACTCGGCTAAGTAATAAAGGCCCTCATGTTTCACTTGTGTAATAACAATTAATAACTTACTTTTGTGGTCTAACATCGTTCCCGTGGTTTTCAGGTTGTTTCTTAGATATAGCTGTTACCATCGAAATGAATTTGATCATGAAACTTTCAACTGGACCCGAAACAGTGAACATTTCACGTAGGTAATATACAAAACAATATAAATTGGAAGGGGTGACATGTTATGCGATCTCTAATACTTTTTTTTACATTGTAGACGTATGTAAGTATGTAGTTGAACGTAAAATGCGAGCGGTTTCTACCTGTTTATCTAGTAGTTCAGGACCCGGAACTCGCGAGCACAACCTTTTTTGTAACTATTAATATACCACTAAAGTTATTTAAAACGGAATAATTACCATGTTTTTTAGGGTTCCTACTATTTATTTTTATTCGTGTGAAGTGTTTAATTTATTAACTTTTTAAATACAAATATATGTGGGTACTGTAGAGCTTTGCGTTGTTGCAATGCCGATAGGCTATGGCGTAGCTACGGATGCCTAATTACGCCGTAGGCTTGTCCCATTAAGATCATGTGGTGATTTCTGGCATCTTAACAACTACATTGTTAAGATACCAGAAATCACCACATGATCGATATATATATATACATATAGCGATCTAATCCAAGGCTGGACCGCAACTAGAATTACCCGAGCAGTATTTTGATTCGAATGAGATATCCAGTTCTGATATATCCAATAACTGAATTGGCGGTCTTCTTTTCAGTCCAACGCGGTGTTAACCGGGTATGATATGTGCCGCGTTGCGCATATCAAACTAAATGTACTTACCTGAAAAAATTAGAACCAACAGATAGATAAAGTTAAAGTGAGTGCTTATATTTTAAGCTTAAAAATATCGTCTTATTGCCTATATTAACTTGTAAAGCTATCATTATTTAGTATCAAATAATATTATTTACTGGGTACCTGGTTGGACTGGGCGGCGGGTAACTGGTGCCGCGGTGGTCAGGGCTCAGGTAGTGTTGATGTTGCTGCTGGGCTGAGAGACGGTTCCTCTGCAGTAACTCCTGATGCGATTGGTACAACTTCTCGGAGGCTGACTGAGGACTGGGGCTTAATAGGGACCAATGAGAGAAAAATATTATAAAGACACCTTTGCAACGGTAAGTTAAAAAGGCCTTATTCTAGTTTTTGTCTTTGTGTTATGTAGTTTCTAGCAAATAGCTGCGTTAGCTCTCTCCACGTTGATGTTAAGTGGTTACCGTGGTCACCGCCACCTGTGGACATCTCCACCACCAGAGCATCGCAATTGCATTGTCAAGTCATGTCAGATATAACGCTGGAATTTCTCATGTGCTTGTAATTGTATCGACATTCATCCTATGCAAACCGAAATACAGCAATGCTGCTTTGGGGCGGAAATAGGTATGATATGATAGTTAATCTCCGAAAGAGTTTGTTCAACCACCTCTTCTAATCAGAATCTGATATGGTTCTGTTACCTCTGTTGGTGGCGCGGCGGCAAGGATTCCAAGGTCAGGTCTGGCAGGCTGTGAACCAGAGCCATCACCACGTTCTGTGGCTGAACTCGCAACGTGTTTCGACTGGTGCTTGAACTACGAGACGGCAGCGGCGGCGGCGTCTTGTGCGGCGACGAGTGTTGTAACACCACCAGCGGCTGGCAGAAATGAAACAGTTTACTACTTATGAATTTATCAACTTTTACTTGAAAACCAATTTTGTTAACATTAAATAAACAGTTGTTCCACACAAAAATTCAATGGATACCAACACCAACTAACCAACCCGATTTAAAATGTATAAAACAGCTGTTTTTTTCGTTATTTTAGAGTTGTTCCTATAGTAAAAATTCTTCATATTCTTTACTACATACACTCCTAAAAATAGGCATGAAATTAATTATGACTACCTTTAACGTGGTACGTGCACATATAAACCGACAGACAAGTTCCGTAACTCACTCTCAAATAATCTAGAGCTCGTGGATTACGTATTAAGATAATTAAAATGCAGTTCTACTGACCATGAGATACAGTAAAATAACATTAGTTAACATTAATATATGTGACTTCGAGTTTCGGCTTCATATACGGATATGTAAGTGGGCACATCCTTTATTACTGGAGGCTTTTATTTAGGTATAAAGTTCTGCTTACGTTTTTAGTTTTGTATTTTTATTTCTGCTTGAGTATAGTTTTCGATTTTTTTTTTGGGATATTGGCGTGTGCTAGCTTACTTATAGCAAATAATTTAATTTAATGTTTTGTGTTGCGTAATGTACCTAAATTATTATGCGCAGTATTGTATAGATTCAATTTTTTAACTGAACAGACAGCTGTGCTATTAGAGTTTGTTGCGCCACTTCTTCTCCGCAGCTAAAGTATTAGGAAGTGTTGAAGGGTGGGCGTTTTGGGGGACTGTCTTATGTAATTTTGACGTTCAAAAGTACTGATTCTCAGCCTAGTTTGAATAAATGACTTTTGATTTGATATATTTCTGAAATGTTTGTTTTACCAGCATATTAGTTCTACGACAGCCTTTGTTTGCAAGGTTGGTCCGAGGTAACAAGGTAAGTACATCTTTTTATAATCGATAGCCAATATTTTACTTTCCGGAATTTTTGTACGAGAGGGCTGTTTCATTTTATCCCTCTCTCGCTTACATGGGATAAACAAAAAGATGCTTTTTTACCCGACTGCGGCGAAGCCCAAGAGGAGGGTTATGTATTTGACCTGTATGTATGTATGCATGTATGTCCGTTTCTTTGTTCCCTCGTAACTCCTAAACGAATGAACAGATTTGGATAAATTATACGACTTAAGATTTGTTTTGGTAGCGCGAGTGTTACTAGCTACTTTAAAATAAAAAATAAAGTAAAATGGCGGATTCCGAAATTTAGTTTTCTTCTATTACCATCGAGTGGGATATCAAAATGAAGGGTTTACAAAGGTGATTACAAAAATGTATACAACTTATATGGTTAAAAGTAATTCGTAGTGACAAATCGTAAAAAAGCTTTTAAATAACCCTCACCATTACCTTTTTTACCACCATTATCCTTGCAAGAACTACATCATCTGCGAAATCTTTCACATTTGTAAACTAAAAACCTGGAAATAAAATAAGTAATTAAATAAACTAAAAAACCCGGCTGCGGGTAAACTGAAAAGCTAAAAACAAGCCCATTTTATATTAAATAAAAGTTGGAAGCAGGCAGGACTCACTCCATTTTTATATTTATTTTTCAAACTCAAATGGGTCCCGCCTGCTTCCAACTTTTATTTAATTTAAAATGGGCTTGTTTTTAACTTTTCAGTTTTACCGCAGCCAGGTTTTTTAGTTTTTTTAATTACTTTTTTTATTGAAAAATGTAATCAATTGGCGAACTAGTAAATAATATTAATTTAATAGGTAATTATTAAAAAAAAAAACACGTTTCTAATGAGCTCGGCTCAAAAAATATTATGATCTGTTTTTGAGATGAGTTCAATAAATACCACGATAAAAATATGTTTTTAATAATTACCAATTAAAGAATAATACCTTATTTAACTCAGCGTCATTTTCTGAGATAGCTTGTGCAACATTTTTTGTTAGAGAAAGGTCAGATTAATAGTTAATTAGTGTTGAACTTGTGAACAACATAGGACAGAGCCACAGACTACATTGAGATACAGAGCACAAACATCTGGTCTTCTGGTTTAGAGTTGTAAACTGTCAACGGTTGCCAATGTCAACCACCAATAAATATTTTTTAAGACTTTTAATACACTAGTCTTTTTAGTTCAGAAAAGCCATTACATTTGATATATTTCCTACTTTGCTGCAATACTTTTATCGAAGGAAGAACACAATCAACTCAAATATACAACAAAATAATTGTATTAGGTTGGGGAAAAAGTCTTTTCGCATTATAGTATGTATGAACTTGTAATAAAATCTCTTTGGCTTTACTATATGTATCTGGCTGGTTTTAGTATCATTGAAACTTTGAATTTTAAAGAACATAATTCCAAATTCAAATTAGGAAAATGTGTGATTTTCATTTGTTTTTCGTACCGTCAAGATGAGTGAATCTAATGAAGAAATTCGATACATTTTAAAATTTTACTACAAAAAAGGTAACAATGCAACGCAAGCCGCGAAAAAAATTTGCGATGTTTATGGACCTAGTGTAGTGTCTGTGAGAGTAGCACAAATTTGGTTTAAGCGTTTTCAATCCGGAAATTTTGATGTCAAAGATGCACGTCGCTCTGGTCGCCCTATTACGGATAAAATGGATGCCATTTTTGAAAAAGTGGAGCAAGATCAGTAGCATCAGTAGTTACGACGTAGCTGAAGAACTGGATATTGACCACAAAACAGTTTTGGCGCATTTGAAAAAAACTGGGTACACAAAAAAGCTCGACATTTGGGTACCTCACGAGCTCACTGAATGAAACCTAATGAACCGTGTACTCATTTGTGATTCTTTATTACGACGTAATGAAACCGAACCATTTTTGAAGAAGCAGATAACTGGTGATGAAAAGTGGATCACGTATGACAAGAACGTGCGAAAAAGGTCGTGGTCAAAGGCCGGTCAGGCTTCACAGACTGTGGCGAAACCCGGGTTAACTCGCAACAAGGTGATGCTGTGTGTGTGGTGGGATTGGAAGGGCATTATTCATTATGAGCTGTTACCACCAGGCAGGACCATGATTCTGAACTCTACTGCGAACAACTGATGAGATTAAAGCAAGAAGTTGAGAGAAAGCGGCCGGAATTAATCTACAGAACGGGTGTGGTTTTTCATCATCATAACGCTAGACCTCACACATCTTTAGCCACTCTGCAAAAAATAAGAGAGTTTGGCTGGGAGGTGTTATTAACCTATTATTATTTATTTGATGTCTTTCGACTTTCATCTTATGTGTTCTCCATGTTCAGGTAGGCGTGAATTATCGGGTAGTAAGGTAGTATGTCAATAAAATAACACCTGTCACAATCACTCCACTTCTAATTCTCAATAAATCAATCAAACACTTCGCAAAATAATTATAGATCGCTTAGATTAAGAGGGATGCGATTAAAATATAACGTCCACCGACCACGACTTCACTGCTCGTTTTAGAAGATGGCCGCCTCACCAGTTCTCGATGTTCGTTTTTGAAGTTGACATTTGTACAACAAGTCTATTAACAGTCTAGAAAAGCGGAGGCGCCAACCATGTTCAGGTAGGCGTGGATTATCGGGTAGAAAGGCAGTATTTAAAAAAATAACACCTGTCACAATCACTCCACTTCTAATTCTCGATAATTCAATCAAACACTTCACAAAATAATTATAGATCGCTTAGATTAAGTGGGATGCGATTAAAATATAACGTCCACCGATGCGTGCGCACCTTACCGCAATCTGAAGTTCCCTGCTCGTTTTACAAGATGGCCGCCTCACCAGAGTGCTCGATGTTCGTTTTTGACGTTGACATTTGTACAACATGTCAATTGACAGTCTAGAAAAGCGGAGGCGCCGACATATTATTTACTCCATGTAAATAAAACAACAAACTAAAAATGATAACAACACCACGACAATTAAGCTGTTCCTACTATTTAGGAAAATAAACATAAAATGGTAATTTTAGTATTGCCAATCCAACCAACAATTTCCTAACCTTTTAGAACGAAGTAGTCAAAAAACTTTTCAATATATTTTTTATTTGGCCCTAATTAGATAATATGATAGCAAGAAAGAACATAGATAATTAAGAGTCTAAAAGTGACACTTTTGTATAAGTGTCACTTTTAGACGTTCAAATTTATTTTAAATACGAATTCGCCATTGTTCTTTATATTATTTACAACTAGTAAATAATATAAATTACTAGTAAACACTAATTGATCAGATTTTTTAAAAAAGCATCTTTTTATTTAATATTCTTAAAAATTTGGTCACGTGTGAGCGAGAGAGGTGACCAAATGCGACAGCCCCCTTAAGCCCAATGATAAACAACGGACTGTAGCATTATAACGTACGGCTACTGTAGCCTTAAACTGTTCATAAGTAGGTATTTATTGCATACCTATAACATGTAAGGTAGGGTTACCAGTTACCATATGTGGTACATTATTGTAAATAAATTACACAAGTTACAACTCGGCTAAGTAATAAAGTCCCTCATGTTTCACTTGTGTAATAACAATTAATAACTTACTTTTGTGGTCTAACATCGTTCCCGTGGTTTTCAGGTTGTTTCTTAGCTTATAGCTGTTATAATCGAAATGAATTTGTTCATGAAACTTTCAGCTGGACCCGAAACAGTGAACATTTCACGTAGGTATTATTAGGACAAAACAATATAAATTGGAAGGGTTGACATGTTATGCGATCTCTAATACTTTTTCTTACAATGTAGATGTACGAGTATGTATGTAAGTATGTAGTTGAACGTAAACTGCTTGGTTTCTACCTGTTTATCTAGTAGTTCAGGACCCGTAGACCTCGCGAGCACAACCTTTTTTACAACAATTAATATACCACTAAAGTTCTTTAAAACGGAATAATTACCATGTTTTTTAGGGTTCCGTACCTCAGAAGGAAAAACCCTTATAGGATCACTCGTGTGTCTGTCTGTCCGTCTGTCACAGCCAATTTGCTCCGAATCTAATGGACCGATTAAGTTGAAATTTGGTACACGTATGTATTTCTATGATCCAAACACGGACGTGTAATGTAAATTAATGAATTTTGAATATGGGATCAATTTTGGGGGCAAATAAGAAAATAAAAAAAATCTTTTGTAAACTGTACCGTGCGATATATCAAATGAAAGGGCTTACTGTGAGGGTCTCACTTCTACTATAGCTTTAAGCAGTCCCAGACTTGACTCTCGACACGTAAGTTACGCATTTACGATCTCGTCGTCTGTTACCATTAATGTTACTTGCTTGTAAGAATATACGGGTGTAAAAAGACACATCACAAAGCCGCCAACTATGCATACTGTACAGACGCCAGCAGGTCAACCTACCCGAAACTGTCAGATTTTCCCAATCAATCCTTGAACCTAATGCCTTAGCAATAAAGTCGAAAATCTATTAAAGAAATCCGACAGATTGTAGTAGCTTGATGTGCTGGCGTCTGTACATCTAAGTAGCTTTGCGCAAAAAATATTGCTGGGAAA
The DNA here is from genome assembly GCA_948252095.1 of Dicycla oo. Taxonomy (NCBI): domain Eukaryota; kingdom Metazoa; phylum Arthropoda; class Insecta; order Lepidoptera; family Noctuidae; genus Dicycla; species Dicycla oo. Next base: position 24,231,064 of record OX411709.1, read on the forward strand.
CGACTTTTATTTTTTGGTATAAAAAAGCTATTTTTTATTGCGCGCAACGTAACGCAAACCCAGGCAAACGGCCGGGCGGCCTCGCGTACGCGTAAGCGTGTGGCAGTGTGCGTTTGATATTCATTGTCTTTATGTAACTTCAAATGCATAATTTGTTAACAAAAATCGAAAATTTAGGTAGGTAATGTTTGTTTGGAAAAATGTTTAGTAATAACAATAAACTTGGAATTCGTTTTCGTAAAAAAGGTAAAAAAATTGCGACTTTGAGCTTCAAAATCTTCAGAACCAGTAAATTCCCAGGTAGGGTCTAGTGAAAAAAAACAAAAAACCCGACTGCACAAACACATAACGGAAAAGAGATAAACAATAAACAAGCATTACCTATAATAATTGAATTTTGGTATAAACAAAAGTTACACCATATCTCAGGTTATTAGGTTGTCACATGCGATACCAAAATTCAATAGATTATAGGTACCTAATGCTTGCTTTTTTCTTTTTAGTTATGTGTTTGGCAGTCGGGTATTTTTAATATTTTTTTTTATTTCAATCTTTTTAGTTTTATAAACCGTTTAAATATGATTGGGCTACAGATATTATAAATTATTTAATGAACCAATGTATTATTGCTAATTAAACATATAACTTATATATATAGATATATATATATATATATGTATATATATATATATCCCCTTTTCTTTTTTAATTTCCTATATTTTGATACCTTATTCGATGGGCTTGGTTATTTTTTATTTATTTACGTATTACTATTTCGCGCCAATAATCCGCTATTTAGTTTTTTTTTCAAACACCTATCTAAGGACACTTGGGTTTTTAAGACGAATATAACGGTACCTTAACAGTCGAAATCCATTCAGCCGTTTGGTAGATACGAGGTAATAAAGAAAACAAACAAATATAAACAAATATACGCGATTCCTTGGCAGTCGGATAATAATGGGTAGAATATTTGGATTTTGGCTTCGGAAAGTGTCTTTACACCCGATATTATAGCAGGTGTGTATATTGCTGTAGAGCGCGTCTACACCTGAATTACGCGATAAATAATAGATATTGTATTTATGCTACTAACTACAATGTATGACCCAAAACTTGGTCATTTCTGCGCCCCTTCAGGGTCTGCGCCCTGTGTCTGGGCACCGCTGGCACCGCTCAAGTTACGGCACAGAATCTTTGGAGGATCATTTAATTTAGGGTTTATTAGCGACGCTAACAACAGTGTAATCGAAACCGATAAAATAGGCATGAGTTTATGTTTTATGTACAACAATAATAAGATCTTTAGTAGGTATCACAAATTGTCATCATTCGTCGTATTTCGGAGATTCCATACAAACTTTCTCCCCCTATTTTACCCCTTCTAGGATAGAATTTTTGGATATCCTGCAGCACGCGATTCATATTTTTGAACGGAAACCCAAATACAATCTTTCTTTGATTTTACTTTAAAAATACGGATTTTCTTATGATCTTTGTGGGTATTTTACCTTCTTAGAGGGAGAATTTCCAACTTTCTTAGCGGATGCCAACGTAAAAAAAAACCTGTCCTCCCATGTTTCCAGCTGAATCAGTTAGCACGTGGCACTCCTCTTTAATATCACTACCTATTACACTACAAAGTCCCCCGCCGCGTCTGTCTGTCTGTATGTTCGCGATGATCTCAAAAAAGTAGTGTGTGTAGTATATCAGTTATCTGGTTTCCATAGTACAAGCTCTGCTTAGTTTGGGATCAGATGACGGTGTGTGAAATGTCCCAGGATATTATTATTATCACTGTCACTACTATTATAGAATAAAGTCCCTCGCCGCGTCTGACTGTCTGTATGTTCGCGATGATCTCAAAAACTACTGAGCGAATTTGAATGCGGTTTTCATCAATAGTTAGAGTGATTCAAGAGGAAGGTTTATACATGTAAAGAAAACCTAATATATTTTCTTTAATTCAATTATAGGCCGCGCTATTAGCGCCATTGTCTTGAGACACCGCAACGTCGCCAGCCTTTCGATAATCTGTGGTCGAACTAGAACCCTTAACCATCGTGTAAACTATTAAAGTTAGGTACTTGTTCGTTAGAGTGCGTTTCATCAAATAGTTCCTATGCCGTAATGTTGGCTCCGCTGTTAAATTTTAACACATGGACCTATGAGGTCCATGCTTTATCAACGGTAGCCTATCGTGTTCGTCCTGCAACAGGGAGCCAACATTACGGCATAGGAACTATTTGATGAAACGCACTCTAGGAATTCATATTACAATTAATAGCATTAAATGTCGTTTCTTTTATTACAGGTAAGGTTTTTATAGAGAGAGAGGTCCTTAATAAATAAATAAAGAAAAAAGAAATATTGTTATCAAATTAAATTGAATATAGTCAAAAATTTTATAAGTTATTAAAAATAATTTTGTTATTTTTATTCTATTTATTCATAAATTGCATGCTCTTTAATCTTTCATTGTAAAATTAATTTTATTAAGGAAATAAAAATGCTTTATTATTATTATTATAAGATTTTTTATAGTTAAGTGAATGTTATACGTGTTTTTTTTTTTCATATACCATAACTCTAGGGTATTAATTAGAACATCATTTTGAACAACTTTTACTATGGGACCAAACCTGAAATCGCGAAAAAAAATTAGTTGTCCCATACATTTATGTTCGCAAAACTCGTCAAAATGTAGGTAACTGCAAATTATTTTTTTTCGCGATTTGTAGTTGAATCCATAGAATTTCTTTTCAAAATGATGGTCTCATTAGTACTCTAGAGTTATGGTATATAAAAAAAATAACAAACATAAATCTTTTATTACTCAATACTACAAAAACTCAATTGTGTTTTGATTGATGGTGTTACTTCTCCTAACTACTGAACAAATACCCTTATATACATACGTACTTACGTATAGTTTTCCGACATCCACGCGGGCGAAACCACGTGCAAAAGCTAGTGTATAATATTCAGATTAAAATTGCTTATTATATTGCAGCAATGTTTCGGACATTTTAATATAATTTGGTATTGAAACTGATTGGTGTGGAAGTGAATTTTCATTAGTGGTAATAGTGTGGCCACAGGGATCGTTAATGAATGTTAGGACTATTTTGGTGTGCACATGTTAATGAATGTTAGGACTATTTCGGTGTGTGTAAAGGTACACTCAGACTGATCGAACAAAGTCGACCAGTCAACACTGCGCTGAATCGTGTAGGTAACAACCGCCCAATCCCAAAGCCATTCATATTCGTATATTAATCTGTCAATTGCACGATAAACGATCGATATGCACTCGATTGTAAATGAGAGATATCAAAGAGATTGCGCGGAAATTCGCATTCGCGGGAATTCTATCTTCCACTCACTGCTTTAATGCATTGTTAAACGGAGATATTGTTAGGTATCAGGGTACTTGTTGAAAGGCCTACACTGTCCTCCCATACATATTTGAAAATATTGTAAAAGCCAATTATTTTTAAAAGAGTAACCGTTGGGTTTCGTACCGGCTCTTCTCCAAAGGAAACGAACAATGGGGCTGTTTTCCGGAAGCTTCGCCGTAAGAGAGCGCTGTGAGTTTGTTACATATCAAAAGTCTTTGATAAAAACCTATGCGTTGAGTGAACGATTTCTAAGTATTATTTGTGTTGTTGTTGGGCGTATCGCCCAGTTGAAGGAGAAGTTGAAAAAAATAGGAGTAGGTATCGCAACAAGGAAGGAAAGCCAAGCTTGTCGTAAGGTACATTACATTTAACATATTATCGACTTTTAGCGGTATTATGGTTTTATAAATGATAAAATAAACTTAACTCATTATTTTTTTAGGGTTCCGTGTCTGTCTGTCTGTTCGTCTGTTTGTCAAGGCCCTTTATCTCGAGAACGCGTAGAGGTATCGAGTTGAAATTAAAACTATATATTCAAGATACAGTTCCTTGAAGCTGTGAAAAAATCAACTACTAAGTTAAAGTAAAAAAAGCCGTTTATGCCGCAAAAAAACTTATATTTCGATAATCAAGGGAATCAAAATTTTTAGGGTGGGTATTTTTCGTTGACCTAGAACTATGAAATTTGGTAAGATATCGTCTTATACTACAAGTACAGGGAAAATCTGAAAACTATAGATTTGTAATTAAATCATAAAAAGTCTTTAATTAAAGTACGTAATCAATCACAACAGTATGCGCGGTCATAATTGTACGGTTGACCAAATCTTTTTGTAGATTTTTAAAACTTTTATTAATTTGTACAGAAGAGATAAACCTGAAAGCCGTATATTTTTAATTAAATAACAAAAAAAAAAAAACAGGGCCTTTATGCAATGAACGAGGGTCCAAATTTTGAAGTGAGTTAACCGTGTCATGTGGGGTATCGTATGAAAGAGCTTCATTGGCACAAGCTTAAACAGATTATTAATTATTTTTATGATGAAAAAATAATACAATAATATAAGTAATTATAGGTTTTGGAAACTGAATTTCGGGGAAAGCTCAGAAAAAAAACTGCGAGACTCGATTCCTGAACTATTTATAATATGTACCTACAAAATTGTACGGAACCCTCGGTGGGTGAGTCCGACTCACACTTGTCCGGTTTTTTCTTTATAATGGTACAAATGATAAACAAGATGTAAAGTTACTTGTTACAAAATGTATGGTTATTTGAAAAGAAACCATTTTTTTCTTCACAGGTTCTTTATTACTATTCTATTCTATTTGACTTTATTATTTGGCGGTTTCTTTATTACTATAATTAATAAAAATTCCTAATTAATAATACTATAATTTAGATACATAATTATTTGCATCCGCTGCCAAAACAGTTGTTTAAAATTGAAATCAATATATGGCAACCTGCGGGGTAATTGCGTAACACACTATCAATCGGAGTCCGTTTCATTTTGACAGTTCAAACACATTAATTGCGTTATTTACGTTGTTGCCCAAATTTTCGAACTTATTAAGCAATGGATTAGCAATTTGCTTCAAAATGATTCAGATTCTGATAGAACTTTGTGTTACGCAATTAGGGTGTGAGTCCGTCTTAAATAATTCTACAAAAAAGTCCGCGACACCATATTTCTCTCTTTTAGCTGTTTAAAAAAGTATTTCTTGGATAGGTATATATGCCTGTGTTTATTATTTAGGTTATGGATTGCGCACGCCCAAAGGATCTTTACGTCGGTTTCTTTCTAATTACGTTCATAGCTCCATATCATATAAAACGATGTTGCAGCGTTCTTCTAGTATAATACTTCTTCTAGTATAATATTTGGATGATTATTTAAAGAACAAAATATGAATCCTTATCAAAGTAACGATTGATCACGAGAACATCATAGAAATAAGATTTGCCCATAACAGTAAATCAATTGGTCATATAGTTTTGGAGATAATATAAAATTACATACATACATAAACTCACGGCTTCTTCCCATGGGGGTAGGCAGAAACTGCAGAACGCCACCTGCTACGATCCTTACATACTCCTGTTGCCTCGTTTACTTTCATACATCTGGTCATACACGCACGCCGGTTGCGACTACTACGCACCTGACCTTTCTAAAGCACATCACCAAAAAGATCACAATATGTCTTCCTAGGGCTTCCCCTCCCGGCGTTTCCACTCACATCTATACTGCCGTGCTAAGCACAAAAGCGGTATCTCAAAAAAAATCGAAAAATTGTTTTTTATGGCATCGGATAGCTTAAAGAATTACGCATCCAATGAACTAAGCCAAACAGCGGTATCTTATTTAGAACATATAAAAAAACCCGTAAGAAAAATTTCCCTATCTCAGTTTTACCTCAAATTACTAAGGGGATTAGAGGTATGTCAATAATACGTAAGCAAATAGCCGGATATTTTAATACCGCCAAAACTCCAAATAAACGACGGATAATCATTGCATTTTTTCTAAGCCGATTAGCGGCAAGTGTGGCGCGTGAGGCGAATACTGAGTTACCGGTATGACGCTTAATATATTTGTGCATTTTTGTTCCGCAAATCGCTTTTTACTAACTGAGATACCGCTGCAGCGGCGAATCGAATTGATCCTTATGATTTGATTGCTACGGTCGGATTTGTAATACTATTTAAAGTGCGTTATCCTTTCCCGACGAAAGTTTATGTTATTACTTGTTTGTTTTCAATAAGAAGAGGTCATAACCACAAGTCAGTACTGTTTGAATTAATAAAAATCTAGTTAATTGTGTGTTCAGTGGTTTAATTTCGTGTTTGGACATATTGCAGGTAAGCCCTATTATTAAAGTATCAATTTACATGTTTATTTTCATAAAGGTAAAGAAAGTTTTCTAGTTCTGTCGAAATTTTTGTGCGTTCTGTTAAATACGAGTACTTATACGATTTATCGTTGAAGTTTGTTTTTTCAACTAATACAAGTCTCGGCCGTGAGGCCATTGTTGTATTCGTATTATTGAAAGTATATTTAATTATTATTCGTAAGTATTAACTCGGTCACATTATCTATGCACCTCTCTCGATGACGCCGATGTTCGCTGATGATGATGAAGATGATAGGCAACTCTAGAAATATGATTTTTTTTAACCGATTGCTAGATGTATATGTACGAGGTTTAGATTGATTGGATTTTATGATTGAATATATATTTATTAATTAATTAATGAATAAGCGAGGTGCAGAGATATTGTGACCGCACTATGTATTTAAACTTTACTCACCCACCAAACGCTTACTTTTACAGCCTCGATAGTAATTACTTCTTATTTATTAATTAGTAGTTTACATTTTATGCAGATGGATGTAATTAATTAAATATCCTCGTTCCTCAAATAGATTATATTTAGCAATTGTGTAAAAATTGTTGATGAGTCTGTAATCCAATTAAAGTAGTTAAACGTATATTGTTACAGAGAAACTATGTCGCAAAGAAACACAAAAATGATGATGCTGTTAGCACGAAAAAATAAGTTATTGAGAGAAAGGTTCAAGTATACGAAGAAATTAAGACATAATATTCAAAGTGTCGATCCCGACTTTTTCCCTACTAGCGACGATTCGGATGATGATGGTCCATTTTCAAGATGTGTCAGTGCAGGTCAATCAATGGCTCGGATTAATCAATCGTCAAATTGTTTTGACTCTGAAGATTACTCAGAAGACTTTTTACCGGGGCCATCTACATCAAAAGTTGAATATTTCCATCAGCAACAAGACGATCAGAACTCTGAAAAGTGGGAAAACAACATATCCACGAAATCTTTGTTTACATTAACAGCTGTGTCGATTCCTGAAAATAATGATGATTTCACAGAAATACCATCCCTAGTAGCTTTTTCAAATAGTAGCCAAGAAAAAATATTTTAATTTTAGATGACCATAGTACAGAAACTCTGATCACAGATACTGCAAATGATCAACAAATATCGAGTATTTCTCAAAACAATACAGACCAAATAATGACAACTATTTCCGAAAACACGTTTCATACTCCTGACACTCTGACAAATACCGCAAATGAGGCACTTGTTGTTCATGAAGAATTAGTTGAGTATTTATCCAGAGGAAACGAATTTACAAGAAGCACTAATTTTGGAGACATTGACACTGAGAATTTTGCACAAAATGAGATGATTATTGATGATAATGCACATGATCCTACAACTTATACTAAAGCAGACACAATTAGAAAAAGGAAAAAATACGACCAACCACTCAAGATTAGAGAAGAAGCGAAAAAAAACGAGATAAGAGAGAAACATGGCGTGAAACCGCCTTGTCCAGCTTCCTGCAAAAAGCTGTGTATCCAGAATATAGCCGAGGATCAGCGAAAAAATATAAATGACACCTTTTGGAGTTTAAGCGACAAAGAAAGGAAAGCTTTTATGCTGCATCATACATCAGGACAAACTGTGAAACAAAGAACAGTAACAAAGCCTCAAGCTGGAGACTACAGAAAACAAACAAGCTACAATTATTCACTTAAAGACGGAAGTGGTTCAACGTATGGTGTATGTAAAACTTTCTTTTTGGCAACGTTGGGCTACAAACCATCCAATGACAAACCTTTACAGACTGCTTTGGCCAATTTAAAGAACACGGTTGCACCGCCAGTAGACAAAAGAATAGGAGCTACTCCTCGCAATAAAATAGACAGTGATCCTATTAAGGAACATATAAAGAGCTTCGAGCCTAGTATTTCTCATTACAGACGTGAGCATGCTCCCAACCGCTTATACTTGCCCAGTGACTTGTCAATCACAGCCTTGCACAAAGACTTTTTGGAAAAGTCCCACAACATCTCTTACGACAAATACCGAGAAGTGGTACGGGAGTTAAACATATCTTTCGTAAAACTCGGTCATGAAGAGTGTGAGGAATGCGAAGAATTCCGTCTGCACGATAGCACACACACCAAAGAAAACCTTCAAGAAGACTGTTTAGGATGCACTAAGTGGGCAAGTCATAGCGACCGAGCAAACAAATCAAGAGAGCAATATAAATTGGATTGTGTGGTAAATGATACTGACACTGTTATATATTCTGCTGACTTACAAAAGGTCATCATGCTGCCGAGGATGGATATGTTTAAAACTACTATTTTTACCCACAGGATAGTGGTTTACAACGAAAGTTTTGTACCAACTGGTAAAGGCCGAAAAGACTGCTGTGTTGTTCCTGTACTGTGGCATGAAGGATTATTTGGACGCTCAAAAGACGAAATCATTAGTACATATTTCCATTTCTTTATGTTTCATCGAGATAAAAAAAATATCATACTGTGGGTTGACAACTGTTCATCACAGAACAAGAATTGGACATTTTTTTCATTCTTACTCTACGTTGTCAATTCAAATGATATTAACGCCGACAAGATTGTAATAAAATATTTTGAACCAGGCCACACCTTCATGTCGGCCGACAGTTTCCACCATAGGGTTGAGTTGTCAATGAAACGAATGAAAAATAAAATTTACGATTTTGCAGACTTTTCTCAAGCAGTTAGTACTGCAGGAAAAAACGTGAAGCCCAAGGAGATGACTGTAGAAGATTTTTATGACTGGGAAGATTACACGACACAGTATAAACTTTCACGAATTAACCCACGTCCATACATTAGCGAAATGGTCCAAGTAGAAGTCAATAGAGGCAGTTTTGATCTGACGTACAAAACCGGATTCGATAAAGACCCTATTACTGCGAGCATAATTGGAAATAAAATACTAAAAACTCAAGTTTTACCGCCACCGAAGAAGAGAAGTTCACCACACGGCATTTCCAAAGACAAAAAATATAATATTTTGAAATCTCTTCAAAATATTATACCACAGAACAGAATGTCCTTTTGGAAAGGGCTCCCTACTTTTAACCAATAATATTTCATCGAAAACGTTTTTTCTGTAAAAAATTTCTTATGTCATAGTATATAAGTACAGTAAAAGATTTAAAAAATATAGTTTGATTAAATTTTTTCTTTAAAATAATATGTATTTTATTTCATAACAAATTCATATTGTTTTGTATAGAACCATGTACGAGAAGAACTAACAAAAAAGCGGTAAGTCAATTCTTAATTCTATAAACACTAAGCGAATCGGCAGTATCTCATGAAAAAGGTATATACACATGCATTTTTGATATTTTGACCATATGATAAAATAATGTACCCAATATAATGTATTTATCATATATAATATGCAAAAAATTCAATCTGTAAAGTAAAAAGAAAACTATATTTACAAAACTTCAATTTTCTCGAAACTAGCTTTCCCTGAGATACCGCTTTTGCGTTTAGCACGGCAGTATATGCTCTGTAAAATCTAAACACCAAACCATCTAAGCATACTCTTTTTAATTGTTGTCACTGCATCTTTTTTTAAACCGCACCGTTGCCCTATCACATCATTCCTCAGCCAATCATTCATAGTCACACCACACATGCTTCGCAAAAACGCATTTCCACAGCGTTTATTCTACTTTCATGCTTCTTTTGCCACACCCAACATTAATTTCCATAAATAAGCATAGGTACCACCACTTGTGAACAGGCAGTCGAGACTTTTTAGACATCAACTTCACATTATTTCCCGGATTTACTGTCCTTTTCATCAATATTTCCAACTCTTGTAAACAGACTCTCCAAATATACAAACTTACTTCCCACACTCTTATCATTTATTTTCACATTACACAGTGCAATCATTAATATATTCATCCCTTTCATCTTATATGCTTCATCCATCACACTCACTATGTCTTGCAGTTGTTCTGCTGACGATGCAAATAGAACTTGATCATCTGCGTAGAGAAGACATTTGACAGGCAACTCATGCATCCTCAACCTGCGCTCATCCTCTTTCAAATGTGTCAGACAAACTATCCATGTACAAGTTGAACAGCCACGGTGACGCTACACAACCCTGTCTAAGACCCCTCGAGATGCACCAGTTCGTGTATGTTCCATTTATCCTAACACAATCCTTGTATAAAGATTTCAGTGCCCGTGCCAAGAGCCAGTTCACACCGTACATGGATAGTTTCGACCACAGTTCTTCCCTCCACACACTGTCATACGCCTTCTCCAAGTCAACGAAAGCACAGTAGACTTACTTGTGCTTTGCCAGATGTTTTTCGGCTATGCACATAAGGGAGAAGATGTGATCTCTAAATCCTGCACATCCCATATTTTCTCATCAGTCACTCTTATCACTCTATTTATCAAAACGTTCGCATACAGTTTGCCGACAACACTCAAAAGACTAATATCGCGGTAATTACCGCGGTAGAACTCCTGCTGAGATTCTTTTCCCGTATATTGTGATCAATCATCCAGCACACGGTCATATCTCCAACACATATTGAAGATCCAGCACAACAGACTTGCTACCATCCCATCACCGCCCTTCAGCATTTCAGCAGAAGCTGTGTCATACCCAGCACCTTCCCAACTTTCATCCTATTCAGCGCTCTTGCAGTCTCATCTGGTTCTATTTCATTATATTCATCTATATCTGAGCTTGGTCTCCAAAACTGGCGTCTGCTCAGTTACCCACTCCTTGCACACTATCCTGATAACTAAATAAACTCTCAAAGTATCCCTTCCAAAACCTTAGATGACTTGCAAATTGCAAAAAACGTAAGAAAATTTGAATTTCGCGGGCTACCCTGACGCTTCCTTCTTAAGTGACATTTTTGGAACTTAACAGGAGAGCATTTAAAAGTTTTATTATTCGGAAAAAGAACATTGTAAAAAATGTATCAATATTTTTTACGAAAAAGTGTCCTATCGACGGTTAAGAATCAATAGTGTCTATTTCAGTTTATAGATAGATTATAACCATATTACAACTCAATATGATTATATCTCAATATCGGCCGGATGTCGCTTAATACAAATAGCCCGTGAACCCACGATATATAAAAAAAAAACTGTGCTATTTTCGAACGTCAGCACTTTTCGAACGTCAAAATTACATAAGACAGTCCCCCAAAACGTATGTTGATTAACGTATGATTCGTGCCCGTAACATACGTATTTGGATTTACAAAATTATAATCATTAGGATCAGTAAAACAAATCTTTAAGTTAGTGTAATCCTAAATATCAAGATTTCATGAAATAGTCTTTCATTAGGATTATATGAACTTAGATATAAATACAGATTTGTTACGGTCGCTAATCATATTCGGATCAATATACAACCTGATACTGTCCTGCAAATTGCAAAAAACGTAAGAAAAATTGAATTTCGCGGGCTATCTGGAGCTTTCGCATTAAGGTGTATTTATTAGAACACAAGAAGGGGGCTCGTGGATAAATAATAACAGCCGCACTTGTCGATAGATGGTTAAGCTACGCTTGATGCGGCCATGACCATCCATGACATATCCAGACCCCGCCGTGCCTAGGCAAGCACGTTAAGTCGTTGGTCCCGGTTGTCATGCGTAGATCTTTGGTAGTCGTTACGGGTAGTCAGACCCCCAAAAGTCTGACAACCAGTCTTGCTAAGAGGTATTGTATTACCCAGTAACTGGGTTGTGGAGGTCAGATAAGCAACGTAAAATACTGGTATTCAGATGCATCCCGTTAGAATGGAAAACGACCCCAACATAGTTGGGAAAAGGCTAAATAGATTGATTTCCTAAAACTCAAACTTACCGGTGGAGGTTGCTGCGTGTGTACTACGGTTTCTGATTCGCTCTCGCTGACTACGTTGACCGTTATAGACGTCACTCCTGCAAAAGCAACTTGCATTACCTTATTACCCACTGCTTCTAACATGTTGTTTTCAAACGATGGTATACACCGAAATCTCCGTGTTTTCTTATTGTGACTTGGTTATATTAAGATATCTTAAACTATGGGTAATGTTTATTAATGGTAATTGGTCACACTATCTCAACAATGCAGGTGAAGTCTATTTTCCTAAAAAGAAATGCTTGTGGCGGTGGTCTATAGTAAAACGACTACTAACTAACGTGGTATATCTACAGTCGTTTAAATATCACATTTGTTAGTGATGAAAATCACAGGTGAAATAATTGTGAAAGACTGTAACTGCCCTACCAACCTATCACTAATTTGAATTCCTGCATTCGGACGCATTCCCTGCAGAATAAATGGCATTTCAGGGTAGATATTAGCGTCGCTGAATGTGTAGGTAGCATGTTTTATGTCCATAATGTCCATCTATCAACTTTCTTCTATAGAGTAGCTAAGTTGCCAAGCTAGAGGGACCGTCGAAAGGGCGAGGAAAGTCGTATCAATCGACATTGCCCGACTGACCTTTAACCCATATCTAGTCGGCTTTTTTATGTAGTCGACAATGTATCTATAGTGAAACAATATCTTACTTGCCAAAATACCGTAAAGCTTTAATAATGGGGATATAACCATCTATCCTATTTCCGTACCTATAAATTTAATATTTACATTGAATCTTCTAATGAGATTTTAATCTGTTTCCTTCGTATGCAGGTATAAAAACCACCACCTCCTCTTTGAATTCGAATTATAAACCTCGTACAGTTGTCAAAAAATAAAAGGCCCGTTTTGACATTTGTCATCGCGACGTAACTAGTGAAGTAACCATACGACTCGGTAATAATCAAATCGATCAAATTGGCCGATACCGAACTTGAACCGATTTATCGTGTGTATCGAGATACTTACGATAAATCGGTTCATGTTCGGTATCGGTTCAATTTGATCGATTTGATTATGAATTGTAAAGTGCATTGGATTAAAGTTCTGATTATAAAATTTAACTAAAACTTTAATACTGTAGGTATTTTGAAATGATACTCGTACAATGGTACGAAAGGTCAATCTGTCTTTAATTTAATATTTTTAGTTACAATAACATTCACTCAATCACAAAAAATAACAAGAAAAGCGAAAGTGATTGAATCTTCATTCAATCATTTTCTTCGGATGATGAGCCAAAATCGTCAGTTGAGCTATCGTCACCTGTAAATATAATTATTTCATTTCCAATTCTATTACCAATATTGACGTCTCTGTCAAAACCTTCCTTTATTATTTTTCGTGTTTTTCTACCACTTTTGCCCAGTCTTCTTCAGTAATTTTGTCACAAGCTTCTTTCAGCAATGTCATCATTTTCTTAGTGGAGAATGGCGGCTATGTATTGTGGCGAGCTGCGTATGCTGCGTTGTGCCTTTGACTTGAGCCCAGATCAACTCACTAGCATTGTACTGACAATGGTACGGCGGCGTTCTTATCACTTTGTATCCATGATGAATTGCTAATTCATCAATTTTATATTTTAGTTTCGCAGCTTTCTTTTCTTTTACCAGTTCCAGCAATTCAGCTTTCAACAATTTCATGTCAGCTTCAACGCCTTGTCTTTGTAGCCATGCCACTAAATCAGCCTTTTTGTTTGCTTTATCCATTTGAACTGAATGGTAAGATTCATTGTCCATAATGATTATTTGTTAACAAGTTAGTAAAACACTCTGTGAATTTATTTGCGTCCATTTCTTCGTGATTATCTTTTGTACTTTTAGACTCGAATGCGAGTAAGGCATCATTCACAAAACTTCTCCCGGCTGATCAGGCGTGGCAGATTATTAGGTGTCCTCCTTTTCCCATTGGCACTTTTGAGCAAGATGCCTTGGTATCGTCCGTCCACGACTGCGGGATGGTATAATTCGAGTTCAGCCAAGTCTGATCGATAAAATATGACATTGTCCCAATTTGTGATTTTGTTCATCGCCCTCAAAAATCAAATCAAATTCCTCTGTGCAAAATTAAATCATATCGTTCCATCATAATTTTCCTCTTGTCGGTTTTCTTGTATTTGAATCCAATTTGCTTCATAATTGTTATTAAACACGGGAAACTGCCACTAAACAGGCCACACTCTCGTAGTGATATCAGCAATTTACTCACAGTTGGGTATTCATTTCTTGTGTAATAAGCATACACGTGGTTTCGAATAGCTACTGCGTCAAATGTGTCAATACATGTTACAAGCCTGCTTTTCTTCCTCATTTTAGGCGTACGTAATACATTTTCTTCAGTACCAGAAGGCCCATACTTTTTCTTAAAGATAACCATCTTTAAAAAAACGTATGGGCCTTACGGAATAGTTTTTTGCCGATTCCAAGTGCTTCTGCGACGCAATCTTGTACTTGCGTGGCAATAAAGGTCCACCATTAACTGATTCGCGTTCGAAATATTCGGTTAACTTCACAACCAATTCGCGTGACTGGCTGTTGATTGTACGTCCTCTTTTCGACATGTTGAAACTGTTCGTACGATATAACAACAAACACCAAAATCGAGTCCAAATCTTCTTAAAATCATCTTTAAATCAATGTCCAAAATAGAAGAGGTCAACAAGTAAACAGAGATAGTCCAAAAGCAAAGCCGAGTCGACAAAAAAATATCAAACATAAACGATCGCACAATCAACTTCACAAGATGGCGAACAAAAGACTGCGCTGTGCGCACGTGGACGCTAAGTCACGTGCTGCTTGGTCAGAGACAAGCCATTCTATAGAAACCAGTATCGCCAATTCAAAATTTTATTTACGGCATTGAGCGCTCATTCATTCAAGCTCATTCTTTTCAGTAAAGATCACTACACAATATTTAATTATTAATAAAATCGAATGAAGCTGGTGAATTGCAGTAATTAATTGGTTACAACACTAGTATTTAAAAAAAAAAAGACTGAGAACGTAACTGTTTTGAGACGTTTCGTAATAATTAGAAAAGTAATTAATAAAGTAAGCGCAAAAAGAATACTCGCAATATATTCCATAATATTATTTAACGCGCCAAAAAAAGTATGTATTTTTTTAAAACACTTTATGTAATTAATTATTATTTTGTTGTTTCTTTCAGATTCGTTCTAAGTTACATTCTAGGGTCTTTCTCAAATGTCAAAACGGGCCTTTTATTTTTTGAGGAGTTCTGCTGGAATGTTGCCATACAAGAAGATCTAGGTCTAAAGCTTCCACCCTAGCCTAGGACTCGGGAGAGAAGAGAAGGGTAGAAGGCTAAACACTATCAGTGGTTAAAGCTAAAAAAAGTTAACTGCCACCACAGAGAATACAGACGAATCTGTGGCCGCTACTAGAGGAAGCATTAACACTTTCCATATACATCAACCGTGTCACCGTTTTCTCGAACTTCAAGATAAATGGTGTATTGTATTGAAACTGAGCGTATTGCTGGTGTATTGTATATCCGTGGATGTCGGCGTCACGTATATTATTAGTAGGTACCTTCGTGCTAGATACTGCCGTCTCTAAAGATTGCCGGCGCGGTGATTCTGTGCGCTGTTACTGTCGCGCTCGGTCGAAGTCGGAAAAGTCAAAGTCTGGCAGTTAAAAGTATTACAAAATGGGAGCATTTTAATTTTGTTGACAAGATTTGCTGGTCAGTTAAAGTAAAGCGTCTCTGAGTGCGGCAGTTTTCAATCTGTTCCTCAAAATGACTTACCTTCATCGGGGTAAAGTGGCGATATGACGTGCTCCACGGAAGTGCCCGCTTTATAATAATTATATTTGCTGGGCCCCGGCTGCGGCTCGTCGTGGGACGCAGCGCTGCAATTGCCAATTAAATATAATTTTTTCCAGTTTATTCTTTCCATTTTGGTACTAGAAATTTACTACTTAGACCCCAGTATAACATCTGCAAAATTTGTTCACTCTTTACTTTATACATATATACATGTATTTAATGTAAGAAACGGTAGAACGAAATTCGCCTACCTATATTTCTTTATAGTTCAAAGCCCAAAACCCGCCAATAAAAAAAGCTATGGTTTGTCACGTTACCTATTATGAACAAACAAATGTTATCATTTGTATTCCTAATACCTAAATTAAATTAATAAACGACATAATTGTCATTAAAGTAAATACGTGTCATACTTACCTCGTTGATTGTTGGAAGCTGGACAGTCTTGAATTTCTGGAGCTGCCACCGGTCGAATTTCGCTTCATTGGGTACCGAAGACCATGTAGGAACGGCCGACCTCCATGGCTCGTGGATAACTCCCCTTCAGAACCATAATGATAATCAGTGACGTCATTAAAACCTCTATACTACACCCGGCTGTTGACATGGCACAAAGAATTCAAGAAAAGAAAATAGGCTATGTGGTTATGTAGCGCTTCGTCTCAGTTATGTCTAAATATCCATAGCCCCTTTATATACACATATGCTCAGATTATATAGAACAAAGGCAGATAGACCGCGCGGAACACCGACAGTGTGGCCAAAAAGCAAATACTAATTCAAAAGCGAATACAATCTCCAGTCAGTACGACACGAAACGCTGCATCGTTAGTACGTCACAATATTTTTGAGAATAATGCCGTCTTGTGTTTTTAAACATTGCAAAAACTGTTCCCCAAAAACAAAAGAAAGAAGGTGGAGTATCTTTTCATAAATATAATATTGATTATTTGTCTATTTGGATATTATTTTACGTATTTATTGTTAGTGATATCTTGAAACACAAAGGTGTTGCTAGTTTACATTGTAACATGTACCCTATAAGTTAGGAAATACGCCCGCTGTAAGGGTGCGTTCCCACTGACGCCGTGCTGGTTGGAGCGGAGCGAAGAAGAGCAGTGAAAAGTGTTTACACTGAAGCGAAGCGGAGCGGAGTGGAGATTTCGAGCACTGTTATTGATCGCCCTGCTCGACTCCATTCAGTCCTGCTCGGGGCCGCCTGTTTGTATAATATTAGGCAGTGTCAGGATAACATCACGAGAGGACTGCCAAAAAACTAATATTATATTAATATAATATAATAATAATATAATATTATATTATATTTTATTTGTATGTCCGCTTAGCTCCCCTGCGCTCACGTACACTGATTACAGTGACGCGGAGTGGATATTTCGAGCACTGTGATTGGACCAATTCACGATCCGCTCCTCTTCACTCCACCTAGCTCCGCGTCAGTGGAGACACACACACCATGCGAGCCGTAGCAGCCGAGGCTGCGGAGACGAGCACGTAGCGCCGGAGAAGATGCGATTCTCAACGTGTTTTGTATGGAATTTTTCACTTTTTGTATGGAAAATATGAAAAATCATTACCTACATGTAGAGTTTTAGGGGTCGAAATTTTCATTATTTTTGCGATAGGATACACCATATACTAGATATAAGCAACAGAAAAGAAAAAATATACAGTACTGAGTTCATGACTGACAACTAATTTTATTCCACACCTTTTTAATCGTCTAAAAATTGTCTATTTTAGTTTGACAATCTAAATTTTAGGTGAAAACGTCAAATTCAGAATAGCAAAATTGCCATTTTCACTGAACTAATTATCATAATGCAATTTAGTGCTGTAAAACTTAATATAGTTAAGTTGTATCACTTTGGTCAATTTCAGAATGGGAAAACGTCGTTTGACAGGAATAAACTAAATTTTAGTGGTTTAAGTCTAGTTTAGAGGCATTTGTGACAAGAGAATCAGCACCAATATGTATGTGAATATTAGAAGATGCGCCGAGCCATTTTGGTAAGCTTTCGTTTTTAACACGCTTTTATTAGGTCGACCAGTATGTAACTACGACTATGTAATGGAATCTAAGGTTAAGGTAACCAATTTAACCATCTTCCAAGGATCGTAGCGTCATGAAAATTGACAGCTGTATGTAGTTCTGATGACAATACAATAATATGGTACTGTCGAACTGATCTGATGATGGAGCCGGAAAATATGAACTGGAACTCCATGATGGAACATCGTAGCATAGCTGTGTTTGGACTTGTTAGAAAAGTCTTGTAATGAACTTTGACCAAGATTAGGTTTCAAGGTCTGATGATGAAGCCGGAAGATAGGCACTGGCATTTCATGATGGAATATCGTATCATAGCCGCGTGTTGGACTTGTTAGAAAGGTCTTGTAATGAACTTTGACCACGATTAAGTTTCAAGGTCTGACGATGAAGCCGGAAGACAGGAACTGACATTCCATGATGGAATATAATATCATAGTCGTGTTTACACTTGTGAGAAAGGTCACGTAATGGACTTTGAACACGATCAGATTTCAAGGTTGTAATAAAACACCATGCAATACAGACGCACTGGCGGAGATGGAGAGGATGCGGGCTCATTCGCCTACTTGAAATAAATGTATAAATGTTAAAAATATTTCGTTATCAAAGACTAAAAAATATAAAATAAATTAATAGTTTAAAAAACACTAGAAAAACACGCTTTTATAAATGCACGTAAAAACCAAAAATAAATTATGGATCGTTCAAGTTGTCTCTATTTCTGGGCTGAAGTGTAAACTTTTAACTATAACATTTGATTGTAAAAGCGTGGGGCGCTGGAACAGGAAATTCGGCGTGCAAAAGAATCGGCACCAGTGACGATAAAATGTAAATCGTAAAGTGTCAAATTAAATCAGCTAGCGAAACTCCGCAGACGTGATGGGAATTGATATCTAAACGCGACCTAAAATAAAAAATAAAAGATTTGATGATTGTTTTGTTTTACCGTCTTCAGATATGTGTCTGCAACCCACGACGTATGCAAATTACACACAAAAAAAAAACTGTTTTTAGGGTTCCGTACCTCAAAAGGAAAAAAAAACGGTACCCTTATAGGATTACTCGCGTGTCCGTCTGTCCGTCCGTCACGGCCAACTTGCTCCGGAATCTAATGGACCGATTAAGTTGAAATTTTGTACACTTATGAAATTCTGTGACCCAAACACGGACGTGTAACGTAAATAAATGAATTTTGAATATGGGGGTCAATTTTGGAGAGCAAATAAGAAATTAAAAAAAAGTTTTGCAAACTGTACTGTGTGACATATCAAATGAAATTAAATAAATATATATAAAAATATATATGACCCTCACAGTAAGCCCTTACTGTGCGGGTCATAAATATATCTTTTTAATAATTTTAAAATAAATTAATTTAAAGTTATTTAAGAAAATAGACGAAAATTGACCATTCCCCTTATCGCCGAAACCACTTAGCCTACAATTTTGAAAAAAAATACAGAAAATAGTTGTATACCTATAGATTGCAGAAAAGCTTATAAGATGTCTATGGTCTTAAAATAACATGGCAAATCTCTCAATATTGTGCGTGTACATTTGCAGTTGTAATGTATGGGAGAACATGTTTGTCAACTACAATCAGTGGTCTCGAACGTCACAAGGCCAAATCGGTAGAGTTGCCTACAAATATAGTAGATAGATTCGTACCCAAAATAGGTAGGTAAAAAAAAAATATCCCAAACATTACCTATCCCATATCGTTCTACCGATATGGTCTATTTTTTGGGATAATTTTTTGGTAGAACCTACCGAAAAATCGGTAGGTTCGACACCATTGACTACAATGTTGTTTGTTCTTGGGATAAATTCATCCCAACTACACACAACGTGTCGGACTCCGCACAATGAAGTGTTCATTGTGCGGAGTCCGACACGCACTTGGCCGGTTTTTTAAACTGATATTTCGACTACACTGCTGGTGATGACCCCAAAAAAAACATGTAATTAAATTTATTTTTGCTTTATCATGTTTAGATATCGGTAGCTATCCCGTCTGCGGAGTTTCGATAGCTAATGGGTCGTCCGGAGCAAAGTTGCGCGTATTTCAAATTGAATAAAAATAAATATGTTCAGTGTTTTATTTGTTTATATAATGCATGTATTACTAGTACTCGTTATCTACTCCTATAACACGCTGCCACCGTTCTGGCAGTTTCCTGATTGCCAGATACTTGCTGTTCGTTACCCATCCTGATTGCATAATCGATTAGGATGTGACACTCCACTTAATGCTCTCTTCAGTTGATGAAAACAACCAAAATCACAGGGACTCTGATCCGGAGAGTAGAGGGGTTGCCACCAACGTTTCACTCGATGCTCCTCAACCCAACTGTTCACAGCCCCACTACGATGACCAGAAGCCATAACAGGTGTTTTCTATTCTTGTGCCAATTTAACCACAAATTGTTCAAGAATTGGAGATATCTGGTCGAGTCCATTTTTTCAGCAAATATCATTGAAGTCCAACGCCAGTACCAATAGATACTTTGGCCCGTATTTCTCTGCTCGAGTCACACTAGCCGGTCTTTCTCCAGGTCCATTCTTTCACTTGATCCTTTTCCGATGGCTGGTAAAGATTTATGCATGTTTCCTCAATAGCAACGGTGTGCTGCAACCGACTTTTCTGTTGATTATAGTATTCTACATTATTAGTACAATATACTACGCGTGTTTCCTTTTGGGTCGGGTCAAGTTCATGAGCTGTACTCACTTGGCGTTAATTTTTTTCATATTAAGGTTTTTTGTGTATAATTTCATACAGACTTGACTTTGGAATTCCCAAATCAGCCGACAGTGAGGTGAGAGACCATGAACGCGTCTGACTGAATGCTAAACGAATTGCATCAATCCGATCCAGCAAGATCTCCTGTGAAGGTCGGCCACCACCTCAATGCTCTTCAACATCGCCATTGCCTTCGTTGAAGCGTTTGAACCAGAACTGCACCGTCCGCTTTCTAAGGGCATTACAGCCCATAATATTCTCTAACTGACGCTGAGCTTCGGCAGCACTGAGATTTTGTAGAAATAAAAATTTAAAAAACACGCGTTGTTCACGATCACTTATTGAATTTTTTATATCTTTTTTGAACTAGAAGCCATAATGAACAGTGTATAACTGCGCAGAATAGAACATATAATAAGCTATTGAAACCTACTCGAGGTATTAATAGTTTTTACTAACAAGTCTTTACATTCCCAGACCTTGGGAAGCTTTTTCTGTAATAGATTTAATACTAATTATATGTTATGGAACCAAAAATTAACCATAAAATTGGTAAATAATTAAAAAAATATTTTTATTTAAAGAAAATTTTCTAGTCACAACTGGTCAGGAAGTTACTAGATTGTGTCGACATATGTCGACGTGAAACCAGAATTAGTTATAAAGTAACCGAATTCACAAAATGGTTTATTGTTTCCAGCGATTCTCAAACGTTCAGACTCGCAGGTCTTAGATCAAAATGTTTTCTATATTCTAACTAAAGAGGGCTCGTCCCACCTTATTTCAAAGAGACTATCCTGTTTTGGCCAAGGACGAGAAAAAACAGCTAAATTGGTTGCGAAGTTGAATTTGGTATCTTATATTTATAGAATGTATTACGCTGTCAGAATCAGATGATTCGTAGCCAAGTGTATCTGCGTCACATTCTTCAGCTTCTATTACGAAACTGCTGGTATTCAGCCTCTCACTGACATCACATATATTAAGAGAGGTCACAACTGCATCTAATTGCAAGTTTGACACTTCGGAACTTGATCCACCGGCACCAGGCATTTCGGAACTCATTTCATGATTTTTAAAAGATGAATACGATGTATTTGGTGTGTGGCCTGGACGGTATTGATTCTGAATTTTAATGCTGAACTAAACATAAGTTTTCACCAAAATTTAATTTCAAACAATTTAATTTTAAAACAAATTATTAAATGCTTGTGTACGTGCGCTCTATTAATTGGCTTCTATTATTTTTGTATAATGATTATAATATTATGATCATTAGACAAGCATACCTCTAGGAAAAGACCTATTTTTGATCATAGAGGCTGCGATTAAAAATATCTTTCAGATGGATAACCACTCAGTTTAGCACTTTCTTACATAAAAAAAATGGAAATAGTTAATTTTAATAAAATTTCAGGTAAACAAAAGATTTCGTATATCAAATAGAATTTAATACTGAATAAATTTCAATTCTGTTAATTATCTGAAAAATTATGTACTTGGAGATAGATTTTGTGAAACCAATAATTTGTTTACCTTTCTGTAGGAAGTTGATATGAGACGGCATCGTTTCGGTTTTTTACTCATTTTCAACTGCAATCGTTTGATCACTTGTCGAAACAGTTAAATAATAAATAATAATATCCTTCATTTTCACACACGGTCATCTGATCCCAAACTAAGCAGAGCTTGTACTATAGAAACCAGATAACTGATAAAGTACCATATACTACTTTTATTTCTAAATACATACTTATATAGATAATTACACCCAGACTCATGACAAACAGACATGTTCATGCACACAAATGTTTGTCCTAGATGGGAATCGAACCCACGACCTGCGGCATGATAGGTGGTATCTTAACCAACCACGCCATCTGGCCTCTCGTTGAATGTCGTCTGTACTGGAATGTAGAGTTTGAGAAACAGTGTCTTATGATGACTTTTTTATTCACATTTTAGCAATATATTGTTCAGTAACAATGACGTAACAGTACGATACCTCGTGTAAATATAAATTTTAAGTTATTATTCTAGTAACATGGTGACCACTCCGCTACTACACTTTTTTACTCGATTGTACGAATGTTACAAACTGAACACTAAGTGTTTAAAAATAAGTCTACACAAATGATTACGTAACGTGTGAATATAGTTACTAAAATGATTTCCGGTCAAATTGTGTGCAAACTATTACCACACATAGAGACCAAACCCCGCACAGTCACCATGTTTCGTAGCAGTTACGAAACTGCGACGACTTATAATAAAATTGCTTTGAAGGTTCTGTGACCGAAAAGTGCTGTATGGGTTGTTTACATTGTACTACACAGGTTAAATTACAATTACATGGAGGCGCATTGATAAATTTCAAAGTATTTAAACAAATTACATGATGTACTTCTTTTCCTATTTATATTTGAACAATAAAAACCAATATAGAAATAAAAACTTAAAACGTTGACAAAACAGTGATGGCTGATGTTTTCTTCTAATTATTTTATTTTTTTTATTTTGAACCTTCACGTCGCAGAACAAAAAGCGAACGATCGAATGATTTCTGAGAAGTGGTTGCAGCCTAAGAACAATGTTACCTACCACCTTTGATTGTTACCACGCAGCAACGTAACTTTAAAACCAAATGTTACTGTGTCGACAGTTCCCCATTTTTAGTCGTAGCGACGGAACTAAGTAGACTCACCGACCGAAAAATGTTTCTAAAACAAATCAGTGTCGACGCAATAGTTTCAAATTGTTTCGTTACGGCTACCAAAAAACGATTATATAACGTTATACCACCTATCATGCTGCAGGTCGTGGATTCGATTCCCATCCAGGACAAATATTTGTGTGCATGAACATGTCTGTTTGTCCTGAGTCTGGGTGTAATTATCTATATAAATATGTATTTTTTATTTATTTTATTTATTTACTTATTTTAGTACATGGAGGACTTACAGCTAATAAAAACAAATACAAAAAGGATACCATAGACACCCGAAAGCCAATTACAAGTCCTCACGTATAGACTTATAATAATAATTTACAGTGTGAGCACAAAAAAACACATCGCCTAAATTTAAGTAATACACTTAAAATACTTAATGCGCAATAATTTGACTAATATAATAGAGAAATTAATAAAATAACAAAATCAAACAATATTACCTACCGCTACTTGAAAAATTTGAGGCTTAAACACCTTCTGGCCGAATTCACACTAATTGAAAATGGATCAAAATCGTGTTCCTTGCAAATATCATTGAAACTTTTGCTTGCGCGCACAATGTAGCTGTTCTGTCTATAATTCGAAGATGTATGAGGTACACGTATGGGTGGATTAAAACGAAGTGCTTTCCTTGGCACATTAAAATAAAATTTTGACAATAACTCGGGGTTATCAATTTTGTTATTGAAGATTTTCAACAAAAATAAACAATCTGCAATATTACGTCGATCTATCAGTGGTAGCAAATGATACTTCTTACAAAGTCCAAGATAATCGGTTGAATGATATGGAATCATTTGGTGAAAGCAAAGATATTTTATGAAGCGTTTTTGGATGTTTTCTATGCGGTCAATGTATTTATGATAACGAGGATTCCATATCTGAGACGCATACTCTAGCTGACTTCTTACAAAAGTGCAATACAATATTTTTTGTGTTTTAGCATCAGTAAAACACTTAGAGAGACGTATTTACAAACAAAAGTAGTGTATGTAGTTTATCAGTTATCTGGTTTCCATAGTACAAGCTCTGCTTAGTTTGGGATCAGATGACCATGTGTGAATAATGTCCTACGATATTATTATTTGTTTTATTATTTATTTATATATATGGGAAGTCCAACACGGCCGGCATGCCTGTTACGACATGTTCATAACGACGCGCAAGTTTGCTCCGGACGACCTAATAATTTAATTGGACCCTCTATACACATACACCTAAACACAACTTTATCATGGGCCGATATCCCGATATAGTTCCGTCTTTTTAAAATAAACAAAATGTTCTGTTTTGTAATCTGAAATCAATAAATTCCCAAAGTAGGTTATGTATAACAATGTAAGTATACTTACGTAACTCTTCTCTGCATTCTTCTGAGACAGTAAATTATTTATTATTTATTTAATATAATTAAATATTATGGGTAATTTTCATTATCCTGCAACCGTACACGCACACAAGAGGCACGTGTTCTTATAGTGCTGTTACGCACACAAGTCAACAAATCTGCCTCACTTTAATGTTCGTCGCGGTCTACGTATTTGCCTTTGTTCTATAATCTGAGCATACTTGTATATATATATATATAGGTACGCCTAATAAGCGGCCGCGTACTGTTATTGATCATCGAATAGTCATTTTAAAAGTTACAAGTGATACGATTATGATTCAGATTCTAAATCGGATACGCAATCGCTTTGGGCATAGGCCTTTAAACAGATTTTGTCCCAAAACGCTTCTATTGTAAGTTCATTGACATTGTTTTTGTTTGATGCATCATAACAATTTCTTCAGAATCCAAGGGAGTTCTACGGAGGTACTTTTTGCAAAAGGAGGTCTAAAATCAATATGTTTTTGGGCAACTTACCCTCGAATGAATCAGTGTTCATCGACGCTTGTGAAAAATTGTCATACTCAGTGGATACTCCCATGCTTCGGTGTAGCATTGCAGCCACGCGCTCGCGCGCTTCACGGTCGATGTTTAGTTCATCGGAACTTTGCTTTGCACCCTGAAATAAACATTATCACCTTTACTAATACTCCTCAAAAATCTTACAACTTGAAGTGAAATTAATGTATATTCTTGGACACAATCCTCGGGACTCTCTCGGTAGTCCTCTGAACTCAAGTCGGGTGAAGCGAAGAAAACTTGATCAGGTGAGGTTTCACAGACACTTCCGTATTGAGCTGGTGCTGCAAACCTTGGCCTATCGTGCATCTTATCCTCCATGCTCTAACACTTTCACTCTAATCCTTTCTACCCGACTAATTGATGAAAACTTATACGTGTGGCTGAAGAATGGGCTGATAAAATATGGTACGTGCCATCGACACAATAAAAAAAGAAGAATGCGATACATTTTCAGGGTGATTTTGAATTCTTTGGCGTTCTCTCAAGGGGTGAAAGCATTCATGACTATCTTCAACTCTTATCATGGAATTAGCTCTAAAATAATGAATTTACTTACCGGCCTGGACGCGCTCAGTATGCTGAGGCCGTAGTCGGAGGACGAATCAAAGTCCATCTCCGTCAGATCCCGAGATGGGTTCCTAGTGAACCACACCGCCAGTTCATAAGTTAATCGGGCTTCGCGTAGTTTATTTTCCCAACTCTGGAAATTTATAACTCATTATATTATTATACGTATTATGAAAACAATAACGTGATACTTGAATTATAAATCTCCCACCTTTAGCGTGCCTTGTGCATTAGGATCCTTTGATGATTCCGACAAACTGAACGCGACGAGTGATGAGCCAACATCATCCGTGGCCACGAACACTAAGGATCCGTATTCCTTTGGATTACGTGCGCTGATTTTCGGGTATATTACAAGCCTTTCAATGTAGAACTTGGGCCTGTAAAGCAAACAATTTATACGTAATTCGCAGAGCAAACAACACCGCTATGAATTTAATTCGCTCAAAAGTTAGGTATTTACCTTATTAGTTTGTACGGATAAAAGCTGCCCTTAGAGAGCTTCTTGCAAATGAGCAGCATGTCAGTGAGTAGGTATACGCGTACTTCCATCTGTGGAAAATCTGTATTTTTAGAAAGCATTTTTCGTCTTCAGGATCACTTTACCATTCGTTCGGGCGCGAGAATGTATACGTGACGCAGATGCCGGCATCAGCGCTACCTTGGTGTCGCTCACTGGTGGATGCAATACAATGTATGCAATAGTTAAAGCTGACTTGAAAGTGGCGTTGACCGCATCTGCGTGACGTTAGCACAGCAATCATCTAACTAAGATAAAGCTAACTTCGGAGTTGTGTGAGATCATCCACATTACAATGAGGAAAGAAGGAAAATACGTCATATTAGTTTCACTAAAGAAGTGAGCGCAAATAGCATTCGCGTGGTAAAATATATTATAACACATAATTCGCACCCGTGCAATATGAAGATCGTAATGCATAAATTTATTGAATAATAATATTATTTCATTGCTTATGGCTACTCGCTCATAAAAGTGTGAGTTTGCGACACAAAGCTATTTTTTTTATATCTTTTTTTTTAAATTTTTAATATCTGGCAAATAAAACACTTTTGAACTTGAATGTTTATGACTGTATTAATAGCTATTTTAATAATAATAACGGATGCATCCGAAAATGATTACGCAAAGCACGAAAAGAAAGATTAATTTTACTAGTGATCCCTTGATTTTTTATAAATGCTGTACTTAATTTTAAAGTATTTTATATAAGTAATCGTAATAGAGATCACTGTTAAAATTATCATTAATTTCTAGTCTTGCCTCCTTAATGTTGTCCTTATAGCGCAAGTCCCCTTGATATATTAGCGTCCTGCTATGATTCGGAGAGCAGTTTACCATAGGCGCTCTAAGATTTAACTGCGCGTACAAACGAAAGTGTTTATCCAATTCATCGTCTTTAAAATCCTGAAAAAGAAAAAAGCGCTTTTAGGTAACCGCAGACGCAGTGATAGGTGTAATACACATTATTTACCTATTTATTTAAACAGAAAATACTTATTCATCTATTTTTCATCTTTTCATGCGTGTTGACCCGCGGGGGTCGCGCAAATAATTGTGTCTTATTAGTCAAAGCTTGGTAGCTTAAGATACAATGTAGTATATGAAAATGAAAGAAGTAATATCATAATTAATAGCTAGCTATCATTATTGGATCTTTGACAGTCGTTAAGGGTCGTCAGAAGCCCCAAAGTCTGATCACTAGTCTTACCAAGGGGTATCGTGCTACCCAGTATATGGGTTGTGGAGGTGTGATAGTCAGTTGCTCTATGTAAAATAATGATATTCAGCTGCATCCAGTTAGACTGGAAGCCGACCCCAGCATAGTAGGGAATATACTAGGCAGATTTTTCTCCAAAAGTGCCTTTTCACAATGCATTTTATTGAACACGGGTGTTTTAACTTTGCATTCCCGCACTAGTGCGGGAAATTACGCCACAGATACCTAGGAATATACTAGTCACAGATGTGCGATTTTTTTAATCTCAGCAAAGGACCCTAATACTTTTTATGGCTAGAGCCCAGCTTTTTATAGCTAAGTATATAAATTGTAATATTTATGTTTGAATTGTAAGTAAATAAAATATGATAAATACTTTTTTTTTAAATTATAATGCTGTCTAGCGGCTTCGTGTCTGACAGATGCCAATCTGTCACAATTATATGAAAATACTCTCCCGGACATCTGAATCGAGCCACCCTGCAAACTTTTGTCTGCACGCGATATTAGCCCTTATTTATGAGTAATAATAGAGATTTAAGCCGCGTGAATCCACCGTACCACTTGTGTTACGCTTGGCATTCAGATGAAGTCTTTATCTTTTAAAATAATGGTAGTACAAAGAAAAATAAAGTGGTTTTGAATCCAGTCACTCACTAAAATTTCTGTTTGTCATTGTTCCAAATTTGATATTGGAATACCAAAAAATAAGTTTAATTGCAATAAGTCGTCTTTTCGCGTTTCTTAAGGGAAATATTAGCTTGGATTTTTTTAAAGAGAACAATGGTTTACATAGAGAAAACGTTTATGTAGTAACTTGTGTTCCTTCCAAGAACATTTACGACGACGTCATGCGGTTTGGCATATAATTATGTACTTGATATAATTTTTTTATATTTCTTCATATGTTAATACCACTATGACGTGCTGTGGAATGTTCTCATATGCTTCCAAAATGGCAGTTTTCAGCTCCTGCAAAGTTTCTGTAGCTGGTTGGTTAGTTCGAACACACCTCTTCAGCTCATCTCATAAGTGCTCTATTGGTTCCATATCAGGGCTTCTTGCTGGTCATTCTTGTTGTGTGCACCCATGCATTATAATGCATAAAATGAAATCCTGGCCCACAAACTCAGCTTATGGAATCACATGAGCCTCTAAGCATTGATGAATGTATCGATTGCTATTTAGTGGTGGCAACCGTGGTCCCGTCACAACCTCAAAGCCAGTTTTTCCTTCGGTGGAAATTCCGCCCCAGACTGTCCATGTCCCACCATCATAATTCACCTTCTCTGCAATGCAACATTGCTGAAAATGCTCTCCCTGACTGCGGTAGACTTTCATCTGTCCATCATTGCCTTAAAGCATAATCTTGGTTTCCTCAGTAAAAAGAACCTGGCTCCATTGACTTTGACTCCAATGCAAATGTTCGCGTGCAAACTGTAGGCGCGCCATTCTGTGACTTCGTGTCAGTTTGGGACCATTGGCTGGCTTATGAGAAGTCTCTACTAACCGTTCTAGCGCAAACAGTCAGTCCATGAAAGTCTCGAAGATGTTCTTGGACCTGTTCTGAGGTCAGGTGACGATTACGCTGGCTGGTGGTAAAGATAAACTGATCTTGTGCTGTAATGACCTGGTTGCGTGGTCTTCCTGGATGGCGCACGAAGCGGTCAGTCTCCAGGTATCGATGGTAAATACTTTGAACGGCAGAAAGCCTTGTGAATTCAAATTTGGAACAATGGTGATACTGAAACGCTGTCCAGTATGTCGGCTTTAAAACTGATTAAAAACTTTTTCTCTCGACTTTTCATTATTTTGATGTTTTAGGCCTATAAACATAAAAATGCACGGTGGCACGTTTAAAGACTCCAGGAGTGTATTATGTTTCTGAAATTTTATTTCTTCTTCCTTTGCAAGTAAGTTGAAAATCGCCGTTTGATACACGTGAGCATTTGTCTTGTATAACACTCTCGGCTCCATTCCCGCCTATGAGTGCAATGACAAACTTTGCACACTTGCATCAAAATGTACTAGGTATTATAAAATCCATACCTGAATCGTACACCTCGTAAATAATTGTACGAACTATTATGTAATTCTTGTGATAAAATATTTATCCGAATAATGTGGTAGTTTTTTTTTATTTCGTTGACTTACATACTCATAAGGTATGCCCTTTTGATAATTTAATAATAATTAATTATTTCGGATCCTACAAGCAACAACAACCAGGTATAGGGCCTCTAAAGATGCCAACACATAGTTTATGTTGATACTTTTTTAAGTCACTACAGACTAAAAAAATTACAAATAATTTAACATTATTATTATACTTGCGTTTTAATCCATAATTATTTAGGAATCTACCTAACACAAATGACTTTATAATGGAAACGATTAATAAAGCGCCTCTCAACATTGCAAGCTTCTATTGTATTTTTTTAAACCGCGTAGCTAGGTTATTTTTGTTGTGGTTTTATTGATAATTTTAGATACGTGCAATGAAAGTGAGTAGTCAGGGCCGTTTTCGTATGTATAAAAAAAATCCTAACATAAGAATATGAAAAAACAAAATGATAAACTGATGAAATATTAACGCAAATTGAAATTTTGACAGTAGGTAAATTACCTACTTTTTATATCGTGTCTTTGGAAATTCCACCCTCTAGGGGTAAATAACACATGAAGGTTTCTCTGGAACACCATATTTTTTTTAGTGTTTAACGCTTTGAAGGACAATATCGAGACACAATAGAAATTTTATTTATATTACTGTATGGCTAGTCAGAACGCAATTTTTTGATAGGCCTCTTAACGTGAACTATGATGCAATAGAAGAATGCACCAATTCTTTTTTAATTTTGCCTTAAATTGAAAATTTTAATTATTATTTTTTTTTTCAATTTTTTACACAGACGCTATAATCCGGGGAGTCTCGCAAAATAGATAAATGTATCTCATACGTCGACACTTGATAAATGATAGGTGAACCTTAAATAATTTTGCGTTTTTGAGCCATGACGCCTAGCCTTATAATTATAGACTTTATTATTTCGCAAAAATGTGCAGGTGCATTCTTTTTAAATTGTTTCCATATTCGGAATGTAACTAGTTTAGTAGATTATAAATGCAGAACAAACGGACAAATAACTGTCTTGAGACTTACTACATAAAAATGATTATGAAAGGGTTTTATTCGAACTCTTGTCCTGCTTCTCTCATTGCCAATCATGCCGTAATTTTCAAGTACCTAGGTACCTAATTAACTGTTATGATAAGTTATTTTTGAATCTATTTTATGTACCTACCTATAATACATATAATTGATTATACTTCATTTTATATATTTTACTTTAAAGTTAATTGAACGAGTGCATAATCATACAATTAACGTTCCGCGGCAATGTAAATTGAGCCAACATAATTTTCAAACGTTTCAGTGGTCTGTCGACCGTGCCTTTTTGACACCTTTTGTTTGTGGTTTCACATATATGTCAAAAATATGAAATCATGACTTTTGACACACCACTAGAACGTTGTAAATTAAAGCAGCGGCACATAAAGTGCCGCTGGATGGCGTCTGTGACAGCTTACAAAATGATAAATATAAATATCTACAGCTTATCGATTCATTAAATTAGGTACAGTTCCAGCGGTACGACATTATTTCAGCCCGTACAACTATGGCATCTGTTTCTTTATGGCAACCTCACATCTAACAGTCAATATCATAAAAAAAAAAACATGCAAACGCCATAATTAGAAGCTATCATACAGTGTCGTCATTGTAGTGGACTATGGGCCCTGTTTCATTGTTTATCTTTATAACCAATCACATTTTCTAGGGAGTTGCAACTTTTATTATCAATGTATACTTAGTTAAAAAAGAAAATACCTAATGAGTAAATATAATAAATGATAAATGAGTCGGAAACTTACAATATCGTAGGCTTCTACCGAGTTAGCCAGTATTTCCATTTTTTCCAATTCCTCTCGTTGCCGTATCGATCGATTTATGTCTTGAACATAATTTTTGGCACATGTCTCCTGAATAATAAATACACAAACAAGCGTCAATATAATAACCTTTTTCTAACTTTGATATCTGTAATATAACTTTTGGAATTACAATGAATTATAGTTAAATTATAATTCCAGTAAATTGAGTGTAAGCATGGTAGGCAGTCGGCGTACCTCAAATGTTCAGCTCCACATTTAGATAATTATGTAATCGGGGCTGAGGGTTACCTTCTCCAATTTACCAAACGAAAGTTTCGTCTATTTGCAACCCATTGCTGAATTTTAATGCAGAAAATAATGAAGACTTCGAGTAGTACGTCGGATTACAGCCCAGAATTTTAATGCAGAAAATAATGAAAATTACGAGTCGGTCTACAACCCAGAAGTATACTTCTGGGTTGTATTATTACATTATTATTATTATTACATTATTTTCAGCATTATAATGCAGAAAATAATGAAAACTACGAGTCGGTCTACAACCCAGAAGTATAATGCAGAAAATAATGAAGATTACAAGTAGTACGTCTTACTACAACCCAGAATTTTAATGCAGAAAATAATGAAAATTACGAGTAGTACGTCTGTCTACAATCCAGAGTTTTAATGCAGAAAATAATGAAAATAACGAGTAGTACGTCGGTCTACAACCCAGAATTTAATGCAGAAAATAATGAAAATTACGAGTAGTACGTCTGTCTACAATCCAGAGTTTTAATGCAGAAAATAATGAAAACTACGAGTAGTACGTCGGTCTACAACCCAGAATTTTAATGCAGAAAATAATGAAGATTACGGGTACGTACTCACTACCACTTCCACACTAAACTGCGAATCTAACTATTTGTGGTTGAGTAAACACACTCAGTGTAGCTACCTAAATGCTTTTTAAGTATTCTCGCCTATGTGGATTGTTTATTAGTCTAATTACTGTGAAGGCTATCAGTTATTTACTTAATAGTAAAGGCGTAAAGTTTACCATGGCCTGTAAAGAAGTGCGTTCCGGCTCAATGTCTGTGTGATTGATCAAACGGCGCAGGAGCAGACTATACTTCGTCAAGCGCTGCATTGGCTTAACCATGATGTCTGCAAGCTGCAGCCTGAAACAGAACCACTGGTTACTTTCAGGTTCCTTTGACAAGATATTCTGACAAAAGAATGCCGTTTTAACCAGTAGAACTGACCTGTTGCAAGCTTTCTGTCGGTAGCACCAAGTCAGATAACACATAAAATCTGTGTTGTTTGACAATGATCGTAAATAGTCCAAGGCTTTGGTTTGCTCATTTACGTATTTTTCGTAGGGTTGGAACATATCCCGGAAGTACATGAACCCTGGCGCCATTATTTCTGTGTTGAACCTGTGAAACAAGCTTAAGTTTATTCAAGTATATTTTTAATATGTTGGCTGCCATACGTGTATCCTCGTAGTAACTTCTTTATATGCCCATTGTCACCATACAAAATTGTAGGTACGACTAAACAAGTACCCAAATAAATTTCAATTAAACTTCTTTTTCTGATTAAATAATGTGTTTTTTTTTGAGATGCGTTTGCTCTTGACTTTAGTCTAGGTCAGAGGTGACAGAGACAAAGACTGCGATGGAGTGAGCTTACCCAGAAGAAGCACTCTAGCTTTGAAGCGATTCGGGTTGTATGCGTTCGGGAACACAGACGCAGGTAGCGAGTTCCACTCTTTTGCTGTGCGCTTTATAAAGGATGTTGAAAGCGTTTAGTGCGAATTGGTGAAATGGCAACTAGGTAGGATGTTAACTTGCAGTGCGTCTAGATGTTCGATGGTAGAAGGGAGCCGGTGGAATGAGGTTGTGGAGTTCCTGAGCACACTCACCGAAGTACAGTCTATAGAAGACCGACAAGCAGGCAACCTTGCGGCGATGAGCCAAGCTGTGAAGCTTGGCATCCACCAGTTTTACGTCACCAATGAGCCTCTTAGCTCTGCATTCCACTGAGTCAAGTGCAGCAAGTTGATATTTAGATGAGCCATCCCAAAGGTGCAGGATCGAACTTACAGTATCGATTCACTCTGCTTAGGATGCCCAATTTTTGGCCGCAAATTGCGCTTTGTGCTCGATTGTAGCGCCGAAGTGAGACTGGATGTCAACTCCATGCCTAGGAGCTCGAGCCGATCTGTTACAGAAACAGGTATACCCCGAAAATTAGGAGTTTGGTCGAAACGACTCCTTTTAGCGGCGAGAAGACACGCCTGTATTTTGGAGGCATTAAAAGAGACCAGATTGTCATCACCTCATTGGGAAACAAGGCTTAAGGTCAAATCTGTCCGCTGTACCATGGCGAACGTAACGAACTTCATCGCCGCTGGTTTTTGCGCTGGACAATCTCCTCAAAATATCTCTCCGAAAAAGTACTGCCAAACGCGTACCCAGCAATACCATGCTGAAGTAGGTCATTGATGTGCAGCAGGAAAAAAGTTGCAGAGAGAACAGACCAATGAGGAACTCTAGCATCAATAGCCATAAGCTCAGAGGAGCAGCCGTCAACAACCACTCTGATCAATCGTTCACTAAGGAAGTCTGATATCCAGCTACAAAAACCAGCTGGGGTGCCATAAGCAGGAAGCTTGCTGAGAAGACATGCATGCCATACCTTGTCAAAGGCCTTCGAGATATCAAGCGATACAGCAAGTGCTTCGCCGTGTTTCTCGATGGTTTCGCCCCAGTATGTGTGACATTCACGAGAAGATCGCCAGTTGACCGTCCCCGGTGAAAGCCATATTGACGGTCACTGAGGAGATCGTTGTCTTCAAGGTAGGTCAACTTACTGTTCAGTACCCTTTTCATAACCTTGCATAGTATGGAGGTAAAGGCAATCGGACGGTTACGGGCAGGGTTTGCATGGTCGCCCTTTTTGGGCATTGGTTGAACATTAGCTAGCTTCCAAGATTTCAACACCGTTCTTTTTTCTAGAGAGAGGCGGAACAAGCGTGTCAGCACAGGAGACATTTCAGGCGCACACTGCCTCAACACTCTAGCTGGAATACCGCCAGGCCCGCTGGCCTTATTCACATCTAAACTGCACAATACTCTTCGGACCTCTTTTGTATGAACTGCGATCTCCGGCATCGAAGAGTCACAACGAGGTACAGTAGGTGATTGCTTGGAACCAGCATCTAGACGCAAAATACTTACAAAGAGAGATGCAAATAGATCTGCCTTCTCACTTGCACAGTGGGCCAACGACCCCTAAGGTTTTATCGTTGGGGGTAAGGTGGGACGACAAAAATTCGTTTTAGCTGCTTTAGATAGGGACCAGAACTGTTTACTACCCGGAGGGTGTGATGCTAGTTTGGCCCCGATACGTCCGACATGGTCAAAACGTGCCCTCCGTAGAACGCACTTGCAAAACTTGGCGGTAGAATTAAAGGCTCTTTTCCTCGCGCGAACCCTACGCGCTCTTACTTTGCGGTCGCAGGCCCCAGGGCCCTGGGTACCCAGGCTTGGTAGGCAGACTCTTTTACTTCAAATGCCAAAGAATTTAACCCCGTCCTCCTTCCACTGAAACTTTTCTAGAATTCGTTACAAATTGCATAAATCAACTACGAGAATCCTCGTAGGTTGGCAGTCAACGTGTTAAATAATCAAGGATCGTTCTTGTTACTTGATTCTTTTGGAAGGGGTTTAAACCTCACCATGATAAATAAATACAAGATAATTGTATTGTACTTACGGTGCTTGTTTCTCATGAGCATCAGCAATCATTGGGTAGATGGTAGTCTCCCAAAAGTATAAGCTGGCGTTAAGGACATCAGGTATGTTTGTGAAGAGTTTCTCCGTGTCTATGTCCAGCAGCTTCCCGGAGTCCTGAAGTGCGTGTGCGGCGGCAATAAACACCTGTGGAATAACCCAACTGACTTTGAATGTATTGTTCATAGTCCAACAAACAAGGTGGCATTAGCCTTTCCCTAATTTATCTCCATAGGAATAAAAAACCGGCCAAGTACGAGTTGGACTCGCACACGAAGGGTTCTGTACCACCTTATAATATTTAACACTACATTATGAGTATAAAAAACACGTTTCTTGTATGGGGACCCCCTTTAATTTTAACTTTATTATTTTTTTATAGCGGCAGTAGAAATATACAATCGGTGAAAATTTCAACTGTCCTCCTATTACGCTTCTATAGATACAGCCCGCTGACAGACAGACGGAGAGCGGAGGCTTTATAATACGGTTCCGTTTGGCACCTTTTGGGTACGGAACCCTAAAAACGATGTACTCGTTAAGTAAAAAACGAAATACGATTATTTCATTTAAGAAAAATGTTGACGACAAATATACTAGGTCATTCAGGATTTCCGTTTTTGAAATGAGAAATGCTGAAATGTGTAAATAAAATGACCGTAAGGGACCGTATATAATTGCTACCTTATATCTTTTAATTAAGTCTTATTTTTGGAAGAACATAAATCTAATTTCAGATCAATTTGTGGACAATGTTGGTAAGTAACATTATGTAACAGACATTAAAATGATGTGATTTATGTAAAAAAAAAATATTTATGTCTTCTATGGTTAGGTGCACATTAAAAGGTTCAAATAAAGCGGCTGCAATAATTAAAATTTGAAACAAAATACCCATTATAATCGTTTGATAGCCCAAATGAGTTCTGCTAAGTAGGCTCCGGCATTTATTCGGATTAAGTCAAGTTAAGCGACGTTCTCACGATACCAAATTGGTAGCTTACATTTTACTGACCTTAATTAGTTTCTAGTGAACGGCGATTAAAAGTACTTAGCATAAAGTTAACGTTATCTAATTAGATTATGGTTTAGGTTCCACTACAAATGTATGCTAAACGATTAAACGTAGATGCATTTAACTAGAATACCAGCACTGCGGTATTTTATTGACAGGCCAGCTGGCGTGGTTGGTTAAGATACCGCCTATCATGTCGCAGGTCCGTGGGTTCGATTCCCATCCAGGACAAATATTTGTGTGCATGAACATGTCTGTTTGTCCTGAGTCTGTGTGTAATTATCTATATAAGTATGTATTTACAAAAAAAAGTAGTGTATGTAGTATATCAGATAACTATCTGGTTTCCATAGTTTGGGATCAGATGACCGTGTGTGAAATGTCCCAGGATATAATTATTATTATTATTATATCATTATGCTGAGAAAGGAGCCTAGCCTCGCACAGGTCTTCATTGTTTTTGTTTTGTTTTGTCGAAAAAATAAGGTAATTTTGTTTTTAGGGCTCCGTACCTAAATGGTAAAAAGGAACCCTTATGGTGCGACTCAGTCTGTCTGC
The DNA here is from genome assembly GCA_948252095.1 of Dicycla oo. Taxonomy (NCBI): domain Eukaryota; kingdom Metazoa; phylum Arthropoda; class Insecta; order Lepidoptera; family Noctuidae; genus Dicycla; species Dicycla oo. The sequence continues at coordinate 24,268,125 of OX411709.1, forward strand.
CTGTCACAGCTAGATATCTCAAGAAAACAAAAATGTAAATAAAAATACCGTTCCCCCCTTATCTCCGCAGTTTGAATAGAGAAAAATCTGAAATTATTCTGTGTGATAGAAGTTTATGTAAAGATTACAGGAAAAATAAAACGATGTCTGTAAATAGCATTTTTTTTATATATTACTAGCAGCGACCCGCGGTTTCTCCCGCGTAAGTCTCGAACCCGTAAGAATATGGGGTTAAAACGTATCCTATGTGTTAATCCAGGTTATAAACTATCTGTTAACCAAATTTCATGAATATCCATTCAATAGTTTTTGTGTGAAAGAGTAACAAACGTCCATCCATCCTCACAAACTTTTCCATTTATAATATTAAAGTATGATAGTAGTATAGGAAGTAGGATAGTAGCCAGTAGGTAAAGTAGGAAGTAAAAAGTTATGGAACCCTCGGTGCGCGAGTCCGACTCGCCCTTGACCGGTTTTTTCTTTTTGTATTTCCTGCGCGTGTCCCAAATAAAATATTTTTCTTTGTTTATAATTGAACTGTACCCCTAGTTAGGCTGACATTATTACTTTTATAACTTCAATAAATGCCAAAATACTGCCATCAATCGGGCACGAATTCAGACTCCAGGCTGTTATTGGGATGGCCGGAGCACCGCCGCGTCCTCGCAGAGGCGATCGGCGGCGACGATCTCTCACGTCCGGCCCTGGTCCAGGCCATGGTACGGAGCGAGAGTGCATGGGAAGCCGTCACCACCTTCTGCGAAGCAGTAATACTCGCGTAGGAGGAGGCGGAACACGTGAGGGAGTGGCAATCTTTGCGCCCTCACGCCCCTAGTCGCCGCAGGAGACGCCCTGGGCGTCGGGAATAGATAGCCGATTTCCAGCCACCGTAGGCGCGGGCTTGCGGACGGCGAGTAATGGGTAGCTTGCCGTCTGGTAAGGACCATGCCCGGGTAGATGGCGTGGTTTGTTTCACGCGCGCCTCAAAGAGATGTCAGCACTAACTGATGGGTCCGCTAGGGCTGATGCCTGTCAGGGTTGCGGGTTGTTTGAAGAGTTACCGTGGCCCTGGCACAGGCAACTGAAGGAACACGGGTGGGTTTTGGGTTTTAGTCAGTAGTAGTCTGATACGCCCTTCCGCTCCGCGCAGAGCGGGAAAAATTATTTGATAATATCCCACCAAAAAAAAAAGGCTGCTGTTGGGAAATTTCTAATGTAAAAATAATAACAGTTGTGACCTGCGGGGCAATTGCGTAACACACTATCAATTGGAATCGGTTTCATTTTGACAGTTCAACAACATTCATTGCGATATTTAAGTTGTCGAGGAGGCAAATTTTTCGAACAGATGAAGCAATGGATTAGCAATTTGCTTCAAAAATGATTCAGATTCCGATTGATAGTGTGTTACGCAATTAGGGTGCTGGTCACAACTCAAACTAGCTCCTCACGCTCAGCAGTCGTGTATTCAACCACTAGATCAACGAGGCAGTTAGCTATTCCCAGATGTTTAACCAAATTATGAACTGGGTACATTAATTATTTAGTTTTTTTTTCGTTTTATCGATGTTGTCTCACTGCTGGGCAAAGGTCTCCCCGATATTTTTAAAAATTTTCTTTATGCTGTGCCTTCACCGTCCATTCGGCTAGGAACGAGTCCAAATCGTCACACCAGTGTTTCTTAGGCCTCACTCGGTGACGACGACGCCCGTCTCCTAGTAGGTACTCACTGTGTGACGATCCTGCACCCTAATTTTGTAACAGGCTATCAATCGGAATCGGTTTCATTTTGACAGTTCAGCAACATTCATTGCGTTATTTACGGTGTTGAGAAGACAAAATATTCAAACATATGAAGTAATGGTTTAGCAATCTGCTTCAAATTGATTCAGATTCTATTATATTATATTAAGTATAGCAATTAGGGTGCTGGCTGATAGATGTGACCCGCCCGGTCGTATTTCAACCTCGCAGGTTTACGTCTATACCTTTCTTGGAGCATATTATAGTATTCTGAATTTGGTCGGCGAGTTTGATTTTTAAGATCTATTTCTGATTTATTAGCAGTAATCGTATAATCGGGCGCTAATATACCTAAACTTCACTTTTATTCCCACGAAATAATAATACGGACATGCCTTTGAGAATCCATTATGTTCGTATAAATTCAATACATTAGTCGATTCGATAACTAATCTGTTAGATAGATAAATCAATTTCCACTACTTGACCACATTGTGCACAATATCATTTTTTATTGACAGGCCAGTTGGCGTGGTTGGTTAAGATACCACCTATCACGCCGCAGGTCGTGGGTTCGATTCCCATCCAGGACAAACATTTGTGTGCATGAACATGTCTGTTTGTTCTGAGTCTGGGTGTAATTATCTATATAAGTATGTATTTACAAAAAAAAAGTAGTATATGTAGTATATCAGTTATCTGGTTTCCATAGTACAAGCTCTGCTTAGTTTGGGACCAGATGACCGTGTGTGAAAATGTCGCAGGATATTATTATATATTCCATTTGTTTTGTTTTACAAAATTGTTCAATCCCGGGAATCCGGGATTACTTATTTATCTATATCCATATTATTCTTTCACGCCCGATTATCCGATCACTGTTTATTAGGCACTAATTAATATTACTTATTATTAGGAGTTCGTCGCTAAGTACGTAATTCTAATATAACAGCCAGTCGATCAATCAGGTTAAGCTACGCTTGCCGTGGTTGGTCTGTGGATGGGTGACCATCCTTACATACTGAGACTCTTCCGTGCCACGGAAACGACGTTAAGCCGTTGGTCCCGGCTGTCATTTGTCGGTTGTCATCTTTGACAGTAGTTACGGGTCTTCAGAAGCCCGAAAGTCTTACAACCAGTCTTAAAAAGTGTTATCGTATTACCCAGTTACTAGATTGTGGAGGTCAGGTAGGCAGTCGCTCCATGTAAAATTACTGTTATTACTAATTAATTTATGATCTTAACGTTACCTAATTTGTAACATAAGCATAAATTGATGTTGTCTTTAACAATAGGTACGAGGAAATATTTCGCCTACCTACATATATATTGTAGGCACTGAGGGTACGCGACTCTATCACACGGATGTTACACAACGGATCGGATTTCTTCGTTAAAAGCCCGAATGTTATTGAGGGAGAGCAACAATGCTGAATTCCTAATCTTACCTGCGTAATACATTACGTTTCAGGATCGCCCAATATCTCATAATGCCTTTGGCAAGCACGCAGTCTATTACCGGAGCGGCCTAATCCTCACGATAGGGATCGTCGATTCCATCCGACAAACTTCAATTTTGGATTGGAAATTCTATTAAGTATTTTTTGCCCAAACGTTTCTGATATTACACGATAAAATATGACTCGCTTGATGTGTTTGGGTTACCGAGTACCGAAGCATTATCCTAGCGTTTGAGTGATTTAAATTTTATAAACAAATGGTTTCTCATCCACATTTAAATTACTTAATTATAGCTTTAAGCTTTTTGAGTAAGCAATAAGAGTAATTATTATGGTGTCACTTTTTAACAAAAGTCTTGAAACACTTAAATATTATTGTGTATTGTAGCAGAACGGTAAAGTAAATAAGAGTTGTTAAGTAACCCTCGCAAATGTAAAGTGAAATACGTCATTATGTGACTGTGGGGTCTGGGGCCGTGTCCTTTATCGCGGCTCGTGAAGGGCACGGAAAAACTAGGGAAGTGATCCACGGTGATCGGTTTCTTAGAGCCCTGCTTCACGATAAATCCAGCACTACAAAATAGTTAATAAAGTGGGGCCATATTATAAACACAACAAACAACCGATATCTTGTTACGATATTGTGGATGTGGAATACGTTTGCAACCTAGTACAGTCACGAGCACGAATATGTATACACTTAGGGAAATTCAAAAGTGATTTTATCGTGGAATAGTGATAGCAATTTAGAGATGCCGACATATTTCATAATTCTTTGTAATCCAAAACGCTGTGTTCGTAACAACATAAAATTATAATCAATACAGTAGAAGAAAATCAGTTTTAAAAGTGGCTAAGTGTATACATATTATTGCTCGTGACTGTACATGCTACGAAATTCAGTCAAGTGACCAACGTGCGACACACAATCACACAATCATGCCTAACAATGCCTATTGTAATATGTCATAAGTCTCATGGTAGACGCTAAGCTTATCCCTGAAATAATCATGTGTGCAGTCATGGATGGAATGGGACAGGATGTTCTAAGAGCGAATGACTTTTTATCCCTCTTATCTCCCTGCTAACTCATGCTTTGAAGTTCCGCTGTTTTGAATGTAAACATTTCTTGAATACGTCGTTGATTAGATGTCCAGCAACGTGAAATTGAAATCAACGTGTAGGCAAAAGCTGGTTCCAAATTCAAATTCACTAATTTTCAGACAGAACACATTACATAACACCACGCCTGTAGTCCCCGAAGGGCTAGGCAGAGGTGCACCCATAGTACACCCACATTTCGCCAGTTATGTTAGGTCCCATGTAATTGGGGGCGAGTCTATTGCCATCAACCGGGCACAAATCTAGACTCTTAACGCTACTGCGAAATTGACCCGGGAATCGAACCCAGGACCACATGGACAGCAGTAGCACCTGCGACCAATAGACCATCGAGGCAGTACGAAACTGATTTAAAAAACAATGATTTAGTTTTATGATAATCTCACTGTGTTATAATTATTTATTCCTGTTGAGTCGATTCCTCCATCATTCATCGATAAAGATATTTTTATAGGCTTCGTGGTCGTGTAACACAGGTTCCCAAAGGTGGTAGTTCGCCCCCAAATGGCAGTTGTCTTTAAGGTATCCAACTTACCGAATAAATCAGTAATTAATCTATATCTATATTTATAAATAAAAATCAATGCGCATCACTTCTGAACGGCCGCACCTATTTGGCTAATTATTTTTTTGTTGTGTTTGTGATTGTCTGGACAAGGTTTATATGAAAGAAAATGTTTGAAAAGTTGCCGGGAAAATTGGAAAATTCGGGAAAACTGAAAGTGCAATTTCTATTGGAATTTAGTATGAATTATTGAAATTTTGAGAGGACAACGTTTATCGGGTCAGCTAGCGAATTATATTTTATTTACTAACATGGATATTTAATCCATGTAAGGTATGCGAATAAGTCCTTATCTCAACTCGAAAATAAATAACTATAGAAGTCCAAGTGGACTTAGCCATAGTTTAAGTAAGCTAAGTCCACATTCTAAATTATTTTAACAAAAACCTCATAAGCGTAGTTACTCAAACGTCTCTGTCTGTTCCCAAAAGTTAATAGAAATTATTTTAAAACATTACAAATTCTTTATCATCTTGGCAACAGAAGAAACAAAATAATTAGAATTAAGAAATTAAATAGCAATTATAAATTTTTAAATTTCTACCAACATCTTTTATTAAATACCGTTTTATTAACTTTTGTTTATATTTCCAATTCAGAAAAAAAAAATTCTTAGAATGGGGCCAACTGAACCAGGGGAGCAAGTCTGTAAAAGTTTGAGAACCTATGACGGACGGGACGTAGAGGATAAGCACCAAACTTTGTTAATTAGGAAAAAATATGGTAATTTTTAAGTTATCAGACCCATCTTAAATATATTTATCCTCTGACATAATTATACCGCCAATATTTCATTAAGGATAAAGAACAGTATTCCTAAAATAATGATACTTTTCCGAATGATACGAGTATCACTGGGTAGGTACCTACTTACGTAATTGAGAAAATCGCTTGAAATTCAATCTTCGTAATACAGCATAAATGTTTATTTTTTATATTAGGTTTGGGAACATTCGTTGGTAATCCTTCGGGGATTTTGATTACCTACGTTCTCGTAGGTAAAACAAACTGAGTAATTTTATCACACATGTGAGATCGCATCGCTTATGTAAACCAATATCGTGAACCGGGTTCCGTAAGGGTAAGTATGGGTAATATCAGCTACATGTCAATGTTTTTGCGTAAACATACTTGAAATTCACACAACTTTATTAACTTTCCTGCACCCTAATTGCACTATCAATCGGAATCGGTTTCATTTTGACAGTTCAACAACATTCATTGCGTTATTTACGTTGTCGAGCAGACAAATTTTTCGAACATATGAAGTAATGGATTAGCAATTTGCTTCAAATGATTCAGATTCCGATTTATAGTGTGTTACGTAATTAGGGTGCTGGACTTAAAACCAACGTTGTTGGATAAACGAATCTTGGAAAATAGTGGACTTTAATTTGAGTTAAGAATTACCTATAATGTAGCATTAGCTATAAGTAAACCGTATTTAGTGTGTCGGGATTTGTAGTTAGGTTAGGTAGTTAGGTTTCCTACTATCATGTCTCTTGTGTTATTATAACGTTGTCACGTGCGATAACATCTTTAAAAGAGACAGTACAGTTCGCGGATACACACATTTCAATGAAACGCATCGTTGTTCCGTGAAAACCATTATTCAAATACTTTCGTGGAACTCGTAATTAAAAAGTTTCAGGGAAGTATTATCATTAGGGTTCCGTACCAAAATGGTAAAAAGGAACCCTTATGGTGCGACTCAGTCTGTCAGTCTGTCCGTCTGTCACCGATGGATATCTCAAGAACTGCTAATGCTATCAACTTGAATTTTGGAATAGTTTTAGATGACGTTTGCCCAACTATTTTGCAAATAAGAAAAAGATAAATATATATTTTTGCAACGTGGACTGAAAGGGGGTCTTAAAAATTGGAAGTGGGGCTACTAGGGCATGTGATACCCATCATACCAAGAGCGCTACTTGCACATTTACAAACATTTTAACTTTTTTTTTTAGGCTGAATACTTTTCGACTTTTGATGAAAAATGTAAAAAAAAACAATACCGTTCCCCCGTTATCTCCGAAGTTTGCATAGAGAAAAATCAGAAATTATTCTATGTGATAGAAGTTTATGTAAAGACTAGCAGCGCCCCGCGGTTTCACCCACGTAAGTCTCGAACCCGTAGGAATATGGGGATAAAAAGTATTATATGAGTTAATCCAGGTTATAAACTATCTGTGTGCCAAATTTCATCAAAATCCGTTGAGTAGTTATTGCCTGAAAGAGTAACAAACATCCCAAACTTTCGCATTTATTGAGTTGGCTAATAAGTAATGAACGACATACAACTATTGTATTGTACTTGTTTTTAATTTGTTTTTAAATTTTGTTTTTAAAACTTGTATTTTATTTGTATTTATTTATTAAATGAATAATTGTTAATCATTAATAATATATTCACCGTCGATTTCTACTACCATTCGCCATCGATCTGGCAAAGAGTGAATGGCGTCCGCATAGAATTTCGTTGGTTTTAAATTGAAGAAGTCATCTATGTATTGTTTCAAGTGTGGTTCATCGTCAAAACTTTTTTCCCGTAAATTATAACTAAGTGATCGGAACAAGCTGATATCAGTTGGTACTAAGTCCGGCGAATATGGAGGGTGGGGTATTATTTCCCAATTAAGCTCCAATAGTTTTAGCCTGGTACTCTTAGCAATATGCGGCCGGGCATTGTCGTGCAGGAAACATATTTTGTCGTGTTGTGGACGTTTGCGATGGATGTCAAGCTTCAGTTTTTCGAGTTGATCACAATATACTGTTGCTGTAATGGTAGTATTAGTAGGAAGGAATTCCCAGCTTATTACTCCATTTATATCCCACCAGACAGAAAGCATTACCTTGCGAGGATGAAGATCACCTTTTGACGTTGGTTTTCCCTATTCTTTACATCCCAGCCACTGGCGCTTGCGTGTGTGATTAACATAGAGAACCCACTTTTCATCTCCAGTGACAAGATTACCTAACCAATTAAATTTGCGGCGGAAAGATAAAAGTTGTACACAATCTCAGCTCGGTAGGTCAGCTGATCTTTACTTAATTGATGGGGTACCCAAACACTATATTTGTAAGTCTTTCCCATACCATGTAAATGATTTTCTATGGTGCCATGAGAGCACTCGAGCTGAACAGCCAAATCGCGTGTAGTTCTTCGAGGATCTTCTTTGATAAATAGTTTTAATTTATCGATATCTATTTCCACGAGGCGCCCAAACCTTGGTTGATCGGTTAAGGAAAAATCGTTATTGTGTAACCGTTGGAACCAGCGCTTTGCTGTTGCTTCGGAGACTGCATCGTGAGCTATCCTTTGATATATATTACGTGTAGCTTCTGCAGCAGAATGCCCAGATTGAAACTCATATAATAAACATTGTCGTACGTGGGTTTTAAGATCACTCATTTCTTTGTGAACTTTAACGCACTAACAGCCAAACTATCAATAACGCGCATGAGCGCGACTCGCTCTTTATATACCCTCTGCTACAGAACGTTCTCGAACCATTCCGAAAATTCTAGAAATTATAAACTAAAACGCTCATTACTTATTAGCCAACCCGGTATAATATTATTAGTAAGATTACAGGAAAAATAAAACGATGTCCCTAAACAGCACATTTTTTTATATATATATATATATATATATATATATATATATATATATATATATATATATATATATATATATATATATATATATGATGGTACGGAACCCTCGGTGCGCGAGTCCGACTCGCTCATGACCGGTTTTTTTTTCATATTTAAAGTTCACGTAGCGCACTCGAAACAATAGCTCCAAATTCAACATTACATTAAAAAAAAGCCCGAAATTGCTGTATCCGAGATATTTTGTCCAATCTACTGGAAAAATATGAAAGAAAACATTGGAATTGGAAAAACCAACGAATGATTTGACGGAAGCCCTCGGGCGGGTGGCTGTCTTTAATCCGACTTGTTTCGAAATAATTGCAATTATTTGCTACTTCTACATAATCAATATGTTATAATAACTTTCGTTGTAACGTATTACTACTGTTTTTTACTACTGTTTTTATTACATTTAGAACGTATTCTAAATGTAATAAAAACAGTAGTAAAGTTCATCCAGGAGTATTTGAGGTAAACCCGAACATAAAACAGAGATGCGGTCAGGAAGTTTCTTTTAAAATATGTCGCGACTGTTAAAGTATGCTCTAAAAGCATTTGATGAAATTGTAAATAAATGTATCGGAAAACGTAACTTTGGATGCCAATTTGTAGTGCCACTTATTGCGTGCTTTGATTTGATTATTTCAATACTTAAACCCAAGATTATAATTTTAAAGCAGCTATAAGATGTTTTTCATTTGAAAATTGAGGTTAATTTAATAACCTGAATTCGCGTCGATGATTTTTCCATTCCGGACTCAAGGTACCCCTGGAAGATACCACTGGGGGGTGCTACGGGAACTTGGATTCGGACCCATGGTACCCCCAGGGCTAATAATACAGTGCTTGGTCTTGTTACTAAAACAAACACTAGTACTTTATATTAAAACGATGTATACCTACCTACTAATATATCGACGCCTGAAAGGCAACATTGACTAAGCCACATTTTGGGCCATGTTAAGTTATTGAGAAAGTTCATAATCTTTAAATGCCTTAAACTGCATTTAAATTTCGTTGGAATCTAGTAGTTATGACTAGGTACTTAATAAGCGATTTTTCTTTTTTGTTTTCAAAAAAAAAAAAAAGAAAAAATTAAAATGCCCTAGTGTAAAGATTGCAGTTATATATTTATCGTTGTACACGTACCTAGTCAGCTCTTCTTGTGGAAGCTGTAAAATTGTTAAGTTTAAAAAGTGTTAATCTACATGTTTCTATTATTTAAAATATGGCGAAAAGCAGTCTTGGGGTACTAAAACAAAGGCTGAAAGAAGAATTGCAGTTTTACCACTTCTTCCATCTGATACCATTCGAGAGGCTTTTGAATATATCAAATCAGAATGTAATGTACGTGGAAAAAATCATAAATTACATAGAAAGATTTTGGCTCAGTGTACATTCACCTGGGATTATGGTATGACGCACGAAGGCACAGGACGAATAACATTTTAGAAGGTTACCACTCCAAATTAAGTAAATAAATTAATCAATAATAATATGGTTTCCGTGATGCGTTTACTAAACGTACCTATTGCAGAATATTCACAATTTGAATGCAATGCCTAAGAAACGGAAACAAGCAGACATCAGTAATGACGATTTAATAGTGCACATTCAATTGCAATTTCTGAATAGAGACATAACATTGGAGGAATTGCGTTAAATGAAATTAGACTATTGAAATTATTTTGTCACTGTTGGCCATCTGTCCCATCACTATTCGATTGGTAGATTCACGGGAACTAGGAAATAGAACCCGTGATACGACTGATACACCGCTTTATGGTTTTGAGGACCTGGGGGTGCGACGGGTCCGAATTCCAGTTCCCGTGGCAGCCCCAAGGGTATCTTTCAGGGGTACCTTGGGTCCGAAATGGATTTTTCAATGACAATTAATTAATGTTATACAAAAAATATTTTTTGAAAAAGCGGTGAGATATAAAGTTGAAACCGTCTTAATACAGATTAAAGTATTGCTAATTCCCTTTAGTGAGTGATGATAGTGTAAGAATTCAACAGGATTCGTTTTCACTTTCGTCAGGTAGTTTTGGTAAAGATTATAGGGATGCTAGCATGCAGCTACTTGTTAAATATAACAATTTCACATTATGTTTTAGATGAAGTATATTAGCTATTATATTGGTATTAGCTTTTGCCCACGGATTCGCTAGCGTGGATTGCGGAAAAATACGTATAAACCTTCCTCTTGAATCACTCTATCTATTGATGAAAACCGCATTAAAATCCGTTCAGTAGTTTTTGAGATCATCGCGAACATACAGACAGACAGACGCGGCGAGGGACTTTTATTTATATTTCGATAGCCTTTCCATAAGACTTGGAAGTAGGTACCTAACAGTAACTCACCTGCACTATGGATAGCAAGTGGCGGATGTAATCGGCCTCCGTACAGATGAGCTCCCGTATAACTGCTTGCCTCGCCTCCTCGCTTGGCGGCAGCTCTGTGGAAAAGAAATTCTTGTTAATTGTTTTCTAAATGTGGACTTGCTAACTGACAGTGTAACGTAAATTTGAAAACCATCTGTCAGCAAGCATGAGGTTTAGATGAAAGTTTAACTTTGCTAGTAAGTACCTATCATTTAAAACTCTGCTAGGCAGCTGAAATGGCAGTATTACTTATGACAAGTTCAATACGACAACAGGCCAACATAAATATTTAAAAAAAAAACCAGCCAAGTGCGTGTCGGACTACGCACAATGAAGGTTTCCGTAGTTGGGATGAATTAATCCCAAGATTATATTTATATCATAGACGTCTTATAGATTTTCTTGTAATCTATAGGTATAGAACTATCTTCTGTATTTTTTCAAAATCTTAAGCTCAGTAGTTTCGGAGATAATGGGGGGAATGGTCAATTTTCGACTATTTTTAACCGACTTTAAAAAAAAAAAGAGGAGGTTATCAAATCGTCGCATATATATATATATATATATATATATATATATATATATATATATATATATATATATATATATATATATATATATTATGTATGAACACTGATTGAAAGGATGTGGTCCCATTGTGACCAAGTCAGAATCTGATGAGGAGATCCCATGGAAATCGAGGGAAACCCTCAAATTTTATAGGCACACCTATAGCAAATTGGTTATTTTTCTATAGTGACTCGTATAATTGCTCTCGGAAAGCACCATTTGGTGAAGTGGAACTGATGATGAAGACCACAGATGGCCATCGAAACTACTTAATAATAAGTATTTTACGGGTTGCGATTCGATAAATTACTTTAATATGGTTGCTCAGCATTTTATGCTCGTCACAATGCATATGATGAAGTTCTCCTGGTTCTTACTAGGAGAACTCTCATCTCGTCTCTACATCAGGAAAAGCAATATACATTAGGCTATTGTATCTTAGACAAATTACAAACTGACCCACTAAAAGTGAAAAATAAAAACGTTTTTACAATAAAAGAAACCACCGACTTCCAAAAAAACACAACAAAGTGAAAAATAACTTTAATTTTTGAAGTCGGTGGCAAAAAACTAAAATGCAAAGACACCGACTTCTGAAATTAAAGTTATTTGTCACTTTGTAGTGTTTTTTTTGGAAGTCGGTGATTTTTTTTTTTGAAAAAAAGCTTTTTCTTAGATAACTTTAAAACCTTTTATTTTAAAATTATAAAAAATGCCCAGTAAGCCCTTTCATTTGATATGACACACGGTACAGTTTGCAAAACTTTTTTTTTAGTCGGGCACATGTCGGACACTTGAGATTTTCAAAAATGTTCACTCCCTCGCGGTGGAGTTATTTAACATTCATCAAAGATAACTAATTAATTAAGATACCCACAGAATTTCGACAAGACAGAATGCCTGAAATCGCCTGAATGTAATTTTGTGAAGGCTTCTCAGATAGGATGAAAAGAGCTCCATGCTTCAATGGATCTGGATTACAAGTCTTTTACTTTTATTTACTACCTGAGATTTTAATACGGATTATCTACTTTCCAAAACCCACTAAGATACGAAGGAAATATAACATTATGAAAATAAATCTGTTTCCCAAATAGCGTCGTTAGTTATTACAGGTAAGTTATATAATTATGTAAGGTAGGTGCATAACAATCTCACGAATAACTTATTATCACAAGAAATAACGAAATACGAATAAGAAATACGTGACCAGAGGGCTCGCTCGTTCTTTGGCCTAAGAGTTAGCATTGCCATTCAACGTGGCAATGCTGCCAGTCTTAAGGGTACGTTTCCGGATGACAGGTAATGTGGAGATGTGGATGAATACTTTGACGCCTAAGTATCCTTTTGTTTTTGTATTTATTTGTAAAGTTAGTTAGTTATTTAATGTAGTACCTAGTGTAAATAGTTAGTTGGTTCAAATATAAGTTATTAGGTATTATTTACAGAAGATTTAATAAGCAGTTGGGGGTCTTTGTAGATTTACTGATTAGCGACTTAAGAAGGCTTTCAGTAGGTTAGACCCAGTAGGCCACTAGGTTAACCCAAAGAATTAGTTTTCACTGAGAAACTTTATATTCATATCAAACTCAAACTCAACTCAAAACATTTATTTCAATTAAACTAATTAAAGGCGCTTTTGAATAAAATTATCAAGGAGTAGGTCAGTCAGAAAGGTAAAGCTAGTTGCTCATTCCAAAGCGTAGTAGGTTTCTATGGAGAAGAACGGGCACGAAACTCCCAGGGCCCGCAGTCTCGACATTCGTAGCGATCGCTTTACGACTGAAATCGTTCGCTAATTCCCAATGGTGTACCTAGATGGTTAAAATTGCTTGACAAGCTCGAAATGATCATTTTCAGTTTCAAACCAGTTGCGACGAGAACCGTTTTGGCAAATACTAGTCATCGTTCTAAGGAAAACGGTTGCGTTTCGTCGTCAAAATAATTGACAGCGACTCACCACTAAAATCACGTGTTTGTCGCAAAGTCTTAACGATTCGAATGTAACGATCTCGACACTAAAGTTCTCGATTGCTGTAGATATTTTACCTAAATATTACGATTTTCGTAATGTGTACGAATATAGCATAGTTAGCGACCAACTTTGAGAGCCCGCTATGTGATTCGGTAGCATCGTAAACTAGGTACTTATCGACTTAGGTTTTGGTTACTAAACAAAAATTATGCGGAACGGGCTCGAAAGTGTCTGTAACTCTGTACCGATGAGGGTTTTAAATTCTCCTATAGGTTCGATGCGAAAGCGTCGCCCCAATATTCACCGCATTAGAGGGAGCCAAATACATTTTAATATCTTTGAAGGGAGCGGATCGTGCTCTTTTCTTATATAAATAAATAACACTTAACCGCAAATCATGTTTTCAAGTTTATTAAATCTCTATTATGACAATTATCTCCTAAGTTCCGGGCGTTCTCAGTAGTTCGGTTATTTAGTCCGGTCACCGGACTGGTGAGACTTTTTCGTCTCAGTAGTTCGTAAATGTAATAACACCAGACTATTGAGCCTGATGACAGTTCGGTATCGATATCGGACCTGCACTAATACCTTAGGATAGACTGAAAGGTCGACATATAATAACATATTTTTTACTTTAAACTTTCACTATTCACTCAGTTCAACATGTTTTCTTCTTCTATGTCGTTCCTTCACTACAGGAGATAGCGACCACATATACTCGTAATATGATGCATCTCCAAGCTATGTAGCCTTCCGAAGTGTGGACCGCATGCTTCATGCTGCTTCCGAGTCCTCAAACAACCTTGAAATGGATAACTTTCTGTAGAATCCCAAGTATCATTACGCAGCTAACTATATTTTAGTGAGAAACTATATGCAGTGAGATCGGCGCTTAAGCCAGAAATGGATTAGCCGAGTAATATAATCTGCTGACGAGTTATTGTTCAACAATGAAACTACCATTCAAAATATTAGTTTCCAATGCCAGGCCATTACGGTCTGGCATTGGAAACTATTATTTTATAGACTCACCTTGACACTTGACAAGTTTGAAGTTTGGCATTAGAATAATAATGTTGCAACGAAGCAAGTTTCTAAGTCCTTAGATATCCAATTAGTTATTTTAATTATATATAATGGTTATTGCTTCTTATGAATTTCCATGAAAAATAATGTTTTCAAGATAAGGTTTACATAGTCACTTTACAATATTCAATATAAACAATTATTTTTATTTAAATCATTTTCTCCAATTTTCCCGCTATTCAAGGAGATTTTGAAGTAGCCAATAATTGTCTTTGAAAACCCCGAAATATGACCATTTGCCTGTCTAGGGACTGTGTTAGGGCTTAGCAACTGAATTGTGTCATAAGCGATCACTGTGTGTAGCGACACGACAGTGATCGCTATATGACACAATTCGGTTGCTGTCTCGACATAGATAGCGATCTATGTCGAAACTGCAGACCCAGGCATTTATTGTTTTTGTCAATTGGTTCCCTTGACTTTTAATGCCTTAGACGGTCTTTATTATTGGCACTATATTAATATCGATTACGTCGTAAAATCCTAAGTCCTCGTTTACGGAGACGCGGAGTGTCGCACGTCGCGTGCGGCGTGGCGGCTCGCGGTGCGTCAGACGTTTTTTTTCAGTTTACAGACAGGCAGTGCAGGCGGCTCGTTTGTGTAGGCGCGTGCAACGCCGCGGGCGACGTCGCGGGTGTCGCTACGTTTTAACTGTGAACGGAGAATTGCAGGAAGCTAGGCAACGCTGCGTGTGCCGCCACGATAAAAATCGAGTGTTACGCGGCGACGCCAACCGCGGGCTCCGCCTGCATTTCAAGCAAATGCGTGTATAATTGTTTCGCCGTAAACGCTCTCATACAACACCATTTGTTTGAATTTAGTGCGGGCCGCGCCGCCCAACGCGACGCGCGACTCCCCGCGTCTCCGGAAACGAGCACTAAGTGGTTAACGATTAAATGTCGGTCGAAAATAAACGCCTTGTAGTGCCTGATAACCTATTTATTTTATATTTGCAAAGTTCATTACCGCGATTACGTTACTGTAAAAATTTACTATCGCGAAGTTCGTTGTTGCAAAAGTTCTTAACTGCGATGTACGTTACTGCGAAAGTTTACCATTGCGACGTATAATATTAGAATACTCGAAAATGGTTAATATTTGCATAGAGGTCAAAAGGAGTCATTTGCTTGCAAATGATGTCTCAATGGATTGCCGACATATTACCAATAACCTTGTATTCATGAACTCATCTAGAAATAAATACAAATTATAAAAATCTTAACCATATTTTTCCATCTGACGTTTTCGTCAATCAAGAAACGAACTCTACATGGAAACTACACACGAATTGTATGTGGTTTCTATGGAGATTTAGTACAATACGATTGCAATGAAATATCATGTTATAAAATTCATAGACAAGAAAGTATTACGTATCGTAACGTAGAGTAAAAGAGATGGGTATAGAATTTCCGTTCATTAATTTTTGATCGAATTACCTATCACGGCAAAGACATTGCAATTCTATTTTGTTTCCTGTGTGTCTCCTCTATTGAACACCAATGTTCCCATCTCGAAAAACTCTAATGCCAGATTAACCACCCCGGTGTTACTTTTGCGGTACAACACGTAATACGAGTTAAAATGTTAATTACTTAACTCCGAGTTTCCAAACTCTACGTTTATACATTTATCTCGACTCAACGTGCAAGTGGACTTACGTATGTTGTAAACTTTGTGGTTTAATACCTATTTTGCTACCATTTCGCTTTTACGACATTTTTTAATTTTTTATCATCTTTTTTATTTATGATGCCGCGGGAACTCTTTGAAAAGATTAACAAAAGTAGATTAAAACCTATTTTCCCCCTATTTTGTTATAAATCACTATAACGCACTGTAGTATATACCTACCTGTATGGATCGGAATGCTGGGCCGTGAAGAAGACGGATGAAATAAATTGCATGCAGCGTGACGAGAATGTTGAGATGGATGTGTGGAGTGACGAAAAAAGTAAGAAATGAGTAGGTATATATTATAAAGGGAAGTTTGAAAGTAAAGTGAATGAGAGCGTGATGGTTGATAGGGGAGAAAGGAAAGACAAAACGTGTTGCGGCGACCCCACGTAACATGGGACAAGGGCAGAAAGATGATGTATATACCTACCTAACATAAATCAATATTCAGTTCTGGGAATTAGGTGCAATATTGAATAGAAGCATAACTTTTAGCTACTTGAATGCCGTAAGTCGTATTTCGTACTTAGTGAATAAACTTGAGTATCGTGTAACAGGCAAACCAACTTTTTGGAGCGCCAAGCTTTAGTTAAGTTTATCGAAGATCCGATACAATGCAAGGCCAGATCTGTCACATCACAACTAAGAACTTAGAGCAGTTAGTTCTATTTGAAGTATTTTAAAGAACGACAAGGACAAACTTACTTAATTTCCTACATGATAAAGATTTTATAAATTCTTGATATAATGTCCCTATTATATACCTATATATACTAGCTGACCCGACAGACGTTGTCCTGTCCAAATTTGATGTATGAGAAAATTAATTTTCTTCATGATTATTTTTCGTGTATTTTTCCAATGTTTACATAGTTATTCTGGTATTCGGGGCGGAGACAAATACAACAAATCAAAAACCATGAAAATCGATCCAGCCGTTCTCGAGTTATATGTGTTCGAACAAACCCGACTTTGTTGTATATATACGTATATGTTGGATCAGCGTCGTCGTGATAACTCATAATGTGGGCACAGATTAGGGATTCGGGCGAGAAAAGAAATTGTTTTGTTATGTTCACTTGATTTTATTCTAATTTACACAACAGTTATTTTAAGTTAACATTAGTACTCGTTATACACACACTTAAATTCACTTCCAATCGCACATACGAAACACAGCACGGTTCCTAGGCTTAGACGTCTTGATCACACACAATTAGACACGATAATCATTTGAATTAACCTCCAATACTACTTTTATACGCTTTAGCTAGGCTCTGTACACGCCAACGAGACGTTAGCGACCGTACTCATGACCGGATGCGACGTATAGATATATATTTTAAGTAGGTAGTATTATAATATTCCAAACGGGGCATCTTGCATAACCCTGGAGTTTTGTTGTCAGGAGCTTTATTTAAAACGCAGATATTAGCCAATGTTGCCAATCATGGCCTTGAGTGGTTAGCTTGCGTGTTCTGTGCTGAGCTCACGCAACGCGTCCTACTTCCAGCCAGTAATAGGAGTCGCCCATCAAAGAGCGCTGTCCAAAATTAGACGCATCCTTAATTTATTATACATCCTAAAACAAAAGGTATTTAAAAAAAAAAAAAAAAAAACGTATACAAAAAGTTATATAATTAAATTATCTTTAAAATGGTTTCGTAAAAATACGCTTGATAGTTTTTGCGTATTCTCAGTTTTTTATCCGCGTTAGACATAACATTAAAAGTTAATTACACTTTGTAATATAAGCATAATCTAAAATATTCACAAATTACGTTATTGGAAAAAACGCTCTAATTTAACATATATTTTTTCCATGCCATTAACACAACTCGTTTAGACGTGATCTTCAGTTTAAAATCCTAAAAAAACGGTTATTCTAGAATGTGCTATAAATAGTGCAGCAGTGACCGTGAATACAAACGGTTGGCCAGATATCCGAAATAAAAGTTCTGAAATAGGCCTTGTCTGACTTCTACGAATTCGTTCCGACCTTTGAAATAATTTCAAAGGTCGGAACGGAATTATTGATGACAAACTGCATTTAGCCAGGTAATTTATAAAACTGGAATAGGTACTCTAATGTCATAGTTAGTCCTTAACCTCAAACGTAAAATTTGTAAATCGTAGAATTTGTAAAAAAATATTAAGCTAAATCCTTATATTATTATTCATTTATTTCAGAATCAACAAATATTCCATACATTGTTAGTAAATCATACTTATAACTATGTTAGTATATTATTATTGAATGTCAAAATTATTAATTATTAATTATTACACTTCCACTATTATACATTGAAAAGGACCCCTCCAGAACCGTGAACGGTATTCCAGTGCCTCACAACCGGACAATCAACCCTTTCCAATATGGTATTCAGAAGGCTGCAGGTGCTGCCCCGCACGCGTCGCATCAGGGAGGCCACTCTTTTCCTTACTATAGCCCTAAAGCAGTCAGTGCTAGCCTTAGCAAACATACCTGATGCACTGCAAAAGCGAGGCAACCCCAACAGCATCCTAAGACCATTATTGTACAAGACCCGCAGGGCATTGAAAGACCTACGCGTATAGCGGACCCACAGGCTGCAGGTATAAAATGTCTGGCAGTATGCTTTAAAAAGCGCAATTTTAACATCTTTTGTGCACCGTGCAAACCTGCGCGCCAGCATATTGCATCTCACTGCCAACGCCCTACGTTCCCGCTCAATATCTAAATCATCTGAGAGGTCCTCGGTAACCCAGTGTCCCAGGTATTTAAATTTGGTGACCCTACTTAACGGCATACCTCCCAGCCAGACCGGTGGAACGGTTTTCGGACATATATAATTCGTATGTACGTGAGTTTGTCACCTAACTCCTCCTAAACGGCTGGACCGATTTGGATGAAATTTTGTGAGTATATTTCAATGGGTTCCTGAATGGTCTGAACACACAATTGAAAGTAGGTGGCGCTGCTAAGACAGCGCCACCTACCAGGTCCGCGGTACGAAGCGGTACGAAGTTCGCCGGGTCACCTAGTGCAAGTATGATAATATAATTTTCTTAGTACCGAGATGAAAGTTTCATAATAAAAAATATCCTGTCTTAGGGTTACGTATTTGTCGTTTAATTATCACTAAAAACAAGTATCCATGTGTTCACCAAAACTAAGAACTACGCTTCAACAAAGCTAAATAATGACACTAGAGCAAAGCAAGACAATTCTGAAAAATGCACATTGATCATCTATTTTTGATTGACTCCTTTAATTATTATTTTCATCCCCTCTGCACCTTTTAAATACTTAAATAACTACTCAATGTTTTCAGAGGAAGGACTTTAATTATGGATAACGTTAACATTAATATTAATAAGGAAGCTGGTCAAGTGTGATTTAAAATTGCGAACGGAGTCCTGAATAATAAATGTGCCTATTATAATTTAAACATATTAACATTTGTTTTGAAAGACATTCGAGAGCCAGACTCGGTAAACAACCAGCTCTCGAGGATCATATTTTCTGAGGAATCTATATTAAGCAAAGCGGTCCGGAGAGTTCCTTCAGTGTGGATCTCATTACGAACGTTTCATCTCCATAAAGATCTGCAGCGATCCGCGACTAAGTCCAGTTGTACGAAATGGAAATGGATTCTTATAGACTTAAAGATTGAGACCGTTCGGCGAACACGTAATCGATTACGACTAATCTCCTAAACAATTTATGTCCACTACATAGATTTCAATATACAGATTACATACATACATTAGATTACACACATTATGCATGAGATAAGTTGTTTGTTATAGTGTGAGTTTATGTATGTGTGTATAGATTTAATACCTAAGTGTCCGGTACCTAAACGATTGGTGCACACAAATACAAGTGTTTTTACCTCACTCCCCAGAAGGAGGGTAATGTTTTTCAAGAGTATGTATATATACTCGACGTATTCCTTGCAGGACCTAATAGTAGGGTTAAAATGCAACAAATTAAGCCACCAAATGTTCTATCGAAATTCAGTAGACTTGATTTTTTTATATGAAGTATGACAGAAATTACGAAAATAAAATATTTAATCAGTGATTTTTTCCAAGGTTTTACGCATTTTGTGACTTTTATTAATTAACAAAGATCTGCTACAGCATCAGCTATGATTAATAACTTAACTTCCTGTATAGTCGCGTCGGAAAACATTTTTAAATTGGATTTTTCATAAAAAAAAGCTAAAAATCTAAGTAACTCGAAGACTACTGAATTTCTGTAGAACATATGGTGGCTTAATTTGTTGCAGTTTAACGCTACTATGACGTCCTGTAAGGAATACGTCGAGATACCAGTAACCCTGTTTAAGTACGTCTATTTCTTTGGCACGCTCTGTAGACTAAACGGCTTGATGGATTTTAACATGTGAGGTGTCGTTAGATTCGTCTTAATTGTGGGAGTGACATAGGCTATATAATATTTACATAGTGGATCTGGAAATACAATAAAAGGGAGATAAGGTTTTTTTTTAAAATAAATTATAACAATACATATTGATCGTGATTGTTATTACGCAAGCGACTGAAAAGAAAGCCTAAATTCAGTTTTTAACAAACTGAAAGGCAAATCATTCTTTGAGTTTGAAATCTCCAATATTGGTGATATTTTCCGCCCATGTTGGTATTGTTAATCCAGGATATTGAAATTAAATGGTATTATATGTATATAGGAATAGCATTTGTTTGACTTATCTAATAACAAGAGTTACATATTGATTTTCGTATTATTTGCCTATGAATCAGTTTAGAAAAGGAATTTGCATTTAGTATGAAAAATAACAAAATTAAACTACCGATACAAATACTGAAAATATGACAAATTCCAAAGCAAACATAAATACAATAATGTTTGCAGAGTTGAGTTGACTCTTCAGTCTTCACCAAGTGTTCCGTTATTCCAATTTCGGGGCCGGTATACTTATACGTATAAAAAAGAATATGGCAGCTGTTCCGGCCGAAGAGCGGATTTCCGCTACCTAAGTTCGTATTTATAGACGTTTGTATTTGTCGGGGACTGAGTTTTCGAGCCAAATGTTGGGATTGCTCTACAAAAACTAATCTCGTGTGTTCCTACGTTTTTGTTAGCAATCTACACAATATATGTTAACAGCGAAGTTATTGAATGGACGTTTTTAATCATGCGCAATAAATTGTTCGAGACTTGTAGCAGTCGGGATAGCGAACTGAATCTTAAACAGCTATTTGTGAAATTGAATGAAAAGATACTCGCTCTTATATATTTGACTGTGGCAGATGTACCTACGCAAGAAAAGGGTAGTCATGAAAGATTTTTCGAATTGCAAAATGAATTGACCTCACACATACGCTGAAATAAACAGAGACTTTAAGCCGTCAAATTACTCGAGCTATGCAAAATGGCGTTAGGTAGCGTGATAGCAAGCAATCAGTGTTAAAACTGTAATTATCGAAAGTCGCCTTATGGCTATAATTATGGTAACATGCAGGCTTTGGTTTACGAACATTTCTAGGTTAAGGAAAACGATAGCGTCTAATTTACGCCTTCACAATAATATTTGCATGGTTTTAGAAAATTATGTCAGGTTGTTTCTTGTCCCTAATTCTAAATAATATATTTTTGTATGAATGAAAACTCAACGACCATAATAATAATAATAACATATTTGTTGTTTAGTGCTTTCAAATTTCGTCCTGGGTTGAATTTACGTCTTGATGCAAGAAAACATTCTTTTCCATGTATTTTTTTTTTATTTGAGCTGTGTTTGCTCTTGACTTTAGTCTAGGTCGGAGGTGACAGAGACAAAGTAGACGCTGAAGTGAGCTTACCCAGAAGAAGCCTGTTCACTCTTCTTTCTTCTCATTTTATGTACGTTTTTCTTTAAATGTTAGCCTGCATCATCCCACAGCTGGGAAAAGGCCATCCCATGACTTCCAGCTCTTTCGATCCAGGGCCAATATGGACCACCGATCGTTTGTTTTGTCTAGCTCGTTCCGCCATCATCGACGGGGTCTGCTAGGATGCTTTCTGGTTGTGTCAGAGCTCTGAAGAGTGGTTATTTTGGCCTACAGCTCATTGAGCATACGTTATCTCAATGTGGCCAGCTCAGTGTCACTTCCGCCAAGCGGCTGTTTGAGCAACGTCATTGATATGGGTTTTGGACCGCAGTGTATTGTTGCGAATATGGTCTGTTAATACCTATTTGTCTAAATATCTGATAATATTATATAATTGATAAGCGTTGTAACATGATAAGACGAGGTAGAATGGCTATATAAAAGCGACGCCATCTAGTGGTAGCTGTATTATTTGCTCTCGTGAACTACGACAAAGTGAATATAAAATTATAATTTAAAGTAAATAATTATTATCAAAGGTAAAAGAAACTCTATAATTATTGCAAAGAGTTGCAATTCCTCTGATTTCAAAATCGCTACAATAACACATATACAAATAACGGATATCGATGCTGTTATAAAACCATTCCCCAACCTACGAGGCTAGTTTTTAATTATCTTTTTCGGATTTGCGTATTGAAAACTTATACAAAAACTACGTACCAACAATCAGAACTGCCTCGCTGCTACTGTCGATGTGTGTAGAAACAAAATAAAAGCTACATACAATGCTTTTATTTCGTCTAGTACAAACAAGTGGATAAGATGCGGACTCTGAAAGTCATCACTGAACATATGTTTAAGAAACAACATGTGTCACTCCGCATATCAACGCAGTCAGTGTCAACTCTAAAAAAACATCTTAAAATATCTCAGAAAAACATCTTAAACATTTCGAAGTTTCTACACTCTCTGTAGAACCATGTACTATTAATTCGGTGTCAAACATGATGTTCATATTACTTCACCTGCACAATTATGATTGATTCACTTTTAGTTTAGGAAGAAATACTTATTTGTGAACAGATTTAACTGAAATTACTGCGATATCCGATTGTCCGCCTTGCGCGTTGTCCGCCACAACATTAACAAAAACAAATCTGTCCTTCTCCTAAACTTGTCTTTCCAACGTAATTAAAAAACAAATTATCTGAGCCTTCCCTTAGGTACCACTTCACTGAAATCCTTACTTTCTCATAGTATTTATTTATTAAAACTTTATGGAAAACTACAAAGGAGGACTTAATGCCTGAGACATTTTCTACCAGTCAAACACGGTGATGCAGAGAGAGAGAAGAAAACATGGCAGGTGCAATAACTTTATAGTTATTTATTTATTGTATGTTATCATACAAGAATAAATACATCAATATATACATACATAAATACATGGTACCTAATTGTATTATTTTAGCTTTAATTGCGTGGGGTCATACGTCTCATGTAAAATTAGAAAAACCCACTCCAATACATAAAAAAGAATAAACTTTTATAGTTGAAATCCTCACAACAGTCTTTTTCTCTATTAACTTCTAAATTTCGTCTATATCAAAATTACGACGACGAATACACTACAACTTAGCATATTATGATGACTGAAATTAATTATTAATTGATCTCCTTGTATGTGTCTTGTTCAAAGCGGGCAGCTCATATCCAATTAAATGAGCATTAAGGCATGCAACGGTCTTTTTTTGTGTCTTGTATTTTTTCTTTAACCCTATCAAGATATATTTCACTACTTTAAACAACTCTTATAGAGGTGTTGCTTCCAAATCTGTCGATTGCAGAATATTTTTAATCACGAAGTGCTACCAAATGAACGCATCCATTTTATATTTTTTGTTTCCTGCATTAATAACTTGTTTAATTTTTAGTTATGTGTTTTTTTTACTTTTTCTATTAAAATTTAAATAACTAAGAAGCTTCAAAACTCAACGGCCGTACGGTAAAACTTACGAGTCTAGTGTATTTAGTTGTCTAGTATCTCGATCGGCCAGTTGAACCCGATTTTTGCAAGGAAATATGAGACAATTTGCTTCGTCCGAAAGTTAATGTTTATCTTCTTGGTTTATTCAGTACTAGCTTTGAAACAATGTTGTCGTGGAATTAGGTGTATCCCTTAACTGCCCATGGTAAACCTAGGTATATAATACACTGCACTGTGAACCTACACACGATGCAATATGAGCTATTTTTCGATCAGTTGTATTGAAATGCGTAGGTATGTATATTGGCAAAGCGGATCAAAAAGTTTGAATGCATATTCTTCAAAAGAAACGAGTATTTCAGCGCATTTCCAATTAAAAGCGTGTAACGTGGTGCGATTCAATTTTATATTTCTTTTTGTCTTCGTTGTTGGCAAGAACTGTGAATGTTTGAATATTGCTCCCAAAAACTCTCGCGAGACTTATATTTGAACCTTGTTTGGATTGATACAGTAGCTACTTGAATCTCTATGAAAAGGTTATGCCCAAATTTGGATGAAATAATAACATCAATGTTAGAACTCATCCTTTGAGTCCCTTGTGATACTTGACCAGTTGCTTCATCGTATTTTAAATTATAATTTCTTATGTTATTTTACAATATGCAAATGTTTGCATTGCGGTGGAAGCCAGGGATTAAACGAAGGGTTTTTATCCGTGTTTAATTTAAAGCCCGAAACTACACTAACTAAGTTGTTTCACTTAGCACCTGGGACAGGTATGCCGCCTGAATTCCAGCTGAAAATAGAACAACCGTCCCGGTGTAGGCGGGAACTAGACTCGATTTTGTAGGGACCCAATATGCGGTCTCTAAGTATATGTAGCCGTAAGCCCTAATGCGACCGCCTTCTCTCAGTAATGTCCCACGGTAATGTTAAATATAGTGTCACAGATATTTTGGCGCTCATAATCATCAAAATTGCAGAATTGATGCGCACGTCGTCATCATGATTACGTCACACCTTTTTTTTCTGGATGGGAAAACATCAAATAACTTCTCCCGCTCTGGGTGGAGACTTCTACTGACTAAAACCCACCCGTGTTCCTTCAGTTGCCTGTGCCAGGGCCACGGTAACTCTTTCGAACAACCCGCTACCCTGGCGGGATTACGTCACACCTGAGACGGTCTTTATTTCCATGTCATAGAAACCAGCCTATTTATAATTTTAGTTCTAACAGCAGAAAACTGTACCTGAACTTCGAATCGAATCTAAGAGCTATTGCTCACTCACGGTGAGTAAGAGGTAGTGAGAAGCTATACCATATATCAAGTGAGTATATGACGATGATTAATAAATGCTATCGAGTCACGCGAATGCAGAAAATATTGCGAGGTCACGTTCGAATATATGTAGCATCCCAATAAAATAAATCCTACCGAAATTAAACACAATTCAAAATGAAAATGATCATTTATTGCAAACAACAACAAAAACTATAAGTTTACTAAAACCAATTTCATATACGAAATAATCAAACTGAAAGCTTTTAATAAACGCAAGTTGTAGGTAAAATAAGCCATAATTTACTGGCTATATTTTAAGTACTTCGTATTCTAATAACCTACGAGTATCAGTAAGTTGTTCAGAAAACAGTCCTACGGTGTAGTATATACGCCAGACGGGTTGGTAAAATAGCAAAAATAAACGTACAATATCTGTTTCCGCAGTGTACCAAATGTGATGATGGATGAGAATAGGCCCTTGGCGGTGGCGCGTGGCGGACAGATTGCCGAGCAGCTGCGGCCCGGGACCCTCCGCGTTCTATTATGACTATCTACTGTTTCAAATATACCATGAACGTTAGAGAGCGGGCAGAATGGCACGCGGATAACTAGCGATGTAAATATGGCGCGAGGTGTCGACGGCGGTGCGGTGTCGGCGCGGAGTCGGCGCGGTGTCGGCGCGGCGCGCGGCGTGGCGTGCTCGACGCCTCGCGTGTCACTAATCAAGGTGATCGATGCGAACGCACAAATATTGCTCATTTCAATAAACATGAAATCGCACATTACATTTTAGGGTTTCATTCATTTTTAGGGTGCCGTACCTCGAAAGAAAAGGAAAAAAAATGGAACCCTTATAGGATCACTCGTGTGTCTGTCTGTCTGTCCGTCTGTCACAGCCATTTTGCTCTGAATCTAATTGACCGATTAAGTTGAAATTTGGTACACCTATGCATTTCTATGACCCAAACACGGACGTTTATCGAAAATAAATGAATTTTGAATATGGGGTCAATTTTGCGGGGCAAATAAGAACATTTAAAAAAAGGTTTTGCAAACTGCACCGTGTGACATATCAAATGAAAGGGCTTACTGTGAATATCTCAAATATATATTTTTTATAATTTGAAAATAAATAATTTTAAAGTTATTTAAGAAAATAGGCGAAAATTGACAATCCCTCCCTTATTTCCGAAAGTACTGAGCCTAAAATTTTGAAATAAATACAGAAAATAGTTCAATACCTATAGATTACAGGAAAACTTATAAAAAATCTATGGTCTTAAAACAACATGCTCAATCTCTCAATATTGTGCATACAAATTTACATTTGCAGTTGGAATGTATGGGAGAGCATTTTTTCAACCACAATGTTAGGTTTGTTTGTTTGGGAGTCATCCCAACGGATGCCTTCATTGTGCGTAGTCCGACACGCGCTTGGCCGGTTTTTTTTTTGTTTTACCGCAATCTTAATTTGTTCTCGTATGACAACCTAAAAAGGGAAGTCCTTTCATTTTACATGTCATTGTTACACGTATTCCTAGTACAGGCTCCAGTCTCCACAACATCAATGTATGTTTGTATACACAAATTATGTATTGTACCTACAAATTTTTCATTATGTGGTGGAGAAAATAAACGTTATTATTAGTATTATTATTATTGTTGTTATTTTGAGTAATACGTTACAAATAATGAATGAGTGGGTAGGTAAGTAACACAGTAGCTTACCTACACCAAATTAGTTTTCACGAATGTAAAGTCCATAATCGAGATTCTTTAGAATAACATTCCTTTTCCCGTGGGAGTGGGGTGGTAAAATAATAATACAATAAGTACAACACATAACATCACGTCTCTAATCCCCGAAGGGTTAGGCAGAGGTACACATATAGTACAATATACACCACGTGTACACCCTCCCACATAATAATAAATCAAAGTTCCATAGTACCTAATGGGTGTATTATAAATATCTATGGCAAAAACTGACTATGACATTATACTTAATGGCAGAGAAGCAGCTTATCTCCGTATATTAAGGCGAGTATATAAGTAGTCGCGAAATGGTCGTTTTTGAGAGCCTAATGCTTTTAAATGAGCCTATAGAAAATTTCCAGAAAAAATATAATTTATGAAAGTTTCTAATGTATACCTACTTCAATCTGAGCATTTGAAAATTTTAAGAAACATTAAATCCCATGAAAAAAAAATGAAATTGAAATGAGGTCGTTTTCAACTTTAAATTCGCTACTGCTTCTAAACTACAAGTGATATGCACACGGCTAAGGACCGGTTTTTTGATCCCTAGGCTAACTCAACCAATGGTTAAACATGGTAAATAATGCTTGAATTTTGGCTAAATGTGAAAGGCTAAACATGAATGTATTCATGTTAGCTTATACATATTAAAAAATAGTAACCAATGGCATAACTCATTCATATTTAGCCAAAATTCAACCATTAGTTACCATGTTTAACCATTGGTTGAAAAACCGACCCGGTACGGATCAAAAAACCGGCCCTTAGCGACGATAATGTTGGTATATCACTTATCTTACAATTGTGTATTTTTTTATTTTAAAATAATAATTAATTTTTACAAAATACAACTTTTTACAAGCAGTAATTTAGAAATATTCACCAGCGGGTCCGTGCGACGACTGTATGCGACTACGGGTTCACGACTATTATGGTAGCGATGGTCAAGGGGCTGTGAAGCTAGCTACGGCTATTTTTTTTAAGTATGTAAGAATGGTGTTATGGTGTTTCCAAAACAAAGTAGTTAAATACAAAACGTTTAATATATTTTAAATAATCAAATTAAGTACATACCATAATATAAGTAATTTATGCAAGACCTATAATGATTTACAAACCATCACCTGTTAACAATGTAGAAATTCCAATACTTATATTTCACTAGCTGACCCGACAAACATTGTCCTGTCAAAATTTTAATAATTCATACAAAATTCCCATAGAAAATGCACTTTCAGTTTTCCAGAAATTCCTAAATTTTCTGGCAACTTTTCAAACATTTTCTTTCATATAAATCTTGTCCAGATAATTACAAACACAACAAAAAAGAATTAGCCAAATAGGTGCGACCGTTCTGAAGTGATGCCCGTACATACATTCAGCGATTGATTTTTATTTATATAGATTTTCCCTAAATCGTCAGGGGAATGTTTCACAAGAGTCACGCGTTTCGGTGAAAGGCGCTGTGATGCACGTTGTACGTAAGAAAAATATTTATATAATATGTATATAAACATATATCATAAATATATAAACGTGAAAAAACATCATCCGAGGGTGACCGTGAGCTCGGTACAAATATGTACAGTAATTTATCTTCATAGAAACGGTCGGAACGCGAGTCATACCTACGCGCCTCGAGTTTGGTCTGCACTAAGTCGGCAAGCAGTCGTGAATGCGCCGCAGTGACGAACGGACGGTGTAATGGTTTTGTAAAGAGTAAGCGTGCGATTTGTGAGAAATTTTCATTGAAATAAGTACAGGTACTTACTTGAATATGGCAAAGAGCGATAATAGACTATATTGTGTTGTTTGTGGTTGCTTGAATTCGTTAATAAACTTGTTTATGGAGTATCTTAATATGAAAGGACTAACGTTGAAAAAAGCAGGACAAATTTCCGTTTCTTTCGAATTCCGTTGTTTTTGTCAATGTTTTATTCGAAAGTTTCAAGAAAATTTGCCAGTATATATTTCATGTTTTTTTTCAATTAAACCGAAAAAACCGAAAAATATTAGAGAAACGGGGAATATTTCGTTGACTTTTTCAAATACGTACTAGTATGTGCGTGGGGGTATGCGGGGTGTGGGAAGGGGATGGGGTGCGTGGGAGGATTGCGGGAATGGCGGGGTGCGGGGGATTTTTGTAAAGGGGTCGAAATTGGTTTTTTTCGTGAAAAAACAAATAGTTTTTTTTGGCATTTTCAACGCTGGATAGGACTAAACTAATATTTATCGTCTGTCCTTTTCTTAATGAAATAGAAAGAAAAAGTAGCACTGAATTTAAATTTAGTTTTAATTAAGTTACGTTTGCAGAGCGGTTCGACATCGGATGGGTGACCAAAAGAATTTTATTTCGAGTTGCTCCGTGCTGTAGGTAATTTGCTTTTTTTTTTTAATATAAAAGATATAATTTTTGCTATCACAAAACTAGAAAGAAACTTAAGTAGGTGATGGTGGTAGGTAGGATGAAATTAAAATACTGTAGGCCGGCAGCCCTACGCGTGTTTACGTACCGCGCGGCTGTAGGTAATTATTTCAAGGCCAGGGGCCGAGTCACACTACTGGTAGATATTTGTGCCGTGCCGTGGGCTTACAGTAGTTGTCAACCTATAGTGTTCGGTTGACATTAAAGCACACATTGACATGACCTATGCGGTTTTGTATATAAACGGACAGTTGAGGGGATCTGGGAGGAAATAATAAAACTTATTTAGATAGTACAGTCACGAACCGGGATTGTTGAGCCACCAGCTTATCATCTTAACTTGGTTGTGTTACACGAATGTCGCCCGTGAAATTTGACATGTGACAATTCAATAACAAAAAACAGGCGGCATTCGTGTAACACAATAAAGTTAAGATGATAAGCTAGTGGCTCAACAATCTCGGTTCGTGACTGTACCTACGTAAAATATTGCTTTCATAATCTTTGTTTTATTTACCGGTGAACTTTGACCGAGGTATCCGCAGAGAAAAGTCACTTAGAGCAAAGTGAACGTACAAAGTATTATTTGATTGAAGTAAATACTAATGTTGAAAGGAAGGCCGCATGGCGTGGGCATCAAGTGGTGCAGGAGGGAGAGAACGGCGCCATTATTTATATAATTATTTAGAGTCTTAGAAATGATTTTATTCAAAGAAAAGAATTATGTGAAATTGTTTGTCATTCCTAAACGAAAAAAAAAAAAAATGCTGCTGCAATGAAATCACAAACCTAAACTGTAAATTATAATCAAGATTTTTTGTGCTGCTAATCTGCCATTCATACTGAAGACAACAAGGGAAAAGTATAAGTATATGGATACAAACATGTTTTTACACAGTACTGAAATGTGAATTGGCCACGTATCAATATTTATTAAAAAAAAAAAAAAAAACTAGTGGATTCAAATGAATATTCCACGCAGTTTTTATCGACTCGTGTGACGTCGCATTAATTTATAAAATAAATATTTGCAACGTAATGTGATACACGATACTATATTTAGTTTGCGCAATAATTTGTACGGGTACCTAGTGCATGAAATGAGACACCAATTAATAATAAAGTATGATCAGACATTCGTGCATTAGGTACGTAGGTTATAGCCACCGAACCGGCAACCTGTATGGCGTGGATCTGCCTATAGTTCAGAGCCTGTAACATTACCCATACATGCACAAAAGAGATACGACTAGAACAGTGAATGAATACTGATATACCGACTTATTGAAATGTATGAATAAAAGACGTGCTGCGCCGACCCCAAATAAATTGGGGTTTGGGCTTGAACATGATGTTCGGATAGCTGTTTTGACAATGGGGATGAAAACTGTCAAATTAGTTCCGCGTAGATGGCGCTAAGTGTTTGTTATTTTTATTCAGCTGCCAATGGAGTTATTTGCTGATAACTTTGCCGCAAGATGGCGCTAAGTGTTTTTTTCTTGACGCCGATTGGTCGCTTTGTCTTCAAGATGACTTTGACAAGTGACAAACACCCAGCGCTCTCTTGCGAAAGCGAAGCTTCTGGTAAACAACCCCATTAAAGAATAAAAGCATTGCTAAAACGAATTAAAGACAATAATAATTACAAAGCAAATAGGGTGAACGATTTATTACAAAAATCACATCGAAACACCTACAGTGGTCAAGTCACGCCACTGGTCGGCACTGAAATATTGCATGCTGGCTTCTATGTCTTGGCATCAGGTTGATTTGTCCATAGGATTTTAAACTTCAGGGTAGTTTAAAAAAAGGTTTCGTCAACATTAATGTCTTCGTCAATTTTCTACAATATCTGTGGATAGACCCATTAATGCTGTTTTAGGCTATGCTATTAATCTGTGGCTAAGCTAACCGCAGAACATAATTTCACAGTCTAGATCTATCCATAACGACAGTTACAGCTTGTTTATGCTAGGGTATACTTAGTTCTATACGGGGAGATATACACGTATGACATAGTTACAAAAAGCGCGTATTCTTAATTCTTTCTTAAGAATGAACGGTATGGAGAAAGTCACCCTAAAATAACCGAGTGAAATGAATGCGTTTAAACATCGGGTTATTTGCGCTCAGCATTTATTACAGTAACAGGAATGTCATAATTTGTCACCACTACTGTGACGCCCGTCGTCTAATGGCCGAGCCGAGCGAGCCGAGAGCGAGCCGAGCGGGCCAAGCGAGCATAGCGAGCCACGCCGGGCATGTCAAGCCCAGCGGCGACCCTTTGCACACTACCGCAACAAAGCGAATCGGCCTTCTAAAATACAATTTAAATAAGTCGTGTCAGAAACCTCTGCGGTGGTAAATGGGAGTTATATTTTCTTTTTATGTGTCAAAAGTAGTCTGATTCATATAATTTCTCTTCCGCGCGTTTTATTTGAAGTCATTACTCGTCTCGAAATCACCCTATTCTAACGAGGGGCTTAATCTGCGGTTATTATGTCTATCGGTCATCTTGTACAATAAACTATCCGTCGAAGATCCAAGGCGTGCCCTGGTTGTGCTATATAGTATACATGTGTTCCCCGGAAATTACTCTGTCTTGTTATAGTGTACTTGTTTTCATCTTTTATGAATTGTGCTTCAATTAATATGGGGAGAAATCGATATCACATTGCTGATCATAATAATCCCCTCGTCAAAAAAACTGTTGATAATAATCTTGGGTTTTCCCATCAAGATTCTTCAGTACTTAGCTTCTACGACTCCGGGAGAAATGTAGATTGAGAATACAGGAGTGATGTTTTGCTATATATTTTTGCGATAGCATAGTTAGTCGTTTGCGACTAATTGCTCATACAATAATAGTCATATACGGCCTTTTGGTAATTAAATACCAATAAACAGCTTGCCGGGGACACATTGATACTTCTTAGATGGACACACCTACTGGATGAAAGCATAAACACCACAAGACGAAGATAGAGTAACTAATACTACTATACTATACGGACCTCTGAAAACCACAACTTAATAATATTACGGCTATCTCAATCACGAAGTTATTCTCAGTTAAATTTCTCGTAATGTCAAATCAGCTTACACCCACATCAGACTCGAAGACGCGCATATATATATATATATATATATATATATATATATATATATATATATATATATATATATAGGAAATGGCCTGACATTCATGAATATTACATACTGCTCTAAGTTATAGCTACACTAGCTACGAAATGGTGAATCTGCCTCGAAGTACTCATTCAGAAAACATTTTATTAGTTTTAAGATTACTTAGGTACGCAAACCTCTGGCGGAGATTTTACGATGAATAAAAAATAACACTTTTCGGACCTCGAAAGGTTTCAGGAAGCGCTTTTTAGGGAACGGTACACTGGGTACGATAGCAGGATTTTACTGAATTACGGGCTAATTTTTCAATCGTCAGATAACTTTTATTTATGGAATAAACATGGCCGTTTGACAGCTTTTGTATAGAAAATATCTGTCATACTTATTCTTCGGATAAAAGATAACTGACTAATGAAAAATCAGCCCTTAGAGTGATAAACTTAAATGAATCTAAAAGAAACACATACAACATCTATAGGTAGTAACATTCTTTAAATAATGCTTCCTATTCACCGAAAATGCAATGTTGTGGGCTATGCTTGGAGTTTCCCTATGTGAGCGAAAGAGAAATGAAGAGATCCGCAGGAAACCAAGATCCCTCAAGATCCTCCTGGTGGGTTGCCGCATTGTCAAGGCTGGGTTGCTCAGTGGCCGTGGCTTGGTCATCCACGGTGAAGGAAGAGGAACCCGAGGTTTTGCCGGTAAGCCGACGACGTAGCGGCCAACAAGTAGGTTGCGGTGCCGCTTGAGCGACATCGCAACTGACTGGAGTTTTAGGAGGTTGGAGTCCCACATAACTCTTATCTCCCCGTTGTAGTGCAGTATGCATGAGTATTTCTCCACGCACAAAAAAGGAGAACCAAGATAACCGAAATAGCCCAAAGAATTGCCAACTTAGTTGGCAGTGGTCAGGACACACTGCTCGCAGGACAGACGGCCAATGGGGCCGAAAGGTTCTGGAGTGGCGACCACGTACCGGAAGACGTAACGTTGGAAGGCCTCCCACAAGGTGGACCGATGACCTTGTGAAGGCTACAGGAATCCACTGGATACGGGAAGCACAGAACCGATCGAAGTGGTGATGTTTGGGGGAGGCCTATGTCCAGCAGGGGACATTTTACCTAGGGGCGCTAGGAGTGTTATGTCAGACGGGGCTCATTATTCTATGATCCTTTTTATATCACGGTATTCTTCAACGATAACATTCTCTTGTGAGCTGTGAGTTTAATTCGAACGTTACTCGTAAATATTACTGTGATGTTAAAACACAGTCAATTCTAAAAAAAGCTATATAAATCTTTAGAAGTCAGAGATATAAAGTAGTCCGTACGGTTGCAGAATTATTAGGAGTAAACAACCCGATTGCATATGGTAGTGGGTCACGGAGTGTTTCCATTAATCGCGCCGTCTGGCAGCCGTATCGCTTCAAGATCTATCGGTACTTGTTCAGAGTTATAGTCTGCACACAGTATTGTTGCCTGTTTGTTAGTCAGCTTTCACGGATATATTTATTTGATAAGCTGAAATAAGTAATCCTTCGTCTGTAGTTCAGAATTTCGGATAGTTCATGGTTTCCCCATGTCTGGAAGCTTACAAATAATGAGGAACTTTGTTTTGGTTTCTTGTTTTAACCTCTTTGGATCTTACAAGTTCAAGAGTCGTGTCAGATATCATGATTTTTATCTACAAAAAGATGATCTCGAGATACTAGTACTCGTCTAGTCTACTATAAGTACATGCCTATATTGTTACATAATAAGTAGTGACTTTAATATGCTAGCCCTTCTTTATTTACTTTATGCTGGCAGAGTTATCAATTACGCAATGAACTGAAAACTTTTTTGATTATAAAATGACAGCACAGTACGACCATACTTACGATACCAACCCACACAATATCCGCAGCAAGTTTGATAAACCAACTCGTGTTCAATCAGATTATTTCAAATCTGACTTCGATCTTCAGAATTATGCCGAAGTTAAAACATTCATGGATAAAACATGTTGTTTTTTTCGGATTTTGATTTAAATGCAATGTATTTATACGAATATCTTGTTTTTGGAGAGTTTGCGTCATATGATGAGTTTGTTGACCTCAGAAATTATATAAATGTTTTACAAAAGTATTGGGTGCTCAATGTCAAGGACCCCAGCTTTTGACTCCCGATAGTTGTGTCACTGTACTTCAGATACAGAATCTCTCTCGCACTCGACGAACTGATGACCGATCCATTACAGCAAACTTCTATTTTTATAGCAATCTAGTAGCACTTTGAAAACTTCACACGTCGAATGTAATTATTTTCGCGGGAAGGAAACTAACTACTCTTAATTGAGCTTACACGATTCGCTACTTCCTTCTCCTTTCTCGCAAGCTATAATAAATAAGTGCAGTAGGTACTTACTCTTCCAATCAATGAACTCTTCCAAGTTGTTGGGTGTTTCTGCCCAGTGCAGGAACTTGAAAGCTGCTTCGGGAATGTTGGCGATGCAGAACCCTCGCAGGTCCGGTACGCCGGTGCTAGTGTACTCTGCTAGTAGATCTGACAGCTCCAGATTACCCTAGAATACAAGAACAGGTTAAGACAATGACAAAAAATAATATTTTGTGTCTTTACAGCTTTTAAAGAAATGCCTACGGCATGCGTGTGTTATGTCGAAGCTGTTTTATTACGTTCAATTTAGAATGGGCAATTCGATTGTACGTACAAACGAATACAAACTAGCGTCATTAGTTTCCGTAGCAGAACAGAACAGTATCGGGGTCACGTGGTGAGCAGTGAGCAGCGAGCTTGTGGTGGACTGCTGGAGTGGCTCGCTAATGCTAACGTCAAAATACGGAAAACACCAATCATTTTTCATGGCATGCATGAAAGTAATGCAATACCCATGTAATTCTATTAGGAATCTATTAGAGCAGCGATAAAGAGGGAGCTAGGAAGTTGGAGCAAGGAGCGTTATACTAAAGCGATTACATTATTAGCTCCAGTTGCCTTTCTCGCTTGCCATTTTGTCCGTGTGAAATAATCTGTCATTGCCTGCGGCAAAGGTAGACTCGAGATCAATCGTGTTGTTATTTATTGACGAAGTTACTCAGGTTTCAAGGCAACTTTAGAGAACTATCATCTCGGATTCCCATTTCCTCAGCTAAGATGATTGCAAAACTTAGTGACTTAATGTAAGCAACATATAGGTAAGAGTGGGGTGTAAATATCTTTATAATCGCACACTTACATTTTGGTAAGGTGAATGATTTTTTAAAGAAATAATAAGGTGAATGATTTGTTAATGGTATGTGTGTGATATGTTATCTG
This sequence comes from Dicycla oo, assembly GCA_948252095.1. Lineage (NCBI taxonomy): Eukaryota > Metazoa > Arthropoda > Insecta > Lepidoptera > Noctuidae > Dicycla > Dicycla oo. Next base: position 24,304,126 of record OX411709.1, read on the forward strand.
TGTACTTACATAGAGTGTTTATGTAACCATCATGGAATGTAACTTAACTCACTATTGATAATTTATTATACAGCTATAAAGGAAACATAATAGGTACAGTAAACGAATCAACCACTCTAGAATCTATCTACACACACAACATTGATACATGTAGGTATAAATACATCTACGACATCCAACAATCAAAATAAGTATTATGTATGTGTTTTAGGGTGAATATTCGAGCGTTTTAACCGCCGTCATTACCTTCCGCCAAATGTTGATGAAAGAGAATATATTTAATGAAATATTTCAGCAATTCCTGATTCTGGTCCTTAAGCAGATTCTGGGAATTGATGAAATATTTCATTAACTATATTCTCTTTCATCAACATTTGGCGGAAGGTAATGACGGCGGTTAAAACGCCCGAATATTCACCCTTTAACTTATGCAATTATTATTTTCCCTTAAGCATAATAATAGGACCTATGAAATTGCCGATTTTTGATACTGGCTAGTGTGAAGATCTTTCTATTTAGAATAGCAAATTCAAATTAATTTTATAATATAGCATGATATTTAAAAAAAGTCAGTTGTTCATTTGTTTTCCCGCCGTTCGATTTTTCTTTGATACCTATTGATGTTTCTGTAACCATGGAAAAATCGAAATTGCGCGCTATTTTCGAATACGAGTTCCGTCGTGGCACCAACACAACACAGACAGCACGCAATATTAACGACGTGTATGGATGTATACACTATGTCATAGGTTTTATTGGTGATCAATAAAACAAGCGTCACTATGATTTCCGTCCAAATGTCTGGAAATTAAAGCAACGTTTGCTGATTTAGGAATCGAATCTCGATAGCTCAGCCTCTAACTCTCTATAGCAGAATTTCACATTATATACATATATAGCACAAAAGTATTAATGGTTTGGCGACTCTACCTCTCCTGTAACCTCTTTCAGACTTATTTTATCTCAAGACGTATCTGCGTGCTCAGAATGCAAATAACAACTAATCATGGGAACCATTTTGAATACCTTAAGATTACAATTAAAAATACCGTGCTGCCATAATTACGGGCTAATTACAGTGTTTACACCCAAGCTCACGGTGCTTAGTCATTATATCGCCCAGTGATGCATGGAAGACTAGCTGCAACGATGAGCCAACTAATAGCCAGTAAAAAACCTTTATAGCTTGTAATTTATTTGCTTTGACAAGAATAGATTATCTTTGTCAAGCCTCAAGTCCTTTTGGTCTACCTTCTGAGTAACACTTCATATAATGCAGGGTCTAAATGTGGCGAGTGAGTACGGTCAGCCTTTAGAGAAGTTCAAGGTACGCCCGGTGTCATGGCACTGCCAATCTGCAAGTTATTTATTTATAATGGGGTAACGAATTGTTCGTTCACCACAAGTGAACGCACGGTGCGTTTTTGGTTTGATCGCTCGTTCTGGAAATTTTGGTCTCAACAATAAGCCCCGGGGAAAAAATTCAAATCCAACCAGCCGGTGAAAAACGCCTTTAAAGAATTTATCGATTCCCGTTCCCAGTACATCTATATCACAGGCATCAACGAACTTTCATTAAAATGGCAAAAGTGTAGCGACAATATTTCTTTAAAAAAAATTGTTTGATTTTTTTCTATGTACCTAAATCGGCAATTTCATAGGTAAAGACTGAATAATAAAAGTTTTAGTACGCCGAACAATGCGGTTAAAAACTGTTAGGAATGATGCCTTTTTATGGCCTGGCATAAACCGGCGTCGATTCTATAAAATCACTATAACCTCAAAATCTTTTCCGCGTGACACTTATCTTCGTCCAACCACTCAGCACCTGCCTTCAAGGGCGCGGCGGGCGATCCTTCCAACTTATTTAATATCGAGAGCCTCCGCCAAATAAGCTCGGCTGCCGTCGAACTGCTAAAGGCAGAGTTTCATTTTTATGACTACACCCGTGAACCACTTTCATTAGTATAGGTAGGTATATATGTCGTAGGATGATTTGATAAATCGTTTTTTCGCGAAAACTCTAGGCATATTGCGAAAAACTCGGATAATTAGACAATGGTGAAAACAGTTTTCAATTTTACTGGAAAAAATAGGGTTTTTGCAAAAACACTAATCGCTCTAGTAATATTGCAAAACGAAACGTTAGCTATTTTGAAATAAAAACGCTGATTGGCCGATCAGAGCGCCCAAAACGAGACCTTTTCTGATTGGTTGACCTTCCAAATGTCAATCATTCACGCACGTTGTTTTGTTTATGTCTGTTTTTTTGAGAGCGACTACGTAGACTTTTGTTTTAAATGTGGTTAAAAATGTGGTTGGACTTGGAAAATAGTGGTGCAGGTGTGATCTTCAAATACAAAATGACAGATACCTACAAACCTCTTTATCAAATAACCCGATCAGCTGATAATACCTAGTTCAAAGCTCACAGGGTAAAACTAGGAACCATCCAGAATAAGATTTGGTCAGTAAGCAAAAATATAGCCAATCAGAGTAAAAAAAATAATAATAATAATAATATCCTGGGACATTTCACACACGGTCATCTGATCCCAAAGTAAGCAAATCTTGTACAGTCACGAACCGGAATTGTTGAGCCACTAGCATATCCTCTTAACTTGGTTGTATTACACGAATGTCGCCCGTGAAATTTGACATGTGACATTTCAATAACGAAAAACAGGCGGGATTCGTGTAACACAACCAAGTTAAGATGATAAGCAAGCGGCTCAACAATCCCCGTTCGCGACTGTGCTATGGAAACCAGATAACTGATATACTACGTATACATACACTACCACTTTTTTTTGTAAATACATACTTATATAGATAATTATATCCTCGGATACATATAAGTATAGATAATTACGGACTCAGAACAAACAGACATGTTCATGCACACAAATTTTTGTCCCGGATAGGAATCGAACCTGCGGTATGATAGGTGGTATCTTAACCAACTACGCCAACTGACCTGTCGTTAAGGATATTCAATGTTAATAGAGTGAGTCGTGTTTTTGCAAAAACCCTATCTTTTTCCTGTAAGATTGAGAAATGTTTTCACCATTATCTAATTATCCACGTAATCGCAATATCCTTAGGGTTTTCGCGGAAATTCGAATTATCAAGTCATCCTACGACATATATATCACTACGAATAGGTACAATCAAATGACAGGTATTGTTTTATGAGACTGTATAGACCTAAATCGATATTGCTTCGTCACGGTAATCAGACGACTGTGTATAAGCATGCAAAACGGTAAGGTTACCTTTCTATAGGCATTTTATAATTCTTATATAGGCATGTGGAGCTTGAATTGACGTGAAACGTTGTGGGCATGAGGAATTTCGTTGAAACCTGCTAACAAATTGAGACAGAATATATAAGGAAGGTTACATGCTGCACTAATGTCGATATCGCATATCGGTCATGAGAAGCAATAAATATGCGCTTTCTTAGATTTTCTGTGTAGTGCAATGTAGTGCTCACGATGGCATTATGGTTAACACACGTCTGTCAGCACGGAATCGCGTTTTTTCATGCTCTATCCTTTTCTATCGCTCAGGATTGTCATTTGCTAGAGCGAGAAAGATAAGTGCGCGCGGCGGAATGCGAATGCATCGCCGATTCCGCCGCGCGCACTCTATCTTTCTCGCTCTCGCAAGAAGATAGATATCCTGAGAGATAGAAAAGGATAGAGTATTAAAAATGCGATTCCGTGCTGATAGATGTGAGTTGACCCCGGTCGACCGGAAATCGGCTACCGACGAGATACTTGTAAAATCATAAGAATGCACCAGAGTGTGTTGTGGGAGCTATGTTTATGTATAGTATCGCGTTGGAATGATATATGAAGATAGAGGACATGGAACTGCCCAAGGGCTTCGACGTGCATTGTGAGATGTGACAAATGAACTGTGGTGAGACCGCGTTTGTTTACAGTCTGTACTTCCGACCGTCCATTTCTCAAAGATATTGTATTGATTCTTGACACACTGGAATTAGTGGTAATATTTTCTTTATTTTTCCTATGCAAATAAGAAGAAGATTATTTAACAGTAATGTTTTAAATCGGTCAGTTCCAGTAAGCGACCCACGTCAGCGCAGCAGGACAGATTGCAGCTTAAAACCAGATTCCTTAGTGGCTTGTAGAAAAAAATATGGATTAATTTCAGAGTTTTTCAGAGATTCCACTAAGGTTCCTTGTGGACATAATAAAATTACGTTACGCTTTTTTGGATTAAATCGTGTGTGGATTAAGTCTTCTGAGAAATTGAATGCCAAACAATAAGTTAAAAAAAAAAAACGCAAAACCCAAAAACTAAAACAACAAAAAAAAAAAGGATAAATTCATACTAGCAACAGTATTATTTTATAAAGTGTATATAATATATATCGTCAATGTGGAAAGCTCATTTGACGGTACATTCATTCGTACAAGTTGAATGTATTATCTCTTGGCCAATTAAATTCGTAGCGAATAATGTAGCACCGGCTACGCGGCTACGGCGTAGCTGACGTTAATTAACATTAAATTCCTTATACATGAGGCATTAAATTATCGTCAGCTAGCAGCAGCAAACTAGGAAACAAACATGTTTGTTTCCTCGTTTCGATTTCAGGTTTTTTTGTTTATGGATTAATTTGAACTGGATTCGCTTTTTCCTCGGTGTACGTTCAATATTTCGAACCGACATAAACCTGTAAAATTACGAGACTTAATACTAGAGATATGGTTTAACATTCAAAATGTAGGTCATATTTATAACAATTTTAAGGCTGAATATTATTTACGTGTGACGTCACACTGCGAGTGCACGCAAATGCGCGCGGCCCTCTACTTTTCACTGACATCAATTCGTATAGCGCAGAAACGTGTTTAACAGTTTCAGTTATTCTGGTATATTTATCGAGAATTGACAAAGTACTATAGTACTAGGACCTAAATAGAAAAGTCAGAAAAATTGAAAAAAAATAATAATAAAAACCCCAATCGAAGAAAGCTTGCATCAAAAGGAATGCAATAAGTCTAATAAACAAAAAAAAAAAAAACAAAAACAAAAACCCGACTTCTCAAACATTATAACTGAAAAGAGAAAAACAAGCCTTACCTTTAATCTATTGAATTTTGGTATCGCAGGCGGGGACAAACAATAGTTACACCATATTTCAGGTTATTGGTTTGGCCCTGCCTGCGATACCAAAATTCAATTGATTATAGGTAAGGCTTGTTAACGACTTCAAAAAAGGAGTTATCAATTCGACACGTATGTATGTAATATTATTGGAACTGAATTATATTCACATATGAGAATCTATTAGGGCTTCCAAACCAATATACAAAGTTTCATAGATGTATTTATGTTTGTATGTATGTATGTTTGTCCACGCATTTCTCCGAAACTATTAATCGGATCGTGACCATTCTTTTTTTTTGTTGGCTTACGAGCTACGGGTGTGGTGTCAAAGGGAAAACATCTCAAAACCTTGGTCAAATACAAGTGCAATATTTATAACAAAACTATCAACTCGTACTTATTACCAACAAATATTCCAGTTTTTACTAAAAACTAAAAATTACTAAATAAAAATAATTTAAAAAAATAAATCGACTTCAAAAAGAAATTAACTCAAAGTTATGAAATAACTGTAATTTCGGAAGTCGGTGGCAAAAAACTAAAATACAGATCCCAAGATACCGACTTCCGAAATTAAAGTTTTGTTTGTGTTTCATAATTTTGATTTAATGTATTTTTGAAGTCGATTTAATTTTTTAAATTTATTTTTCACTTTTCAAGTTATATGTTTGTGCAGGCGGGATTTTGCTTTTTTTTAATATTCATTTTATTTCAATCTTTTTAGTTTTATTAATATATACCTATATATACTTACAGAATTGAAAAATGATTGGGCTACGGATATTTATCAATTATTTAATTAATTTACCAATTTATTATTCCTAATTAAATTTAAACCCATAAATTATATATATATATATATATATATATATATATATATATATATATATATTGTAAGCCCCTTTTAATTTCCTTTATTTTGATACCATACTCGATAGGTTTGCTTAATTTTTTTAAATTAACATATCACTCGCTTGCGCCAAAGATCCGCAATTTTGTTTTTTTTTTCTTTCAAACACTTATTTAAGGACACTTGGGTTTTTAAGACGAATATATCGGTACCTTGACTGTCGAAATCCATTCAGTCGTTTGGAAGATACGAGGTAATAAAGAATTTTACAAATAGGTATACAAGATACGTGCGAAAAACATAACGCTTCCTTGGCAGTCGGGTAAAAAGTCATGTACCGAGCAAATACAACAGCTACGGCAGTGAAACTGCCGCAGCCGTAACCGAAACAGTAAGAAAATCTGTCGCAAATAGCAAAAAATTTTAAGATGTCTTCTCTTAACGGCCGTAAATCTGTTCAGAATTAAAAAAAATATCATAATCGGTAAAAGCTTACTTTATAAGGAATGTCTTGAGCATACTATGTCTAGTTTCGAGCAAATACAATGACTACGACAGTCTCGGAAACCGTAGTAAAATTTCAATCTGTTTTCACGAAAACAAACGGCACGGACTCAAACTGCGCCGACTAAATTTTTATGTTATTAACTTACTGTGAAGCATTTTTGAAACTATTAAAGGAGAGGGAAGCCAATTTTGTAGGGCTAATATTATTATTTGTATTTTAAAGTCGCATGAGAGGTGACTACAATTTTTCAGATTCTGTTCTAAGAAGTGTTCCGAGGTTGTATGCACTAAGCTTTCCACACAGCAATTTATTAAAATTCTTGTAATATTGTTTATTTGTAAAATAAAATACTTCGATTAACAGGAAGAAAGTTGAAACAAAAATCGTGAAATATTATCCTGACAAGTAATCATTAATATCGACGTGGTAATAATAAATAAGAGTTTATGTTTACACATTGGAGGGGCTTGTGGCTAAGAAATAACAATCTCATGGGTCGATCTATTTGGTTAAGCCACGCTTGCCGCGGTTTGTCCGTGGATGGGTGACCATTTTACATAACAAGACCCTTCCGTTCCTTGGAAAGTACGTTAAGCCCCGTTAGGTTCAGTGTCAATCATGGATCTTTGACGGTCCTTACGGGTCGTCAGAAGCCCGAAAGTCTGACATCCAGTCTTACGAGGTATATTACCCAGTAACTATGTAGGTTGTGGAGGTCAGATAGGCAGTCGCTCCATGTAAAATACTGGTATTCAGCTGCATCCGGTTAGACTGGAAGCCAACTAGGCAGATAGATGATGATGATGTTTGTTTACAAAGTGGAAGGGGTATTTTTGACGGAACCCTTGACGGAAACAGAGGGTGTTATAAGTTTTTAACGTGTGTATCTGTCTGTGGCATCATAGCTCCCAAACGATTGAACCAATTTAGATTTTTTTTGTTTTGTTTGAAAGGTGAGTTGATCGAGAATGTTCTTAAGTATAATTCAAGAAAATCTTTTCAGCCGTTTGAAGATTATCAGCTCTTTTCTAATTAATAAATGGATGTGAGCATCTCCCAAAAGTTTGATCGAGTCGCAATTTGATATTCTGTTACTTTAATGATATTAGAATAACATAGTAACATGGTTACTATGTTAACGTCGTCGGGGATTTTTGATTGTAGGGGTACTTCTTCCAAAACGGGGCTACTGGATATCTCCGCCTTATGAGATCCGATTTCGATGGTTCTTATTCATATGGTTCTTGTTCTTATTTATCAGATAGATCTGATGAAGATCTTCGGCGTGATGAGTAGAATAGCTTCTCAAAATACAGTAAATTGCTCACTTTTACATTTGTACCAGTGGATAACTATTAGGTTTTATTGATGGAGCCCCTGGGACCACGAACTAGAGATTTCTGAAATCATTGCAGTATTATTTACTGCATAGAAATATTTGGTTGTATTTCTCCTTCGTTAAAAACCTATAAAACCTATTTTCAAAGTAGAAGAATGGCAATAGATATTATCCTAGAATTTTTGATATTTAGAACTTCTGGGTTTGACAAGATAGGATTTTTATAGGGGCCTAATTATTTTATTTCGAAAGTCCATGCCAAAATTTAAGGAATTCCCAGTTTTGTGTGTACGAATACGTTTTATGAACAGTCGGAATGGGATATGAACCATGTTTTTAAAAACAAAACAACAAGGTGAATAGGTATCCCGTTTTAAATAACTTTCGGGGTATATTACCTAACTGTTGAAAAAAGGTTGTGCTCGCGAGGTCTGCTGTTCGCAGAACTACTAGTTTTATAAATATGTATGTATAAGTACATGTTGGAATTGGATTTTGACGTTCGAAGGTACCTTTTATGTGCCTATTTGAAATAAATGATTTGACTTTGACTTTGGATAGGTAAATGTAATCCTTAAAACAAAGTTTTTTTTTAAATGTTTTATAACTGTTTTTTATAGCCTGAACCACTGAACAAATAGCTTTCTACTGAAACCATAATCCAAAACATAGAAAGTAAATCCAAGACGTTTTCGTTTGATTGATGAAGTCCGTCTATTTAGTATTCCGTGAGCATTTTGTGACTATAATGAACCCACGGTGCGGCGGCGCGAAGTTTGACCTTCTAATGATGGCCTTTATGGGTGACATTTGGCTTGTAAACGCACTCAAACAAGCCTAGCTTGATTGCAGTGAACAAAAGTCAGGTACGCACCTTAAATTTCCCTGTATTCATTAACCTACATTATTGATAAGTATTAGTTTTGTCCAACAGTGGGATATTACAAATGTATATAGAGCGGTTTTCATGGGATTAAAAAACGACATAGCACTTATTTGGTGGTTTTTCGTAACTCTGTATCTGTACATACTAATCCAAACTTTATTTTATTTTTAATACCCGTCATTAGTAATTACAAATAAATAGACGGCCGCAACGAACAGTATCGATTCTGAAATTTTTCATTTTTTCGTTTATTGTATCTACTAATCGATACTGCTTAAAATGTAGTATTTTAAACATTAAAACATTTTTGAAAAAGTAATATTTAAACAAGTTTTGAGTCGAATACAATCGATACTTCACGCTTTGAGCAACTAACATCATCGAATGTTACAAGTTCGATCGTGTTCGTGCGTGGCGGTAACATCATTATTAGTTATCGTTAGAGATCAAATACATCTTTAAACTGCTCTACTGTAAGATACGTGATTTGTAGGTTCGATACTGTTCGTTGCGGCAGTTGAAAATAGACAGCTTATACTAAATAACTGAGCGGACATGTTGACATGAATGGCTGGATCATCGTGGCGAAAGATACGTTAAGTATGGTAACTATTGTTGTACGGACAGCAACGAGTGCACAACACTTACTTTTACTTGATATCTAGTGAGACAAATTATTCGATACACTGGTTTATTTAATGTACCTATTCAAGAATTTATGTTGTTTTAATATTAGGTATGACTTTCCTATTTTGAACATCATGGTCTTCAGTTATCCTAATTATAATATTATAAATGCGAAAGTGAGGTTGTTTGTTTGTTACGCTTTCACGCTAAAACGGCATAACGGGTTTGGATGAATTTGGCACATGGTTAGACCATGGCCTTGATTAGGACATAGGACACTTTTTATCCCGGTAGTACGTTCCCGTGGGTTAATTTCCGACCACCACGCGGCAAAGCCGCGGGCAAATTCTAGTTACTTATAAAATTGAAGCATTAACCGGCTTTCGTTGCTGACGGTCCGTTAGCACGGCGAAAATGTTTAATCGCGCGAGACAGTGATTTTCAGTTCGACTTCTGAGTTAAGATGTTATATCACTTCAGATCTGCTTAAAGTAGTGCCATCCACGAGCCAGCAATCGAGACGTATCCTTATGGAGCTGTCTCAAAATGGTCCTTAAATATTTTATTATATATTAATTATCAAATTCTTTGAATAAGATATTGTCTCAATATCATTCTAAAGATATGTGTTAATAACCGAGAGATGTATTGAGATTGAGAGTATTTGTCACTAAGGCACAGGTTCGGTTTTTTGACTGCCAGTGTTGTGATGGTAGATCATAACAAAGGAAATTTTGCAATTCATTTAATTACTCTTAGCATTTACTTTTCAGAAGGAATGCATTCCCACTCTCAAAAGAGATCTGGCATTTTTTTTGATAATAAAGCTACAGTTAGAAAACTATCACAGACAAACCCTAGTAAGTACTTTATTATTTCTGTGAATAAACACTTTTTTTCTTTATATACTATACACGTCCATGACCTTGTACGCAAGGATTTTACCATACAAGCTACAATAGTCTGTTACACCGCCTCAGGGGTTGTCTTAAGACTCGTAAAATTAAGAAATTTTCAATGTTGTTTGAGTAAATTTGTGCTCTATTTCTCATTTCAAATAGAAACGAACTAAATAATATACATATGATATGAATACCTATTTTGCTTATACTATTTAATTATCTTTACTGAGTTATCACCAATGGAAATCAGTTGATCGAGCAATTAGAAAAAAAACTACGTAAGTGCAGCCTGGCATCACTAAGACGCGATGCCAATCTCTTGGAAAAATTGGAGTAAAGCGTGTTCAGCGCTAATAATAAAAAACCAGCCAAGTGCATGTTGGCCAGCACAATGAAGTGTTCCATAGTTGGGATAAATTTATCCCAAAAACAAACTTAACATTGTAGTTGAATAAGTAATTTTTCAAAGGAATTTGTACAACATTTTTACTTTTCCAAGTACAATTATCAACTATTACTCGTAAACTTGTAAAACCTACTTAGCTGTGATGTTATATGCAAGGTGTAACTTAAATAGAAATAGAAAATAGAAATAGAAAATGGTTTATTGTCCAGGTAATACAGTAAGCAGGTTTGTATATGTTAATAACAAGTTGAGACGACATGAGTAGCTTAAAATATTACCTATATCTAGTTTACAAAATAATATTTGCCAGTGAGCCTCAAACTAGACAGTTAGTCTGTATTCACAGAAATAATAAAGTACTTACTAGGGTTTGTCTGTGATAGTTTTCTAACTGTAGCTTTATTATCAAAAAAAATGCCAGATCTCTTTTGAGAGTGGGAATGCATTCCTTCTGAAAAGTAAATGCTAAGAGTAATTAAATGAATTGCAAAATTTCCTTTGTTATGATCTACCATCACAACACTGGCAGTCAAAAAACTGAACCTGTGCCTTAGTGACAAATACTCTCAATCTCAATACATCTCTCGGTTATTAACACATATCTTTAGAATGATATTGAGACAATATCTTATTCAAAGAATTTGATAATTAATATATAATAAAATATTTAAGGACCATTTTGAGACAGCTCCATAAGGATACGTCTCGATTGCTGGCTCGTGGATGGCACTACTTTAAGCAGATCTGAAGTGATATAACATCTTAACTCAGAAGTCGAACTGAAAATCACTGTCTCGCGCGATTAAACATTTTCGCCGTGCTAACGGACCGTCAGCAACGAAAGCCGGTTAATGCTTCAATTTTATAAGTAACTAGAATTTGCCCGCGGCTTTGCCGCGTGGTGGTCGGAAATTAACCCACGGGAACGTACTACCGGGATAAAAAGTGTCCTATGTCCTAATCCAGGCCATGGTCTAACCATGTGCCAAATTCATCCAAACCCGTTATGCCGTTTTAGCGTGAAAGCGTAACAAACAAACAACCTCACTTTCGCATTTATAATATTATAATTAGGATAACTGAAGACCATGATGTTCAAAATAGGAAAGTCATACCTAATATTAAAACAACATAAATTCTTGAATAGGTACATTAAATAAACCAGTGTATCGAATAATTTGTCTCACTAGATATCAAGTAAAAGTAAGTGTTGTGCACTCGTTGCTGTCCGTACAACAATAGTTACCATACTTAACGTATCTTTCGCCACGATGATCCAGCCATTCATGTCAACATGTCCGCTCAGTTATTTAGTATAAGCTGTCTATTTTCAACTGCCGCAACGAACAGTATCGAACCTACAAATCACGTATCTTACAGTAGAGCAGTTTAAAGATGTATTTGATCTCTAACGATAACTAATAATGATGTTACCGCCACGCACGAACACGATCGAACTTGTAACATTCGATGATGTTAGTTGCTCAAAGCGTGAAGTATCGATTGTATTCGACTCAAAACTTGTTTAAATATTACTTTTTCAAAAATGTTTTAATGTTTAAAATACTACATTTTAAGCAGTATCGATAAGTACATACAATAAACGAAAAAATGAAAAATTTCAGAATCGATACTGTTCGTTGCGGCCGTCTATTTATTTGTAATTACTAATGACGGGTATTAAAAATAAAATAAAGTTTGGATTAGTATGTACAGATACAGAGTTACGAAAAACAACCAAATAAGTGCTATGTCGTTTTTTAATCCCATGAAAACCGCTCTATATACATTTGTAATATCCCACTGTTGGACAAAACTAATACTTATCAATAATGTAGGTTAATGAATACAGGGAAATTTAAGGTGCGTACCTGACTTTTGTTCACTGCAATCAAGCTAGGCTTGTTTGAGTGCGTTTACAAGCCAAATGTCACCCATAAAGGCCATCATTAGAAGGTCAAACTTCGCGCCGCCGCACCGTGGGTTCATTATAGTCACAAAATGCTCACGGAATACTAAATAGACGGACTTCATCAATCAAACGAAAACGTCTTGGATTTACTTTCTATGTTTTGGATTATGGTTTCAGTAGAAAGCTATTTGTTCAGTGGTTCAGGCTATAAAAAACAGTTATAAAACATTTAAAAAAAAACTTTGTTTTAAGGATTACATTTACCTATCCAAAGTCAAAGTCAAATCATTTATTTCAAATAGGCACATAAAAGGTACCTTCGAACGTCAAAATCCAATTCCAACATGTACCTATACATACATATTTATAAAACTAGTAGTTCTGCGAACAGCAGACCTCGCGAGCACAACCTTTTTTCAACAGTTAGGTAATATACCCCGAAAGTTATTTAAAACGGGATACCTATTCACCTTGTTGTTTTGTTTTTAAAAACATGGTTCATATCCCATTCCGACTGTTCATCTCAATATGAGAAGAGACACAATTGACTAGGAGAGTGGCAGCGTCCTCAGTCGACCTATTCCTTCGAAAACCAAACTGATTCTCAGAGATGAGATGATTTTTCTCAATGAAAGAAATAAGACGAGAATTAACTATCCTCTCTAATATTTTAGAGACAGAGCTTAATAGTGCTATAGGTCTGTAGTTATTTGGTGCATGTTTGGGACCGCTTTTGTGGATAGGAGAAACCACAGCTATTTTCCAACATTCTGGGAAGGTACCGGTCTCAAGGCTCAGGTTAAAAATGTGCATCATTGGTACTAGTAAGGACTTTAAAGCTCTTTTGATAAGTATGACTGAAATTTTGTCAGGGCCAGGAGCACTTTCGACTTTAAGGTCAGATATGATTTTAATAATTTCGTACGCATCTGTCGGTTCAAGGAGGAGAGAATGTGAGTTTGAGACGTCGGATGTGTATGTATTTATTAAAGATTCATGAGATAGATTAAGTTTTTCTAGTATCTTATCTGCCAGACGGGTTCCTACTGAGGTAAAGTATGAGTTACAGGAGTTGAGTGTCTCTTTTTCTCTATTCGGGCTCAGTAATTGAGAACTTTCATTGTTCCTAGGAGATATGTGACCTATTGATTTTATTGCTTTCCATAGATTTTTTGGATTGTCTTTGTTTTCAACAATCTGTTGGTTATTGTAGTCAGACCTGATTTTTGACAGAAGTTTGGAAAAAAAGTTTCTATATCGAGTGTATATTTTATTTCGAACAGGGTCATCAGGGTCAGATTTACAGTCATTATGAAGTTTGTCACGATGAATCATACATCTTACTAATCCCGGGGTGATCCAAGGCTTGATGCAAGCCTATTTCCTACCAATTTTTACTTGGCACGTGTGTTTGTTTACAGTAGAAGAAACAATGTTCGTGAATTCTGTGATTGCAGTATTGACATTTGTGTCATTTGTGATGATAGACCAGTCAAAGCTACTCGTATTTAGGTCAGCAATAACTGCTTCAGTATCTGTTTTACTTATCCATCTCTTTGCAGTATTCGTTAAAGGTTTTCGCAAGGAAATATTAGCGACAACTAAGTCATGATCAGTGATTGAAGACTTGCAAACGACCCCAAAGCATTTGTTCTGCGTCTTTATAAATATGTGGTCTATACACGCTTTATTCCTAGTTGGGCTGGTTATGGCAGGTAGTAGCCCATGGCAAGACATTAGACATAGGTACTCTGATGACTGACTATTGTTTGTGTTGCAAATATCAATGTTAATATCGCCAGTGACAATTAGTGTTTGTCTGTTTGCCAGTGAGCTCAGTAATGTGTCCAGTGAGTTCAGGAATGGATCAATATTTGTAAACGAAGGCGATCTGTAAATACCTAGAATTGTGACTTTCTCATCGATGGTTATGAGAAGTCGATCTGCGTCTAGTATTGAAGGTTCAATAGCTACGGTGTTGTAATCAGTTTTAACAAAGCAAATTAAACCTCCGTTTTTATTTTGCTGGAACGATGTGCGATATGCATTATATCCTGGCAGAGAATCTATAATACTGCCGTCAGACAGCCAGCATTCCGTTAAAATGACGTTAAAATTCTACTATCAAAGCAGATAGTAGTTCGCTGTAGCATTACCGCAAAGTCCTCAAAATTGTGTTGGAAGCTTCTGATAATTTTAAAGTTAGACTCCGTATGTTTTATTAATGTTTGGCAATGTTCAATAGTTTCAACGGTGTGACAGTTTACTTGTAGATTTTCGTCTAAGTCTTGCACTATGTTAAGTAATGCCATTAGTGTAGTATTTTAATTTTAATTTAGAGAGAGAAAGTTTATTTAAAGGGGCTGTCAGTGACCAACAAGTTAGTATGTTCCATTTGCCAAAGTAAACGAAAAGACGTTTTGAGAAAGTCAGGATACTCTGACACTGCAGGAAACGTAATAAGTGTCTGGATAAGTGTAGGTATGCGGTGGTGAGTGAGTTTAGTAGTGTGTATGAAGGTAGGTGACATAATTTGAACATAAAACATTTTAAAAATTAAACTTCTATATGACACAAAGTAATAAAAAAATAAAATTAAAAGTAAACAAAAAATGTTTCTACAAGTATAACACACGAAATGGTTAACAATTGAAAGTACACAAAAATAATAGATATTTCTATAATACGCAGAACAGTTATTAGCAATTGAAAATAAATAAGATCAGAGGGTTATTCTGTTAGACACGAAATGTTTAACAGTTATATTGTTATGTAGAGAAGAACAAAAAGTACTTGTGCAAGACACATAATAGTGAACAATTAAAGGTAAGCAGTAACAAAATGTATTTCTATAATACACAAAATATTTGCTATCCATTGAAAATAAACAAGAACAAAAAGTTGTACTGTGAGACACGAAATATTTAGCAGTTAAATGTAGAAACGGATAAAAACTACTTCTGTAAGACACAAAATAGTAAATAGGTAAAAGTAAGCAAGAACAAAAAGGTAAATGTAGGTAAAGTTTTCTAGTACTAGTTTTCAATAATAAAAGAGTTTGTTTGTGGAAAGGTACAGTCTTGTGCATCTGAAACATGACGACGAAGATCATCCAGACTAGTGATATTGATGGGAGGAATTCCCTCCCGTTTACGTATGTAAATAGAGCCGTTTTTAATCCAACAGTATTTGAATCCGGCATTTTTGCTAACTTGGCGAGACTCACGAAATAAGCGACGGTTGTCTGGTGTTAAACGCTCATTAAAGAATATGTTTCCCTTGGTTCCCTTTACATCAATGTCGGCGCAGTTAAGGTTACGTCTGATTTTAGCGGAACTTAGAAATTCATTACGTTTGTTACGTCTCAGAAATCGGATCACTAGTGGTCGTGGAAGCTTGTTGTCGGACTCGGTTATTGTATCGGTTGTACCATTGGTGTGTTTTTGGCGGCGTGGTCCAGCACGTGTCAACGCACAACTTCTTATGGGGTCATTATACTCATTATTATGAACAACTTTTACTATGGGACAAATCCTGAAATCTCGAAAAAAAATATCAGCTGTTCCGTAGATCTTGCTGGGTTATGCAAACATAAATGTAGGGAACAGCTGATTGTTTTTTCGCGATTTCAGGTTTGATCCAATAGTAAAAGTTGTTCATAATGATGAGTACAATGACCCCTTTAAGAGGTTGCGCGTTATTTAAGTTACACCTAGTATACTACTGCCGTGAATTTTTTCAAATATCCAAAAGCAACCATTGAGCTGGCTGTGGGAGACTTGACTCTAACAAAAATTAACAGTTTAAAGCTTAATTTTACGCAAACGATTCCATGAATCGAAAAATGGTTATCACAGACCCGCAATATTTTTGAATCGCCTATCCAGCGATACCTACCCCACACCATGGGAAGGACGAGAAAAAAAAACTTCCCAGCTTTACGTGTACAGGAGCTACCTTAAAAACTTTTTTTTTCATGATTCTATTTTACCACTTTGTCGGCGTGCTTAATATGTATATCCATGCTAAATTATAGCTTTCTAGTACTGAGAGTCTCTGAGCTAAGCTGCGGACGTATGAATAGATGGACATGGCAAAACTATAAGAGGTCCTTGTTGACTACGGAACCCTAAAAAAAGAAAGCCTAAGGGTCGACGTTCGACAATGTAGAATAAAATATCAGCCTCAGCTGTATTTTAGAGGTCACCTAAGCGCTATAGATACTTAGTTTGCAGCATCTCATGCCATTGCCAAGCACAAAAATATTGTACAATGATTTAAAAAAAGCATCCCGTCTTATTGTACCCTCCTGCCTCAGCCAGGAATCGAACCCGGTTTCTTTTGTAAACAAAATGCATTCTGTATTATTGTACCCATCTGCCTCAGCCAGGAATCGAACCCAGTTTCTTTTGTAAACAAAAAGCATTCTGTATTATTGTACCCGTCTGCCTCAGCCAGGAATCGATCTCAGTTTCTTTTGTAAAATTGTAAAAAAAAGCATCCTGTATTATTGTACCCTTCAAATAAAAGCGTCAAATAACTTTGCCGCTCTGAAACCAGACTTTCCGATGCGCATGGCATGGCGCGCTGCTGTTTTAGTATAGATATTGACTGCTGCGTAGCCATTTGCGTGAACTTCAGAGCGGCAAAGTTATTTGCCCCGATCTATACCAAAGCCAGGAATCGAACCCTGTTTCTTTTGTAAAAAAAAACATCCTGTATTATTGTACCCTCCTGCCAGAGCCAGGGATCGAACCCGGTTTTTTTTTACGAAAACTGGCACCTCTTTTGATTTGTCACATTAAATTCCTTTGCAGTATTTGGTCCTTGTCAGCATAAAAAGCTCAGTATAAAAATACGGGCTGCTTTTTTTACAAAAGTGACCGGGTTTGATTCTTTGAATTTTCGAAATTCGAGCGCTAAAAACCAGAACAAATGTAATATTTTTAAGAAATGCTAAAAAGTAGTTTATTTAATAATTTTGTGTCAATGTAGAAATTATGAAAAGTTCCTAATGGTACATACCGGTACCATACAATTATTCGTATTTTGTTGCTTATTTCTAACACTTCTAATAATAATAATAATTCCCAATAGGTATTTAGAACAGCCAGATCCTAGTAAGCACGTACAAAGACCAGCAAATCTGCTGATGCGCTTAATCTTGATTTGGTGTTTTCTCTTATGATACTCAGACATTTACTGGTCTGATTTAAGATATTATATCGTTTCGTAATATTATATGTTTTTGTGTAGTACATAAAGCGTACATTTATTTAGTGTATACTATGCCCAGGTACGCCTAACAGCTCTTGGTGGTGCGGCCAGGGATCATACTTCATAGCCGAGCCACCAACACGCTATGGTTTCTAAAGTAATAAGATTTTTGAATTTCTTTAAAGGGCACGAAATATTACAATTTTCGCACATTTTGTTGGTGTTTATTATGTCCGAGTGCGCCGAATAGCTTACAGAAACCGTGATGGCGCGGCCGGGGAGTAGGTATATTCCCTAGCTGTGCCACCAAAACTTTCAAATTTCGGTATTCTTTGAGGTACATTTTTTATCATTACACGTACTGTATAGTATATAAATGATACAATTTATCTAAATTTTACTTTATTAATTAAAAAAAACATGTTTCTAGATAAATTGTACCACTGTAGCGCGGCCAGAAAGCTGTTACACGTTGAGCTTTTATACACAATAACATATTATAATATTGTAATTATTATCACTACCCTTATTCGAATTTAAAATAGATGATAAATAAATATCATAACGGATTAATGTAAAAAAAGAGCAAAAGTTAAGTTAAATTTTTAGTTACTAATTTGTCATCTATTTTCTTCATTGATACCGAAGTAAATAAACATAAAATAAAATAAAAAATATGTACTGTATACCAATTTCGCTTGATCTATATCTATAAAAATCGATGAGTTTATGTATGTTCCCTATGGACTCCAAAAAGGGTGGAGCGCTTTTGATGAAATTTTCAGGCAATCTTCAAATTAGCCCAACGGGTCCATTCTTTGAAGTTTGGTAGCGATCGGACAACCCGTGCGAAGGTGGGACGGGTCGCTAGTAATTTATATAAATAAATACTGAATTCATATAAATCAGTAAAATAAATTAGTTTTGGAACCCCATTATTTACCATCTGCATTGTATGCATTTCATCGATATCGATGAACTCTTAATATCGCTAATTTTATTGATTTCTATTCGTGTCGTTGCGTATCCCCATCTATGACAGTTCTCCCGACAAGGTCATGATTGTCATTGTCAGTGCTACTTAGAATTTTCATGTTGGTAGCTATGTTTTTTATATGGTTGGCTAAAAAAGGTTAGCAATTTCTCACAAACTGAATGTTCTAAGTACCGCCTCTCAAAATTACATGCTCTGTGGCGACAGATTTATAAAACAAAAAAAAAAACAAAAAAATTAAATCAACTTAAAAAGAAATTAACTCAAAATTATGATATTAATTTCGGAAGTCGGTGTCTTGGGATCTGTATTTTAGTTTCCACCGACTTCCGAAATTGAAGTTATTTCATAATTTTGAGTTAATTTCTTTTTGAAGACGATTTAATTTTTTAAAATTATATTTTATTTCGTATTTTTAGTTTTTACTAAAAACTGGAAGATTTGTTTGTAATAAGTAGTTAAGTAATAGTTTTGTTATAAATATTGCACTAGGATTTGACCAAGATTTTGAGATGTTTTCCCTTTGACACCACACCCGCAACTCGTATCAGTAATTCCTGGCCGTCACTCTTACACGTATTAGTCAATTATCTTGAAAACTGAACCTATTTTAATGAAATTTTGACTCTGCCCTAAGTTGAAGTAAATGTAAGCCAACAAAAAAGAATACTCACGATCCGATCAATAGATTCATAGAAATGCGTAGACAAACATATGTATGTATGTATGTTTGTATGTGTATGTACATCTATAAAATTTTGTATATTTGTTTGGAAGCCCTAATACATTATCATATGTGAATATATTTCAGTTCGAATAATATTACATACATACGTATCGAATTGATAACTCCTTTTTTGAAGTCGTTAAAAATATGCTTGAAGTTCCCGCAACGTGCAAAGTAAAAAGACTTCTTCCACGAACTAAGAGCGTCGTAAGTGCTAAAAGCTTATAGTCGTAATAAAAGCAAAAACAAGAAGAAAAGGAATTCCAAAGTATGTCTAGACACATTTTTCGCCTTGTATTAATACAAACAATCATCATACTGTCATGCAATTAGTCATTAGCATATTAAGTAAAAATCGAAAGTACGTGAAAATTAGAGGTAACTTCGTGATGCTATATAAAATGTTGTTGTGTTTGACAAAAAGTTTGAAAATGTCACGTAGTTACTGATATATTATGAAAATTTTGGCTACTTCCCTCTCATAAATGCGTTCTGATTTTTCATTTGTTTTTGTAAAGAGAAGTCACAAAGAAATACAAATATTTACCGAAGCTCAGAGATACTTTCAACGTTTACAAAATGAAGCAAACATTTTCCCTTTGCATATTTTTATTCGGAAGGCGCGATAAGCGCGCCATTCCTCAAATAAAACGTGTTTCCAGCATTCGTGCGTCTAGTGACATTTATAATAATGTGTACTCGTGAACATTGAATTAGGATATTAATAATAATGCAGGTACTATGGGTGTTTGTATTCCCATTTATAGTAAAAAATCAATATGCCTAGCCTTTTCCCAACTATAGAAATATGTTTGGCTCGGCTTCCAGTCTTACCGGATGCGGCTAAATACCAGTATTTTACATGGAGCGACTGCCTATCTGACCTCCACAACCCTGTACCTGGGTAACATCCTATACCCCTTGGTAAGACTGGTTGTCAGACTTCTGATTACAAGTTAGATAAGATAAGATATATTTATTTGCTCAAACATGTGTACACATACAAGAATAAAACGTGCATGCAGAATAACATGAAGAAAAAATACAGGTTCAGACATACTATGGCGTGCAGATAATATGAATAGTTGTGATTGTTAATAATTAATACCAATTCAAGATCTTTAATTTAAAGTGATTTCAACAAACAATAAAAAAAATTAAAATGTAAGCAAATAAAAAATAACAATACTTAAAATCTATGTGAAAATAAATGCTTCAGTCCGAAATTCATTAATATTATAGTTTTTTTTTTACATTTCTCGGGACCTTGGGGTCACGGACCTTTGGAAGGCATACGAGGGGCCGAAGACAACTTGGATTGTTTATGGGTACAAGCCTTAGGACTTTTTGGTGATTTTTACGTACGAGTGGTTAGACAATTTTAAATGATGAGGAGGCACCAACCGACGATTATCCCGGTATGCACTATGCAAGTGCACCCAAGGACGGTTGGTGCAGGACTATTATTGTTGTAGAATTATGTCATAAAGTAAAATTAGGATTATTTATAACAATTTATTTAGATACAATTAAAAATGTATACATAACACATAATATCACATATCTGTTAAAAATTCTGAGACAATATTTTTGACATAGCATTGTTTTTAATTTTTTTTTAGCACCTTTGGCAATTTACCGTAAACGTCTGGGTTCCATATGAAAAATTCTATTATAGGTACATTAAAGCAGTATTCGTTTTGCGAACACAGAGACGACTTTTATCTCTTTAAGTACGATTGAAAGCTTCAGATAACTAACACAAAAAGTTTTGGATTTTTTTTTACAAATACAGAAACTTCGAATAATTACATTGAAGGCAAGATACTGTACTTTTAAAGAAAGGTACACAACTCTCGGTAGATTTTAACCGAACATAGCCCTAATGCACCGTTTCTGTGCCTTAAAGACAGTTGGTGGAGTTCCCATGGTTGTTTCACTCGCTTGCATAATTATTCAATACTAGCTTCTGCCCGCGACTTCGTTCGCGTAAAATTTCTTGTTCCCCCGACCCAACCCGCCGCATTGCATAGCGTAGCCCCTCCGCGCGATTACTTCGTTTTCGCTAAGCGTTCTTTCTGACTTTTTTTTTCTTTTTGCTTGGCTCCTAAAGGTCTTGATAATAAATAACTTATAGCCTTCCTAAAGAATTGGGCTATCAAATGCCAAAAGAATTTTTCAAATCCGACTGGTAATTCCAGAGGTAAGCGCGTTCAAACAAACAAAAAAAAGTATAGTTAGCTAACCTACAAAGATAGACATATGCTATCGCGGACTTTTTAGAACTTTTTAAGAGGAACAATTCCGTCATACATGATTGTTGCGTAACTTTGACCGTTTACGCAGCGCACGCAACGGAAGCTCTCAAAAGGGATAAATTTTCCCCGTTTTTGCAACATTTTTCATTGATGGTCCGCTCCCATTGGGTGTAGCGTGATGTTATATAACCTTATATAACCTATTATGTGTTATATAACCTTATAGCGTTCCTCGATAAATGGACTATCCAACACTAAAAGAATTTTGCAATTCAAACCAGCAGCTCCTCAGATTAGCGTACGCGATTTACGTTTAGGTTATTTTGTGTTGGTATATGCTGTCCAAAGTTCATTACTTTTGTTTTTCCTAAGTTGGTTTTTAAATAATTTACATTCAAGCAATTCATAACAGAGCTCAAGGTGCTATTTAAGTTATCTTCAAAAGTATTTATGTCTTTACATTTGGCGGTAACAGTGCTTTCATCCGCAAAGTGATCTATGGGATTATCAGAGGCTTTGAGAAAGTAAAGTATAAATAGCGGTGGACTCAGAACGCTATCTTGCACCGTAGTTTATTTTTCGTTCAGTTGACCGTCCGGGGCGAGGCGGCTGTGCTGTGAACGTCCAGGAATTTCACCGCGCAAGCGCCCAATGCCATTTCCAACTTAAAGCTTATTGTCTACTTAACTACTGAATATATACAAAAATAAAAAAATATGTGTGTATAGCTGAAACTATACAAAATCGACTTATGTGAAACCTAAATTACAACAACTAGCCCAAAGTGCTTAAAAATAAAGTATTCAAAAATGCGTGCGCAATGGCACGCAATGGAACGTGCTTGTCCATGTCGATTTTACTTTATAAGCAAACTTTTGACCTATTGACATATGTAGCTATTCTTATCGCATGAAACTCAAGGATTGCTTTGATATATTCTACTCAAAACAAAATAAGGGCCACTTGTTATTTTTACATTTCAGGGTAATTTAAAGAACATTACGAGTAACTAATTGCTAAGTAGCAAACTTTTGATGTTACGAACTCTTCGATATCTAACCTCTTTGATGTTTTGCTTGAGATCAAATGCTGGCCATAATAATAATCCCCACCGCTGTATCTCTACGTTGACGTCGTGGTGGGGCTTGCGCGCTCCAAACTTTAGGTCTGTGTTGGTAGAGTTAACGTTGCCGGAACGGGTCTAGGATGAGGAGCCAGACCAAGAGAGACACAGAAACCCGCAAGGCAGCTTGTGGCGAGCTGTTGGGCAGTAGCGACCCCACGGACCCTATCTCCCAGGAGAAATCTTGTCCCCATGTCTGGCTTGCCTCTATTGGCCGGCTGGAGTGAACACTGACGAGGAACAGAGCTTCCACCTCTTTCTTGCCTCTATTGGCCGGCTTGAGTGGAGATTCGCAGGAGCAAACGTGCTCGGATGAAGGAAGTATTCCAGTAAGGTGCTGGTAGGGATGTTGACCGTACTTCCGGGATTGTCCTGATAGCCGTGGGATACCTCTCCACTCCTTAAGCACCTCAGGAAGTGTTGCCCCCTTGTCGCTACGTTACTATGTGCTAGCGGCCGTTTCCGGTGGCCCATTATTGAGTGTGCAAGTCACCCCGTGCCATTTTATCCATGTGTAATAACATTGGTCAGGCAGGGGACATAGTTCGTCCATAGTTCAAGCATCCAATCCACTGTAGCCACCCAGACCCATAGCCCTATATATTTTGTTTCCACGAACTGCAATAGTCCTGCACCAACCGGGGGTTGTCCTTGGGTGCACTTGCATAGTGCATACAGGGATAATAGTCGGTTGGTGCCTCCTTATCATTTAAAATTATTTAAGGGGCCTCTGCATTGCCTGTTTGTCTGTCTTCTACAGATTTTACTTCGGTGAGTGTGCTCAAGAACTCCACGACCTCATTCCACCTGCCTCCTTCTACCATCGGACATATAGACGCACTGCAAGTTACCATCCCTACCTAGTTGCTATTCCACCAATTCGCACTAAGCGTTTCCAAATGTCATTTATAATGCGCAGAGCAAAAGAGTGGAACTCTCTACCTGCGTCTGTGTTACCGAACACATATAACCATAGTTTTTTCAAAGTGAGAGTGAACAGGCTTCTTCTGGGTTAGTTCACTCCATCGTTGACTTTGTCTCTATTGTCTCCGACCGAGACTAGGAGTCAAGATCAAACCCATCTCAAATTAAAAAAAAATACATGTATTTGACTGTTTCGATGGTCCCAACGTAATGATTTGGGGTGGGATTAGCTTACACGGCAACAATGAGCTCGCTATTTTAAATGAAGGTTCTGTAACTGCTCACTGTTACATCGAGGAAGTCATCAGGCCTCATGTAATTCCATTGCACAGCAAATAGGTCCTGGGTTCGTCTTGATGCAGAACGATGTGCCAGTACACACAAATTCTAATTCTAATTAAAATAATTTATTTTCTCTTCACAAACACAGCTCAAGCGACGCAGTCTGTGCTGGAAGACTCTCACATCCAAGTTTTACCGTGGCCAGCAAACTGTCTGGACTTGAATCCAATCGAGCACATGTGGGACCAATTGAAACCAAGGGTCAGAGAGAGTAAGCATGAGGTCTGCAACCGGCAGCAACTGATTGACGCTTTGAAAGTTGCCTGGAAACAGATTCCTGTTGAAAACGTGAGGCATTTGATCGAGAGCATGCATTCCAGGCTTCAGGAGTCCGACCTAAAAGAGGATATACGTGTTATTAAAAAAGAAAAAGAAATAATAAGTGAAGATTTTTTTAGTTTTTGATGACTTTACGTTGTTTTTGTTTTTTATCTTAAATTTACATTTTTTATTGAATGTTAAATAAACATGTTTATTGATAATTTATTTAAACAGTTACTAGTCTAAACGGTAAACATAGCATTAGCAATAGCATTGTTTTATGTTTACTAAAACTAAACAATGAATTAATTTAATCATTTACATGATACAAATTAAATAACTGGTGGCCTTTATTTTGTATTGACTATTGTGTGGTAACAATTAACACATTGAGATATTATAAGCATTGTAAACACAAATATAAAAAAAAAAAACAGATGACGCAAAACTTCCAAACTTTTGATACTTAACTTTAAAACTTTTTTGTTCGATGTTTTGTTTTTGGTCGACTTTTATTGTCCTAAACACCCACAGACGCGTTTTTTGTTTTAATATAGTCATCTAGTATACACTTTTAGAAGCTCTCATAAAGTTCCCACGGTAAAAAAAACGCGAAAAGGGATCAAGTTGTTGGACCTCATTTGAGGCCAAGACGATCAACCGAAAGGTATTGGGCAACTAATGAGGCCCGGACGAGGTTTCTTCTTGTGTAGTAAGAATTTTAACTTTAGTCACTTCAGTATATTGTTTAACGACTGTCAAGTGTGTGTGACTGTGAGGTATTATAACGCACATTCTCTTCAACATCTACACCAACGACCAACCTACTGCTGAACCCTGTGAGAGGTTGCTATACGCTGATGACCTCGCCTTGGCTACCTAAACAAATAAAAGCCAATGCCTGAAATTGTCATCTTTTTTTTTCTCGCGGCCTAATCTTGTTTATCTAGTATAGAATAGTGTAACAAACGAAACTTATTTCACAGGCATACCTCTAAACTCAGTCTGAAATGAGACATAAGAGTTAGAAGTGTGTATGTATTTTTTAGGTTTGTAAGCAATTACTAGGCAAGGTACTGCCCGTTAAAACTGTGGAAGGATACCTTTCCTCCACCCGTTAGAAACTAACACTATCTACCACCAAACGAGCATCTTCCTGCAGGGTTGTAACCTTCTGTGGTCCACTTGGAAGTCCCTGAACCGTCTCTGAACCTAAGTGGGAAGGTGTAAGTCAAACCTCGTAAAGTGAGGTTACCTCGACGAAACGGCAGCAGGGTGTGGGTGTGGAGCTCTGTCACCGATAACAGAGTGGAAGTGGTGAAGTTTTGGGCCCACAAAATATGAATAACTGTCGTGCCAGCGACACAAAGAAGTCGAATGTCAAAGATCCACGAATGACAGCCGGGATCAAGTTAACGTGCTTTCCGAGATACAGAGGGGTCTCGGTATGTAATGGATGGTCACCCGAAGTAAATGATATTTAATTTAATTATTTATTCAGCCGCAATATATTACTGCCTTGATTGACTTTCAATTTGGAGGTTTCATCGGTAGCATTTTCGATCTAACACTAAATAAGTAAATTTTATATTAAATACTTTAGGTATCAGTGTATCTACCCAATCCGCAGGAATGTGTACTCCCTCAGGAATACGGACGTCAGACTCCGTATAATGGATGAAGGAACTGCTAGTATCCCTGCTAATGTGAGCGCAACTGTTTTGGAACTTATTTAATGGCGTATTTTTTATTTCTGTAGCGGAATCGAATCTGGTAACGCCTGTTAAATATTAATAGTAAATTGTAGTAAATTATGATTGTCTGGTGGGTAATGCCTTTGGCATTAAGTCCGCTTTCCCTTTAAGTATCATCATAGTGCACTTATAAGATAAATAAATAAGTAACTATTAGAAAGGCCAGCATTGTGTAAACACAATCTAGAACGCGGTTCTGAAAGACCTTGTAAGCGGATAATAACGCTATTTTGTGTCTGATCGTTATTTGCAGCAAGCTATCCAAAGATAGATGCTTAAAACGTGAGCTTTTAAGCCATTATTGCCTAAATTGAAATTTTACACGATCAGGTTTCGAATCCTTTGTTTTCAGGGCTAATTCAATTAAAGGCCTATTTATAGGGCTATTCTCTCAAAGCTTTGTAATAATAATTTGAACAATGCGCTCCTCGGAGCGCATTGTTCATATTTCGTCCATGTTCGTAAATACCGATTGCACCTATTCTCACTCTTTTATGTAGTAAAAGTGTCCCAAGCCAACCTTTTCCGTCTGTGCCCCCATAACAAACATCAAACAGCGACCCCGCTCGCCCGCCATTCTTTGTTATTTGCCTATTCACCAAATAGCTACCACGCGCGCCGGTCGCGGCAGCACGGTGAGATCTGATTCACTATCCTAATACAGCGTAATATCAAAAGTGATGCCTCTATTGTAAGATTGACTCACTAAAATAAGTAAATTATCTCGTTCTTTTGTGACACCTAAATATATATTGCAAATTGACCAAAATTGAGCTTCCACGTTTCATTAAAAATCTCAGCCTGTAAGTGATTGTACGGTCTACCATTGCAGGAAGAATTTTACATTTTATAGAAGCAACAACTATTTTTGTTGTACTGTATTAGTCAAAACAATTTGGAATGGTTTTTTGGGGTAGCCTTTCGGGCAGCATGCATGATAAATGATTTTATTTCTGTAATTAGGTTATACAAACACATTTATACGTCAATATAGTTTTTAAAAACGTATTTCAAAAACTAGATTTACTTGAAATTTATTTGCAAACAATTTACGTCTGGTCGCTGGCTCCAAGCAACCATTGTGTAGTCTAGTTTTGGTGCACGGTAAAACTCTAATGAGTTTATGTTGGCACCAATTTAAAGGTATATAATGTGTGTGAACTATGGAACGAATAAATAAATTAATTAAATAAAAATAATTAGACGTGAACAAGGCCAGCGGGCCTGACGGCATTCCAGCGAGAGTGTTGAGGCAATGTGCGCCTGAACTGTCTCCTGTGTTGACACGTTTGTTAAGCCTATAATCTTGATAAAAGAACGGTGCCGAAATCCTAGCTTGCAAATGTACAACCAGTGCCCAAAAACGCCGACCGTGCAGACCCTACCCATTACCATCCGATCGCCTTTACCTCCATTCTGTGCAAGGTTGTGGAAAGGGTACTGAACAATAAGTTGCTGACCTACCTTGAAGACAATGATCTCCTCAGTGACCGTCAATATGGCTTTCTTCGGGGACGGTCAACTGGCGATCTTCTTGTGTATGTCACGCACTGCTGTGGCGAAGCCATCGAGAGACACGGCGAAGGACTTGCTGTATCGCTTAACATTTCGAAGGCCTTTGACAGGGTTTGGCTTCTGCTCTGCTCAGCCAGCTTCCTGCTTATGGCATCCCAGCCGATTTTCGTAGCTGGATATCAAATTTCCTTAGTAAACGGTCGATCAGAGTAGTCGTTGACGGCTGCTCCTCTGACCTTATGGCTATTGATGCCTGAGTTCCACAGGGGTCTGTCCTCTCTGCAACTCTTTTCCTGCTGCACATCAGTGACCTGCTTCAACCTGGTATTGTTGGGTACGCAGATGATAGTACAATTTCAGAAAGATAGTTGTCCAGCGCCGAAGTTCGTTCCTTGAGAGAGGCCATGGTAGAGCGGACAGATTTGACCTTAAGCCCTGTCTCTTAGTGGGTTGATGATAATCTGGTCTCTTTTAACACCACAAAACACCGGCGTGTCTTTTTACCGCTAAAAGGAGTCGTTTCGCTCAAACTTCTACTTTTCGGGATACATATGTTCCTCTAACTGATCAGCTTGTTTCCTAGGCATGGAGTTGACATCTGGCCTCAACTTTGGCGCCACCATCGAGTACAAAGCCCAAACTGCGGCCAAGAAACTGGGCATCCTAAATAGGGTGAAGCGATACTTTACGCCTGGACAGCTTTTAACTCTTTACAAAGCGCAAGTCCGATCCTGCATGTAGTTTTGCAGCCATCTTTGGGATGGATCAGCTAAACACCAACTAGCCGCACTTGACTCGGTGGAACGCAGAGCTAAGAGGCTCATTGGCGACGTAAAACTGGTGGGTGCCAAGCTTCATAGCTTGGCTCATCGCCGCAAAGTTGCCTGCTTGTCGGTCTTCTACAGATTGTACTTCGGTGAGTTTGCTCAAGAACTCCACGACCTCATTCCACCGGCCCCCTTCTACCTAGTTGCTATTCCACCAATTCGCACCAAGCGTTTCCAAATGTCTTTTATAATGCGGACAGCAAAAGAGTGTAACTCACTCTACCTGCGTCTTTGTTTTCGAGCGCATACAAACCAAATAAAAGTGAGAGTGAACAGTGAGTGGCTTCTTCTGGGTAAGCTCACTCCAACGTCGACTCTGTCTCCGTCGCTTCCAACCTAGACTAGAGTCAAGAGCAAACTCATCTTAAATGTAAAAAAGATGAGGTCGGTGTTTCCTATTTGACTACTCTGAGAAGAAAGGCCCTAACAAACTCAGAGGTCACAGTCTCTTTTAAAGTCCAGGCATAATCTTGGTCAGTTCATGTGTAGACCTGGTGTCTGAAATGGTATTTTGAGGAAAGAACCACACAGATTGAGATGACCTGTCCAGTCAGTGCACGCATTTGTCAGTAATCGCGCAGCTCAACCCAGAACTTAAGGAGCTCAACGATTCGAAGAACAACACTAAAGAAAGGACATTTAGGTAGCCCGCATAAATTACCCAAACTGCCAAACCGTGATTATAAATAACTGAGAGATAAAAGAAAAAAAACAAACAAAAAACAATGCCCCACATCAATCTGCCTAGACTTTTCCCAACTATGTTGGGGTCGGCTTACATTCTAACCGGATGCTACTGAATACCAGTATTTTACATGGAGCGACTGCCTATCTGACCTCCACAACCCAGTTACTGGGTAATACGATACCCCTTGGTAAGACTGGTTGTCATACTTTCCAGCTTCTGACGACCCGTAACGACTGTGAAAGATCCACGAATGACAGCCGGGACCAACGGCTTAACGGGCTTTCCGAGGCACGGAGGAGTCTCGGTATGAAAAGATCCACAGACCGACCCCATCCACAGACCGACCTCGGCAAGCGTAGCTTAACCTGATGGATCGACCCGTGCGGCTGTTATTACTTAGCTACAAGCTCCTATCACCACATAATCTTCACATTCACAATAATTAATATAATAATACTTTACAAAGTAAATATTCATGTCAACATTCAGTATGCAAAAAGAAAAAAGGGAAAAAAGAAAAATTGGGACAGCTCAGTCCCAAGCCTTTTTGTCCTCAATATTATCGTTAACGGTATAAAAGGCTTTCTGACACAACTTGCGTATAATGAATGATTTGAATTTATTAAGGCTTAGATCTTGAACGTGGCTTGGAAGTTTATTATAAAAGCGTATACACCTGAAAGAGCCACCTATTTTCTTGAGCCTTGTTGAAGGTACAATAAATTTGTGTTTGTTCCTTGTATTTATAAAAAAAATCATCTAACAGTCATTAGTTTATAAACAAAATCTGCGAACTCTAAACCACAGCAAACATCAAATGAATAAAACAAATGTTATGAAATAAAACTAAATATAAACTTGCAATACATGGCCGGAAGTTCGTAGAATTAAATACAAAACGCAGTCTGCGGTTCAGTACGGTTTCGAGGCTAAATAATAACAGCCGCACGAGTCGATCGAAGGTTAATCTAAGCTTGGCGCGGGCGGTTCGTGAAGAGGTAACCGTCCATTAAATATCGAGACGCTCAGTGTCTCAGAAAGCACACTAAGACGTTGCTCCCGGCTAGATCTGTGACACTCGTTACGGGTAGTCAGAAGCCCAAGGGCGGCAGTCTTGACATTGGTAACGATAGCTTTACGAATGAAATCGCTCGCTAAGTCCTAATGGACTACTAAGACGGTCAAAATTGCTTGACAAGCACGAAAAAACCATTTACAGTTTTAAACCAGTTGCGGCGAGAACCGTTTTTTTATTTAATCATGTTCTCCAAATTTTCCTCGTTATTCAAGGTTAATTTGAAGTGTATTTGAAAAACCTAACTATTACCATTTTGCCCGTCTAGGTACCCCACTAGGATTTAGCGAGCGATTTCAGTCGTAAAGCTATCGTTACTAATGTCGAGACTGCCAGTATCGTTTTACACAGTAACTAGGTTGTCGAAGTCAGCCAGTCGGTCCATGTAAAATAGGTACTGGTATTCAGCTGCATCCGGTTAGACTGGAAGCCGTCCGTAAAATAATTGGGAAAAGGCAGGCAGATTGAGTTTTGCGACAGAGTACAGTGTCACCGACTAATTGGAATTGGTGTTATTATTTTAATTGGCGTAGTATTGACAACCCGTATATTTACTGAATTTATCAATTACGCTACAGTGAAGTTCAAGGGCGTTGCTTTTATAAAATATCGTGTTCAATAATATTGTGAAATGATGTAGTGTAACCAACTTTGTATCCATACTAATATTAGGTATTTACCTATGAAATTGCCGTTTAGTATGCAGAAAGTTAAAGTCATTTTTATATAAATATTTTTTACTAGTGTTGCCCGCGACTTCGTCTGCGATCCAGAATGAATAGTATATGTACTTTCCAGGTCATGGTCTACCCAATTGCGAAATTTCATCCAATTTGTTTAGCAGTTTTAGCGTGAAAGCGTAATCAACAAACAAACAAACACTTTCGCATTTATAATATTAGTTAGGATAGTTAAGAAGATGAAAAACCGGTCTATCGACACTCTAGACTCACAAAATGTATTAGGTATTTACTTAAATAAAAAATAAAATAAAGCTCTTACCACACTACTAAAATTTCTATAATAATATAATTCAATCATGATTCGAAAGACACGTCGCGCCATCTATTACCATAAGAAAGTTATTGTTGTTTTCCTCGGGAACAGTACTTTTTTGCGTGATGTAAGTTACCCTATGTCCGTGCCTGTACACCTGACAACGTATATGCAAAATTTCAGGATGATCGGTTAAGTGGTTTAGGCGTGAAAAGGTAAAACAATCAAAACAAGGATTTCTATCAATCAAAATATGCACCCATGCTATCGATGCATCTCTGCCAGAGCAGTGGTAATTTTTCAATGCCCTTCTTGAAGAAGTCAGGTTTACGAGAGCTAAAAAACTCATCAAAGACATTTTGTACTGCCTCTTGGGTATTTAATTTTTTCCGTGCCAAGGAGTTGTCCAAATTTTGGAAAAAGTAGAAGTCTGTCGGCGTAAGGTCTGGTGAGTACGGTGGATGACGCAAAACTTCTAACCCTAGTTCTTGTAGCTTAGAAAGCGTCTGTTGTGCCATATGAGGTCGAGTATTGTCGTGTAGGAGCAGCGGGGACGAGCGATTAACCAAGGCTGGCCGGAGATTTGCGAGCTACGCCATCATTGTGTCCAGTTCCTTACAGTACACATCCGCAGTAATGCTGGTGCCATTTGGTAAGAAGCTGTGATGAATTATACCAGCACTAGACCACCAAACAGCGACCATGACTTTTTAGGGGTAAGTTTTTGTTTTTTTGTTTGGGGCATTGCCTAGGTGCTGAACCAGGGTCTAACCTACATGATGACCGCTTACGATTATCAAAAAGAATCTATTTTTCATCGCAAGTGACAATGCGTTCAAAATCCCTTCGTTTCTGTGTCTGTTAAGCAACACAAGTCAACGCATTCGTCGCGTTGGCGATCGTTCACTTTTTTGTTTTACCTTGTCAATTTATCGCAAATGGGCCAATATTGTTTTGATGTATCATGATGGTATCATAGGGAAGCACATAAACTACTTTTTGTCTCAAAAATAATCATACAGGGGGTGATATAGGGGATGAAAGTTTGTATGGGAAACCTTTCTTAAGTTAGTGATAATTATGAAATTCAAGTTTATGCTTTTGGTAGGACATAATGTGTGGTTCATCGTTTTTGAAAAATCTTCCCCTAACGGGTAAAATAAGGGTTGATTTTCAAAGTCACAAAACTGCACGAGTTTCGATAATATTTGGCAAGGTTTTATTAGATGGTATCATGGGAAAGGACATACGCTACTTTTTGTCTCAAAAATAATCCTACAGGGGGTGATATAAGGGATAAAAGTATGTATGGGAAACTCGGCATTTCTTAAGTTAGGTTTATGAAAATTCTAATTAATGCTTCTGGTAAAAAATAAAGAAACATGTGGCTCAGCGTTTTGACAAATCATCCCCTAAGGGCGTGAAATATGATAATGATTTTAAAATTCACAAATAATATTAACATTTTTGTGTCCTTCTTTTTAAGAGATTTAAGGAATTGGAATTGGTAGTTCGTATCTTGAGGTAACATTTAGTCTGTATTTCATTAAATACATTAACAAATATCACTTACATATTTATTTAAGTGTTAATAACAGCTGTGGAATGGATAAAAAAGCCGGCCAAGTGCGAGTCGGACTCGCGCACGAAGGGTTCCGTACTCTTATCTATAAAAATGGCAAAAAAATCGCGTTTGTTGTATGGGAGCCACCTTACATATTCATTTTATTCTGTTTTTTAGTATTTGTTGTTATAGCGGCAACAGAAATACGTCATCTGTGGAAATTTCAACTGTCTATCACGGTTCATGAGATACGGTGACAGACGGACAGACGTTTTACCCTTTGGGTGCGGAACCCTAAAAACGAGCGAGCCTTACAGTAGTCGCATATGATGTGTGACATCTGACATCTGTTTGGGTTGGTACCATCTGACGGCCAACTCTAGGACAGCGCGCGCTTTCATTGGTCAAATCAAATAGCGCGGGCTTCCCCGGCTCCCTGTTACACACTTCGTCACTTTCGTCCCTTTTCACGAAATCACATTCTCAGATTGTAGGAAATCGAGAGGAACGATTTTACACATCAAAATGTAGTTTATTAATGCAAACTAAGTATTGCGCGTTGCTATCTAACGAACATTGCGATAAGTAGATTGGATCACGCTCATTAGACTCACTGAGAATCCAAGACTAGAACGTTGTCTATAAAGTACCTCATTTCGATATCATTACGTAAATTAATTTCAAAGTTGATAATGAGGCAAGTATTGAACGAGCGCGACACCTGATGTCACAATAAAACTCTATTCGGCTTGGGACAGCTTTTACAAATCAAGCAATCTGAGATGGTGGTAATAGAACGGTGCAAGTATTCACTGTAGGTGCGGAGTAGGCTGCGAGATGGCGCGTTGCCAGCTACTGGACACGTAACATCCGGGCATAAGTTGACGATGTCCGTGACATTAATACACGCTTTTAGGACCACGTGTCACGGTAAGTATTAACACAATATAAATATGGACAGTAGGAAAGCTGGGCCTATTTGTTGAAATAATAACCTACGCTCCATTGGAGCGCTAGGGTTGTCCCTATTAATGTTTGTAACATTGAAAAGTGTTTTATTGGAACGAAATTGTTTAACGCTGCTTGCGGCATTCATTTATCAGGAACGATTTATATTGTGTTTGATACATTACAGTAATTATTCTAAAATATTAATATTAATTCTAAAAGTGAACATGCAGCAATGTAAAAAAAACCATAAAAACATGATTAATAAAAGCAACAATAATAAATAGCAAAAAAAAATATTATTATAAAATTGGAATATTAATATTAAATTACAATTCGTCCACTAAGTACAAGTTTTTATCTAACAGAAATTTTCTGAGCTTAGCCTTGAAAGAGTGTTTAACAAAATTTACAAATCCGCCTGCAGTCTATTAAATATTTGTACAGCTTGGTAATGAGGGCTATGTCCTTCTACGAGTGTTTTCCCTGGATATTCTTTCGTCTTCAGACTCATATTCATATTTTTTTTTAGTGTACTGACAACACATGTATAAGCTGGGCAATGTTAGAATATTTAAATGCTTAAAATGAGATCGACAGCTTTCTCTTTGTGTAAATCTGACAATTGTACGTATTGCTCTTTTTTGGAGAATGAAGGCTCGCTGAGAATTATAACCGTAACTTTTCCCCCAGAACTGTATACTGTATCGAAGTCTGGATTCGACCAGATTATATTGGAACATCTTTAACTGTTCCGTATTTATTTCGTTTCTCAATGTCCTCAACGCATAACACGCAGATGGTATAGTAGAGGCTATGTGTGCTAGTTCTTTTTTCCAGTTCAGCAAATCATCTAAATGGATACCTAGAAATTTAACGTCTCTTACTAGTTCTATCTTTTCATTATTAAGGGTTAAACCCATATTATCTTTATTGCGGTAGGAGTTGACTGGTAGAAATCGCTATGCGAATAAGCGTTCATACAACTTGTTACCCCCCTTAGAGACTTTCTTCTTTGGTCAAAATCTCGTAAGATGGCGGTTACGAAGATTTTCAAATCATGCGTCATGGGTGTCGTTTTCATGGTTTTCAAAAATGCTAAAGCCGATAATGAAGTCAAAATGAAAATCCAAGATAGTTTTGTAAATTTTTGCAGCCGCCATCTTGGATTACAAATAAATTCAAGAAACTCTTATGATTGATCACACGGGCCATAATTTTATAACGATTTTAACAATTAATAATTCTTATCTTTCAAGATTGAGAGCACCCACGACTATCGCTTTGGGGCCTCGTCGATGCGCGCGTATGTGTGAGTGTGTCGTTTCGACGGTTTGTACGTAGTTTCCCTACTGTCCATATTTATATTGTGGTATTAGTTCGACGATGTTTTCTATTTTTGCGAATCCATTGCCTCGCCCGTTTGTTGAATACAACTTTACTTTCCAATGTGAGCAGTACAACTACTTATTTATTGTTATATTATATTACATCTACGTACATGGCCATGCATTCTGAAACTACACACACAAAGAGTTACCTGCTGACATTATTTTGTGCGAACACAATATGCAAACAAATGGGAACAAAGATTTTCAAGTGAGCTGCAGAGGAAAAACAATAAACAATGTAAATCGCTAATGCGACACTGCGAGAGACCGAGAGCAGTTAGTGTTGATACGATTACTCATGCAGTCAAGCAGCGTACAGTGCTCCAGCCTTCACGCGCCGAGACAATGCAGCTACAATCAAACATGCCGATTCGCTACAGGTGCCTCCACTGAAAAAAAAAACTAAAAGCGACAATAAGAGTATGTGCGTAGTCTAGTAGAACTCACGATTGCGCCAAGATCTCCGAGCCCCGCAGCGCTGAGGGGGCCGCCAGTAGGTCCGCCGTGGCCTCCCATTGTGCCTGATGGGCCAGGGCGCGCCCCCCCCACAGGGGAGTGGGCGCCCGACATGCTGCCGGGGTTTTGCCCTCAGAGACGGCGATGTGGTTTGCCCGTCTCTTCCTAAATAAATACTAACTGAACGCCTTTTTTTACGGCTCTTTCTCTTCGGTTGTACCTGAGCACAATAGAAAAGCGTTTTAGAGGACGTTGGTAAGTACGAACTTTTGATGTTTGTTTATTACAACAATTATCCAGGTGACCTACTTTGGATCTTTTAGAGCGCATAAAGTTATTGTTTAAAATTAACTATTTCAAAGCACTGACGTACCTATCCTAATCATCGTTACTACTACATAAATAAGTTTTATTGAAAATATATTGCTTATCGGAAATAAAAAGTTTGAAACATACTTGATTTTGGTAGTGATTATAAAAACATTATTTTGTAAGATAACCAGAATTATGTAGGAAACACACAACAGGGTGTGACGAATATAATACCGAATATGTTACGCAACAAACACGGAACGAAAGAATGACTTTAGTGTTATAGGTATCATCCCCATTGTAAGTACCTATATCTTAGTCTCTCTGTGAAATTTACGAGCCCGCGAGGTTAATTGCTCATCGTATTGGCAAAACTCACTATTACGGGCACTGTTTGTTTTATTTGATCGTAAATGTCTTGTTCTGTAATTTGGAACAAAAAGTAAATGGGAATTTCTGTATTACCTACTTATAATGATTGTAATAAAACGTTGGTATTTAGGGCCGGTTTGATCCATAGTTAACTCAACCAATGGTTAAACATAGTAGATAATGGTTGAATTTTGGCTAAAGGTGAAAGGCTGAACATATATATATAATATATTTTTAACATGAATGTATTCATTTTAACTCAGTCATGTTAA
This sequence comes from Dicycla oo, assembly GCA_948252095.1. Taxonomy (NCBI): domain Eukaryota; kingdom Metazoa; phylum Arthropoda; class Insecta; order Lepidoptera; family Noctuidae; genus Dicycla; species Dicycla oo. Next base: position 24,340,717 of record OX411709.1, read on the forward strand.
AAATAGTAATAATGGCATTTTGACAAACACATTTAGACAAATTTCAACCATTCGTTACTATGTTTAACCATTGGTTGAGTTAACTACGGATAAAAAAACCGGCCCTTATTTTAACAATACAAGACTACCTACCTATACGTAAAAATCCCTTGAGGTGGTTAGTATATCCGTCTTAAAGTTGTCAATATCAAAGACTAGCTATTGCCAGCAGTTTCGCCCGCGTGGAGGTCGGAAATTAACCCATGGGAACGTACTACCTTATTGTAAAAAGTATCCAGGGCATGGTCAACCCATGTGGCAAGTTTCGTCTAAATCCGTTCAGCCAGTTTAGCGTGAAGGCGTAAGAAACAAACTCACTAGGAATAGGGTTAGGCATCCTTTATAAAAAAATAGTTTTTGCCAGCGGCTTCGCCCGCGTGGATGTCGGAAATTATACCACAGGAACCGTACATTCCAGGATTAAAAGTAGCCTATGTGCTTATCCAGACTAGAGTCTATCTCTGTGCCAAATTTCATCCAGATCCGTTCAGCGGTTCGGGAGTGATTGAGTAACAAACATCCATCCATCTAAACTTTCGCATTTATAATATTATATATATATAGTAGGATGGGACCTAATGTGTAGTTTATATTTACCAACTTGTAGTCTTTTGATAGGGAGTAAGTAAATGAAACGGTAACCTTGATATTCTACCCTAACACGGTAATGGGGGCCTCCTACCCGTTTGTGTTGACAACGATAAGAACTCGCGCTCGATTCTTAAAACCTCGCGTAAAAGATATCACTCACGAATGATTACACAAAGCTTTAGGTAAGTGGGGAAGCTCCAGGTAGGTAGCTTGTTTTCGTTTTTTTTATAATTTGCAAGTCAGTATTAGGTTGTATGTTAATTAAAGTTTGATCCGCGACCGTAACATAAATGTATTTACAAAATTATAATCATTAGAATCAGTAATATAACTCTCTATGTTAGTACAATCTTAAATATCAAGATTTCATGAAATAGTAATTCATTAGAGAGTTGTATTGATGTTTCTAATGATTATAATCCTATAAATATAGGTACAGATGTGTAATGGTCGCGAATCATATTCAAATCAACATACAACCTGATACTGACCAGCAAATTGGAAAAACGTAAGAAAATTTGAATTTCGCGGGCTACCTGGAGCAAACTAACTAAAAACTAAACTAAACTAATATAAAAATAATAGACTAATAACTAATCTAAACTAACTACCTGCCTTAAGTGATTTAAAGATTTTTAATCGGCAGTTTTGCTGTGTCTATTTAAGTGTAAACTTCTGATAGCTTTTTAGAGTTCCGTACCCAAACGGTGAACACGGGGTCCTTTTAGGTATTAAGCCCGCGCCGCCTGTCTGTCTGTCCGTCTGTCTGACAGAGGGAGGGTATGTAACTTTTACGTGAGTGCGACTTATATTTCTTTGGACTGCGCTTTATATTTCTGCGCGTATGCACGTACATATAATAATAGGTACCAAAATGTACCAAGTAGGTATCGAGTTCGAATTTAGCCAGAGAATCTCTCTATAACTTGGTTAAAAAAGCACCTATTTTCCATCTTGCATAATGAGCTCACTAAAGGACAGACAGACAGACAGTCTTATATAAAAGACGATTTACGAAATAAACATCCCGTTCGTGGAAAAAGGTTCCGTATAATTTTGTAATTGTTCATGTTTCACCTATAACCTTATTAATTGGGGGTACGTGGCCGACGTCAATTTCATCAATCCTTTGTCACTTCAGTGGTAATGAATTTGGAACCTTTGAGCTTTAATTGAACGACTGGATTTCGGTAATTTACCTAATGGATTGATATCCGTGTTAAGGCTCCCACAGAAAGGCACGACGCGGCTGTGCGACGCGATTCTGGTAGAACAATTTTCATGAAGTTTCACAGAAATTGTTCTACTAGAAACATCAAATAACTTCTCCCGCTCTGCGTGGAGCGGGAGGGCGTGTCAGACTTCTACTGACTAAAACCCACCCGTGTTCCTTCAGTTGCCTGTGCCAGGGCCACGGCAATTCTTTCGAACAACCCGCAACCCTGGCGGGTATCGGCCCTAGCGGACCCCTTCAGCTAGTGCTGACATCTCTTTGAGGCGCGCGTGGAACACAACGCGCCGTCGACCCGGGCCTGGTCCTTACCGGACGGCGAGCTACCCGTTGCTCGCCATCCGCAAGCCCGCGCCTGCGGTGGCCGGGAATCGGCTATCGATTCCCGACGCCCAGGGCGTCTCCTGCGGCGACTAGGGGCGTGAGGGCGCAAAGATTGCCTCTCCCTCACGCGTTGAGCCTCCTCTTTCGCGAGCATTACAGCTTCTCAGAAGGAGGTGACGGCTTCTCATGCACTCTCGCTCCGTACCATGGCCTGTACCAGGGCCGGACGCGAGAGATCGCCGCCGCCGATCGTCTCCGCGAGGACGCGGCGGTGCTCTGCCCAAGCCGGGCAGACCTCCACCGTATGCTTCACCGTGTCCTCCGGGCGATCCACACAGTGGTAACACCCGGGCGTTTCCTCCTGCCTTATCCGGAACAGGAACCTCCCGAAGCAACCGTGTCCGGTGAGGACCTGCGTCAGGCGGAAGGTGAGGGTGCTATTACGCCTCTCCAACCACTCCTCAAAGAGGGGACTTACCGCCGCAATTGTGGCGTGCCCAGCTCTGGGTTGCGACAGTCGCACTCTCCATGTCACCATGAGATCCCGCCGGAGCTCTGTCCGCTGTGCCATGATTTCTCGTGGCAGCGGAGTAACGCCCCGGCGTTTTGCTTCCTCGCGCCACTCCCATGTGCATGCGAGGACTTTTGCTTCCAGATCCCACGGCGGCAATCCGGCAAGGAGGCTCGCCGCCTCACCGGAGACCGTGCGGTATCCCCGAACTAGCCGGATGGCCATGACCCTTTGGGACGCGTTCAACTGCCGGGCTGGTCGCCGCCCCAAGGAACACGCCCACACTGGTGCCCTGTAAAGGGCCATGGACCGCACGACCCCCGCGTACAGCCTCCGGCAGGAGGCGTTTGGACCCCTTGATTGGGCAAGAGCCGCTTCAAGGCAGCCCCGGCCCGCTCCAGTCTGGGAGCCAAACGTCGAAAATGCTCCACGAAGTTACACCAGCTGTCGAGGACGAGTCCTAGGTACTTCATCGTCATCTCGACGCCGATGTGAACCCCTCCTACCGTTATTTGGCAACCCGACGGTGGCACGTTCCGAGGACCATGAAAACACATGACCTCGGACTTGTGCAGGGCCACCTCGTGTCCCAATCGCCGGATCCTCTCGACGACTATCGCAACCCTGTGTGTCACTAGCTCGGCTGCCGCCTGGTGTGACCTCCCCTGCGCCAGGACCAGCGTGTCGTCAGCGTAGCATACCGCGCTGACGCCACTAGGGAGGTCAGCGCGCAGCACCCAGTCGTACCCGATATCCTATCCTATGTGGCCCTAGGACCGATCCCTGTGGGACACCGCACGACATCTCTCGCCGGTTCCACTCTCCTTGATGACCGGGGTAGATGACGGCCCTGTCCGTCAAATAGGCCTCGACCACGCGACAGAGGTAGTTCGGCATCCGATGATACCGGAGTGCCTCCCAAATGCAACTCCAGGGCAGGGTATTGAAGGCATTGGCGATATTTAGAGACACCGCCAAGACGACCCCACCCCAGGCCACAGCATCCCCCGTTGTGAGGGCTCGCACGCATATGATGGCGTCCACCGTAGAGCGCCCCCTGCGGAAACCAAACTGGCTCTCCGCCGAATCTAGCCCCATACGCACCAGCCGCCCGATGAGGCGGTCTGCAATGACTCTTTCAAAGAGCTTGCCCACCTCGTCGAGCAGCACGATGGGCCGGTAAGCGGACAGAGAGTCCGCAGGGCGCCCCGGCTTAATTATGACTACTAACGATGCTCCATCGATATTATTTTTTCCGGAGTTTTAACACAACTTTTAAATTTTATCAGTATAAAGTTTATTTTGTCATTTTCACCGACGAGTGCTTGTTAAAGTATCCAAAAGGAGGTTTACTATTTACTACCTAGTAAATAGTAAACCTCCTTGTAATGTACGTACATTTTCTTAAGCACGACTCACACTTGGTGCAGCGGACGGAACTGCTTTTTAAGACGCAGATACGTATATGTCAATGGCCTTGAGAGGTTAGCTTGCGTACTCTGTGCTGAGCTCACGTAACGCATCGTACGTCCACCCAATAATAGGACTCGCCCCTCAAGGAGCGTTGTACTAAATTAGACGCATTATTAATTTCTTATATTTATTACTAAAGGTATTATATTAGAACACGTATAGTAAAAAAAAAATATCTTTAAAATGGTGAAGCTTGATTGAAAATGCACTTGATAGTTTTTCCGAGATTCTCAGATTTTTATCCACATTAGACATAACTTTATAAATTAATAACACTGTGTTATATATATATATAAACATGATCTAAAATATTCACATATTAGTAAAAAGTTCTTATTTCTAAAAAAAAAAGTAAAAAGTTCTTATTTAACATACATTTTTTTCCAAATCATTGACACTACTCGTTTAGAGTCGATCGTCGACGTGATCTTCAGTTTAAAATCATTAGAAGTCAGTTATCGTCGCCTCAATAAGCATGCGTCTTTATTTAATGAGATTTCTTATAACTTATTCAAGGCAGGAATGTCGTGATGGCCCAGTAGTTAAAGCCATGCCTCTCATGCACGAGGTTCAAATCCGAGCAAGTACCCAGGTGACTTTTTAACTCATATGTACTCCTCTGAGTTTATCTTGGACATAACTGACATCGGTGAAGGAAAAATATCATGAGAAAACATGGAGTTATACGAGTTATATTAGATTCAAGTCTGAAATCGCCTATCCGTTATGAATCCGTCTACTTATGTATGATATAACTAAAAATGATTCAACGTTAGACATGAACTCAATGTCCTTATACCCTGAATTATACCAGTCTATTACTGTTATTACGCTTACTCAAGACGGGTAGGCGGGAAACATGGGGTATAAACCCAGATATACCCAGGGTTTTAAACTTAAATAAGTATTCCTGTAAAATAAACGCCCTACAAACAAACATAGTCTATTCTAACTTTGGGTCTCTTCAATGAAGTCAACCTTCAAATAGTTATTTATTTTTATAGAAAGGTTTATTTACACGTCGTACAAGAAGAAAAAGTTGCCAATTCGTAATAACTTGATTTTCAGTGATAAACAAGAGGAACAGCGAAACATGTAACAAATGGATCGATATTTACATTATCTATGTATACCTACATTTATGTTTGCTATATTTCACGTTCCAACCAAACTGATTTAACGTCTCAAATAATGCAAATGATGATTAACTTGCTAGATTTCTTGCGGTTTCTGGGATTGTTTTAAATATTGAAATAATATTGTTGGTACTTCACATTCTAATCACAATTAGGTCGTGAATTTACACAAAATTTAAATAAACTAAACTAAACTACCTTAACTAACCTAACTAAAACTAAAGTTAAATTCGGAATTTGTATTTATTTTATATTTTCAAACAATAGCAAGGAGCACCGGACGCGTCATTTGTCATCGTCACTGGAATTCATCTCGCTATAGCAGTCGCCTACAGCCGACCAGATTTATATGAATGTGTTGGAAGACTGATGTAAAGTTACTGTATTTTTTTAACTATTTATTATTAATACCAGCATAATTATTATTTTCCTTCTGAAGCCTTCATACAGAGAAGGCATGAGCATTGATGGCCACGCTTGCTCAAGACGATTTGGTGACTTCGGACTTATCTATACAAACAAATAAATAAAATTGTAGTCAGACACTTTTCACAATTTTCGTAATGTCAAAATAACAGCTTTTTAAAAATGCATATGAAAGTATATATATACGGTACTTATCAATACATCTATCTTGAATCGTTTTTAGTATATCATACTTATACCCAGATATACCCGGGGTTTTAAACTAAAATAATAAAAATAATGCAAGTAAATAAACATAAACTATCTATTTATAATGTCAAAATAACAGCTTTTTACTAAATGCCTAAGAACGTACATATAAATGCTTATAACATTTTTTTTTTCATTTTTGTCTGTCTGTTTGTTCCGCTTCCGGCTAATCTCCGAAACGGCTCGACCGATTTTGTCGGGATTTTCACTGGCAGATAGCTGCTGATGTTATAAAGAGTAACTTAGGGTACTTTTATTTTAGAAAAACAATTAGGGTTCCTCGAAAAAAACTAAAACCCATGAAATTGTGAACAAAATCCGATTCAAGCATCCCGGGAAGTTGTTTTCCGACATCCACGCGAACGATGTCGCGGGTTCAGCTAATATTAACTATAACTCCTGGTTTCCTCACGATGTTTTCCTTTACCGATGTCGCTTCATTACTTACTTGATTACTGCTTGACTACTTACTATCTAAACTCTAATTCTAATTTGACAGGCCAGATGGCGTGGTTGGTTAAGATACCACCTATCATGGCGCCGGCCGTGAGTTCGATTCCCATCCAGGATAAACATTTGTGTGCATGAACATGTCTGTTTGTCCTGAGTCTGGGTGTAATTACCTATATAAGTACGTATTTACAAAAAAAAAAAATGTAGTGTATACAGTGTCCTTTACAGATGTTAGACTGTAAGCTTTCTGAAGAATAAATAAATATATAAATATCAGTTTTCTGGTTTCCATAGTAGGTACAAGCTCTGTTTAGTTTGGGATCAGATGAACGAGAGTGAATAATGTCCCAGGATATTATAATATTATAATTTAAGTTGATTGCCTTCAAAGTGTCCATATAAGTTCAGTAATTTTAAATTATCAGGATGGTTACACTCCGTATCAATCTTGTTTTTATAACTTACTTCAAATGGTATAGTTATATTCTAGCATCAATAACAATGTAGCTCGCAAACTCAAATATTCGTTGGAACAATTTTTTGTTGCAATCTTTAAATCAGCTCACTGGTCAACTGGGACGAATGAATTCCTGTTTTATTTATCTTTCTATTTGAGGAGTAACTAATCCAAAACTGTTATTACTTAACAACTTATTTACATTTTAAGAAACAATGTTTTTTATAATGTACTTAGTAAAATTATCTTTAAATATGGTAGTGCAATGTTTTCGAAAATAGCTATTGTTATTAACGAGATATTAGGCAAATAAATGTTATTATGGAGATAACGGTTTTTGTTCAAGCCGTTTTGGATTTATTGGGTTAAAAGCCCTTCTGGATTTTATAGACATTTATCAATATTTATCGACAAATCTTTAGACAGGACTAAGATAATATTGCACTATTATTAATCCAATCGATCGATCGATCGAGAAGAATCGATTTGATTTGAATAGAGCATACCTCTGAATGATAGCAATAATCATGTACGTATTTGTAGGATTTTGTTCAAACCATCGACTACAGCATTTTTTTTCAGTAAGATTTACCTGTTTTTGAAGCGGGCTCTGAGTATATGTATTTCAACTTTGAGAACCGAAACAAAAAATAAAAGCTAAAGAATTCATGCGTGTTTTTATTACGTCACTCCTCATTTGCGCGGCGTGCCTATCATTAGTTTCATAATCAAACAACATATCATATCAATTGCCAATAAACTTCCGCTAGTGAATGTGGCTTTCTAATTAGATCAATTATTGGCAAACGGATTGGCGGTCAGTACTTATGTGGTACTTATCTATTATTTAAAATAAAAATTGACCACTTAATTCATTTATTTCCTTTGTTGTATCGTCGAAGCTCGACTGCAGCGCTGTTTTACTGCAGTATAACTCAAACGAAATGTTTCTATCCACCATAGTTACCTACTCAATATAGAGCATTAACCGAACATAACTTTATCTTGACTACCTGTATCATTATACAGTCTGACTTTGAATTCATTGCCATGATTTCAGTAAAAAACGTACCAATAAAAATATATATAACAACTATTACTATTGGAAGTATATCTGATATTACAAAAAAAAAATCTGTTGCTTACAAAAACGCAATACTTAGGCATCAAATGATTGATGATCCGTTTTGGAAGAGTTTTTATAAGGCTTTAGTAAGTTTCACTTGTCCCCGTGTCTCTCTGTCTGTAATCGAATCTTGAAAGTTAAATCCCACCAAAAACATTTTCATGTAAAATGTTGCCAAGATGAAACCATATGACTCGCATTGTCAAAAAGTTATCAGATCTCATGTAGAACCAAGCTTCTAACTCTACACGCCCTAACTTCACAAACTCTACACCTAGTCAAATTATGAGGCTTGGCGTTTCGTTAATACAAGAACTATTGTATAACAGAAAAATAATGAAAAGTGAATTAATTATGTGACGGTAGCGAAACGGCCAAGCCGACTAAGGTGTAGAGTTTGTGAAGTTAGGGCTTGTAGAGTTAGAAGCTTGGCTCTATATGAGATCTGATAACTATTTGACAGTGCGAGCCTTAAGGTCTCGTCTTTGGCAACATTTTACATGAAAATGTTTTTGGTGGGATTTCACTTCTTTTGGTAAGTTTCCCTCCCCTAATTTAAAGGGTGGGTGGTGATTGCCTAAAAATCCTGAAATACTCGTATGTATTTTATTATTTATAACAAGGTATCCCTTTATCAATTTTCAGACCTCTAGCATCAAAAAAGTTTAAGGGGTCAGGGGGTAAAAATTCCAAATTTTCGGTTTTTTTTGTTGTTTGTATCCAAATAGTAGCGTACATACCATATTTCAGCTTTCCAGGACTTCAGGAATTACCCTAAGAGTTTTGATGATCATCAGTCAGTAACGAAATCGGGGTTTTTAGATATCAATAAAATCTACTATGCAATTGAAATTTTATATGTTTAATAAGTCCAATATTGACATAATATCCCGCAAATTTTGTTTATCTGGTATAATCCAAACCCAAGTTATGAGGATCCAAAAAACGACGAAGCGCTTCGAGAAAAGGTAGGTAGTGTCCTTGCGCTTCGCTTGGCTCGTCTTGGAGGGGGCACTACCAAACCCCCAGATTTGACCCACTTCCCGGTTTCCGATTGAACTGCTACAATGCAATATTATTGTGACATGGGGCTGATCTGATGATGGAGCCGGAAGGCGGCCATGGGAAATCAGTAATAAAACGACGCAACCCTATCGAGTTTGGGTTCGTTTGATTTGTCTTGCCACGGACCCGGTCCTAGATGATATCCAGATTAATAAAAGCTAGTTTTTTTTTTTTAAACAATACACTTGTTTCCAAACAAAAACTCATACATGAAACCTTTTACCCTTTGAAAAATGCTACAGAATTCAAGGTTGGCCTGCATTTCGACAATAATTTACATATATTTTGCATTGTAGACGTGAGTGCGACATAGCTTAGCGATGCGATTATGCTCTAGTGCACAGCCATCGCTTTGACACGCGTGTTTCGCGGCTATTGTTTTTATTTTGAATAGGATTACCCGGTCCGGTCCAAACTTGCGCAAAAAGCTGCGCAATTTATAATAAACGCATAGCTGGAGCTTCACTATCGCTTGGCTGTAACTTTACTATTGCGTAGCTGTAGCTTCACTATAGCATAGTTGTAGCCTTGCTATCGCGGAGCTGTAGCTTTACTATGGCGTAGCTGTAGCTTCACTATCACACAGTTGTAGCCTTGCTATCGCGGAGCTGTAGCTTTACTATTGCGTAGCTGTAGCTTCACTATCGTGTAACTGTAGCTTCACTACCGAGTAGCTGTAGTATCACCGACGCATAGCTGTAGCTTCACTAGCGCACAGTTATAGCCCTACTATCGCGTAGCTGTAGATTCACCAGCACACAGCTATAGCCCTACTATCGCGTAGTTGTAGATTCACCAGCACACAGCTATAGCCCTACTATCGCGTAGTTGTAGATTCACCAGCACACAGTTATAGCCCTACTATCGCGTAGCTGTAGATTCACCAGCACACAGCTATAGCCCTACTATCGCGTAGCTGTAGCTTTACTAGTGCGTAACTGTAGCTTCAAAATCGCGTAGCTATAGCTTCACCAGCACACAGCTACAGCCCTGCTATCGCGAAGCTGTAGCTTCACTAGCGCGTAACTGTAGCTTTAATATTGCGTAGCTATAGCTTCACCCGCGCACAGCTATAGTCATGTTATCACGTAGATGTAGCTTCACTAGCGCGTAACTGTAGCTTCATATCGCGTAGCTGTAGCTTCACCAGCACACATCTATAGCCCTGCTATTGCGTAGCTGTAGCTTCACTAGCGCGTAGCGGTAGCGTCACATCGCGTAGCTGTAGCTTCACCAGCACACAGCCATATCCTTGCTATCGCGAAGCTGTAGCATCACTAACGCGTAGCTTTAGATTCAATATCGTGTAACTATAGCTTCAGTGCTATCAGTTGACTGACACCACAAAAGAAAAGTCGGGTGAAACAAAACGAACGCTCATAGACGAACACTCGCTTATGAATGCTCACGGTATTTTTGCGCTTTAACTTTAACTTCGACGCTAATTTCTTAGACTAATTGTGCATACGACAGACAAAGGGAACGATAGGGGTAGCTACTTTCATATAAATACGTTTAAACATTTAATTTGTTTCATGCACAATAGTTGGCTTAATAGAATGGTGTGAAAACTAACTCCGATTACCAGGTCACGTGATGTGTACGGTACCACCGGATATACCGAGTTTGAATTACGCCTATGTATTAGTGACCTACTAAAGCCGATATCTTTGTAGTTCGGCGGCCTAAGATGGTTCAGGTGATTCATGAATAAATTTCCATTGGCTCGGGACAACATAACAAGCCCCAACGTAAGAAACAGGTTTAATCATTTTCATTATAACCAGTTTTATAGTGGTGGTAATATTTTATTGTAGAGATACATGAATATTATATTTGAGTCGTAAGGTCTACAAAATAAAAGTTATAATAATGTTGTTAGAGATTTTGTTCGTGTTTGTATCCTTTATTCAATTTATGTCTCTATATTCTAGTGTTGCCAACCAACTTGGTTAGGAATTTGCATGAAACCATGCTAGAGATAGTACTCATATACAACTTACTTTACAAAAAAAAAAAAAATGGTGGGAAACGATGGTGCCCAAATTCGTGTCAGCGGATAAATAAGTGTACTGGAATTTTTTTAATGCAATGTTGGAGATTTTTTCATTTATTGTTACTGAATTTTTGACATATAATTAATTATTAGCGATATTGATACATTTACATGCGTAATAAATTTTAAATAAGAATGCAATGTTTTTTATTTATCACCAATCATCACTGTAATATTGTCAACACAATGACTAGAGATCGGATAATCGGATGCATATTTACCTAAAGTTAATAGTAATAGTTAATTTTTTTTTCCTAATATAAATTCCGGGATTCCAGAAAATTCGGGAATCACAACTATTCGTAACTTTGTTTACATCTAATCCATTTATTTACATTACTTAACCTGACGTTTGCTATGCCAGCTTGGCAACCTAGATTATTTTGGCTAGCGTTCGATTCCATAGTCAAAAAGTATCCCGGAATCGCCAGATTTTTACGATCGATGCAAAAGTGCATTCCATATTAGCCAACTCCTGAACATAAGTAAAAATACATTCGATTCTGTAATCAGAACTATAAATTTGTTGAGCCCGGAATCCCGGGATTTTTGGATACGAAAGTGCAATCCATATTAGCCAATACCTGAACTCAGGCACCTAAATATATATTCAATTCAGAGCTGTAAACTTGTCGATCCCGGAATCCCGGGGAAAGAAACTCGTTGTATATTCTTAAAATGCGATTATGTCTACTACAGTCAAGATTTGAATCAATGAGGAAAACTATTACGTATTTTTAAAGTACCTACTAATTGCACTTTGATTTCTTCAATGTCTACATATATCAGTCATCCATGCGACATTGAGAGTGGAGCGACGTAAAACTCTACGGATATTCCCGACCCACCAAATAAATAAAATAAATCGAGTTGAGTAAATTCACGTAGGTACTTACATAGGTAAGTCTGAGGGTCTAGGTAACCTTTGGTCCGTTAGAACGACAACAAATTAACACAAGCAAAACTACCCACGCGGTGTTCGGGCACCTGCCTTACACGGTTAAATATTTAGTAGGATCTCGAGCGAAAATTTACTATCCGCTATCATAAAAAAATTACATCGCACACGTTATAAAGCGTTTTGCACCTTAATTGAGACATGCAACTCGTGAAAGTTTGTGAGGATGAAAAGGTAGATAGATGTTTGTTACTCTTTCACGCAAAAAACAAAACGGATTTTGAGGAAATTTGGCACACATACAGTATTAACCTGGATTAACACAATGTTTTTTATCCCGATATTCCTACGGGTTCGAGACTTACGCGGGTGAATCCGCGGGGTACTGCTAGTACCTACATATGTATATAATACCTGTACGTTGGTATGTCCTTTAGTTATGCATTGCTAATGCTACTAAAAACATTACCAAAATACACATAAGTAGGTATACGTAAGTTCTTAGCAAAACAAATGTATTTTTTTAAACAAGCTTTCATTAGTCTGGATATCACCTAGGACCAAATTCCTTGTCAAGACAAATCAAACGAGCCCAAACTCGATAGGGTTGCGTCGTTTTATTACTGATTTCCCATGGCCGCCTTCCGGCTCCATCGAGTTTTTTGTAAGTTTAATAAAAGCTTGTAAAACTGTATTGTGTTAACCACTTAAGAACCAATCCAAATTCCCTTCCTTTACTTAAGGTTTATTTTATTTAAACCATTGACTCAGTAGAACTCAGACTGCGGCTAAGACAGTAACAAGTCGGATACAGTCCATTGATAAAGTTGTTGGAAACACAATCCACAAATGGGTGCAGACAAATTCAACTTAGCATATTTACTCATAGGCAAAACAAGGAAGAGATAAAATAAACGAAATGTCATCATTGCTTACACTGTAGACAAAACTAATGCGTCAACAACAGCTTCAACAATATTTTATTGTTTGAAAGTTTTAGTTCAATCTAAGTTTTCTTCATCTCTACCTTGTTTAATGTAAATGTTAAATACACACATCAAAAGTATCTAGGGATCAAGCACGTTTTTGCTAGTTACTAAAAATCTAGTTTTTTATTATATTTTTTGTAACTCCTATGGATACTTTTTAGTAAATTTCGTCATTTGTAAAGGTTTTGAATTTCGGCCAGAATATTAAAATTTACTATCAAGTCGTATTCCTGTATAATCCTGCAACGAGAATGAAGCCAAATCAGTAAAATTTCTGCCATACTTTGAGTGGAATCAATACAAAAGAACGTTGTTATGGAGAGAAAAAGTCAGTTGAGCCGAGAAGAAATAATCAGAGCCGTGGGAATGTTGGAAGCTGGTTCTCGGCAACGCGTTGCCGAGAACCCAACGTGCTGTGGCAATCGCTCTGGGTACAACGTTGAGCAGTGATAAGTAGACTTTAGACACGTTCATCCGTCCCTGTTAGCGTGACAGAGCGATATGGAGGACGCAGACAAGGTACAAATTACAGCGTACGAAATCGTACAATTACCGTGATAATGTTAGTTACGCGAGGCTTCATAGCTTATCAGGGACGTTAATAAGTGATCAAACCATAAGAAATTGCTTGCATGAAGTCAATATCCGTTTCCAAGTGCCGCTACGTGTACCACCTATTGAGCATCGCAATCGCAGAGCCCGGTTACAATGGGCTCGTGAACAAAGCAATTGGGCAGAAAAAGAGTGGCCTTTTGTGTTTTTCTGACGAATCTTGCTTTGGTATGAGACCAGATACTAAACTTACATGTCATTGAAGGACCTCTGAACGCCAAGAACGTTTAAAATCATTCCATAAAGTCGGTGCATACGTGGTGGAATAAACATGATATGGGCGGGTATTTGGATCGGCGGAAGAATTGAACTGATTTGAATCATAGGCAATTTTAATGCACAGATTTACGCTGAAACGATTGTATCAGATTTTGTCATTCCATTGCGGACCCAATTTTGTGCTTCATATCTGCTTATGCATAATAATTCACACTGCCAGAGTCGTTGCAAACACACTTGCCGCAGCTAATATCAACGTCCTACTACGGCCTGCTCAATCGCTAGACTTGAATCGCATTAAGCACGCATGGGATGCGCTTCAAAGAAAAGATCTGCCAAATATGGATGCCGTACACAAACTAGAAAATCTTTTTCGCTGGTTACAATGGTCATTCCGCAACGTGATCTGGATGAACTCATATTGTACTAAGTGTTGTATACTAAATGTTTATTTTACGCAATAAAAGCTTTTGAAAACTGTTATATTTATCTTTTTATCACATTTTAATGTCAGGATTAACTAAGGTAAAAATCCAACATAAAAATCGCGAAAAGTCTTTCTTAATGTTAAAGCAGAGTTTTTTGTCGATCTACACATACGAAAACATTTTATTTAATCAATCTGAATAGAGATTTTTATTTAATTTCAATAGGGCAATAAAATATTTAAAAAATACTTTGATCCCTACACACTTTTGATGTGTGAAGAAAAATAATAAGTACAGTTAGGTATAGGTGAAATGATAATAAGATTGGCACTTACATACAAATGACATATATCTACAGAACCGTTATGTACGCGCGACATAAAGTGTCGACTATCGGTGGTTCTTCATCAAAAAAGATGATTCGATGAAATTTTAATAAAGACACTGCAGGGTTTTAAAGACAAAAAGAAAAACCTTGGCAGCTTCTAAGAGATTGACGGGAACTGATAAATTATATTATCAAGCTCGTTTGTCTCAATGAGATTTCGAGCCGATACCCTTTAACGATAGACAAACTTGACTTACTTACATTAATTTGTGATGCGAATTTGTTGTTTTTGAAATTAACGTGTAGTAAAATTGAGTAAAAGTAATTATGTTTTGTAGGTTTTTCCTGTAATGGACATTTCCGGATATTATTTTGAAGCTTCGAAAAACAAGAAAATGTTATCCATGTTAACAAATCCAAACAGTGATTTCATAAATGTCGTAATCACTTTGTCTTTGAACAAGGAAAAGTCTTAAACGTTCGAATAATATTATCTTAATTGAAGGACTCCATGGAAATACCGCATATTTAATGCATACAAAAGAAGCATAACGGTGAGTTGCACAAAATCAACATTAGTTAAACTGAGCCTTTAAATTGATGCTGTCACTTTCTTTTTGATATAACATTTAAGGGATGGCATGTATTTAAAGTCTACGTTAAACCAATTTTGGTTTCATGCAACTCAACGTAAGTGTCGTGTGGTTTTAATTTAAACAATTGTTATTTTTTACATTGAGCTGGTTACGGGCAGGCGGTTCACCAGTTGGTAAATAGTTACCGTTGGCACTAGGATGTCTCGTCACACTATTCGCAACCAATTATTATTATTATTGTACAGGGTTATTTTAGACTGGCCAGATCAGACGGGACGGGCATCGACATCTAAACATAATAAAATAAAAATATCTTGCGGAGATCAACGACCGCTGTTAGTGTTGTTCCTTGAAGTATGAGTTAAGAAAAACTGTTTTCTTATGTTTTATCCTGTAGTTTCATCGTGTTTAGATCTATCATATCTGTGAAGTTAACACACAAAAAAAGATTTTGTTAAACTGATATTTAAGTGACTGCAATAACTGCGGTCGATGACTCCAACAAGAAAAAAAATCTAATTAATTTATTTTTTGTTTTATCATGTATATCCGATACCTATCGAGCGGAGTTTATCCAGCCAATTTTTACTGTAGACACAGTGATCCTTAATTGTGAATAATTATTAGTAGGTAACCAAAGATTCACACAATTAAAATTATAATTAAATTAAAAAAAACAGAAGTACATTGCTCGCAAAAATAAAATCATAATCATCTTTACTTATATTAATTAAAATCATTCTAATTCATAACAATGACTTGAAATCAAGAAATTATCTTTATAAGCAAAGCCAAAATTCCAAAACAAGTTTTTCATAAAATGCGCGACGGCATTTTGTCGAGCCCGTGGATTGATTACTGTAGGTATATAAGCAAATGAAATGAAAAATATACAGGGCTATTTTAAATCACTAGCTAAATTTTCAAAGGGCGTTCTACCCATGAATATAAACAACTTTCACTATGGGAACAAGTCTGAAATCACGAAAAAAAAAATCAGCTGTTTCATACATTTTGGTCGAACATTCGTATGAAACAGCAGATTTTTTTTTTCGTGATTTCAGAGTTGGTCCTATAGTAAAAGTTGTTCATATACATGGGTAGAACACCCTGTGGAAATTTAGCTAGTGATTTAAAAATAGCCCTGTATAATAATATGTCTTAAATAGTGTTTCTATTTGTAAATACATAGTGTTATAATAATAATAATAATAATATCCTAGGACATTGTTCACACACGGTCATCTGATCCCAAACTAAGCAGAGCTTGTACTATGGAAACCAGATAACTGATATACTACATATACTACTTTTTTTTTTGTAAATACATACTTATATAGATAATTACACCCAGACTCAGGACAAACAGACATGTTCATGCACACAAATGTTTGTCCTGGATGGGAATCGAACCCACGACCAGCGGCATGGCAGGTAGTATCTTAAACAACCACGCCAACTGGCCTGTCAAATAGTATAGTCCATAGCGGACTCAGAATTTTGAAATGTGTATAGAATTTTCGAATGTTCGTTTGTAGTGTTCACTTTGTACACGTAATTAATGTTGCGAGCCGTTTGTGCGGAATTGCTCCCGCGACGGAACTCGTATTCCAGAATTATGCGTATTTTTATAGTGTCCATATTGATGAAAAAAACCGGCCAAGAGCGAGTCGGACTCGAGCACCGAGGGTTCCGTACCATCCTACTTCCTACTTAACCTACTTCCTACTATCCTACTTCCTACTTATCCTACTTCCTACTATCCTACTTCCTACTTATCCTACTTCCTACTATCCTACTTCCTACTTATCCTACTTCCTACTATCCTACTTCCTAATTATCCTACTTCCTACTATCCTACTTCCTACTTATCCTACTTCCTACTATCCTACTTCCTACTTATCCTACTTCCTACTATCCTACTTCCTACTTATCCTACTTCCTACTATCCTACTTCCTACTTCCTATCCTACTATGTTACTTCCTACTTCCTATCCTACTATGTTACTTCCTACTTATTCTACTTCTTACTATCCTACTTCCTACTTATTCTACTTCCTACTATCCTACTTCCTACTTATCCTACTTCCTACTATCCTACTTATCCTACTTCCTACTTCCTATCCTACTATGTTACTTCCTACTTCCTATCCTACTATGTTACTTCCTACTTATTCTACTTCTTACTATCCTACTTCCTACTTATTCTACTTCCTACTATCCTACTTCCTACTTATCCTACTTCCTACTATCCTACTTATCCTACTTCCTACTTCCTATCCTACTATGTTACTTCCTACTTCCTATCCTACTATGTTACTTCCTACTTATCCTACTTCCTACTATCCTACTTCCTACTTCCTATCCTACTATGTTACTTCCTACTTCCTATCCTACTATGTTACTTCCTACTTATTCTACTTCTTACTATCCTACTTCCTACTTATTCTACTTCCTACTATCCTACTTCCTACTTATCCTACTTCCTACTATCCTACTTATCCTACTTCCTACTTCCTATCCTACTATGTTACTTCCTACTTCCTATCCTACTATGTTACTTCCTACTTATCCTACTTCCTACTATCCTACTTCCTACTTATCCTACTTCCTACTATCCTACTTATCCTACTTCCTACTTCCTATCCTACTATGTTACTTCCTACTTCCTATCCTACTATGTTACTTCCTACTTCCTACTTATCCTACTTCCTACTATCCTACTTCCTACTTATCCTACTTCCTACTATCCTACTTAT
The DNA here is from genome assembly GCA_948252095.1 of Dicycla oo. Lineage (NCBI taxonomy): Eukaryota > Metazoa > Arthropoda > Insecta > Lepidoptera > Noctuidae > Dicycla > Dicycla oo. The sequence goes on from OX411709.1 coordinate 24,358,683, forward strand.
CCTACTTCCTACTTCCTATCCTACTATGTTACTTCCTACTTATCCTACTTCCTACTATCCTACTTCCTACTTATCCTACTTCCTACTATCCTACTTATCCTACTTCCTACTATCCTACTATCCTACTTCCTACTTCCTATCCTACTATGTTACTTCCTACTTATTCTACTTCCTACTATCCTACTTCCTACTTATCCTACTTCCTACTATCCTACTTCCTACCTCCTATCCTACTATCCTACTTCCTACTAATATTATAAATGCGGAAGTTTGTGAGGATGGATGGATGTTTGTTACTCTTTCACGCAAAAACTACTGAACAGATATTAATGAAAAGACAATGTTCAAAATGGCCCTGTGCAATGAAGAGTTTGAGAATATACGATAATTAATCGCCTATTTTATTATATAAGTTGCAAATACTTCTGTATCACGGACTAGCTGTATTCCAAAATGTATTTTTAATAGAATTTAATGCGACTAATAACATTACATCGCCATCTTCACCTATGTCGTGTCAAAAGTGAAATAGGGATGTCCGATCAATTATAATCGATCGATTGAATTATTAATCGATCGATTGTGTTTTTTTTTTCTAAAGTGTAGTTTTAAAAACCTAATAAAATACTTTATGAATGCAGTCATACTCCAATTTAAATAGGTAGTAAGAATAATATTATACAATAATCAAAACTTCTTTATTTCTATACAATCATTCAAACTAATTCATTATTTACGACAATTAATACAAAAATAACGCTCCTTTTGCGGTTCATTAAACGAAAAAAATACTTATTTTTACTAAACACATCACAATTACCTAATGTTTTATTTAAAAAACAATATTGCAAACTAGATACAGATGTTATTATATATTATTATTACCAGTATAGAAGAGTGTTGTTATATATAAAATAAACCATTGTCATACATACTTGTAATGTTTATATGACAAAGTAGATGTAACAGACTGTAATAATTTAAGACCACAGTAAATCATAATCGAAAAATCGATTAATGGTGTCGTATTACATCCCTAGTTTTGCCGGTGAACGTGTCATTGTTACCAATGGCACAAAGGCCAAAAAGCCATGCCATAAAATTATAAAAAAAAAGTCATTGTTACCACAATTGAGAGTTACAGTTTCTGCGCTGTGCTTTTTCCTGTGCAGAACTATCGGTTGCTGCGCCCATGTTATGACCATTATTTGGTACCTAAGTTATGCGAGGTATCAAAATAATGTCAACCCCCCTGCACAGTTTTTAGACACTATTTTAGTTCGTAATTTAGACGAAGAACAATAAACGTGAAATTAAAATCTGTGTTTTATTTCTTATTCAAATAAAAATATTGTAGGACTAGGTTTTAAAAAATCACTTATTACCATCTAATTGGTAAAGCTGGTATCCTATGCACACCGTTCAGGCATAGGGATGCTGTTTCTACTCATCTCATTCCAAAACGAATGCTACGAATTCAGTTACCTACCTATGTTGATTAGTTTAATGTATATTAATTTTGCACTTGCATCCATTTTTTAGAAAAATAACTGCATAGGTACCTAATTATCTAGGTAGGTATTATGATATTACTTTTCAGTTTCTTAAAAATTACTAGAGCTATGAAAAATCATGGTAGGTACCTACATGTAATATTCGTTGTTACGGTTAGATTATAACCTCAAAATCTGATACTTTTTTTGAAATATATCTTTTCTGCAGCTAGTCCGCTATAAAAACAAGATCTTCTAGGAGTCTCCAAATGATAGAGAATACAATACATAATTATCCGATGCTCTTGGCTCCAGGGCCAACAATGTATGGACGCAGAGCAATGTCCTTTGGCACACAGATAGTTATAACCTAAATTAACACATAGGGTACTTTTTATCCCGATATTCTTACGGGTTTGAGACTTACGCAAGTGAAACCGCGGGGCGCTGCTGGTCATATATAAAAAAGTGTGCTATTTATAGACATCGTTTTATTTTTCCTGTAATCTTTACATAAACATCTATCACACAGAATAAATTCAGATTTTTTTCTATCCAAACTTCGGAGATAAACGGGATAACGGTATTTTTATTTACATTTTTCATAAAAAATCAAAAACTGTGCGGCCTAAAAAAAAGGAAAAAAATGAGAGTGTGCAAACAGCGCTCCTTCATATGATACCCCACATGCCCTAGTAGCCCCACTTCGAATTTTTAAGACGCCCTTTCAGTCCCTGTTGCATAAAAATTATATACATTATTATTTCTTACTTATTTGCAAAAAATGTTTTAGATGACGTTTGCCCAATTAGGGTAAACGTCATCTAAAACTATTCCTAAATTTCAAGTTGATAGCATTAGTAGTTCTTGAGATACCTAGCTGTGACAGACAGACAGACTTTTTACCATTATGGTACGGAACTCTAAAAGATACAAATGTAGTGAAATAAAACACTAATCAATAAACAAATTACTGAATTTGTAAATAGAATTCCATATGTTTAAAATAAAATTCATTTGAATTTAGAATTTATTGCCAGCCATACATAAATTACGTTTCAAATGGTCAGAATTGTAAAACGGCAACTTCATAGGTCCCACCTTATTCACCTACTCGTATCACCTATATTACCCACCTAACACACCTCCACCTCTTCCTCCGCATCTATCACCGGTGACCGGTGACCGGTGGTGTAGGTGGTCGGCACCTATTATTATGAAGTAAAATTTATTCAGAATAAACGTTATTTCATGAGAAACTAAAATTGCATACTTTAAGTAAACAAAAAAATATAAGACTCAAAATAAACGTAATTACAACTGCCAAATTGCTACATAATGCGATGCGTCGCCATGCTTCAATATATCTAATCTGTCAAAACGCTGATGGCTTTTAGGCTGCGTTTCCACCAGAGATGTGCTAGGCCGTCGTGTATTTTTGACACTCATTACGGGTCGTCAGAAGCCTGAAAGTCTGACAACCAGTCTTACCAAGGGGTATCGTATTACCTAGTAACTTGGTTGTGGAGGTCAGCCAGGCAATCGCTCCATGTAAAATACTGGTATTCAGCTGCATCTGGTTAGATAGGAAGTCGACCCCAACATGGGAAAAGGCTAGGCAGATGATGACATATCGAAAATACGTGAATGATTAATGCAGTGTTTTCCATCGATCTAATTTGTTCGTTTTCGGGTTTTTTGTCGCTAAGATAGAGCAGTTGAAATGAAACACTGAATCCAGTCGGGCGAAGTTCGTGCTTTGCTATGATATCCATAAGAATATTGACTAGTAATTTTACGAGCGAGCTGTTCTTCAAAGAGTTCTAGTAATTCTCGAAAATCTGAGACGTTTATTTTCAAAAATACTCTCTCAAAACAATTTCAATTAGAAAAATATATCCGTAAAGCTAATATAGAAATTATTTAATGCCAATAAAAGGTGTTATTACATCGAAATTACGAATTTATGGCGTGAGGCGCAAAATTTGGCCCTGCCCTAATATCATCTCGAGGCTCACTGACTTTAATCAAAGCAGGATTTTTACGTTACAGCGCCCACAAAACATATTTAAAGTTTAGCTTGCCCAATTCAAGTATTCCTTTACGAGAAAGTATTGTTTTTAATGTTCCGAAAAAAGGAACGGAGCCTTTATGACGTCACTTTCTGTTTGTTTAATTCTATTCGTCAGTTTAGGCACTAAATATGAGGGAAGGTTTATTTATTTGCTCTCCTGCACATGACACATATTACAAAGTTTAGTCGGTTTTTGTACTACGAGTATATGAACCTGTCAGGGCGCAGCAAAACAAACACAATGTTGGTTTGTTGTCGAGTTAGTGAACATAATTAACATAAACTGAGTCAAAACTTCTGTAAGTATCTAAACACAGCATGGAGTAGGTATTAAGTGGTCGGTCGTACAATACAAAAAAAAGAAAAAAAAAGTGCTATAATTAGATGTCATTATGATGTCCATTTAACAGAAATAAAAATGAAAATACAATAACACAGGGACAGTCATATTTCAGTTGGTATTATTAGATAGTACCCGACAGATTATACCCATTATTATACTCGTTTTAGTCGTTATATTCAATTTTATGGGATAAGCAATATATTTTCGTAATAAAACATCAATGAACAACCCCTAACTGTTACAATAGTTACAATAAGAAACTGTATTAAAATAAGACTTGATAGATGCAGACATGTAAATGAGCTATATCCGAAGAAATCGCGTGTCTGGAGTCGTCCGTAAAATTGGAGGTCTTGTTAATGAACCACCTTGGCCCGAATCAATATAAACCCAGATTTTATCGCTCACCACAAAACTTCATTTCATGACCCTTGGCCGAACCCGCCGCTACGAAATGCGTATTACGATAAGAGCCTGAAATTAAATACATGTTTAGGTAGTAAGTAAACTTATTCAACTTTATGTAAAGTTTTGCAAAACTTTTGACAATTAGAGACACAGTTAAAGTGTTAAATAAAACATGTAATTTATCTGAATAAGTTTACTTATTTTTAAGAAGATGCTTACCAATTCCTGAAGAAAGCCAGTACCACAACACCAAAAAAAAAACCACAAAAATGCGGGAATCACAGAAAAATAGAAAGTTGCGAAAAGTTCTTAAAATTAATTAGGTAATCTCAGTTTCGGACAACAAGACGGCCATGAATTCAGATTATACTGAAAAAAAAAATTTTTTTTTTTTAGTCACTTGTGAAAATTTCATGAAGTTGGGAAGTAGCGATCGCGGTTTAGTTAAGGTTGCTTGGGGGGCACGAGTGCCTTCGAGCGCTTTTCGACGGACACTGAAAGCTCTGAGGCTTTGCTGGTGGAAGCTTGTTCGGCGGCTTCAGTGTGATTTACACCTGCGCACTAGCCCTCTCACCTTTGCCCACCTTCCTACAAGCCATTTGGATTTAAATATCACTTCTTTCCATAAAACTGGCTTGCATGTTATTTAATTATACTTAATAATATTTATTAACCTTACCAAAACTTAAGAATCGATTTGCAGAACATGAATCATAGACGTAGTAATTTTTAACTTTTCCCTACTTTATCTTTGGTTTTCAAAGTACGTAATTAAAAGTTTATTATAACTCTAAAAATTATAATGAATATCATAATCTTCTCATAGATATGTAAAAGCGTTAATTTATCATGAATTTTCTTGTCTGTCTGAGATAATTGAGGAGGGTGCTACGGCTACGGCTGCAGTCCGTGGCTACACGTAGACCCACTACGAACCGCTACGAGCCGCTACGAATCGCTACGAGCCGCTACATTACGAAAAACGTTTTTCCTATGAATTCTAAGTAAGACACATCGCATGGCTCGCAGTAATGTATGTATTGTTTGGCTGTGTTTGTTTTTCAGAACGTGCAGTTATAAGTGATCATAAAAAGCTTCCGACTTGGGGTGTACAAAGTTATCTTAATATTGTTATTTACATATCGAAAGGGCTTGTATCTAAGTAATAACAGCCGCACGGGTCGATCGATCAGGTTAAGCTATACTTGCCGCAGTTGTTCAGTGGATGGGTGTCCATCTGTACATACAAGACCCCTACGTGCCTCGGAAAGCATGTTAAGCCGTTGGTCCTGACTGTCATTGTGAATCTTTGATAGTCGTTACGGGTCGTCAGAAATCCGAAAGTCTGACAACCAGGTAACCAGATAACCAGGTAAGAACCAAGGGGTATCGTATTACCTTGTCACTGGATTTTGGAGGTCAGATAGGCAGTCCCTCCATGTAAAATACTGGTATTCAGCTGCATCCGGTTAGACCGGAAGCCGACCTCAATATAGTTGGGACAAGGCTAGGCAGATGATGACATATCGAAAATACGCGAATAGTTAAGCAGTGTATTCTATCGATCTAGTTTGTTCGTGTTCGGGCTCTTTGTTGCTAAGATAGAGCAGTTGAAATGAAACACTGAATTCAGTCGGGCGAAGTTCGTGCTTCACGCGATTACAACACAAACAAACTTCGATTTTACGTCAAAACATCAGACCGAACTATTTCAGGAATACTTATAAATAGCCCGGAAAAAGAAATTGGCACGAACTTTCTACACCAGAAAACTTTTTAAGTCAATAGACTTTGCTTAGCGATACAAGTCGAACAATTTAAAGATTAAAAAATCAAGATTTATTCAGTCGTAAATCAACCTCTTTGCTAAAAAGTAAAAATTATTACGAGCAGATTTTAAACTCTTTTACTTTTAAGATTCATCGTTAAAAGAATGAGAACGTTAACAATGTCTGCACGATCTCGATCGGAATAGCCATGTGATAGTAACAATAATAGTCAGTCCGCAAGGTGGACGATGGGCTATCTGTTAATAATAGTGAGTCCGCAAGGTGGACGATGGGCTATCTGTTAATAATAGTGAGTCCGCAAGGTGGACGATGGGCTAACTGTTAATAATAGTGAGTCCGCAAGGTGGACGATGGGCTACCTGTTAATAATAGTCAGTCCGCAAGGTGGACGATGGGCTGTCTGTTAATAATAGTGAGTCCGCAAGGTGGACGATGGGCTCTGTTAATAATAGTGAGTCCGCAAGGTGGACGATGGGCTATCTGTTAATAATAGTGAGTCCGCAAGGTGGACGATGGGCTATCTGTTAATAATAGTCAGTCCGCAAGGTGGACGATGGGCTGTCTGTTAATAATAGTGAGTCCGCAAGGTGGACGGTGGGCTATCTGTTAATAATAGTCAGTCCGCAAGGTGGACGATGGGCTATCTGTTAATAATAGTCAGTCCGCAAGGTGGACGATGGGCTATCTATTAATAATAGTTAGTCCGCAAGGTGGACGATGGGCTATCTGTTAATAATAGTCAGTCCGCAAGGTGGAGGATGGGCTATCTGTTAATAATAGTGAGTCCGCAAGGTGGACGATGGGCTATCTGTTAATAATAGTGAGTCCGCAAGGTGGACGATGGGCTATCTATTAATAATAGTTAGTCCGCAAGGTGGACGATGGGCTATCTGTTAATAATAGTCAGTCCGCAAGGTGGAGGATGGGCTATCTGTTAATAATAGTGAGTCCGCAAGGTGGACGATGGGCTATCTGTTAATAATAGTGAGTCCGCAAGGTGGACGATGGGCTATCTGTTAATAATAGTGAGTCCGCAAGGTGGACGATGGGCTATCTGTAAATAATAGTGAGTCCGCAAGGTGGACGATGGGCTATCTGTTAATAATAGTGAGTCCGCAAGGTGGACGATGGGCTATCTGTTAATAATAGTGAGTCCGCAAGGTGGACGATGGGCTATCTGTTAATACAACCAGTATGGGCTAGTCTCCTATTCTATTGAAACTCAGTATTACGCTAGGCCAGCTCAAAGTCAAAGTGTTATCATGTCGACGTGCGGTTGACTATACGTGCCTTTGTTCAGATGAAATTATGTTTTTAGGGTATAATAATATGTATGTTCTAAAATACATTATTTAAATAAACATTTTCAACCAACAATTTCAGAAGAAGTTTGTGAGAAGTCGACTTCAGCTATGATTTCCTAAGACTGGTGGCCGCCACATAGCGGCCACAATTTATCGTCGAATGACGTCACTAGAACGTTATTTATAATAGCAAGTTGGTGTGTTCCTAGAGAGCGTTTTTGGACACCGGAAATTCAAACCCCAACGCTATCATTTCCATGACGGCCGTCACTTCTGCCGTCATGTTGTGGCCACCGCTCTTCTAGGAAACAGCATTAGTTCAATTCATCTGACTCGCATGGTATTCCGCTACTCGAGTAGCGGAACATCAGCGGAACAACATGCGGTTTCGCAGTTTCGCGGCGGAGCTGTGCTAAGGCCCTTAATTCTAGCCCGTTAGTTTAAAGTGTATGCCAGAACACGGAGTTTATCACACCATACCGCAGAAACACGTATTAAAGTAAGTTTGAGTAAATAAATAATAAGTATTTTTACCTCAGAGTTTTCAGGAATGAGTTGTTTTCTCCTGATGGTATGCTCGTGGTAGCGCGGGTCTTCGCCCGACACGGCACGTTGGTACGACAACCGCCTTCCTTTCGAATCCGTCTTCGGCCCAGCTGACGTGTTCTCGGGTATTGAGGAGAAGTCCTGGTAAGAGTGACCTTTGTTCAGCTCACGGGTCTTTTCGTCCTGGATGACTCGACGCAAGTAGTTCGTCAGGCCCTCACTAGCCAACCACGTGACCCTGAAATGGGGCAAAGATAATTATTTTGCAAGATGTTTTCCTGGATCTTTTCAGTGTGTTCAAGAAATAATTTCAATGCATTAACACCTTCTAAAACACTAAACGCCAATAGATGTCATAACAAAATAACTTCTATTGTGTCTCATCTGTCCCGAAAAGTTTTAACAAGGGTTTTATTGTTCTGTGAATACGTTATTATTGTTAAAACTTGAGCGTTATTTTGGAATGCATGCATAGAGGAGTGTGCTCGGATGATTTGCTTATTTACTGCTTGTTTGTGTATTCAGTGCGGCTAGGTTATCTCAATTTGTAAAATAAATAAAAAAAATAAATCGACTTCAATAAGAAATTAACTCAAAATTATGAAATAACTTTAATTTCGTATTAGTCCCTTATCATGAAACCTACTGAACCGATTTTGATGAAACTTGCACTGTTCCCTAAGTTGAAGTAAATATAAGGCAACAAAAAAAGTCATGATCCGATTGATAGTTTCGGAGAAATGCGTGGAAAAACATACATACAAACTTACATACATCTATAAAAATTTGTATATTTGTTTGGAAACCCTAACGGATTATATCATATGTGAATTTAATGCAGTTCCAATAATATTACATTCATACGAATCGAATTGATAATCTCCTTTTTTTGAAGCCGATTAATTACGTACCTAAATGCAGATATGGACGTTGTGATAATCTGTTAATCTGTGTTTCGCGGAAAATGTTTTCAGGGCGAATATATTATGTAGTTGAAAAGTTAAAGATATTTATTATGTAGGTATTGTAAATTCGTACATTTAATATTGCTGCCTGTGTGGTAAAGTAGCAGCTACGATATAGGGTATTGCGGTAAGGTATGACCTATACTGACATAGAATTAAATTTTCTAGGAATTTCTCAGTAGCACCATAGTAAGCACGGGTACCCCTGCTGAAAATACAATGCAGGATTTTATGTGATGAACATACTTTAATATTTACACGATCGTCACGTGCATATGTCACTTTTTTGTTCGGTGAACCTGAACGCGTGGTCGCGCCGACAGAGGGCGTTTTCCGGTTTTCCGAACCAAAATGACATATTTTTGCACGTGAATTTGCGACTTATTCGCTTTTAAATAGGACGTCCTACACAACACAAGTATGAGTGGTGGAGACACTGTACTAAGTCACTCTTGTTCAAAACTCGACGTGCCGTAAACGGATGTATACGTATTATACTTAGTTCTTCCTACCCCAGCGTCCTATCTAAAAGCGATAGCTGCGCGAATACGCGATTGTCACGTACATATGACACTTTTTGTTCGGAAAACTAAAAAAATCCCTCTGTCGGCGCGTCCACGCGATCTGGTTCACCGAGCAAAGAGTGACACTTGAGCGCGACTATCGCATATTCGTGCGACGATCGCTTTTAAATACGTCGCTATGCCGCGTCCACTTGCGAATAAACCTTTAATTCATGAATATATACTCAAACAAAATAGAAGACATGCTTCTGCCTGCATGTCTTCATTTCTCGAAACGTTTCTCATAAAAATAAAACAAAAAAAATCTAACTCGGTTTAGTTGTTTGGGAGCTACGATGCCACCGACAGATACACTGATACACAAGTATTATATACCTAAACTTCTTCTCACGAAAGAATAATATGGACATTGCTATCTGAATAAATAAGTAATCACGGGTTCCCAGGATTGAACAATTTTGTAAAATCAACTATAACAAACTTAATGAAATTATAGCTGTGGTTATTTTGATTTAGTATCTTTATTTTATTCAAAACAAATGGAATATCAATACAAAATGATAATGTGGTCAAGTAGTGGAAGTGATGTTTGATTGATTTTGACTGAATATACTAACAGTTTAAATAAGTTAAGCACGAAGCGAAAATTCTACAAAGCTGTTTTTTTTTCTAAATTCGATTTAACGATTAGGTACTCTAATAATTTTATCATCTCGAATCATCAGTGAGAAACTTTGATTCTGTTTGAGATTTCACGAGGATGAACAGCAGTATAGTTATACTTGTCCAATAACTGAAATACACCGAGATGGGTGCCCGTGGATCCCTATTTACTTTCCGTCTAAATGTCGTATTCAAATAGGCTACACGAGCCGCGATACTAAAATACTACTTACCTTCTTTATGGCTGGCTTATATTGCGATTCATGTAGTTAGATATAATTCGTGACAAACCAAGTGACGAATAATCCGTGAAAATTGTGCTTACTATGGAGATTTCCTTATCACCTTGCATTGCAGCGGTCATTAGGAGGTCATTGCAACACTGTACTTTTGGAGCAACTCGGTATGGTCGTTGGAGTAACTAAGGCGCAGGCCACACTGGGAGCGAAGCCGAACGAACCTACATAAAATCGTTTCGCTTCGTTACGCGTACTTTTCGCGTTCTTTTCATACTTCCGTTTTCGTTTCGCTTAGTACCCGCGCGGTGTGATCCGACGTATGAAAAGATGCGGAACGAAGCGCAAGGAATTTAGCTTCGTTTCGCTTCTCTCAACTTGAGTTTTTTGACCATCTGACTAATTAAATGAAGACATTTGAGGTGCAACAGGGTACTTAATTTACGAGTATTTATACGAGTAAATAAGACATTATCTACAGCGAGCATTGTACATCGCGGCCGTGTTCGCTCGTCGGTAAAGCTCGCTGGTGTACTATCACCAAACCGTGGTATTATCAGTAGCAATGTTTCAAGTTGAGCGCGGGGCGAAACACTTGTATAAGAAAAAAACTAATGTTTGACTAACTCGTGTAGGTATCAAGAAATATGAGCTACGAGTAAAATATCGCGGTAATCTTTACCACCGTTATAAATAAGGCTTGCTCGTCGATCAACCGCTTTAAGAAATGCCATCTAAATGATGGTACCTAATGATGCTTTATGTGGGAGCATAACCTGGTATATTTACCTACCTATATTTGAAAGTCATGGCCAAAAGCGGCTTTAACCTATATTTGGTGACTGGTAATTAGTGACCAATACTTAAACACATGATTATACTCATGATAACAAACAACTTTTACTAGGGGAAGAACCTGAAATCGCGAAACAAAAATCAACTCTTCCCTACATTTTGAAGAGTTATGCGAACATAAATGTAGGGACCAGCAGATTTTTTTTCACGATTTCAGGTTTGGTCCCATAGTAAATCTTGTTTGTTATCATGAGTACAATCAAGTCTTAAAGTATCGGTCACTAATTACCAGTCACTCTATATACCTACCACACCTACCTACCTAGCCACCAAATGCAAAATGATCTGTCTTACACACTATATCTAAGTGGCATATCTACGTGTCCCAGCCTTCATTGTAGAGGTGAGCTGCCATGTTGACCAAATTCGGCGTAGTAGACTACCTAAACCGGCGATAACAGAGATAATTGGAAATTCTGCCGGTGGAACTGCCGAATTTACCGGTTCGATCGCCAGGCGGTTTAACGATAAACTAATATTCTAGTTGAGCTCTTTTGAGCGCAAACAAACTGTCCCTAAATCCTGCCTTAGCGTTAATTTGAAAAAATATACCTACCTATGAGATTAACTTACCTATGTTTTAATGGTTGAATTTGGTACTTCGCAGTGAACGAAAAAAAGATTTATATTCTTAGAAAATAAAGGAGAAACAATCATAACAATCATCTACATACAGGAAAACATTAATTTTTAACTAACTTCAAAAAAAGGAGGAGGTTCTCAGTTCGTCGGAAACCTTTTTTTTTAATGTATGTTCCCCGATTACTCGAAGACGACTAGACCGATTTGGAAAATTCTTTTTTTTTTGAAAGGATATACTTTCTAGTTAGTCACATTGTCATCAGGTCAGGATCTGATAATGGGATCCTGGAAAAATCGACGGAACTCTTCAAATATTATAGGCACACCTATAGAGATTTGGGTATTTTTTATAGTAACTCGTGCATTGGTCTTGGAAAGCACGGATGGGTGACCATCTTTTCATACCGAGACATCTCCGTGCCTCGGAAAGCACGTCAAGCCGCTGGTCCCGGCTGTCATTCGTGGATCTTAGACAGTCGTTATGGGTCGTCAGAAGCCCTAAAGTTTGACAACCAGTCTTACGAAGGGGTATCGTATTACCCAGTAACTGGGTTGTGGGGGTCAGATAGGCATTCGCTCCATGTAAAATTCAGCTGCATCTGGTTAGACTGGAAGCCGATCCCAACATAATTCGGAAAGGGCTAGGCAGATTGATGACGCAAAGAAAGATCAAAAAACCGGCCAAGTGCGTGTCGGACTACGCACAATGGAGGGTTCCACAGTTGAAAATAATTTATCCCAAAAACAAACTTAACATTGTAGTTGAAAAACATGATCTCCCATACATTGATATACGTCACAGTCAATTCTCCCTCTACAAATTTAAGTTTGTACACCCATTTTTTTATGTGATAAAATTACAAATTAACGATTTTCGGACTTTTTCCTTCACTTGTGCTGTGAGACCGTGCTTCTTGCCAAATTTCATGATTCTAGGTCATCGGGAAGTACCTTATAAATTTTGACTCCCTTGAAAGTGTCGAAATATACGTTTTTTTCGGCATAAACGGTCGTATCTTTTTTAACGTTAACTTAGAAGTTTGATTTTTCAAGCTTCAACGGACTGTAGACCTGAGTATATGGTTTTAATTTCAACTCGATACGTATACGCGTTCCGGAGATAAAAGGTCTTGACAGACAGACAGACGGAAAGACAGACAGACGGACAGACGGACAACAAAGTGATCCTGTAAGGGTTCCGTTTTATCCTTTTGAGGTACGGAAGCCTAAAAAGAACAAGTTCAACACTTTATTTTGATAGTTTTTAGGAGAAGAACACGTAGGACTTACTTACATAAATTAATATACTCGTAAGTTTTGCTTCCATCCATGACTGCAGTGTGTAGCTTATTATAAGTGTGTAAAGATAGAATTGACCCTAGGAATTGTTAAATTCTTGTTTAAAGATCAAAGCTTCCGAGACTTCAGTACATAAGAGACACGTGAATGCCGATCACAACACAAAAGTCACTACTTCATCTTCTCGTTGCTTTGACCATTTTTACTAGGACATGCATCCGATCGTCATTAGATCGTCTTTCGTAGCACGAATGAAGCTACTTTACTGCTTGAGTATGGGCGGAAATTAGGCTTATAGTCTTCGAAGGATTGCCCATCTTAACCCTTCAGACCTCGAACCCTTAGGACCTTCAGTTTTAAAATACTACTCGTAAAGAAAAGAGTAAATTTTAAAGAAAAGAGCTCCACTTATTCGGTAAGGGTAGCGCTCAACCTACTTAGCCGAAAAGATAAAAGAGGTCCTTTTTCGTAATGTAAGCAATTATCTAGCTATTTATAAACGTATTTTTCATGAGAGCACTTGACACTGTGTTAAATATTGTGTTACGTAACACAATATTTAACAGTGTCAAGTGCTCTCATGAAAAATACATGATAATAAAATTTATGTGATAATAAAAAACATTTAAAAAAACATGCTATTAATGAACTAAAAAGTACTAAACAATAATAATAATTAAAACAAAAAACCCGCAGGGCAGCATGTGGCGAGCTGTTGGGCAGTAGCGACCCCATGGACCCTATCTCCCTGGAGAAATCTTGTTCTCATCTCTGGCTTGCCTTTATTGGCCGGCTGGAGTGAACACTGACGAGGAACAGAGCTCCCACCTCTTTCTTGCCTTTATTGACCGGCTTGAGTGGAGATTCGCAAGAGCAAACGTGCTTGGAGGAAGGAAGTATTCCAGTGAGGTGCTGGTAGGGATCTTGACCATAGTTCCGGGATTGTCCTGATAGCCGTGGCCTCTCTACTCCTCAAGCACCTCAGGAAGTGTTGCCCCCTTGTCGCTACGTCACTATGTGCTAGCGGCCGTTTCCGGGGGCCCATTATTGAGTGTGCAAGTCACCCCCTGCCATTTTATACATATATAATATATAACATAGGTCAGGCAGGGGACATAGTTCTTCCATAGTTCAAGTTACCCAATCCACTTTAGCCACCCAGACCCATAACACAATATGTTTTGGTTCCACGTACAACAATAGTCCTGTACCAACCGGAGGTTGTCCTTGGGTGCACTTGCATAGTGCATACAGGGATAACCGTCGGTTGGTGCCTCCTCATCATTTAAAATTATATAAGGGGCCTCTGCGAGTTGGCTTCGGCTCCTCGTACGCCTTCAAAAGGTCCGGGACCCCAGGGTTCCGAGAAATATCAAAAAATAATAATAATATCCTGGGACATTTCACACACGGTCATCTGATCCCAAACTTAACAGAGCTTGTACTATGGAAACCAGATAACTGATATATAATACTACATACACTAATTTTTTTTTGTAAATACATACTTATATAGATAATTACAAATGGGGCTTGTCTTAAAGTGTAAGAAGGCCGTTCACGCATCAGGGTTCTAAGAAAATATTTAAGTTCTGTGTTAACTTAAGTTTTATTAAGTACTTTTTAGTTCTTTAAAAGCATGTTTTTAAAAAGCATTAGAATTTGATGAAATATCTGTTCTATCCACCTTCACTTGTAAGGTACTTGTCAAATCAAATCCAACAAGTCCAACACCACAGGGCTATCTCATTAAGTTGAGGTGTTCCTGTGGCCACGTTCCGGCACTATCATCAGACCCTGAACTACACCTTGGGCTATAGTTTTTGTCAATACAAAATCAACGAGCCCAAACATATCCGGGCTATCTTATTTAGTTGAGTAGTTCTTGTGGCCGCCTTCTGGTTCCACCATCACTCTAGACTTCAACCAGGACTTCAAAGACAACGAGGCGATCGTGTTTTTGTGAAGAGATCCTATGGCGTGCTTCCGGCTCCATCAGCAGGTCCTGGACTAACGGACCTACTTTTCAAGACAAAATTATCCAAATATCCGCCACTATCTGGCTCCATCATCAGATCCTAGACCACACCTTGGGCTAACGTAATACTTGTCAAAACATACAAATGGCCGAAACACAGCGGAGTTATCGTGTCTAGTTTAGGAGTTCCAATGGTGACCTTTCGGATCCAGCACGAGACCCTGGATAGCACCTAGAGTAAAAACACTTGTCAATACATCATATACAATGAAACCAAACACGATGGTGCTATCTTGGTTGGTTGAGGAATTCCTATGGCCACCTTCCGGCTCTATCTTCAGATTCTGGATACTACTTTGGGCTATGGTACTAGTCAATACAAAGCCAACGAGCTCAAACTCGATGAGGTTGCGTTGTTTTATTACAGAGTTCCTGTGGCCACCTTCTGGCTTCATCATCTAACCCTGGACATTGTAAACTAATAGAGAACTTGTCAAGACAAATCAAACGAGCCCAAACTCGATGACGTTGCGTTGTTTTATTACAGAGTTACTGTGGCCACCTTCTGGCTTCATCATCTGACCCTGGACATTGTAAACTAATAGAGAACTTGTCAAGACAAATCAAACGAGCCCAAACTCGATGACGTTGCGTTGTTTTATTACAGAGTTACTGTGGCCACCTTCTGGCTTCATCATCTGACCCTGGACATTGTTAACTAATACAGAACTTGTCAAGACATATCAAACGAGCCCAAACTCGATGACGTTGCGTTGATTCATTACAGAGTTCCTGTGGTCACGTTCTGGCTTCATCATCTGACCCTGGACATTGTTAACTAATAGAGAACTTGTCAAGACAAATCAAACGAGCCCAAACTCGATGACGTTGCGTTGATTCATTACAGAGTTCCTGTGGCCACCTTCTGGCTTCATCATCTGACCCTAGACATTGTTAACTAATAGAGAACTTGTCAAGACAAATCAAACGAGCCCAAACTCGATGAGGTTGTGTTGATTCATTACAGAGTTCCTGTGGTCACCTCCTGGCTTCATCATCTGACCCTGGACATTGTTAACTAATAGAGAACTTGTCAAGACATATCAAACGAGCCCAAACTCGATGACGTTGCGTTGATTCATTACAGAGTTCCTGTGGTCACCTTCTGGCCCCATCATCAGATCAGCTTGCTGGTACCAAAATATTGCATTGTTACCGACTTTACATAGGTGTGCCAAATTTCAGTACAATCGAACACCGGGAAGTGGGTCTAATTTAACTTGCTTTGAAACGGACAACTTTGTGTAAGCTGTCCGTGCCGAACATTGCAAGTTAAATAAAAGCTTGTATAATAAAAAAAATAAAAAGTTAATTAATCGTGAAATTTTAACTAATCATGGTGGCACGGAGGAATAACTTATATTGTTTTCTGAACAATTAATCTTTAACGTACTTGTAAGCCTAGTAGTACAATATGTGATCTGAAAACGTCATCACATAGGAGAAGGCGTGCTGATCCATGATACTTAGTCTCTTTATCACAAGTTAGTCTTTGCTCTGCAGCAGAACAATTACAGGCTTAAATAATATTAAGAAGATTAGATAAAAACATTTTAGCAAAAAATAAAACCGACTTCCAAATCAAAACATGGTTTGTCTTCTTTGTTTAATTAGGTGTATATATTATATTTATATGTATATCTTTATATTTAAATAAATATTTATTCCTCATTTCTCGCTATTGCACCTACCACTGTTTATCTCTGCATCACCCAAAGGTCGACTGGTAGAAAATGCCTATGGCATTAAGTCCGCCTCTGTACATTTTGTGTGCTTAAAGTATTAAATAAATAAATAAAACACTACAAAGTGAAAAATATCTTTAATTTCGTAATTTTAATTTCGTTTTAGTCGGTGCCTTTAGTTTTGTATTTTCGTTTTTCGCCACTGACTTCCGAAATTAAAGTTATTTTTCACTTTGTAGTGTTTTGATTTGGAAGTCGGTTGTATTTTTGCTAAAAAGTTTTTATTCTTCACTTTTTAGTTGTGGTACCCCACAAAAATTCCATATGCTATGTAAATAACAGTGATTGGAAGTTATTAAAACATCATCCGCATAAACTGTTGGTAAGACATTGCATTCAGTATTTTCACTTCCTATTGAAAAGAAAGGAAATACAATGACTCATAAGCAGACCCCGTTATCGCGGATGCTCGAATGCAAAGTTTGTAGGGATTGAACATCTATCGACCAAAGTCATATCGATATTATAATTTGTAATGTTATGTCTTGTAATAGATAACCTTTTTGTGTCTATAAATAAATTACTGGCCATATGCTTATGCGTAAGTACATACTTTATAAAAATACATATTAAATAAATATGCGGCTTACTTATATCTATAAGGTGTAACAAAATGAAATGCGATTATTTTCAGAGCTTATTCTACCCATTAATATGAAAAACTTTCCCTAAAGACGTATAGCCCGGAAGTGAGAAAATTTTTTTTCCTCTCCATACTAAAGAGTATCAGCTGATCAGCAAGTTTGTAAAAGTAAATTTTTTGGCACTTTTGTGCTATGGGCAAAACGTTGGTGTTAATACCGATGGGTGGCGTAAGTAAAAAAAAAACCCGTGTACTTTGAACATTGCACATTTGAGCATTGTGTACATCCTCTTTGGTGAAATGAAGGATTTTTATGTTGTTGTTTCTTTTTTGTTATAAACAAAAATGTTCTTTTATTTTCTGCTAAATGTTAAATGTTAAAATAGCTTACTTTGAATTTCTATTAGTTACCTAGAAATCGTATTAGCTATACAAAAAAATACAAATATGAAATCGCTGTACATTGCAAACAATCACAACGAAAATGCTGAATATAATTATGTGCTACAAGATTCCTTGACGAAAACATGGAAGAGTATTTTGATAATTATTAAGAAGAGTATTTTCCAATAGTGTCTTCAGTAAATCTAGTAAGAAATATTTGTTTGTCATTAGGTCCCATACTTATCGCTAAACAAGAATTTTGACAAATAACCTTGCGTTATTTTCAGATGAATTATTCAAAGGATCGTAAAATATTTCATGATGCGATTGAAATGATTCAGTCACATCTTGTTGATAATAAGTACCGTGCGAAAGATAGATGTGACGCCTGTTACGCATCGCACTGGTATTTCACGGGGTTGTTTGAATTTAAAACCAGCTTTAACTGTTACGTTTGTCACCAAACATTGTTTACTGCGATGTAAAATAAAGTGTTTAATAAATAAGATATGTGAACCACTTTGTGTGTTATTCAGTGTGAGTGCAGCGTAACTAAAATACGTGTACTTATAAAAATACAAAATAAATCTTTTAGAACTGTAGATGTTTACAAATGTACGTAAAATGTATATATAACAACCAGAAGAAGCTAAATGATTAATACCTACGTTAGGTGCTTGTTAATATCGATACCAATATAGTCGATATAATGAAATGTTCAATCACTACAAAATAATTGTTCGAGCATCCGCGATAACGGGGTCTGATCATAAGCGCTTGACAGGACAGACTCGAACGAGAGAGACGCAAGTGGCGTTATATGACCTGGCTTGTTAAAGACGAAATCTCATTTTTTTCGCAATGTAGAGCGAAGGATGTTGCTCTTAATTTTGAGCTGGGCAGTTACGGTTCACAAATTACAGGGTACAACGTTGGATAGAGCTGTCACAGATTTAAGGGAAAAAAAACTTAGCTAAAGGCTAAGTATGTGTAGAAAACCCTAGAAGGAATAGCATTGTGTGACTTAGAGGCAAATAAATTACTCAAAAGGCCGCATGATGGCAGATGGCTTTGGCAGTTATGGTAAGATTGCGTGGACTTATCTCATTATCCTTGGTGTATTCTCAAAGAAAATCAGCTGACGAATAAATACATTGTATAATTCAAGCTTGAATACTATGTGCTACAAATAGCTTCCAGTCTAACTAACTTTGATAGAAAAAAAAATAGCCCTGATATACTGAATACATCTGTGTAACGCTTTCGAGTGTACAGGCGTGATGTTATGTTGTGTGATTGCGTAAACAATGCATATTTACGCGATAGCAGCAATCGTGGTTGATTTGCTGTAATTTTTTGAAGAGTTACTTTCTGTCTTCGGAATTCATCATCAGATCTACATAAAAGTTAAATGGGACCATTTTGGAATAAACCCCTTTCAAACAAAAAAGATATTTGCAAATCCGTCTATATACGAAGGAGTTATGCCCGAACACAGATTAAAAATATATATATATATAAACTTCCGAATTGATAACCTGATTGATAACATTGATTTGAAGTCGTTTAAAAAGCATTTCCTTTGTATAACCCGCGCTTTTGCGCGCAAAGATTCTATTGCATTTTACTAAGATGCTTGAGAACATTGCAAAGAAAAATACTTAGTTTATGCATCTTTTGATAACTATTCTAACAGTAATGTGACTTACTTTAAAATAAGTTGCAAAGTAAAGATGACGACGTCACCACGATGAAGACGTCACCCAAAAAGCATCCAAGCTAAAATAGGACTGAGATGGCCACGTTTGCCAGTGTTGCCAGATGGCTTTGTGTATTTCTCCCCAGACCTCACCAAAAAAACCGCCGAAAAACTGCTTATTCGAAAAAAAAACCCAGCCTATTTACTCATTTTTTTCTAACCCTGATTCAGTTTTTTTGTATTATTTTAAAGGGAAAAAGAATTGAGAAACATGTTTTCTGTGGCTTTTTAATTATAATTATTATTTTTAACTTAGGTTAATTCAGCCAGAGCTTCTAACAGTAAATAATTATCATTATCACCTTCAACTTCAGTTACATTTACTTATATTAGTATTAGTTATATTATACATTTTTTTCAAGTTAAATTTACTCTGAGGTTGGAAATAAATTAATACATCCCTCAGGTAATGCTTAACGAATTCTAAGAATTGCCTCTGCACTGTCTGCAGGAGCGTTAGCGTAGAAGCGCGAACGAACTAACCACGAACGAACGGATGAGTGTATTAATGAAAAGTACATGAAGCATGAAGATGAGGTGAGCTAGTTAGCGTTGTTGTTAACGTTTGATTGATTCAATCGATCGACTCTTATCGTTATTTCGCGATGAACGATTAGCATTAAAAAAACTCCTAAAAAACCCCTTTTGATATTTTTCCTTCCGGAAATTTATCCAAAGGATTTATCCCCCCAAAATTCCCCCCGGAGGTTAAAAATACCCCGAATTTGGAGGGAATTCCCCCCCATCTGGCATCACTGACGTTTGCCGCATGTCTAAGACCTAACAAGTCTAAGGAAAGGGAGGCCTTTGCCCTGCAGTGGGATAATACAGGCTGATTAATTATTATTATTATTATAAAGTGAAGATTCTGTAGTCTGAACTTGATGACTGTCATATAAATTATTATTGATGACGGGCTAGTGCAGTCGAACGACGCGTCTATTTACGCGTCATCAATCAATGACCGACACCAAAGTATTAAAAGCCAACATGTATGAAAGGCTTCCATAGATGTATTCTAAAGTAATACCATTATGGGTGCAACTATGATTCATTAATCCACGTATACCAAGCCCACGGTTTTGTTTGCATCTTACAAGGAGACCTTTCACCCTTCGGGTAACCGATTTGGCTGCAGCTCTACGTATTGAAAGGGATTTCCTAGTGTGGTATATTCCTAAAGTCTTAAGGTGCACAACTCAAAAATGAGGCAGAATTCTTCTCTAAAGAGTCAGTCTCACCATGTGTCCAAGTTTCAATAATACTAACTCACGAAAATTGTAGTGTCGAAATGTGTAGCTTGTAGGCTTCTATATTCATATTTTTTTTTATATATTAGCAATATTGATAATGATTTCGATTGTTATATAACATATAAAAGTCATTGTGGTTCAATACGAAAATTTTTCGAAGAGTTATAAAGTTTGAAGTAGAGTACTACAGCATGTGGGGTACCGTATGAAAGTACGCTGTTTGCACATTCTCAAAGATTACTTCCTTTTTTAGGCCGCATAGTTTTCGACTTTTGAAGAAAACCGTAAAAATTATAATAAAATAAACCTTTCCTCCCCTTATCTCCGAAGTTTGCATAGAGAAAAATCTGAAATTATTCTATGTGATAGAAGTTTATTTAAATATTACAGAAAAAATAAAACGATGTCTCTAAATAGCAGACTTTTTTTAATATATGATGGCACGGGACCCTCGGTGCGCGAGAGATAAAATGTGTCGTGTGCATCATTTAATTGAAGACATACGAGGAGTGTATCTGCCTGCTGAAAATCGACATCTGTTCGGTCTTTTCACGTGATTGAGCACATAAGATGAGCCTTATATTATTTATTAGCATCAATAACAGCTATAACCCGTTCGCTATTGATGTATTATGAGATTACATAGAGATCACAAAAGAACGTTTATTTAGTGAATAGACGTATCCTAGTAATTCTACCTTCTAAATTATCAACTTGAACTGACCTCGACTGTTGGTTGAAACAGTCTATACGCCCGCTAAATCCATGATATAATAAGCCACGATCCAATGATCAACAATCGATGACAACTATTTTAACATTGAAAATGTTATATTGACTTGGAATATTATTAATAGTGAAACGGGAAGGTCTAATAACCGAAGTGCTGACTACAGCCTGTCTATTAATGACAACATAATAAAATCAGACTCACAAGTCGCCGCGGCCTTTGAAAATTTCTTTTCAGATATTCCCGTTTCAACTACTAAATCCCTAAACTCATCAACTTCTGTTGCTGAGTCTTTGCTTAAGGAAAATGTTAATGCTTGCGATTCGGAATTTAATTTTGAACATATTACCTGTAGAGATATAATTAAAACCTTTCACACTTTAAATGTAAAAAAAGACAGCAGATCTGTGGGGTAATTCTGTAGAAGTTGCCAAGTCTATTATTGACATTGTAGCACCTACTTTAGCTCTTATCTTTAATAACTGTATCGACTGTGGGGAGTTTCCTGACCTCATGAAATATAGTAAAATAATACCTTTGTTTAAATCAGGTAGTACATCAGACCCCACAAATTATAGACCTATTTCAGTACTACCTACGTTTAGTAAAATTTTTGAGAAATTAATTTTAGACCAATTGCAAAGATTTTTTAATAAACATAAATTATTACATAACAAGCAGTTCGGTTTTACAAAGGGTCGTTCAACTACTGATGCCGGTGTTGAACTTTTAGGACATATTTATAATGCATGGGAAGGCAAATGCGATGCCTTGGGCATCTTTTGTGATTTGTCCAAGGCATTCGATTGCGTTTTTCATGAAACGTTAATCAGGAAACTCCGCCATTACGGGATCCGGAACACCGCTCTGGATCTTCTTACTTAATACTTGAGTAATAGGATTCAGAGCGTTGACGTTAATGGAAAAAGATCGCCCGGATCTATAGTAACAATGGGGGTCCCACAGGGCTCGATTCTTGGTCCTTTCTTGTTTCTTATTTATATTAACGATTTGCCCTACCTCATAAAGGATAATCATGATATAGTTTTGTTTGCGGATGATACTTCACTTTTGTTTAAACTTAAACGTCAGCAGCTGGTTACTGACGATGTAAACAGAGCGCTCTCAAAAGTAGTTCACTGGTTCAGTGTTAATAATTTACTGCTTAATGAAAAAAAACCAAATGCATTAAGTTTACGCTACCTCACGTTAGGCAGGTGAAAACTAACGTGTTGATAAAGGGCGAAGAGTTGAATCCCGAAGATAGCACAGTATTCTTGGGCTTAACTTTGGATGCTAAGCTTCAGTGAGGCCCACATATAGATAAATTGTCAAAAAAGCTAAGCTCCGCAGCATACGCTGTTAGGAAAATTCGTAATTTAACCAACATAGAGACAGCCCGTTTAGTGTACTTTAGCTATTTTCATAATGTAATGTCGTACGGTATTCTGTTGTGGGGAAATGCAGCCGACATTCAGACTATCTTTATTTTGCAGAAAAGAGCTGTTCGATGCATTTATAAATTAAGTCCGAGACAATCTCTCAGAGAGAAATTTAAGGAGATTAATATAATGACTTTGCCTTCTCAGTACATTTTTGAAAATCTTTTATATGCCCATAAAAACATTAAATTGTTTAAAAAATACAGTGATATCCACAATATAAATACTAGGAACAAACACAAATTTGTTGTGCCTCCAACGAGGCTCAAGAAAATAGGTGGGTCATTCAGGTGTCAATGTATACGCTTTTATAATAAACTTCCAAGCCACGTTCAAGATCTGAGCCTTAATAAATTCAAATCATTCATTAAACGCAAGTTGTGTCAGAAATGTTATAAAAATATAACATTAAAGATTATATTGAGGACAAAAAGGCTTGGGATTGAACTGCTCCAAATTTTTATTTTTGCATACTGAATGTTGACATGAATATTTACTTTGTAAGTATTATATTATTTTTATTTATTGTGAATGTGAAGACTATGTAGGTCATTGCTTTTTTTTTTGTTTGTTTTATTTTTTCTCTTATTTTTAATCAAGGTCTGGCAGTTTGAGTAATCTATGCGGCCTACCCCAATGTCCTTTCTTTGGTATTGTTCGTCGAATCGTTGAGCTCCTTAAGTTCTGAGTTGAGCTGCGCGATTACTGACAAATGCGTGCACTGACTGGACAGGTCCTCTCAATCTGTGTGGTTCTTTCCTCAAAAGACCATTTCAGACACCAATCTACATGGTCTTCACATGAAGTGACCAAGATTATGTCTGGACTTTATAAGAGACTGTGACCTCTGAGTTTGTTTCGGCCTTTCTTCTCAGAGTAGTCAGTTAGGAAACGCCGACCTCATCTAGTTTAAAAAAAAAAAAAATATTGACTTGTAAAAGTGTTTGTACAAACCTACTTACAGAAATAAAAATCATTTATCATCATTTATCATTTACCTATTGTATTTTTTCGATCGCTTCATTATAGGTCCCATTTTCGCTCAGAGTGTGACATCGCCTTGGTGTTGTCAGTTTTAGGGTTACATGAGTTTAGGTCTCAACAAAAAGACACGTATCAACAAGGGCTATAATAATGGTGAAAAATAAAATTAAAAAGTCAAAAACTTTTTTGAAAATCGCAACAATGTGAAAAATTCGATCAATTTTTTAGGGTCTAAAAATTAACTGAATCTCAAAAACCAGTGAACGAGAATAAACATGGAAGCATTATTTCAAGGAAACTATGCACGCAGCTTGACACAAAATCCCAAATAAACACACATCGGAACCCCGCCTCTGATTAGATTCCAAAAAACTATTACCACTCAGTAGGCACAGAATCAACCTTATTTCCTTATAGTTTGGGTTTAAATTACCATCTAACGTATAGGCCGCTAACGACATTTTTACGACGCCACTGCGCCCACCATTCGTCACCCGGGATGTTTTTTGTAATATAATGTAAAGCAATTAATTAATCGTGATATTGATGGTATTAACATATAGAATTATTTATTATTACAATTTAGGTATACATTGATATAAGTTTTTTTACGTATTATATTGCCAAATAACATTATATCACTGCTTATTTGCTTACTGTTATGTAGCTACAATAACTTAGTTTATTTTTCATAGTACCGTCCCATAGAAAAAAAAATGGTGTGTTTTGTATATTTACGTTATAATAAAAATAATAACATTTGTCATTATTGTCAGGCAGAAAAGTAAATTGTTTGTTTGCCAAAACATCATCCCCATAGACTTCGTGGCCAACATAATGTTTAAATATAAATATAATAAACAGCGATGTATTCGATGTAATGACACTTGAAAACTAATTCCAATATTATTTTTATGCAAATGTGATTGGTTTATACGCCAATTCACTGCATAAGAAGGCATTTTATATATTTGATACGCAAAAACCGGTAAATAATAGTCGACCGCCGCTGTTGCCTACTGCGGACGAACTAATCACGTGAGCAGCGCAATCGGTAAGCCCCGTCTACCGCAGCGCAATCTGCATTGGGTCATTATTTAGAGCTAGGAATGCTTCCATCTTTTATATGCGTTCACTGTCAAAAACTAAATGCGATATCGAAAAAATGAAAAAGCCCTCAGAGTTTTGAGTTGGGCTACATTTAAAAAAAAACCGGAGTCTCAATATTGTCAATATTGTTTCGAACGACAAATAATTTTAACTGCCTTTTCTTGGCACACTTGTGTACGACATTCTTTGTTATTTCAAACATGAATGTATTCTATTTGTTACTAACTTTTGAAGAACAGCCGCCTGGCTGTATTACGATTGTATTTTTACACAAGCTTGCATATTGATAAAAAATTGGAAAAGAAGTGAGGGTGGTTTCACAAAAGCATCCCTTATAAAGTCGTCAACGACTTCTTAGAAAATGAAGCATAAAAAACATAAATTGACTTCCAGGTTGCTGTATAGAATAACACTCGCCAACAAAATCATCGAAGTCAAGCGGCAGGTGGAGCTAAACTCAGCATAGCACCTGGACACGTTAGGGGTGACCCTTTACGGGGCACCAGTGTGGGCACGTTCCTTGGGGCGGCGACCAGCCCACCGGTTGAACGCGTCCCAAAGGGTCATGGCCATCCGGCTAGTTCGTGGATACCGCACGGTCTCTGGTGAGGGGTGTTACCATTGTGTGGATCGCCCGGAGGACACGGTGGAGCATACGGTGGAGGGCTGCCCGGCTTGGGCAGAGCACCGCCGCGTCCTCGCGGAGGCGATCGGCGGCGGCGATCTCTCGCGACCGGCCCTGGTACAGGCCATGGTACGGAGCGGGAGTGCATGGGAAGGCGTCACCTCCTTCTGCTAAGCAGTAATGCTCGCGAAGGAGGAAGCGGAACGCGTGAGAGAGAGGCAATCTTTGTGCCCTCACGCTCCTAGTCACCGCAGCAGACACCCTGGGCGTCGGATTTTAGAGGGCCGATTCCCGGCCACCATAGGCGCGGGCTTGCGGGCGGCGAGTAATGGGTAGCTCGGACCGGGCCCGGGTCGACGGCGCGTTGTCTTCCACACCCGCCTCAAAGAGTTATCAGCACTAACTGATGGGGTCCGCTAGGACCGATGCCCGCCAGGGTTGCGGGTTGTACGAAAGAGTTACCGTGGCTCTGGCACAGGCAACTGAAGGAACACGGTTTTAGTCAGTAGAAGTCTGACACGCCCTCCCCACTCCACCCAGAGAGGGAGAAGTTATTTGATGATTTCCCATCCAAAAAAATAAATAAATACTCAGTCAATCTTTGAAAAACACGCGGTTCCACGCGTTGAAATGTTATGCTGGTTATTAAAGTGGATATTATTTCACGGAGCCGAAGTCTGCAAGTCCTAGATTACATTTTGCAAACACTCTACAGAGTGGAGACCGCGTAACTAACTTACGAGTAGTTTGAGCAACGTGGTTGTCTCATAGTGGGTCCTTAACTTCGGAGATAACTTTGATAGTGTCGTGGTTGTCTCGGTGACATTTTGGAAATATGTATGTAGTTAGTTTTATCGATTCGTCACATATACATATTACACACTACTCCTCGTAATTTCATATTTTGAACACAATAAATAGCAATAATTTTGAATTTATATTCATAGGTACACGGAAAATTTATATTCATTGGAAAGTGGTACGTCAAAAATAATTATAATTTTTAACCGACTTTCAAAAAAAGGAGGAGGTTCTCAATTGTGTACAAATTTCGAAAATTCTTTTTTTTTTTGTTTGAATCGGAACTCTCGAGGTGGTCCTATTGTCACCAAGTCAGAATCTGATATGCAGATCCCATGGAAATCGAAGGCAACCCTCAAATTTTATAGGCACACCTATAGCAATTTGGATATGTTTTATAGTAACTCGTGCATTTACTCTCGGAAAGCACCATTTGGTGAAGTGGAACTGATGATGGCCATTGGAACTACACAATAATAAGTATTTCACAAGTTGCCATTCGATTAAGTACCTACTTTAATACGTAGGGTGTTCTGAAAGTCTTGAGATTTAACTTTATTTTTCACAGTTTTTCAAAATAATTGCCACCACTAATGAACCAATCACTAAAAATATCTTTCCATTTCTGTTCAGGAATTTCCGCACATATATTGTCCCAGGCCGAAAGTAAAGCTTCTTCATCCCGAAATCTTTGCCGAAAGGAAACAGTCCAAAGTCACAAAGGCACCAAGTCTGGGCCGTAAGGCGGATATTAAAGAAGTTTCAAGCATCTCGCAAAAATTGGCATGTAACGTCAGCACGCTGTGCCGGAGCATTATCATGATGAAGATACCAGGTGTAATGTTGTGACTTTGGACGAAGCTTCTTCAATTCCTGAATAAGTTGAGAAAGGCAGAGTGTGGTGTACCAAGCAGCGTTTACAGTCTTCTGCTCACGGAGAACTACTTGCTCAATAATTCCCTGAATACCGAAAAAAAAAAACGATCATTTTCTTTTTTATTAACTTAGATTTTTTTACTTTAGTCACAGTTTCTTCGCCTTCTATTACCCATATTTTATTTTGCTGCTTTGTTAATAAAGCCACGTTACATCGTCCGTGACGATTGAAATGATGTCTTTAGATTTTCCGTTTTCAAACTTTGCAATTAATTTTATTGCACCATTTTACTCGTTGTTCCTTTTGTTAATCTTTAAGTTTTTGTGGAATCCAAAGAGTACAAACTTTTCTGTAATCTAAATGATGGTGTATAATTGAATGTAACGCTGCTGAGCCAATCTGCAGTAAGGACTCTATTTGCCGGTAGGTTATTCGCCGGTCAGTTTCAATTAACTTTTTAACTGCAGATTTTTTTTTTTTTTGAGTAACACTTTCTGCCGGTCGTCCTGAAAGCGGGTCGTCATCTAGGTTAAAACAGCCACGAACAAACAGTTTGGACCATCTGTACACGGTTGCTCAAGAGGGATAGTCATCACCAAGTACAGGCTTCATTTCTTCTTAACAGTTTTCTGGATTTTCACGTAAAAAGTTATAACACAATATTGCGCGTTATTCGATAGTCGTCCACGAAGCCATTAAGTGACCTTTTTCGAACACGATCTGCGGCAATACTGAATGCAATCAAATGAGAACTGACACTAACGTATATCATAACATAAACAATCAAACTACGTACTCGCGTCGGCCATCCGCCTTAGTATTATTAAGTATCTCAAGACTTTCAGAACACGCTACGTATGGTTGCTAAGCAATTTATGCTCGTCACAATGTAAATGGTGAGGTGAAGCTAATAGTGACTTCACCATCAGCTCTAGTTCTCCTAGTTCTTACTACGAGAACTCCTCACCAATTAACGTCCCTACATCGGAAAAAGCAATATTTTGTAAAAGGTGATGAGCAGATGACATTAGGCTGTTGTAACTTAGTTAAATTACAAAGTGACCCTCTAAAGAGTGAAAAATAGAAACTTTTTTACAAAAAAAAAAAAAAAAAACGCCAACTTGCAAAAAACACTACATAGTGAAAAATAACTTTAATTTCAGAAGTCGGTGTCAAAACACTAATATACAGGTCCAAAGACACCGATTTCTGAAATTAAAGTTATTTTTCACTTTGTAGTGTTTTTAACATGTTTTTTTCGATCGCTTCAGTATAGCCCCCATTTTCGCTCAGAGTGTGACATCGCCTTGGTGTCGTGAGTTTTAAGGATACATGAATGGTTAGATCTTAAAAGACGCGTATTGACAAGGGCTACAATATAATGAAAAAAATAATTTAAAAAGTCAAAAGCTTTTCTTGAAAATCGCAAAAATGTGACAAATTCGATCTATTTTTTAGGGTCTTTTGTCAACTATATCTCAAAAACTAAACGCGATATCAAAAGTATAAAAAAGCTGTCGGTGTATTGAGTTGGGCTACGTTTTAAAAACACTGGACCTCTCTATCACAAATAGTCTACACACGCCCTTTGTGTGGCGTAATTTCGGGATGCGCGTCGCGTCGCTGAGTTGTTATGGGAGTGTTTAAGAGTTTGATCGTGAAATGTATTTGTAAATACGTATTTTAATTTAATTTTATAATGATGTTAATTTAAATATTTTTTTAAATTAATTATGTTTTGCGATACTTTGAAAATACTTCTTAGTAATAAATTACTAATTAGAACTTTATAGTTGAGACTAAAATTCTTATTTCTGTGTTCATAACTATTTTATATCGCTTCGTTGTTGTTGTGTTAAACAAAAAAAAACTTTTTTTTTTCAAAAATAGTCTTAAGAATATTTCATTAAAGTTCAAAATTGCATGGCGTAATTTTTACCTTACGGATTTCTTACTTCGTGCATTTGAGCTCTATTTCTTCAAAGACGATACAAAATCTATTAGGTCTAAATCTATTAGATTAGGCATCGTACAAAATGAAAAGCCTACCTAAGTGCATTTTTTTTCAATGTACCTAAAGGTCGTGCAGAGCACGAGATCTGTGAATATTTATTTGAGTTGGGTTTGCTCTTGACTATAGGATAGATCATAGGTGACAGAGATAGTCTACGATGAAGTGAGCTTGCCCCCAGAAGAAGCCTGTTCACTCTAACTTTGAAGAGATTTGGGTTGTAAGCGTTCGGGAATACAGACGCAGGTAGTGAGTTCCACTATTTTGCCGTGCGCATTATGAAGGATGTTTGGAAGTGCTTAGTGCGAATTGGTGGAATGCCAACTAGGTATGGATGGTAACTTGCAGTGCGTCTAGATGTTCGATGGTAGAAGGGGCCGGTGGAATGAGGTGGTAGAGTTCCTGAGCACACTCACTGAAGTACAACCTATAGAAGACCGACCAGCAGGCAACCTTGCGGCGATCAGCAAGCTGTGAAGCTTGGCACCCACCATTTTTACTTCACCAATGAGCCTCTTAGCTCTGTTTTTCACTGACTCAAGCGCAGCAAGTTGGTATTTAGCTGAACCATCACAGAGGTGGCTGCAATACTCCATGCAGGACCGGACTTGCGCTTTATAAAGGGTTAATACTGCTGTCATAAGGAAAAAAGACGTATGTGACTTTTTTTCGAAATAGAGTTATTTACATATTCAGAACCAGCAAAAAAAATACGCAACTATCAGTATTTTTAAATTGGCTAATAATAGTAATAAATTCTTACTATTTAAACACGCATCTGCCTTTGTATCTTATAGTTAAAACAGGACAAAATATTTTTTTTCTCCATTTCAATATTTGTGTAGATAAGTTATTTTTCCTTACGGTGGTAGAATAGCTGTCCAGGCGTAAATAACGCTTCACTCTATTTAGGATGCCCAGTTTTTTGGCCGCAGTTTGCACTTGGCACTTGCTTAGCACTCACATTTCGTTTATATCGTCACAAAGACTTGAGCATACCGCGGCGTGCTGCGGTATGCTGGAACATACACGAGTCGTTGTAAATATTCTTACAGAATGCACTCTTTAGCACGTTCAAAGTAAATTAACGAACAAAAATCTTATGAATCCACCCTGTGTTATTCTTATAATATTATTATTATAATCATGCTATTCTTCGAAGTCTCTAAACTTCTGCTAAACGCTTTCTTGAGGAGCTTCTTACGAAATACCTGGAGTTGTTTTCATAGTGGTGAAGCTCTTATTTACGTATAAAGGAAAGATTAGGTAGGTAGGTACCCTTTTTTTTGTGGATGGGAAATCATCAAATAATTTCTCCCGCTCTGGATGGAGCGGGAGGGCGTGTCAGACTTCTACTGACTAAAACCCACCCGTGTTCCTTCAGTTGCCTGTGCCAGGGCCACGGTAACTCTTTCGAACAACCCGCAACCCTGGCGGGTAGGTAGGTACCCTAGTTTTCATATCGCATGGCATGTAGAAACCATTTATTAGGAATTTTTCTTGACAGGGTAATTAAAAACGGACTACAGCTACAGCAACGGTTATTTTCAGAGAATGTCAGTCGCACACAACAATGCAACATTCTTACAAAGTTATTCCTTAACGAAGTAAACGGCGGATACCGGCCAGGCGGACATGTTTTTATTTAGGTGTAGCTTGATTCATCAGACCAAAAATATACTATATTGTTATTATTCAGCTCTGTGAGGTTACGCGGCATGTATACTTATTAATTTTTTCATATAAATACGCGCTCCTATAAATTTCGTTATTCCGAATTTTCGGTTTTCCCAGACAACATGTACTTAGCACTCATTTCGGAATACATTTTATCCGACTGCAAATTGGAGATGGCTCTCAAGTGAATACACTTACTGGGAATTTTATTATCTCAAATTTATTCTAATTAAGTTACAAAAATAATATCCTAACCAACTAAAACGATTAAAAAAAACTAAAATATGGCGTCGAATAATTCATCCGCATCGCTGTCGTCTGGTAATGTACCCAAGAGACTGGTGGTATTGCCACGTTGTATGGCAATGCTTAGCCTATGGCCAAGATAAAAGCCTGCTCTTGGGTCACGGGAAGTGTCAACCAGCCGTTTGGGAGATTTCGTTGAACAAACCATGAGCACTCGGACCCCACAGCCCGAGGGTTTCAAACCCAAACGGCTCGAAAATATACCTATAGTTACCGATAAGGTTATTATACTTCCGCCGCTTGAGGTTTTCCGCAGCCGCAGCAGCAGGGCCAGCACAGCACGCTGTGCCATGAATTAGGGATGGCGCAAGAGTATCGACACACGTTGCGTCAAACACTAAAGGCCTACCCACCTTCCATGGAAATAAAGATATGCCGTCCGGTCTCTTACCATAGTCGCATGCCAAGCCATTGGGTTCTTACAGCTGGAACGCCGACGGTGACAAGGGCACGTCGGATGATGTCATTAATGTTTGCGTGCCGCGCTATGCAACCCGTACTCCGGCTGCAAGACAGGCCGTGGTGTCCGAGGCTGTTGACAACTTCACCACAGTGACAGCGATGAGGAGAACAACAGGGTGCTCCTAGTGGCAGGGAAGCTGCGAGGCGGAAAGTAGTGTCATCGAACAAAGTGCCTATGTTCAACGATGGTAGTGCATGAAGCCACAAACCCGATTCCCACTTACCCACAGCCAGTAGACGCGCACGCTCCGCAGTAGTAGCAGACGTGTCAAGTAAATTGTTCTGTACTACTCTGCAGAGCGGCTCATCCCACCGTTTCTGGGAAGATGGATTGTCGGGTAGGTCTGAAATCGGGCAAGCGAGTCTTCAGGCATCCATAGCCTCGGTAAAACAAGCCACATCAAAATTAACCAATGTGGAGGCTAGATTTTCCTGATTAATTTCGCAGTGCCGTGGACCGGGGATATGAAAGCCGGTAAACTAATACTAGAAATTTTGCGGACGCCGAGGCCTTCCATACGGATGGGAAGAGTAGCTCGTGCCCAAGCTCGGTCGTCCGTGGCCACATTTAAGATCGAAGTGTGCCGGATAATTTTGTCCAATTTGTCTAAAAGGTGAGTGTGATTCCATAAGTGGGAAGCGCGAAGGATATATGTTAATTTAGGGCCGAAACAGCAGTAACGGATTATGGTTATGGCCGAATGCATATTAATTTTGAACAATCTTTCCAAAACTTCATTAAATTTTCTTATTTTTATCGCAATAAAAACAGGAAAGGAATTCTCGAAGATCGAAGACCCAAGGAGACGAAGAGAGGTTTTTTCAATAATTTTGATTTCTGGGGCTATTGCGTTGGAAGTGCCATGTGTCTGTCGGTACTGTCTGCTAGTTTCTTTCATACACTTACGTATGTCTTATATGGACATGGAACAATTTCAAAC
This sequence comes from Dicycla oo, assembly GCA_948252095.1. NCBI lineage: Eukaryota > Metazoa > Arthropoda > Insecta > Lepidoptera > Noctuidae > Dicycla > Dicycla oo. The sequence continues at coordinate 24,391,493 of OX411709.1, forward strand.
CCTGCTTTCCCTTAACGTAACTAGACTAAAAACTTATATTAGTTAAAAAAAATAGAAAACACGCATTTTTAACTAGCCGAAGAGTAGAAAATAATATTCTATAAGTTCAAAAAAAAATTAAAATGTTACATTGGTGCTACTACGGTCCCTTAGCTTCCAGGTCATTACTATGTATTATAAGTACCCTTATCTCAATTAACAATATTTGAGCACAGCATACATCTGTCAGTCATCATATTGTCATAATGACATACGAAAACTGTCAACGTGATTACTATGTAGTTCCGCGCTTCTGTGGGTACCAACGTACATATTTCAGTTCACAGAATTCCATCAAACTTGATGAAGGCCAATACAGCAGGTGCTGGGCGTTAACGTAATTATTAGCTCCGATTGCCTCTTTCAGTCACTAGTCGTGCAATCTCGAGATCACGGTCATATATAACGAGATTAATTCGAGATATCGTGAGGTTAACGAAATTGCACAGGAGCATGAATACATATGTTTTTCGAAGCGGAGAATGTGTTTTTCGGGGATCTAAGGGAGGACTCTTACAGTTTGTAGTGGATTGTTTGCACTCTGTAGTCCCTATCAGCGTAAAGGCTGAAAGAGCGTTTTTTAGCAACACCGTCACGTCTGATTATTAAAAAATACACCAAATTTCTAACTATTCTCCTATCAATAATGATATTATTGTGAAAATAAAAAAAATACTAACGGATGTACCAATCTCGCCGAGATCTCACAAGATTGCATTCCTTATCACTACCTATCTGGAGTAAACGGGTTACCCTGCATCTTTTGCAAGGAAAATTCTTTGATGAATTTTATTAAAATGTAATATGGCTTCCTATTGGTGCTATATTAGCCACCCAAGCCAGGCGTAGGATGTTCGTAATAGAGCTTAAAAATCGGAGACTACGTTAGAGAAATATGTTTTTTAATAGTAGTTAAGAAAACTGTAACTAGTTAGGTATAGATATGGGCATACTTAAAATTGGGATTCGTTGGTATAACGAACCTTTAAGCAGAGAACTGCACATAAAATGCACTTTTTACTTTCTGCAATCGCTGCCTCGCCTGGTTTTGCCACAGTAAACGACCCTCAACAACCGCTCTATTGCGTTGTCAACGCGCTACCGCACTAGCTTTTTCTTATATTTCGACATGTGAGAACATCATTTTAAAATTGAAGGAAAAATTCGCAGCAGCAATAGACCTGTAAATTATGAATTTAGCTTCGAGAGATATCTATTAAAGGCACGCTTTTTTTGTTTTCTTTCCTACTTTGCCTAAGGGATGTTAATCAGGTGCCTCGAAATCGAATGAGCGATAATCCTTTCCTTAACCCTTTAGGACAGATCGCTCTGATGGATGGACGGCGCATTGACACCGATAGGGTTCGGGTAGAGGGGTACGGCCTTTTCAGTCACAAAAAGAAATGTTTTACCGAACAGTTTTAAACTAAAGGGTTTTAGCGATCGAGGCTATGGGCACTTCTGTTCTTCTTTAATCTTTGACCTAATTTCAATGTATTTTTCGAAAGTATTAGTTTTTATGTAGGTATCACTGTACACATATTATTGTATGTTTCGAAACAACTGAACATGGTCTCGATGAAAGTTATTTCTACCTCAACCTAAAATCTTAACAATAGTAGGTACCTGTTAGATCTGGATTTCCGGCGGTTTTGCCCAGTTGCTGAGTCCAAGCCGGAACTCATAGATATAGCCCGGTTCAGCATAGCTTCTTGGATATAGGCTTCATTCAGACCTATGTAACAAAATACATGTTATGTTAAATAATAAATAAGACAAAATATTATAATTCAAGGTCATGGTATACCTACCGATACTAGGTGAGAATATTTTTGTTTATTAACTGAAAGAAAAATCAATAGCTAAAGAAAAGTGCACTAGGGTCAGCACAGACAGAGCGATAAGATCGTCGAGCAGTTTTCATTGAGTAATTGAACTTGAATGCAAGCACGGATCGATCGAAGGTCAAGCTGCGCTTTCCGCGGTCGGTTCGTGAATAGATGACCATCCATTACAAATAGAGAAGTAGGACCTTGACTTTGTAATTATACGTACGTTACGAAGTTTGAGTGATGTTTATTAAAATCTAAAAATATTAAAGCTGGCATTTGTATGTGTTTCACGTATGCCGTATGTCTATAATTAGATACATCATTTTGAACCAAGCTAGGTAATGTGATGATGACACAATTTTTTAACCGACTTCTAAAAAAGGAGGAGATTCTCAATTCGATTGTATTTTTTTTTTTTGTATTCTACTTTTCAAGTTACCTAATACAAAAAAAAACATGGTTTGAACTTTTTAGAATAGGCTTGTTGACAGTAAGAAAAATACCATATGAGTTTTAGTATCGTCATTGCGTCTTTAAGACCTCTTATGTGTAAAAAATTGAGTTAATGAGAAAATCGACAGAAACGGTCTACTGAATAAAATATACCTACCTAATGAAAAATTTGGATATCTTGAAGTTGTCAAACAAATTACGATTGAAACGTCGTATACACATGAGAGCTTTTCATTCGACAGAGCTTCAAAATTTAGAATCAGCTGGCGTAAAAAAGTGATTTTGCCAAAAGTGACACATAAGAGGTCTTAAAGTCGCAAAGACGTTAGGTAGAATGGTTGTGAGCTAAAAGTATCAAAAATTCAACATAGTTTTGTAAATGATTTTAGATTAATGAATATTTTTGAGAAATAATTATGTACGTAAAAATATAGCAATTGGTCACGTGACATTGAGCGCGAATCAGAGCGCAATACGTCACATATTCAGGATATTTTCCGCTAAATTTAGGGGATTTTTAGAAAAAGTAAATCCCGCCAAAAACATTTTCATGTAAAATGTTGCCAAGACGAGACCATATGGCTCGCATTGTCAAAAAGTTATCAGATCTCATGTAGAACCAAGCTTCTAACTTTACACGCCCTAACTCTACAAGCCCTAACTTCATAAACTCTACACCTTAGTCAACATATTAGGCTTGGCCGTTTCCTTACTACAAGAACTATTGTTTAACAGAAAAGTTTTTTTTTTTTAATTTTAGATGGGTTTGGTCTTGACTCTAGTCTAGGTAGAAGGCGACAGAGACAGAGTCGACGATGGAGTGAGCTTACTCAGAAGAAGCCTGTTCACTCTCACTTTGAAGATATTAGGGTTGTAAGCGCTCGGAAACACAGACGCAGGTAGTGAGTTCCACTCTTTTACGGTACGCATTATAAAAGACATTTGGAAACGCTTAGTGCGAATTGGTGGAATAGCAACTAGGTAGGGATGGTAACTGGCAGTGTGTCTAGATGTCCGATGGTAGAAGGCGGCCGGTGGAATGAGGCCGTGGAGTTCGTGAGCACACTCACCGAAGTACAATCTGTAGGAGACCGACAAGCAGGCAACCTTGCAGCGATGAGCCAAGCTATGAAGCTTGGCATCCACCACTTTTACTTTCCCATTAACCCCTTTAGCTCTGCGTTCCACAAAGTCAAGCGTGGCTAGTTGGTACTTAGCTGATCCATCCCAAAGGTGACTGAAATACTCCATGCAGGATCGGACTTGCGCTTTGTAAAGAGTTAAAAGCTGTCCAGGCGTACAGTATTGCTTCACCCAATTTAGAATGCCCAGTTTCTTGGCCGCAGTTTGGGCTGCGTACTCGATGGTAGCGCCTAAGTTGAGACCAGATGTCAACTCCATGCCTAGGAGCTCAAGCCAATCAGTTACAGGAACAGATGTACCCCGGAAAGTAGGAGTTTGAGCGAAACGACTCTTTTAGAAGTAAAAAGCAACGCAGACGACGACAACAAATGTCATCGCGAACGTACACACAGACCCCAGCTTGCTTTTTGAACTTGTGTTCAAGAGAGTAACCCGGGTAGTTGAGGTACGCCACGTCCGATGGGGTTGTTATCTTCGTCTCCGTTAAGAAAAACAGGTGCGGCTTTTCGGTCTCAAGGTGGTGATGGACCGGATCGAGATTGGATTGCAAGCTCCTGATGTTAATGAGATGCACTTTTAGTGGGAGAAGGTGCAGCCGTTGTTTAACTTTTTTCTCTCTACTTTCGTTCATATTGAGTGGAGTTGTTGGGGAAAAAAGTCGACTTGTCGAGGCGCCGCTCAGTGAACCAAGTGGAACACTAGAGCCAACCAAACCTATGGGGAACTCATTTAGATACTGCTGGAACGCCCGAGTCCCCCCGGATATGGCCACTGGGTCCTCCCATCCAGTCGTCACCGGCTGGCACGGTGGAGCATACTGGGATTTTATGCGAGTTGGCGGGGCAGCCTTTGGCACGTGGCTGGCGTGCTTCTGGGGCTACTAACTGCAGTCAGCCAACGGCTGGCACCGTGCTTTGGATCCCGCTACCCTCCGAAACTCACCCAGCCACCTGACTCAGAGACTAAGACCGGTTCCAAACAGCGCAACTGACAATCTTTTTCGCCCCCAAAGGCACTTCCACACACCGACGAAACGGCTGACGGCTTCCCATGCACTCTCGCTCCGTACCATGGCCTGTACCAGGGCCGGACGCGAGAGATCGCCGCCGCCGATCGCCTCCGCGAGGACGCGGCGGTGCTCTGCCCAAGCCGGGCAGACCTCCACCGTATGCTCCACCGTGTCCTCCGGGCGATCCACACAGTGGTAACACCCGGCCGTTTCCTCCCGCCTTATCCGGAACAGGAACCTCCCGAAGCAACCGTGTCCGGTGAGGACCTGCGTCAGGCGGAAGGTGAGGATGCCGTGACGCCTCTCCAACCACTCCTCAAAGAGGGGACTTATCGCCGCAATTGTGGCGTGCCCAGCACTGGGTTGCGACAGTCGCACTCTCCATGTCGCCATGAGATCCCGCCGGAGCTCTGTCCGCTGTGCCATGATTTCTTGCGGCAGCGGAGTTACGCCCCGGCGTTTTGCCTCCTCGCGCCACTCCCATGTGTATGCGAGGCCTTTTGCCTCCAGATCCCATGGCGGCAATCCGGCAAGGAGGCTCGCCGCCTCACTAGAGACCGTGCAGTATCCCCGAACTAGCCGGATGGCCATGACCCTTTGGGACGCGTTCAACCGGCGGGTTGGTCGCCGCCCCAAAGAACGCGCCCACACTGGTGCCCCGTAAAGGGCCATGGACCGCACGACCCCCGCGTAGAGCCTCCGGCAGGAGGGGTTTGGACCCCCTAGATTGGGCAGGAGCCGCTTCAAGGCAGCCCCGGCCCGCTCCAGTCTGGGAGCCAAACGTCGAAAATGCTCCACGAAGTTCCACCGGCTGTCGAGGACGAGTCCCAGGTACTTCATCGTTGGCTCGACGCCGATGCGAACCCCTCCTACCGTTATTTGGGAACCCGACGGTGGCGCGTTCCGAGGACCATGAAAACACATTACCTCGGACTTGTGCAGGGCCACCTCGAGTCCCAATCGCCGGATCCTCTCGACGATTATCGCAACCCCGTGTGTCGCTAGCTCGGCCGCCGCTTGGTGTGACCTCCCCTGCGCCAGGACCAGCGTGTCGTCAGCGTAGCATACCACGCTGACGCCGCTAGGGAGGTCAGCGCGCAGCACCCAGTCGTACCCGATATCCCACAGATGTGGCCCTAGGACCGACCCCTGTGGGACACCGCACGACATCTCTCGCCGGTTCCACTCTCCCTGATGACCGGGGTAGATGACGGCCCTGTCCGTCAAATAGGGCTCGACCAAGCGACAGAGGTAGGTCGGCATCCGGTGATACCGGAGTGCCTCCCTAATGCTGGTGGGATTTAACTTCTTTTTGTAAGTTGTTTAAGACAATTTTTTATTTTTATTTTGTTCACTATTTAAGGGTGGGAGGTAATTTACTAAAAATCCTGAAATATGTATTTTATTATTTTTAACAAGGAGTCCCTATATCAATTTTTAGACCTCTAGCATCAAAACTTGCGGAAGTCTCATACAAACTTCCGTCCCCTAGTTTAAGGGGTTGGGGAGGTAAACGTTCCCAGTTTTTTAATTTTTTTGTTGTTTGTGTACTAATACTAGCTTACATGCCAAATTTCAGCTTTCTAGGACTTCAGGAATTTAAGAATTTTGATTATCATCAGTGAGTCAGTGACGAAATTGGGGTTTTTAGATATCAACCAAGTTATGAGGGTTAAAAAAATCGACGAAGCGCTTCGAGAAAAGGTACCTAGGTAAAGACCTTGCGCTTCGATTGGCTCGTGTCGGCGGGGGCACGGTAGTGCCCCCAGATAGCATTCATATTTTTATTTAAGGAATAGTCAGAAAAATTACAATTAAAATGTATGATTTTAAAAAGTATCAAAATGAAAACTTCAGATGCGTTTTGAAAAATGAGCTATTGAGTGTCCCTACCGCTTGCTTTTTAGATATGTATTTAGATCACTGTCATCGCTTCTTTATTGTGAAATCGCAATCAATCGATTTGATTCGTCAGATTACTGTCGAATCAAATGTTGTTGATGTTGTGTGTGTGTGTGTATGTGTGTGTGAAAAAATATTACAAATAAATAAGATTATTTGAATCGATATCGAACATAATAGGAAAATCCAATAGCTGAGGGTGGAAACACTGATTATTTGTTTTTACCTGTTTGACAGCAGATAACTGTCACAGATGTCACAGGTTTGACGACTGGGGAGTTCACCGACTTTTAATACGGATGTTTAGTCAATTCTTTCCTTAGGTTTGACACAAACCAATTATTTAAATACCTAACCGGTGGTAAATTGAGTTTTATAAATGAAAAAATAGTAGTAGTGTTAATATTAGGTTACTTTACCTATCACATTAACGATTTACATAGAAACGATTCTAATTTTTTTTAAAGAAATATTGTCGATGCACTTTTGCCATTTTAATGAAAGTTCGTTGATGCCTCTGATATAGGTATCCTGGGAACGGGAATCGATAAATTCTTTCATTGAAATTTTCACCGCCTCGTTGGATTTGAAATTTTTCCCTGGGGCTCATTGTTGAGATCAAAATTTCCAGAACAGAAGCGATCAAAGCAAAAACGCACTGTGCGTTCACTTGCGGTACCTTGTCCATACACGTCGTTAATATTGCGTGCTGTCTATGTTGCGTTGGTGCCACGACGGAACTCGTATTCGAAAAATAGCGCCCAGTTTCGATTTTTCCATGGTTACAGAAACATCGATATGGCTAAATGCACAAGCCGTGCGAAGCCGAAAGAAAAATCGAACGGCGGGAAAACAAATGAACAACAGATTTTTTTTTTATAAACGTCATGTTATATTATAAAATTAATTTGAACTTGGAATTCTAAATATTATAGAATGAAAGATATTGATCTTCACACTAGCCGGTATCAAAAATCAGCAATTTCATAGGTAATATTTTGATGAAATATTCATGTTCTAAAGAAAATAGACCACATTGAACATTTTTAATCAGTTTCCTAAAAACTGTCAACTGGCCTATTGCAGGATCTGAGGCCATCGTCATCATCTGCCTAGCCTTTTCCCAACTAAGTTGGGGTCGGCTTCCGGTCTAACCGGATAGAATCTGAGGCAATACGATGTAAATAATGTAAGCCCCTTCCAGCTATAGAACTAAATTGTTTGAAACTGAAAATACATTAGTAAACTACATGGATCCCGTTTTAAACCATTTTCCAATGCATTTAAAATGCTTTCCAATTAAATAAAAGCAAGAAGAGGCAGATAAAACTATTGAATTCCTATCCAATATGGACGTATCTATAGCATTTTGAAGGCATCAGTTTTTATCCGTTCAAAGGATTCGCTGTCTATTCATAGGTTTGCCGGAGGCTAATTAATTAGCAAACAATTTTTAGTACTCGTAGTGAACGAGCGGTATAGGTACTTACTACATGCTGCTCATCTATAAAGATTTTCGTTTTGGGTAACCTATACGTATCATGACTAAGAGCTCTATTCGAGATTAAAACTTGTCCGGAAACCCGAAACAAACTCATGACCTTCAAATCATTTATTTTTAATCATCTTGAAGACCAGTGACTTACGTTGAAGGAAATCGTTGTAAGGAAATCTGCAGGACGTTACTGGTGGAATTCACCATCACACAGTAGTTTCTGAGTGGCAGTGATCGCAGATATTGCAGGAATCGGTCAATGGGTTTTTTAAGAAAAAAACCCATTGAACGATTTTGAAGATTATAGTGTGGAAATTGGAGATAGTGGTGAAAATGTACCCTTTTCAGTTTTTTAAATATATCTCTCAAACGAAATCAATCCTGACTTGAACCAACGTGAACCTAATAAATTCGCCAACAGTTGTGACTGCCGATATAGGATAATATCGAATGAAATTCAAGACACAATGGCCTGGAATCGGGTAATACGTAGGAAGCAGACATCGTGAGGAGATCCACTCGTAATGTACCTTTATTAGCGTGGTGTTAATAGCCCAGCAGTAATACTGGGAGGATGATATTAGGAACATTCAGGCGAAAAGTATCAGATTCCTTCAAGAATTTTCAATAGCCCATGTTCTGAAGTGGATGGACATGGACATTGGACATCAGTTTCCAATTTGCTTTTAGACTTACAATAGCAACAAGCCAGGCATCATTCGAGTGCACATCAGATATCTCAATAAGTAATTGATTAGATAGCAATATAATATCTCAAGATAGAACGAAGACAGATAATTATATCCACCTCTAAATGAAGACAAAAATTTTGAGTAAGATTTGAAGCTCCCAAAAACACTTGGATGAAAATATGATTTTGCTCTTGCTCAGTCAAATTCTTTTTTTCCCAGAATAAACTGTCCAATTAGTTACGAGAAAGTGTCCTATAACCATAGGTAGAGCTTGTCTACTCTGAAATGACGCGCTCCACTACTTAAATTTGTATACGTACGCTACGGTAAATGCGGTAACGGGACCCAAGCTAATTAATTTTCCATTTGTATAAAACGGTTATCCGAAATACAGATAAATATGCCATAAACCCGAGTTTTACCCAGCAGTGGGATAGTATAGGCTAAGAAAAAAACCTGAGAACGACCAAGCCAAACAATGGCTGTACCAGGGCGAAACACAACCAACAGAGGCACGAGCAGAAAAGTTTGACCTAAGTTCCTGTTGGTGCTAGCGTTGGACTACAACGGCATCTGCTATTATGAAATATTGGGTCACAACGAAAAAATGAATCACCAACGATATATTTAATTTTTAAACAATTTGATGAACAGTTGGGCTCCGAACCGTAAGCACTCAGTGTGGCTGTTGGATGACAATGCTCGGCCTCACCGTCACTCCGCTGTGGACGAGTGCACGCCACACTGAGCGTTGGGTTCAGCCGCCCTATTCTCACGACATCAGTCCGTGTGACTATGGGTGCTTCCATCAGTTAAAACGCAACATAGGCGGCCGTGTTTATTCTGACCTAGGATCCTTACGTGCTGCCCTAGACATGGAGATAAAGGCTGGCAATGAAGATGGAAGATACCAGTCCTTTAGAAAATTACCTGAGCGCTGGCAAGCAGTTATAAATTCTAAAGACCACTAGCTTATGTTGTTATAAATAAAAAATGAAACAAAACAGTTTTTGTTTTATTTGAATTTTAGTGTGGGCGGGTTTGATCCGAATGAACTAATAATATAAACACTTTGTTCATGAGTTGTTCTCATTGTCACTATTATTTCTACACTAAATCAAAAGGTTTTGTTCGTTTTAGTCTTCGCACTATATTTGTTAGGTTTATCAGCTAAATTGCCTCGATGTTCACATGTCGGTGGAGTCGGTGTTCATGGGCCTCAGCAAATTTTTGGACTATGTATGCTGGTGCCGTTTTTAGGTCACAATGGAGGTCATCATTTCTTAGGCGCATTTACAATACTCCTGTGTACCTTATTCTGGAATGTTTGTATAATTTTGATGTTGTTCGGTTTAGTACAGCCCCACAGCGTAAGTCCTAAGTCCATATTGACATAAGAATGTGCTTACGTAATAAAATGTTGTTATATATCGATAGGCAGGAATCCCGTCCAATCAACCAATACATGTTTTTAAAACGCTTGCAAACGCAGGGCTGCACACGTTCATACGAAATTCAAAGGCTTTATTTTTTATACATTTTGGAAATCTAACAAAGAAAAATACGAAAAAGAAATAAAAAATCGGAGGATTGCAGTCTTTCTAATTAGGTCGTTGTGTCTAAATTTTAACAGACTGATTTTTCTTACAAAAGGCAACCTAATAATTAAAAACAAAAAATATTGTATTCTCATTTCAACAAAGAATACTTAATAGTAAAAATCCATTTTAAACATTAGATGGAAAATTGTATAGGCAAAATCATGTGATTCCTTTTTCAATTCTTTTTCGTATTTTTCTTTGTTAGATTTCCAAAATGGATAAAAAATAAAGCCTTTGATATTCGTATGTAGCCTTCGTCTTAGGCCATTTAGTCAAAAAAAAAATAGATATCATATAAGGACACGGCTTAAAATTTGTACACAATCGAAGAGTAGACTTAAATTGAAATAAGTAATATTATTGACACTTACAGGAGTAAGAGAACCAGAAAATATATATATGTTTTTTTTTTTAATTTAGGGGTTACAAAGGAATTAGGTAAGAAAAGATCCTTGTGTGGAATGTAGACGTAGACGCCGGAACAATTCGATCAGGCGAAGCGCGTGGTGCGTAGGAAACAAGTTGACATAACACTCTTTCTCTCCACCAAACCACTGATGGACCAGTTGGGTGGAGCCACAAATGTGGCTTGATACATTCCTAAACGAATAACGAATAAGTATCAAATCGCACGCCAGATTCTAAAATGAATAAAAGAATCTGAGAAGGAAATACATACCATTTCCAAGGATGAACCTACACCTTGGTTGTTGCAAATATTTACTACCGTGATAATCACGGCGTTGGTGAAAAATGCTTCGTAATAGGATTATCTCTACGGGAGAGGAAAAAAAGACGACTATAACAAAATACAAGATGAGTGTATCCAATAGAATAAATACGAATACATACCATCATCACGAATTTAATGATTATTCCATATTGTACTGGTACGCCTGCGGTCATAGCATAGTTAAATTCGCTTAGTAGCGATACCAGATTATATTTTGTGAAAAAAAAAAAAACAAATAACATTTTGGACTCTTAGGTCTCATGAAGAATTCGATAGTGACTTGAAATAACTTGACAAACCAGCTTAATGATCTGTCACCAAGAGTTTAAAAGGAAAAAAAACAATTGTGGGAAAACATCCAACATAAGGTAGTCAAGTAGACATGACTGCGAGCGCCTTAAAAATAAAACCATTACTATAACTCGACTCGAACTTGAGACGTGCTACAGATTGGGATATAAGTCACGAACTAAACTAACTAACTAAAACTTAGACTAAACAATCAATCTTTCAAATATACAAGCTCGGCGACCATACAGATCGTGCTGGACAAAGTGCTTAGCTTCAATCAATCTGCCTAGCCTTTTCCCAATTATATTGGGGTCGGCTTCCAGTCTAACCGGACGTAGCTGAATACCAGTATTTTACATGGAGCGACTGCCTATCTGACCTCCACAACCCAGTTACTGGGTAATACGATACCCCTTGGTGAGACTGGTTGTCAGACTTTCGGGTTTCTGACGACCCGTAACGACTGTCAAAGATCCTCGAATGACAGCCGGGTGGACAAAGTGCTTAGCTTAAACACGCAAAATCTGTAAGGGCTGTGGTTCCATAACTAGGTTGTGCTTCTCAAAATTGCAAGAGTATTCTTGCAAAAAGTTTCAACATGATATGGTAGAATGGATAAATCTACAATATGTAGAGTCCGCCTGGAAACGGATTTTTACTTTCAGCCGAAAACGAAACGAAATTCGGCATAATTTGAATTTTCGGTTTTCCTATGGCAGAAGTAAAAAATGCAATGTTCATCTTTTAATCATTAGTCATTTAGTCTCGAGTCTGGATTTGTACTCGGTATATGGAATACATGGGACTTAAACATAACTGGCGATGTCCTAGGGGTGTACTCTGTAGTTTAGTATTTGATAGTTTTTGATTCCTATGTTCTCTACGGTTTCATATATCAGCCTACCGTGCGGTACGTCGCACCGCTGCGCGAGCGCACCGCCCCCTCTTTACGCCCACGACCTATTGAGATTGTAAAAACGTTGGTATTAGCCCGAATTTCCATTGGCTTATTGAAAGATCTATTACAATACAGCGACTCATAACTATTAAACGTATTGGCAAAAACCTGAGCAATTATTCACATGACGTAATTATGTAAAAATGAAAAACAAATGTGCTAAAGGAAAATCTTTTGGATTAGATACTTAACAAAGCTATTTATAGAATGAAATAAAACCATATTAAAAATAAAAATTTGCAGAGCAATTTTTCAGTAGAAGTTATAGCGCAAAATATTAAAAGTTAAAGGAGATCATTCAGGCTCCATACATTTTTGAGCCTTTCCTGAAAGTCCAAAAGCCAACAAAAAAAAAAAAAAAGAATGATATGTACGTGTGGTTAGTACTAGTCATTTGGATCAATAGTTAATATGGCACAAAAGTTGTAGAATTGCTGATTTTTACCATGCGCTGTGGAGGTCGCTGTTTTGTTCTATCTGATGACCAAAGATAAATCCAAATAAAGTAAAATAACTTATGAATAACGTTGTAACTCGGTTATCACTCATAAGAAGGTGCTACAAATAGTAAGCCTTATTATCCTCTGCTACGACAAAAGAAGCTCCGAATGATGAGTTTCTCAAGTGCACCCTTTGCAGTGCTTACTATGATTTAATATGCGCTATTCCAGAAAGTCACTTTTATACCGCTAAGACAGCTAATCAAAAATCAAATTGGAAATGTCAGGACTGTGTATGCAAAATGCCTAAAGGAAATAATATAAATATTCCGATAAAACTACTGATTCAAAATAGCACTCAAATTGAGCAAATTGAGAAAATTGATGCAAACGTTACACTGCGCCAAAAACCAACTGTTAATCCAAGTTTAGGAGAATATAAACTACATGGTCCCCAGAATGATATCTCTGTAGATGAAACTATTGGAAACGCTATAACTAATGCTATAAATGATTATTGTATATAGCTCGTGGCTAAGTAATAACAGCCGCATGGATCGGTCCATCAGGTTAAGCTACGCTTGCCGCGGTTGGTATGTAGATGGGTGACCATCTTTTCATACCGAGACTCCTCCGTGCCTCGGAAAGCACGTTAAGCCGTTGGTCCCGGCTGTCATTTGTGGAACTTTGACAGTCGTTACAGGTCGTCAGAAGCCCGAAAGTCTGACAACCAGTCTTACCAAGGGGTATCGTATTAGCCAGTAAGTGGGCTGTGAAGGTCAGATAGGCAGTCGCTCCATGTAAAATACTGGTATTCAGCTGCATCTGGTTAGACTAGAAGCTGACCCCAACATAGTTGGGAAAAGGCTAGGCAGATTGATAAATGATTATTTGAAGTCTAGTTAGTTTGATCTCAGCCAAGTTGTACAAGTTCGATGATTCTTCATTTTCATACACTTTTATTGATTTCTGAAAGTGCAGAGAAACATAAAATAATGATAGATATTGCTGGAACTAAAGATCTTAAGCAATGTCATTATAATGCGCGAAAGTGGGGTAATTATGTGTTCTATTGGAAAAGTTAAAAAACCGTCATTTTCAAACTTTAACAAAAATTAAGTAAATTCTGTATAATTAACAACTGATTTTATGACTGTGTTACTGCTCTGATTGTTTGGGACATGTCATGTCTGACATAACATGTCTGTTATTGTTATATAAGTCGCAGAGATATTATCAATACAGTGGAAGTCTGCCCGGCTTGGACACAGCACCGCCGCGTCCTCACGGAGGCGATCGGCGGCGGTGATCTCTCACGTCCGGCCCTGGTCCAGGCCATAGTACGGAGCGAGAGTGCTTGGGAAACCGTCACCTCCTTCTGCGAAGCAGTAATGCTCGCGAAGGTAGAACGCGTGAGGGAGAGGCAAACTTTCGCTAGTCGCCGTAAGAGACGCCCTAGGCGTCGGGGATTGAGAGCCGATTCCCGGCCACCGTAGGCGCGGGCTTGCGGATGGCGAGCAATGGGTAGCGCGCCGTCCGGTGAGGACCAGACCCGGGTCGACGGCGCGTTGTGTTCCACGCGCGCCTCAAAGAGATGTCAGCACTAACTGATGGGGTCCGCTAGGGCTGATGCCTGCCAGGGTTGCGGGTTGTTCGAAAGAGTTACCGTGGCCCTGGCACAGGCAACTGAAGGAACACGGGTGGGTTTTAGTCAGTAGAAGTCTGACACGCCGAAGTTATTTGATAATTTCCCACCCCAAATAAATCGTAGTAAAATTGTGAAAATAAACAAATAACCTAACCTACGGATTACTATCTAAAAATATCTCTGCGTACCAATTTAGGTGAAAAGAAATAAAAGCAAAATACCGATTATAATGTTATTTATTACTTATAAAAACAAAAAATAATAATAAAAAAGCTTCAGAGCGGTCCCTTGATCTTCGCCGCAATAGGGATCGCCCTCCCTGATGCGGCGCGGACCCCCCGGAGGGTGAGCCGTCTCCAAAAGTCCGCGAAGTATTTTTATATTGCTAATCACCGTATCATAACTTAACCGACTGAAAATAACATAATCTCAGTTTTTATACGTATAGGTATAACAATGATGGGCTACTAACTTGTTTTGCCAGACGACTTCGAATCATTAGTTTTAGCAATATCTATCATTATTTTATATTTTTTCAGCACTTTCAGACATCAAAATGTAAAAAATTTCGTCAAAAATCACTAATTAAATATTTTATTGTTCGTAATTTCTGTCATACTTTATTAAAAAAAAAAAGCAAAACTACTGAATCTCAATAAGAGATAACTTAAAATTAATAAAGTGTTAAGAGCGTTTACTCCGCGCGAGCTGGCAGCGTCGCAATTCTACAGGATTTTCGTGATTTTTTAATAAATTTAAATCAAATTACATTTTGCAAGTCACTCAATAAATCGTTGGTATCATTTATAAGTATGTATGCTCTTTTTGTTACAGTTATTTTGGCATTTCCTCATAAAAATTTACAATATTCTATAATGTGAAATATTGTCAATTTTTTTATGAGTAAATACCAAAATAAACGCTCTAAACTAGTTCGTTTTCATATTTTTTCAGCGTCAATGTCAGTGAGTGTCCCTGAATGAATGGTGCGCGCCAAGGTCACCTTTGTTCATCATGTTATCTCGCTCCACTTACACAGCTCATTCGAATATAGTCTTCCAAAGTATCTTCATGACAAAAGTCCCCTGTACCCCTCCTCCGACACGCGAAGCTTTGCACACTTTAGCAAATAGTTCCTTTGAGACGCCTTCAGAATTTGCAAATCTTAGGGTGCCTGTCCACAGAAGCGAAGCGAGGCTGCGGAGCGGAGAAACGGAGAAATATTAACCAATAGGATCCTGGCTCCTGGAGCGGAACGGAGATTAATGCAATCCTATTGGTTAATATTTATCCGTTTCTGCGGAAAAAATCACATTCTTATCAAGCAATATTGACCGTTTAGGTACCCCACTAGGACTTTGCGACCGAATTCGGTCGTAAAGCGATCGCTATCTATGTCGAGACTGCAGAGGGCCTATTACGAACTTTTAAAAAACTGGCTGGTTTAATTTCGTATTATGACATTCCTAATTCTGACCGACTTAAATTCTTGCTGGGTAGTTTGTCAATGTCGCCGATTCCCTTGTTCACAAAAGAAAATAAATTTAAGTTCAGTACATCTTTTTCTTTCTAATTCATTAAGAAAAGGATAGACAATAAATATTAGTTTATTCCTGTTAAATTAAGGGGGAAACATCAGGGTAACCCGCGAAATTCAAATTTTCGTACCTTTTTTGCAATTGCAACTCAATGTTAATAATTAGAATCAGTAATACAACTCCTTAAGTTAGTGTAATCCTCAAATGTCAAGATTTCATGAAATAGTCATTCATTAGGATTACCTGGTCTTAAAGAGTTGTTTTGATGACTTTAATGATTATAATTCTGTAAATAAATACTTGTTACGGTCGTGAATCACATTTTGATCAACGTACAACCCAATACTGACTTGTAAACTGCAAAAAACGTAAGAAAATTTGAATTGCGCAAGCTACTCTGAAGCTTTCGCCTTAAGATACTCCATAGACAAGTTTAGACGTAATAAAAAATAGGCTACTAAAAAAATAATTTAAAAAAATTTAATCGACTTCAAAAAGAAACGATCTCAAAATTATGAAATAACTTTAATTACGGTAGTCGGTGTCTTCGGATCTGTATTTTAGTTTTTTATCACCGACTTCCAAAATTAAATTTATTTCATAATTTTGAGTTCGTTTCTTTTTGAAGTCCATTTATTTTTTTAAATTATTTGTTATTTCGTAATTTTTAGTTTTTAGTAAAAACTGGAACATTTGTTTGTAATAAGTATTTAATAGTTTTGTTATAAATATTGCACTACTTTACTTATGTAACCGTACTTAACAAAAAAACAATTTTTAAAATTTTTGTCTGTGTTTGTTCCGGCTAATCTCCGAAACGGTTAGACCGATTTCGACGGAACTTTCACTGGAAGATAGCTGATGTTATATAACTAAGGCTACTTTTATTTTGGAAAAATAATTAAATTTCCAAAAAAAAATAACTAAACATCCAATGTATATAGCGCGGGTGAAGCCGTGGGCAACAGCTAGTAATGTCAAACAAACTGCTTTTAACTAAATGCATATGAAAGTATATACGGATATACTTTCATATGTATTTAGTTAAAAGCAGTTATTTTGACATTACAAACCGACACTTCAATTTAATTTATGGCAAGACGGTATACAACGTCTTGCCATAAAGATTGTCACGAAGAAAAAAAAATTTATTGCAAATAATATTAATTACTTTTACAGTGAGTTAGATTAATACATAAATATAAAACAATTTAAAATATAAAAGGCTTATTCGAAGTGGTCTCCATTGGCTGCAATACAATCCTTTAAACGTTGAGACCAGTTATCAATAGAAGCACGCACTCTTTCCATGGGAAAATTCTTCACTGCCAATCGTATGGACTGTTTTAGGGACTCCAAATTATCATGGCGTTTAGAGCAAGCCGTACTCTCTAAAACTGACCATAAATCATAATCCAGCGGATTAAGATCGGGACTAGACGACGGCCAGTCTTCAGCTCTGATGAAGCCCGAAACGTTCACTTCCAACCAAGACTGCGTGGACCGAGGTTATTGACCCGGCGCCGAGTCTTGTTGGAAGGATCATACTTGGTTATTGAACATGGTGTTGTTAAGGGGCTTAACTACCTTCTCAAGAATGGTATCTTGATACACTTGTGCCGATGTTTTGATACCTTTTTCACAAAAATATGGCTCCAGTCACTCCTTCATAGCTAACACCCCACCAAACCATCACTGAGGTCGGATAATGCCCACGTTGCACTCTATCGACTAATTGGGAAGCTTCCATAGAGCTTTGAGCATAAATACGATCATTTTGTTTGTTAAAACTTTGCTCAATGGGGAGGAAAACTAACTTTTTATCACGATAGATGGCACACAATCGACTGTACCTTGTTTTGATATATTAGCTGTCAAAACTTATGGATTTTTGCAATCTACTAAGTTTAGCTTTCTTATTTTCCGTAATTTTGTCCAAATTGCCTCAACGTAGTGCGTTAACTTGTAAAAACAGAGGAGTATATTTGTTTCCTAAAGAAAGTAAGGGCAGTAAACAATGGGAATTGGCGTTACGTATTAAAAACTTTAAGGCAAGTAGTACTACAGGATTGTCTGCTGCGCATTTCACAGAAGAGTATTAGATTAGTAAAGAAGCTGTCCTTTAGGCTGGGTACTATATCTATAAAACAAATAATAAAGATTATTATCTAATAAAATAAAATTATTGTCATCAAAATAAATGTGTCATAAAATTTATGTAGTATTAGCTAATCTATGTAGTAAAGAAGTCTCCTAAAGATTTAATGAATCAATATAGGCATTTAGTTTTCAAAATATTCCTGTATTGCCTGTCTATTAATCATTGGTAAAGGAGTATCTGCATTTATGTCTCTGAATGTGTCAGAAGGTGGACATAGGTAAGCGGTGTCGTCTTGGATGTCGCAGTCAGCACCAAAGTTTTGGTTTCGATCATAAGAATATAATCTATAAAAAAAAAATAGAATTGTTAGTCCGTGGCTTGTAGAAAAAGGCTCACAAACAATCATAATGTCAAATATTATAAGTGTTTTCCTTTCAATCAAATCGGCATTTTTGTCGGCAGTTGCTGCGTTCCTTTTACGGAGCTCAACTTTTAGTTGAGGCACAGTCATAAACGCGTACATATTAAAGTGGAATTACACTTTAAAATCTTATAAATAGCAATCACACTATTGTCACAAAAGGTAAACAAGGTACAGTCGACTACAGTGACATCTACACAAAGCTTTGAGTGTGGCTCCTCATTGTAAAGATTTTCTCCTCCGTAAACAGAATTTTTTTGTGACCTTCCTTTGCTTACCGCTTCAGTAGTTGTTTCAATTTTACCACCCTATTCTTTTTTAAATTATCAGTTAAAAAATGACCAGTATGTCTCTTATAGGCTGCAAGTCCTAAGTCATCTTTTAAAATACGCGACATGGTTCTGGGTGCTATCTTCATCTCCCGAGATAAAATCTTTTGCTTTCGGACAGGATTTCTTCGAATTCTTTCCCTTACTGCTTTGACCACCTTTTTCGTACAAACACTACGTGGACGGCCAGATCTTTTTCTGTCACAAACAGAGGAGGTCTCATTGTACCTATTAATAGCCCGGTACATAAACATTTGACTAATACCAAGCGTATGGAGAGTTTTAAAAATTGCATTTGGCTCCATACCAACTTTGTGTAATGCAATCACAGCGATTCGGTTCTCTTTATCACCCCACACCATTTTAATATCGCAAAATATTGTACAATGTATTGGCGCCAAAATTAGAAAACTCAATGAACAATCGTATAAAAATGACAGATTCCAAATTCAAATGTAATATCTTTCTTATTTTTAATTGTAACAGTATTTATGGTCAGACTGTGTAGATTGGAAGTCATTAACTTTTGAACTTGAACAGATTTCAAATAACTTAATCTCTGCGCTCGCTGCTGCGAACGAAATAGGATGAACTCTTTCTTAGGAAATAAATAAACATTCTGATTGCCTGTTTGTACCGCCCCCAGCCGCGCCAGTACTTGTGTACCGGTGGCAAGGTCACATTCAATTTGTAACTCTAGATTAGTCTCAAACTGCAATCAGTGGATTTATTTACTTAAAGTAGGTAACTGATTTTCAACATTTCTCGACTTTAATAACAATCTACGACTACAAGATGAACTTGGCACAGAAAATTGAACCTTGAATTGCTTTCATCGTCAATTATTCTGAGAGGTCTCTTTGATAAGCTGCAATGGAAATGCATTTACATTTCCCGGTGAGATAGCGAACTATTTGGGATCTGGGTGAATACGAAGTTACGTTGGCATCGGACGCAACGTGGCGAAAATACCGTGTGGCACAAATCCACAACTTGGCTAATCTAAAACGACGCGTACGCTCCCGTAGTTTTCATATATTCCTCGCTAAAGCAGGGGCAGAATTTAGCGTGGCGCTTCATCTGCATAATTTTTGGTCACATACCTACTTGTACACTCAACACAACGTACTACACCAGTATTTTTATTACTTGGCTAAGAATTCTAACCTTTGACAGTTCTAACTTCAAGCAATTACTAAGCTATAGAATAATAAAAAGCGGGCAAGAGTAAGTCGGACTCGTGCACCGAGGTTTGCGTACCATCTTACTTCCTACTTCCTATCCTACTATCCTACTAATATTATATTATAAATCCGAAAGTTTGTGAGGATGAATGGATGTTTGTTACTCTTTCACGCAAAAACTACTGAATGGATATTCATGAAATTTAGCACACATATAGTTTATAACCTGAATTAACACAAAGGATACTTTTTATCTCTATATTCTTACGGGTTCGAGACTTACGCGGGTGAAACCGCGGGCCGCTGCTAGTCATATATAAATAAAAAAGTGTGCTATTTACAGGCATTGTTTTATTTTTCTGTAATCTTTACATAAACTTCTGTCATACAGAATAATTTCAGATTTTTTTCTATGCAAACTTTGGAGATGAGGGGGGAACGGTATTTTAATTAACATTTTTCATCAAAAGTCAAAAACTATGCGGCCTAAAAGAAAATAGAAAAAATGTTTGAGAATGTGCAAACAGCGCTTTTTCATATGATACCCGACATGCCCTAAACATCGTTACTTGAGTAATTACTTACTTTTACTGAAGTAATTACTTTTACTTGTTTATAAATACGGGTGTTAGAGTACATAGAGATCCTTTAGCACTATTTAAGGAAATAGGTATATCTAACGTTTTCACATATGAATATTCAGTTGAAACACTGGAACTGAAATCTCAAAGACGGTAAACCATTTCGTTTTGTATTTTGTTGAGGAAATTAATTATTCATAACCTAGTATCAAATCAACGAGCTGATCCCAGGACTGCGTATATAATCATATCAATTTTGGTCGTGGTGGGCGACCATATACCTACTAAAACTAGTCAGTCACCATAGCTAGCGCACAGACACCGACAGTATAAGTATTTCTATTTGTATCACTCACTATGAATGCTGGGTGACGTGTCACCGAGGGTTTGACTGCCGGCGAGTGCAGGACGACTGCCGGCCAGGCTGTCCCCTTCGCTCTGCTGGTCAGGCAGGGTCTGCTCACTCTGGCACATCGACAGGCTGGAAACACTCCGAGCGGGCGTCGGTGACGACTGCAGGCTCGACATACTTCTTTGTAGTTCCTCCTGAAATAACGTAATCAAGAATCAACTTTCCAAAATAAAATTGTACTGTTTCGTAAAAGTATATTCATGAATACAGATGTTTTACTCATCGTACTCGTTTCTTGAGAATGAATTGAAGCGCAGCAAAACCCCAATGGTCAAGGCCCTCTGCTGACGAAGCAAACGACCTTTATGTTTATTAAATTATGATTTACCTAACAATAAGCGATTTTCGCAAAGTATCTATTTTAGTCAAGCCGCATTGGGCCCGTTTTGGCAGGGCCTATTTCACAAATAGGAGGCCTGTGGCTCAGCAGTGGGAACATTATAGGCTGATTGATTATGTATCTATCTCTAAACGACGAATTTTAGTTGTTTGTAAAATATTTAAAAATGTGTATTTCTCGCTTGGAAATCGTGCATTATTTCGACACCCTTCTTTGAGATAAATCGAAAATGCTGTACTGGTCAAATACATGCGAGCAGGCGACTGGCAATTTTAGTATAAAAATCCATTACTGTCGTGTTTAGCGGCCGAATAATTTACTAAAGCTTTAGGTTTCCAAGGAAAGCGAACGTAACGGCCGTCATAATAATCTGTCATTTTCACCAGTATTTGACATTTTAAGTCAAACCCCGCCCCTCAAAGATTTGAATCGCTAGATATACCCTCACCGTACTTAGTCACAAGAAAAACTGCCCATACTGAGAAGAGTGACCTCACACATTATTTTACACAGCGATTCCATCATAATCCAGTGATGTCACTGCGTCATTGCGTATCAGAAGTGTCAAAACCATTGAGATAGAAGAACATGGACATGGAGATGGCATATTCTACTATCGGAAGAACAGTTATACAAATATATGTCATATCGACACAGACATGTCAAAAAGCGTTTTGTTTCTTTTTAACTAATCTAGAGCTCCGTATGAAAATAGAGACATCTAAAGGTTTATCAAGGACTAAATTTGGCAACACTCTTGTGTAACGTCAAAATTGTGTCTATGCGTGACCGGTCGCCACGAGTGCTGAGTTTTGTGGTAGATGATTTGTAGATGTGCTGTCAAACGGTTGCTTGCTCTCTCTCTTGCACTCGCAGTTACAAACCTACGAAAGGCGGCCATGTTGAGTGCCTGATTTTTGTAGGTATGCACACTAATTTTCTAGGTATGGCAAGTCCATAGGTTTATAAACCTTATAAGTCAGTGGTGAAAACGAACAGAAATGCGACTATCCTTTGACGCGGTAAGGCAAATCTAGCGATTTAAATCTTTGCCGCTGTCATCATTTTCATGGCTGTTGACAAGGCGTGAACGTCCTTACTCTTAAAGATAAGCTTCAAGTTTTTAAGAAAATATTAAAGTTCTATGTTTACGTAAGTTTTATTTAGTAATTTTAGTTCAATAAAAGCTTGTTTTAAAAAAAAAGATGTTTACTTAAATTTAATTTCTTTTACGTATTCTTCTCAACAAACCCTTTCATTTTAGCCTTTCACATTTAGCCAGAATTCAACCTTTAGTTTATATGTTTAGCCATTGGTTGAGTTAACTACTCGTACGGATCAAAAAAGCAGCCGTAACGGGGATAAAAAAAATTGAGAATCACGCAAAAACTATCAAGCGTATTTTTATGAAACCTTCACCGTTTTAACACGTTAGCTGCGGCACCAATTTTTGCATACTTTCCGTTCCTGCGGCACGAGGTATAATCGGCCCGTACCGTGACCAGACGTTAGGGCGACACGCGGTCTATTAGACCCCACCTCCTTTTACAGACTAAAATCCATTTTCTGGCGCGAAATCAAAGATAAATGAGAATTTTGGTCCTTATTGATATAGACAGTGAATTGATGAACCCTAATCCACCGTCGCCCCGGGATCTGATGGCTAGTTTAGGAATTATTAGCAAAACAAAATATGGGATCTTATACACCTCGTAACGCACTGAAATAGGGCAAATTTTCGCTGCGATTAGTGATGGGAAAAATAATATCGACGTTTTTAAACTGTCTTAACTACGCAACGACTTGACCGATTTTGATCAATTATATCTCAAGCAAAGCTATCAAAGGATACATTTTTTTTTAAATAATCTAAATTGTGCTTGAAGGCGCCATAAAGAAAAAAAAACCGGCCAAGTGCGAGTCGGACTCGCGCACGAAGCGTTCCATTCTATACCATTAAGAGGCACCTATTACAGACTTATTATTGGAAAATAATGGATTACGGTTTATGCATAAGGTTTATCTTTCTATTTGTATATGAAAATCTTAATGCGGTTCACAGAATAGAAAAAAAAGGCAACCAGAAGTAGAAAAGAAACTGTCCTATTTATTCTGCCTCGGGCTTTAAAAATACAATTATTAGAACTTGAATTAACATTAAAAAATCAGTATCAATATACTTTTTTTATAAAAATCTCAATATATATGTTGTACTTATTTATGAGTGTTTTTCATTGAAACAGGTTAGACAATAAGATTTTTTGCACTGAGTGCACTGAGTCAAAATCTTTTTGGATTTTTTATCAGCTTCACGAGATGGTAAAAATGTGCGTAGTTTTTGGTAACAACCAACACATCTTCTCCTTTTTTCACCCTTTTCGAGGCAATGGCGTGCGCTTTCAGGTGCTGAAAAATAACAAAAATGTAAAGATAACGTAATAAAACTGACATTGTTACTTAGGTTAGATCGTAGATGAGAATAACAATGATAATGGCATTTGGCAACATTTGGCAGCACCTTATGTTGTTGAATATTATGTTAAAGGTTTAATATAAAAACGGTGTATTAGTTAGTGCAAAATTAATTCTCGTATCAAGCTTTTCACACAAGTAATCTTATAGATAGATGTTAGAAATATCATATCCACGCATGCTTATACAAAACGTACTTACAAACACTGTAATCCTTTATTTAAGATGGCTAAAAACAAAACATTTCATATTAAAATATTGAGTTTCTTAAATTACTAACACAATAATTTCTGTACTTTTACCATCGTACAATAATATACTCCGCCTGGTGCTCTCTTCCGACCACGTGACATATATCGTAAAATTTACATAAGTCGAATCTAACACACTTAACAAACTTGGTGATTAAAAATATCCCTTTACATAGGTATTTTGTTGTTTTTAACTTTTTAGTATTATTGTAATAGCGGCCTACATAATTTGAGAAAACTTCAACTATCTATCTATCGCGACAAACGGACAGACAGCGAAGTCTTAGTAATAGAGGGTCCTGTTTTTATCCTTTCGATACGGAACCCTAAAAATGTTTAATATTTATATACCTACTTTCAAAACCTAGACAAAGAACTACTGAAATATTTATTATATTACTTACCTGTTTTGTCAACGGCTGCTTTGCGTTTCTTGTGGAGTTTTTCACTACCTACAAAAATATCAATTAAGTGTTAAGTCCTAATAAAAATAACATTATTATCACGATATAGAATAATAGGTAATTCTAGATATGTTGCAAAGTATTAGGTACGTCAATAATCGTTATTACCAATAATATCTTTAGGTATAATATACTTAAGTAATAATATCTTACACTTACTTTAGGTACATAGCTACCAAGATAAGAAAAAACTAGGTACTTACTGAAGATTTTTTCATTAAAAACTTACCTGTTTTGGCTCTGTTTCTGGGTTTTTTAAAATTAACTTCTTCCGACATCGTTTAGACATGTTCGGCGCTGTAAAAGGACGTGCTCTCCAATCGACGTGATGCACAACACTGGTCGCGGGAAGCTCGCGTTGAGTGCGGTACGAGGTCAGGGGGGATATGGGACGTTTTAGCCTCGTTCCGCACTGCATTAAAATTATATTAATTCAGTGCGGCACGAGGCCTAAGACATCCGGTACCAAGGTAGGTACACCACCGAGTCCGGAACCATTAGTGATCTCAAATATATATTTATCTCTTTCCTACACTGGACCAAACCAAAGCTATGCCATTTGCACGACAGAGAAATTCACTTTTTTGCTTGCCGCACCACAGGGAAGTTGCATCAGGGGTGATTTAGGCCTCGCTTCGCACTTAACGTGTTAAAGATAATTTAATGGTTTATCTTTCACTGTATGTATTTTAATATAATAATACCTACCTTTTGTTTAATATAAATATAAAAAATAATCATTGAAGCCCCGTCATACCACTGGCCATACCCCTGGCCCTGGTGGTATGGTGGGTCTAAAACTATACCACTGAGAAAAAAGTGTTATGGTAAACTAGTTTATTACTATAGAACATTGAGAGGAACAGTGTGTAAAGTTCAAAGTTCATCCTCTATTGAAAACGGAGGATCCTCCGACCAGACGGGTTTTGTGTCTGGTGGGCTACTGCCCGATGATTGATGTTGGGACGTTGTATATATATATGCAAGTCGCGCGGTAAACTCTAATTGCGCGATGCAGGATTTTGCGTGACGTCAGTGTGATACGCAGTTCGCATGTGGCGATGTAGGTGCATGCCGCCACAATTACAAATAAAAATATGTCACATACAACAATCATGTTCGGAATTTGTCCAGGACATGGCCTACTGATATTTCTCTGTTTATTAACTGCATTTGCATTAGTTAGCGTAGTGCCCGTAGCGCTCCCGATCGACGCGACCATCTGACCCGTTGGTCACTTTGAGCACTCCCACTGCTCCCCCCGCAAAGCCTGCGCCTGTAAAGGAAATGGACCGGGCTGATGATGACGGCTTCGTGACGGTGCAAAGGAGGAAGCGCCAACAGAGTAGCTGTAAGAACCGCTGCGGCAAGGCTCTTACGAAGCCCAACGAAAAACTGCGTGCTGCGAAGCCGAATACCCCGGTTTACCTATATTTCCCGTCTCCACTACACCAGTGACGCGGAAGACATCGAGAAGTACGTGAGCCGAG
Source organism: Dicycla oo (assembly GCA_948252095.1). Taxonomy (NCBI): domain Eukaryota; kingdom Metazoa; phylum Arthropoda; class Insecta; order Lepidoptera; family Noctuidae; genus Dicycla; species Dicycla oo. Next base: position 24,417,312 of record OX411709.1, read on the forward strand.
GGCGCGCCGAAGTACGCGCCGAGAGTGCAGCTGCTGGAGTCGCATCGCAACGTCAACTTTAAGGCGTTTGTGGTGCGCATACCAACATGCTAACTGCCTCAGGTGATGGAAGAAAGCTTTTGGCCTCAGGATGCATTCCGCCGCTTTCGCACACAACGCACAAAGACTTAGTGCAACTAAGTGTATCACTTAGTTGCACTAAGTCTAGTAACATAGTTTTAAGTTTTATTTACTAACACAATTTTTATTATATGTATACTTAGGTTAAGGTATTTATCTGTGGGTCTTTGTAACCCGAAAATAAATAATTTATTATTATTCATTATAAAATCATCATTAACTTTATGGTTATTTCGCCATGTTTTAGGTATCGTCTTTGCCTTGAATCTTCAAATCCTTGTAATACCTCATCATCAGGAAGAAGCGGTAAGGCAGCAGTTAGGGCCACTATTCTTCTTTCCGGTTTGTTTTGTCTATTTTTGAACAATGTTGCTTTTTTTTCCAAATATTGCGAACCTAAATAGTGATATTAACAACCCTTTAAAGTAATTTTTGGGAATACTTTTAAAATTGCGTTCACTGCCGCTTTTTCATAATTACAGTGTATTTTATACGGACTCCAATCAGGTTTTTGGGACAGAATCAAATGAATTAAAATTATATAACTAGGTTCTTTTCGGTCGGACATAAGTGCAAATATTGACGGCGTTACTTCAGTTGTTTCCGAGAGGTAGGTACTGCTTATATCGCCATGAATATTGAACAATTGAGCGAAAGCTGCTGGACAACTGTAAAACGTACCGTCAACAAAATATTCTTTAATATTAGGAATTTTCTTTCGGTTATCATCGGTACAAAAAACTAAAATACGAGTTTCGTGGTCCCCAGAGAAAACCTTTCAACTGTACCGGCGGCACCTGGATTTCAACAAAATTTTTGAATAAAATCTTTGGTAATTGCGCAGATTTATTTCTTGCGTCATGTAGAAAATGGTTCACGCGTTCGTACGGTGGTAAACTACCCATTGCCATATTAAATCCATTGTCTGTAAAACCCTATTTTTCTTATTGTATATTCTTTGGATAGGTTCGTCAGATGATAAAACTTTTTCTCGCAAATCACGTATTTCCTTTACTATTTGATTCTTATGTGTATCTACTTCGCAGATATGATCTTTTTAGTAATGATAGTTTTAATATCCTAAAAAAAAATTAAATGATTAATAATAGTATTCTTATTTTTATTAATTTTTTTATTTTTATTTGAAAGGTACACCAACGACCTATTCACTAGGCATATTGACATAATAATAAATAACATATGCATTAAGTTATGGTGAATTAGTCACTCACAGGCGTACACAGCACTTACATGAAAAATAGCCTCTTAAATATATGTTTTAACAAGATTTTTTACTCGTAGTGAGAATAGAAAAATTAATTAGAAACAAAAAATAAAACAAAATCATAATGGATATTAGAATCAATAATTAAAATCATCCAATAATTGGCTGGCCGCAAAATTGGCAAAATTTTATTAGGTTTAATATTATTATGTAATACATGTATTCTTCACAAATAAAGATACTGTTCTACCTACTTACCGCTTAAATGTGCAATCGTTATAATCCCACGACATTTTTGGTTTGAATGACAACAACATAATGAACACCGCCATATCGCTGAACCGTTTTCATACGTTTTGTGGCGATGACATCTATGTATTCCACAAAGGAGTGCCTTTATACTATTCATATGAATAAAATTTAGTTCTTCCATATTTTCTGTTTGTACTTACATTTTTTAATATACATACCTATATTTATTCAATGTTTACTATTTAGACAGCAATACATTGTCAAAGAAGCAGAGACGAAAACAAAATAAATTGTATTATAATGTTATTAGCAGATAGATATAAAAATAAAAGTTTATGCAAGTCTTTAATGTCGTTATACAAAATGAGGATAATAGCAGACGGAATGACTATTTGAACTTACATTTGAATTACATGATTCACGCATGTGTAACAGATAGATTTGTAATAAAGTAGCTTACCACAACACTATTTTCTCAGTGGTATAGTTTTAGACCCACCATACCACCAGGGGTATGGCCCGTGGTATGGTGGGTCCACAATGAAATTAATTGCGTCTAATTTAGTACAGCGCTCCTTGATGGGCGATTCCTAATACTGGGTGCACGTCCGACACGCTGCGTGAGCTCAACACAAACACGCAAGCTAACTAATCAAGGCTGTTGGCATATTTGCAAAGCAAGTTCGAAATTTAAATAAAATCTTTGATAAGTTACCTCCTTGGTAGCCATGTGTCGAAGTAAAAAAAGTTTACTAGGCGCAGTTCGAGTCACAGAGTACTTTTATACATTGGTCGAGTCCGCGCCGTTTGTTTTCGTGAAAACATATTATTGAACTTTAATACGGTTTCCGATCATTGTATTTGCTTGAAACTAGACTTAGTAGGCTCATTGCATTCCTTATCAAGTAAGCTTTCACCAATTATAATAGTTTTCATTTCTGAGCAGATTTACAGCTGATATGAGACGACATCTGATATTAATTTGCTACTGTCAACTTCATATTGATTTTTAACCCTATTTTGGCCCATATTTCTGTTGTTTGTCTTTAGTGACAAAAACACCAGAATAACTGACCTAACTAAACACGTTTTTGCGCTATACGAATGGGGATAAAAATTGCCATTTGCTCACTTCAGATGTCGCTACCATTGTCCGTCTTAAAATTTGACAGCTATCTGTCAATATCTTTATTTTTTATGTAAGCAATCAACTTCTTTTCCTCATAATTAAATAATATGCCCCGTTGCGCAGTTGTTGACTGCAAAAATCCGGGAACCCATGTATTCCCAAAAGATGTTAAAAGAAGAAAACTGTGGGAGAGAGCTCTCCGAAGAAAAAATTGGAAACCCAATAATATGTCGAGGCTATGTGCTATCCATTTTAAACCTGAAGACTTATCAGAGAAATTCGTATACAGGTGATGCTCTTTTTCATAAAACAGAGAACTGGGTGTGTTTTAATTACAATTACTGTGCATGAAAATATCCATTGTTACAATCATAGGCAACTCTTAGAGTTACATGTGGCGTTATCAAGCTCCTAGTTTCATACAGGATTTTCCCTTTAAAATAATACCCCCCGTATTTGAAATCTGGAACAATATTAACACATTGTAAATAAAGAATATTTTACTAATTAGAATCAACTCACAGAGGAATGCATCATATCTGTATGAAAACTTACCTTCCAGCAAACTCTTAAAGCGGGTTGCAGACCAAAAACTAAGCTTAGTTAGTTTAGCTTAGCTCACATAGCTGGCGTAGTTTTTCATGCTTGCACCAACAACTATAGTATAACTAGTGTGCGGTCTGCACAGTGCACACAAGTCTGAAAAACTACGCCAGCTATGTGAGCTAAGCTAAACTAACTTGGCTTAGTTTTTGGTCTGCAACCCGCTTCAATGTAGGTTTTAGTTAGCGCTGAAAGATCAGTGCTAAAATTGACATCCCTGAACTTTTCTAGGGCAGGAATGTTGGGGTGATCACTACAAGCTCGTCTTCAACTCTGATCAAGTTATTTCTGTCGTATGCCTCTAAGATTCAACAAAAAAAGGGCTTTAATGTGTAAAACAAACAAAATAACCCAGGAGTTTAGCTTTCCACTAAATCTGCTTTTTTACCAGTAGTAGACGCTTTCATTTTCCTTAGCCCCGCTTTTAGTTGTAATTCTCTCTAAGTCGCATACATTGTTGTCCAGTTTTCGTTTAATTAGTGATAGATACAACAGTAAACACATACACAACAATGGCAGTTTGAAGACGGACAATAGTGCTGCCAACTTTGACGAGCTTTCAGTTTTTAACCCCATTGATATTTCGACACATAGTGAAAAGTAGAGGGTCGCGTGCATGCGCGTGCACTCACAGTGTCACGTCATAGGCAAAATATATCCTCCATTAAAATTGTTATAAATATGACCTATCCTTTGAACGTTCAACTATTACTCTAGCATAAGTATCGTAGTTAATAGCGGTTGAAATCATACATGTTTTTGTTGGTCAGAAATACTTAACTTACCGAGCGAAAAGACGTTTCACGTTAAAAAGACAGAGGTGAGTTTTCTTAAGCTACGGTTTCCTAGACGAGCGGTGGCCGCACTTAACGACCGTAGCTCAAGAGTTTAACTCAGTTAGTGAAACAATAGGATTGAGGATAAACCTTGTAGATGTATGTGTACGTTAATAGTTATTTATGCAACTGTAGTATAACAAGGGGTATTAAACACGAATGTGGGCTTATCACACGAGGCGAAGCAGAGTGTAAAATGTTCACATGAGTGTTGTGTGTGTTTCACATGAGCGTTTTAATACCTAATTTAAGTACAGTTGCATACAAGACTTTATCTACACCCATGATATGAATCCTCTATAAAAGGTTCTGAAGCTGGTGTTGTACAGTGTTGTAAGAACTATATATAAATTCATGGAAAGTTTAATTACTGAGTATCTAATATATACTATTTAAAAGTTTTTTTTTTTTTTATTAATTACGGCGCTGTGGTAGGGAAACGCACATGCATGATAATGTTCTTTTTTTTTAATTCATAAAGATAACACGAATTGAGTAGTGATAATGTGGCAAACAGCCACATTATCACTACTCAATTCGTGTATATTATTATTATCGTGTATATTATATTCGAATATAAATTAGGGAACAGTTGATTTTTTTTTCGCGATTCCAGGTTTGGTGCCACAGTAAAAGTTGTTTGTTATCACGAGTACAATCATGTGTTTAAGTATCGGTCACTTATTACCAGTCACCCTATATATAAAAGAGTACTCTGTGGGAGTTGCATAATGAAATTTAGTACAACATTATAACACTCGTTTGGATGATATTATGGTTACTATGACACTGGTTGTTTTAATGTTGGCAATAAGCTAACTGTTTCAGAAACTTTTATAGAGGACTTATACTCGTAGCATGGGCGTAGATAAAAAATATAATATCACTAAAAACGTGCAAAAAGCACTGCCGTATTTTGATAACTTTCTTGTAAATAAGAAGTCACCGAACGGCTGGGCCGATTTGGCAACAAACAGCATTTCACTTTTTTATACAATATGTAACAAAAGCCCTGTTGTTCCTTTCACGGACGTATACATTTACCTACAAGCACAACATTGACGAAATTTTAATTTTAAAAAAAATAAGCATTGACTAGTCGTAGAGGTCAAAATCAAATTATCAATTGGGCATAAACATACCGTGTAAACCAACATTTTCAAAGATTATTTCGTTAAAGTAGTAAACAACAGCTGACAAGGTCATGAACTCGAGTAGAAAAATGCAGCGGCACCGATCAAAGGGAGTTGCGGGAACGATCTATCTCTTTCTGATTTCGCGTCATCGCTTCATGCAGAATTGCAGAGGTAAGAAATCAGTTAAACTTTACAAATTTTAATAATTAAAGATTTATTTTGAACAGTTGAACAGTTTTTTATGTGATGACTTGCTTTATTAGGTATGTATACATATACCGATTCTTAAAACGTAGGTAGAAGGAACAACAGGGTTTTTGTTACATATTGTATAGGTACATAGATTTACTTAGTTTTCAATTTCCGCGCATTCTGAGAAAAGTACTATACAAACGTTGGCCGCCACAAAGCATTGACGGACGAACGTGAAAATCTGGGCGAAGCCGAGGCACACATAACATGAAAGCGGCTGCAGTAAATTTTGTTAGGCGTTAAGATATTTATCTTATTTCATTCTAAGTAAAGCTAATCAAAGCCTAAGTTGTGTTTCTGAATCTATTTCATCAGTAGACACGATTTTATTTATATTACAGATAAGATATTTATTTTCCTAATGTCCTTTATATACTGAAGAATTCAGTTTTGTGTCATAAATATACAATGACATCACCTAAAATTATACAAACTTACCAGATGTGATGCAAAGAAATAATAATAATAATAACTTTATTTTCCAATTTTACAATTTACTTATAGGCGATATGTAATACTACCACAATATTGTTTTTAAATTGCATAAATCGCTGACTATCTGTACTGGCACCCAAGCTAAGATTAAACTTGTGTTATGGGTGCCAGGGCTTTCTCTATTACAAGGTACATTTTCCAATATATACGTGCTAGTACGGAGTTACATTGAGAAAGTAACTATCGTTGAGTACAAAAAGAAAACAAAGTTAACAAATAAAGAAACAAAACAAATTAATAAACTGTTAAGTAATTAAAAATAAGAATAAGAATGTATAGCCTCCCTCAGTGTGTATTTGTCGTGTGTGTGTGCGTGTGTGTGTGTGCGTGTGTGTGCGAGTGTGTGTGTGTGTGGTATATGTGTGTGGTGTATGTAAGAGTTGTCTGAATAAGCAGGAACTGTTAAAAAAGCTTTCCAAGTAACTTTTCAATCTCCTCGTAGGTAAGAGTTGTGAGCCATTGACTAACTTTCTTTTTACACTCGAATTTATTCAAGCCATAAATATTACATTTCTTGTTAACTGCATTATAAGTTGGACTACCTAATACTCGAAAGTGTCTTTCAGCCAATTTAGTTTTGTATCGTTCTACTGGACATACATATTTTTTTGAACTTCTATTTGCCTGATGAACAGTATTGTATATCAGAGACCCGTGCCTACGCAAGAAGGTATTGAGCACAAAGAGCTGTCTAATTGTCATAACTTTACATTACTGATACAATTTTATGGTGCTATACCGAAAATGCTTAAAAGTCATGACTTTCAAAACAGCTCGCTGCACTCCAGTTTCATAATACAAGTTTTTGGAGCACCTCCCCAAGTATATAAGTACTATATAAGTATATAATATAAGTACCTACAGTGTAACGAGGACATTGTCAAGAGATTCTCACTTCTGTGGGTCACGACGTGGCGTAAATGGAATCTATACCTTCAGCCAACTCTCTATAGTGTTGAGTTCAGGTATACAATAAAAATATATACGCCCTGGTTAGGGATTTCAAAATGTACCCGCCCACAACATTATTCTGGGGTATAATTTCATGTAGGACACTCCAGTTTGCTATACTGTAATGTATACCCGTTTCACTGTCTCTCCACTTTTAATTACGCAAACGAATACAAAGACAGACAAAAGGATGTTTAATTTTATATGTTAGGATTGAAATAAATTATACAAGAAGAAAAGAGGATAAAAAACGTTTATTACAAAGGGAAATGTTCTTACTATAAAAATACAATTATATAATTAGGATAAAAATATGGTGCGACTCAGTCTGTCTGTCTGTCACAGCTAGATATCTCAAGAACTACTAATGCTATCAACTTGAATTTTGGAATAGTTTTAGATGACGTTTGCCCAACTATTTTGCAAATAAGAAAGAAATAAAAATGTATATATTTTTGTGCAACAGGGACTGAAAGGGGGTCTTAAAAATTCGAAGTGGAGCTACTAGGGTATGTGGGGTATCATAGGAAAGCGTTGGATTGCACATTCGCAAACATTTTCTCTTTCTTTTTTAGGCCGCATAGTTTTCGACTTTTGATGAAAAATGTAAATAAAAATACCGTCCGTACCCTTATCTCTGAAGTGTGCATAGAGAAAAATCTGAAATTATTCTGTGTGATAGAAGTTTATGTAAAGATTACAGGAAAAATAAAACGATGTCTGTAAATAGCACACTTTATTATTATATGACTAGCAGCACCCCGCGGTTTCACCCGCGTAAGTCTCCTATGTAAAAAAAGTATCCTATGTGTTAAGCTAGGTTATAAACTATCTGTGCGCCAAATTTCATGAACATCGTTCAGTAGTTTTTGCGTGAAAGAGTAACAAACATCCATCCATCTTTGCAAACTTTCGCATTTATAATTTTAGTAGGACAGTATGATACGAAGTAGGATGGTACGGAAATTGTGCGTTCTGTGTTAGACGGCCAGCAGCTTGAATCCTAGACTTAGTCTTTCCTGTTTCCCAGTCTTTACGTCTGCTCAGGGCTGTGCTTTGAATTTTAATTTTCCTTGGTACACGCCTTGTTATTATAGTATAATATACTTCATACCCTACTATGCACTTTCCTTCCAGTTTTTTTTTTATTAAAAACATTTTCATGTCACATAATTTAAACCGTACTGACTCGCACGTGGGGTCACAAATAATGATGTAAACAAACAAAATGTTGTGTCATCCAGCGGGCGAAAAGAATGAATGAAATAGTAACGTGACAAAAGAGTACCGAACGATTAATTGCTTCGTTGCGGACGGGTGTTTTAAAATACTCCGCGCGAAGTCGTAAATCTGAAAGTATACCCAATATCAACTCGGCCAGTGACGTCACAAATGTTAGGTAAAAGTACGCTTTAATGAATTAATTCTCGAGTTCTGGGTTTGAAAACATACCCGACGGCAACACGGTCTCTGACGTCATGAGCGTTGTGTGAAGGTATAGATTCCATATTCGCTATGACGCGACATCAAAACGAACACATAATAATATTATTAGTAAAGAAAGGAAAAGTTACCCTTATTGTTACTGTTTCTTCTTGCGACGCAATTCCCTAAACGTGTCCCTAGGACAATTAATAACAATGCTTTAATTTTCCCATTGTAAACTATTCTATCTGAATCAAAATAAAATATTTATTTTGGATAAATTCATTGTCAATTAAGCATGGATATTGTAATTCATAATTATTCACCTTCAATCTCTTAATTGTTTTATTTCTGGCATTTCAAAATTATACTGCGAACGATATTTAGGTGTACAGTACATACTTTATGAACCACAAAAAAATCGCAAGTAGGTATTAATTGTTATTTATTTGTGTACAGTAAAAAGTCAAGAAAGCAACTAGAAGGAATAGAAGGGTGCCTCAGCACGTGTCGTATTTTTCTGTAAATTACCCACCCCTATCTGGTTGATATTCCACCAATTTGCACTAAGCATTTCCAAATGTCTTTTATAATGCGGACAGCAAAAGATTGGAACTCACGAGCTCCTTCTTCGAAGTCGGACACAATGGCCGACATACTACTATTATACTAAGTACGACGACGGCGAGATACTTTTATTCCAAAGTAATCACAAATATTAGAAAACATTTTGTTTTATGAGAACACATGTTTTAACATTCAAATATTCATAAAGAAATACCAAATGTAAAATACTAAAATACCAAAGCAAAATAAAATAAAAAGAAAAATGTATTTACATTAGGGCACTAGGACATACATACATTGACCCTTGAGCATGTTTCTTTAAAATTTTGTGCATGTTGTGTTATATACAAAACATCTTTGATAGGAACATGTGTAGGTATAAAAGGTAGAACATACAGAAGTACTCATAAGCCTTATTGGCTTTAATAGAAATAACAATACTCACAGGATGATTGTGCAGGGGCTCCCCGTAGTCACCGTTGAAAACGCTGCTCTCATTCAACGACTGCAGGGACACCGACATGGAACCCCGTCTCTGAATAGATTGACTTCTGCTAATTGACTGACGTTTGAATATTTCTGTAGTATTTTTCAAAAAACTATCCATTTTTTTCCTAAAAAATGACGATTTCCTCTCCAGCGGAGATTTCCCAATTGAATTCAGATCCAATTCAGACTGTGACAAGCCCCCGCGTCTAGATAACATAGTCTGGTCCAGAGACAGCTTTCTGTCGCGAACCTTCACTTGGGAACATTCGCTTGGGGGAGGTAAATCTATCTTGTCGTCAGGAACAACTGGAGTGTTTTGTTTGTTTTCTTCACTAATTAGCACGAAATCTGATAATCCCTCTGGTACACTGATGGATTCATGTATCTTTGTATCATTTGAGCTTTTGTTTTCATCATAAGTGGCATTTAGTTCTGCTTCCGATTCATTAGTTTCATCTGCTTTGTTTACAGGTTTTTCTAATGCACTTTCGTTTGTTTCTTCACTACTACTGGAGATGACTACGTCGGGATTTGTTGCACTAGGTGGTTCCACTTTATTTCGTTCCTCACTATTTTGGTTTTCACTATTTTGATCGACCCCAAACATGTCTTCATTATCATTAAAATCTTTATTTTGCATCACTTTGCTGCCCTTTGGGGCTTTTATTCGCATGCTACTATTCATTTTTACAGTTCTTAAAATCTCTTTTATTTTAAGATTTTCTTTTATGGCCTTTACATCAGTTATAAACAAGGGAGATGGGTCTTTGTCAACGTGCTTCATCGGCTTTTCCTTTTTAGACTTTTGCCTAAATCTATCCATTTCGAAACACTGCACAACACTCACAAGAATCATAGAAACACTTCACGGACAACAAAATCAGTGCCACAGCATTTTATTGTGACAAACATTTATCAACACGTAACTAGCGCACAACGTTACACCTGTACAAACCATTTAATCATGGTGTTGGCGGCAACGATAACAATATGTCGACGGAACCGAACGGCATCCAGTCGCAAACCAATAAATGAGGTTCCAGGGCCGCCACTCGCACACTTGTCGTACACACAATTCAATAATTACTATATTGATTATAATATATTATCCTGTTACTATTACATGGTTTTTCTGAGCGTAATCCGTGATCGTGTTGGACGTTGTCACTACGAAAAGAGCTACGTCATCAAAATTTAATAAAAGTAAACACGTTTCGTCCGGCCTCTAGTCTGATTAGTTACATGTATGTCTTCAGCTCTAAAGATATCTCGTGGCTTGTGATAATCTTTGATAATGTATCGCTTAATCTATACCGTTTTTATTTTATCTCTAGTCACCGTTGAACGTCGTACATCGAGTAGAGCGGCGAGTCTCCTGCTCCAAGAGCGTAACTACCGCACATAACAAAAATGATTACACTTATTTTCCACTATGGCACACCATCTTATCAGTATAGAATTAGCAAATATTTATTTTATGTGTAACGATAATAATGCGAGGTATTTGGTCCTTAAACAACTTGAAGAAATACCTATAATTAATTTGCTAAAGTACGATAACAAATTGATAAGGTCATTTCCTATGATTACCGTATCTAATCATAGTTTACGTTGCATGTTGGAGATGTTGCAAGAATTTGAATGTTTGTTGGCGACTCAAGTGGTTGTTATAATACTTACAGATTTACTATTATATTGAAATACACTTTGGTGAAGTCAGATCTATCAAAATATATAAATGTGTTCAGGATGTAAGCATAAAAAAGTTACATCATGACTGCCTTGCACACATTCGTAATTCGTTACTTACACAGAAGCAAATAAACGCCTACCTACTAGTCTTATCCTTTTCCCAACTATGTGAGATCGACTTTTAGTCTAACCGATGCAGCTGAATACCAGTATTTTACATGGTGCGACTGCCTATCTGACCTCCATAACCCAGTTACTGGGTAATACGATAGCCTTGTACGACTGGTTGACAGAGTTTCGGGCTTCTGATGACCTGTAACGACTGTCAAAGATCCACGAATGACAGCTGGGACCAACGGCTTAACGTGCTTTCTGAGGCACGGAGGACTACTTTTCCTAGCACAAAGCTCATTAATTACACGTCAAACTATTAAGTGCTAATAGTTTCTTGTCAGGCGTTTTTACACACAATTAGTTGAACGAATTTCGATTTAAATAACAATTAGCGTGACCTAGTAGGGCTTGACTAGATACGTGTAAAACGAACGATGAAGATGCGCCTCCCACGTGTGTAAAAAACTTCGCTACATTTAACCCTCTTCGAGCAGAATTAAGCCAAACTGTGCAACGAAAATCAAACGATACGATTGGGTGATAGAAATATATTATATACACATATACACATCCATCGATAAGCAGCTTAGCACAGTTAATCATTCATGTTTAGCCTTTCGCTATTTGCCAAAATTCAAACATTACTTACTATGATTAACCATTAGTTGAGTTAACTACGGATCAAAAACCGGCCCTAAACAAGATTGTTGCCATGGCACGTCATGTTAAATTTGAAACTATGAGTCAAAGTGGTCAAAGGAAACATGACCTCAATTTTTAAAAAAAATAAAAGTGCATTTTTGTTATTTTGGAAAAGTTTATGAGCCCGATTCAAATTCAGATAAAACCCGATTTTTTTTTACAAAAACAGCACTCTGTTTTATAGCACTAATCGATAGTGTAGCTGGTATGGATCAAATGTTCAGTTAAAAATTACAAAAAAAAAAGATGTTAAGGACTGACCCCTAAGAACGATTTCCTGTAGCTGCAATGGTAAAGGTAGCTGCCTTACTGCCCCGTCTCAAAAATCCACCTTATACAGGGTGTTTGGTAGATGGGTGCAAAGCCTGAAGGGGGGGATATCTTAGACCATTTTGAACTTATTAAGCTAAACTTGTCTTAGACGAAGTCTGTTCCTTGTATTTTTTTTTAAACTCTGATGTTTTTTCTGACAGATTGTAGTAACTTGATGTTCTGGCGTCTGTACATCCTAATTCCAAGAGCTAATGAGATATCTGCGTAAATAGTACCTCAAAAGAAAGGGAAATAACCAAGCATGTTTTTAAAATGGTTTGAACGACTGAGGCTATTTTTTTTATTTTTTTTATTGTCCCGTAAACAAAACATGTTCTTGATTTTTAAAAGTTTCTTAAACTTGAACGTATGGCGTAGAATGTTTCTCTGATAACACAGATGCTTGGGGTTTATTTTGTTTGAGTAATCATACATTACATAAATAAAAAATAATAACATAACAGCTTTTACTGGACACTATTAACAATTAATTGAAAAAATGGGTATTATTGTTAAAAACCTCAGAGTTTAAAAAAAATACATGGAACAGACTTCGTCTAAGACAAGTTTAGCTTAATAACTTCAAAATGGTCTAAGATATCACCCCCTTCAGGCTTTGCACCCATCTACCAAACAGCCTATATAATATAACATAATTATTATCTCTTTTTAACCGACTTTCAAAAAAGGAGGAGGTTCGCCATTCGTCGCGTAGGTATATGTATATATTTATGTATGTACACCGCATTCTCCGTCATTGTGGATCGATTTCGAAAATTATTTTTTGTTTGAAAGAGTATGCTCTCGAGGCACTTTGTGGCAATGGGACCACCCGTTGCCACAAAGTCAGAATCTGATATGGGGATCCCATGGAAGTTGAGGGCAACCCTCAAATTTTATAGGCATCTAATAGCAATTTGGATATTGTTTATAGTAACTCGTGCATTTACTCTCGGAAAGCAATGATGTTGAAGACCACAGATGGCCATGGGAACTACTCAATAATAAATATTTTACAGGTTGCGATTCGATTGAGTACTTTAATATGGTTGCTAAGCAATTTATGCTCGACACACTGCGTATGGTGAAATGGAGCTAATGGTGACTTCACCATCAGCCCCAGTTATCCTGGTTCTGACTAGGAGAACTCCTTCACAATTAACGTACCTACATTGGGAAAAGCAATATTTTGTAAAAGGTGATGAGCAGTTGACATTACGCTATTGTAACACAGAAAAATTACAAAGTGACCCACTAAAAAGTGAAAAACAAAAAACTTTTTTACAACAAAAAAAAACACCGACTTCCAAAAAAACACTACAAAGTGAAAAATAACTTTAATTTCAGAAGTCGCTGGCATAAAACTAAAATACAAATCCAAAGACACCGACTTTTGAAATTAACGTTATTTTTCACTTTGTAGTGTTTTTTGGAAGAATTTGTTTTTTTTTTTGTGTAAGAGCTTTTTTTTCACTGTAACTTTTTGATTGCACCAGTGTTCATTTATCACTGCTGCTCGAGCCTTATCTACGTATACATTGCGCCCGAGCATCGCGAGATGAACTCTCCACGAATGAATTTTAAAGCGATATGCCGATAATTATGTGTAAAATCAGCTAGTAATAATAAGGAAAACACTGAGCATTTTTCATTACCTACATAGATTTATCTTATCATTTTATTACGTGCCTATTTTACAGCTGTTATTGCAGATAGAAAAAAAAACACTGTTTTCGTCAACGAGAAATTAACATGTGCGATTATATTATTACCTGAATGTTCGTTTTCCGACTTCGTCAGCAGAAGGGTTGATTATTAATTGGATCGTCCATCGATGTACGCATTTTTTTAGGGTCCCGTAGTTAACAAGGAACCCTTATAGTTTCGCCATGTCCGTCTGTCCTTCAATCCGCAGCTTAGCTCAGAGACTCTTAGTACTAGGAAGCTTTAATTTGGCATGGATATACATATTAATCACGCTGGCAAAGTGGTAAAATAAAATAAAAAAAAGTCTTTAGTGTACCTCCTGTACACGTAAAGTGGGAATGTTTTTCTTTTTCTCGTCTACGAGTATCATATGGTGTGGGGTATCGTTGGATAGACCATTCTAAAATATTACGGGTCTGTGAAAACCATTTTTCGATTCAGGGATCCGTTTACGTAAAATTAAGCTTTAAGTTGCAAATTTTTTTAGTCAAGAGTCTCCCCCTCCCCCACCTGCTAAATGGTTGCTATGTGAAAAAATTTACGGCAGTAGTATATGTAACAAAATTAAAAGGAAACCTATCACAGCTAAGTAGGCTTTACAAGTTTAAGAAACATTTTGTACAAATTCCATTAAAAAATGACTTATTCAATTACAATGTTAAGTTTGTTTTTGGGAGAAATTCATGCCAACTATGGAATTCTTCATTGTGCGTGGTCCGACACGCACTTGGCTGGTTTTTTTAACTTTTATAACAGTGTATTCAGCCTACTACAGTAGTACCACAACGTTCAAAGTTTTCATCGTTTAAACCGAAATATAGCGAAGAAAATGTGACTATCGACCAATAGAAATTGATTTATATTCCCACCTAAATTATTACAGATTGACACACTAATTCCTTTCATCACTCCTTTATAGGATCAGTCACATTTAATTCGACAAAGTTCGATTTGTCCTTTGAATGTTGTCGTACGCATAATCATGCTTGGTACAGTACGACAACGTTCAAAGGTTCCAGCACAGGTCTTGTTTGCGCGCGTCAGTCATGCAGTCGCATGACCTCTGTTGTATTGTACCTCCTGATATAGCACGGGTCAAACTTTATGGCGGCTCTGAAGTGAGCTACTCGCTGCGCAGTGCCCCACCCATAACCCCCGCTGACACGTGAACTTGTTGCTGCGCAGCGACTCGCCTTATATTCCAAGCGGCCATAAAGTTTGCATCGGGCTGTACTACTACTTTAATCGAACCTCAAATAATTCCCATTTTGCTTTCCTAATAAATTTCTCCTAAGCTATTTTTTTTTGCAAATTGTAATTGAAAAATTAGGTATTAATGCTCACTTATTTTCCGAAAAATTGCAACTACAAAATATTTGCAAATTGTTATTGAAATAAAGTAGGTAATAAGGCTGAATTGCCTTTTGAAAGTGAGTTTTACGGGAACATTGCTATGGAATCCATTCTACGAATAATCTATTACACAATCGCATTACATTAACTGTAAACCACATACGATTGTCAATTTGAATTGCAATGCAGACCGAATGATTCCAGGGCACGTGGACAGCTTCAAGACATTAACGTAATGAATTCACATTTTAGAAATTGTTCCCACACGTACCTTCCTGTGCCGGACGGCCGTGATCACTGGACGCGAAGGGTGTAAGGAGGCTGTGTGCCTATCCAGGTTTATCCCGGTGTGAGGGTAGGCTTCCCAATCCAAGCGGCGCTGACGCGCTGCACCTATAGGCTCATGACATCTTCAGGATAGCGGCCGGTGGCTATGTGTAGAAGTCCAGACGGGGAAGGGTTGCTTGACGTTAAAAAAATAACACCAGTACGATAAGTCTTCATGAGATTTCAGGAAGCGATTCGCGGAACTTTCCAGGAGCACTAGTTGAACATTTATTGCAGAAAACTATACCTTGCGATGACTACGAAACCACAAATTAGCATGCGCGCTTAGCTACTCGGAAACTTTACCTTAACGAGAGCCGCCAAATGCTTCCTGTTTTAAACTTTTATTTCACCCAATTTTTATTTTCTTTACATCACAGTTTTGCTTATACGTATATACACCTTAATACTATAAGTAAAAAAGACATGTAACACATCATTAGAATCCTTACAAAATTGTCTAACTATTGAGGTCTATATTAACTATACTTATATTGTTTTATGTTTCCACTGAAAATATTTTTCAGTAGAAACATAAAACAAGTGTAATAGTTTATTTAAAAAAGTGTTTTTCATGTTGATTTGTGCGAAAACTATAGAAGCGATTTCTATGTTCTATGCTACCTCAGGCTGGTCTAGTGAGCTAAAACAATTTGATATTTTAAATATCACAACTATGTGTTCCAGGGCGTGACGCGCCCTTGGATGAAGGTTGGAAAAACAAAATTCACCTAAAAACATCAAACTAAAGTTTTAAACCTTATAAAGACAATTAAGTAGGGTTTTCTAAAGGAATAGACTTCTACATTGCTAGGTCTTGATCTAAGGTACATACATGGACGCACCAAAAAAGTAGAAATTACTGCTGTATAGCCTACTTAATTGAGGTTTATAAGGGTTGTACTTACGATTTTTCAACAACACAACAAACAGTCACCACCTTTTGTCTATTTATCACTACTTTTACTTAAATAGCACTATTTCCTCTATGAATTTAAATTAATAATAATAACGCACGACGCAGCGTCGCGTACACTTCCTATACCATAATATATTAGCGCCTGTTTCATATACATCCGGATAAGTCCCACTAATGAAGCAGATGATTTATTTTCATACATTATATTTTTTAAATTTATAATCTGGAGATTATAAAACAGGTTCAAGTTTGTATGCCTTTTTACTGTCCATCGTTTAAGGATAAAAAATCTTAACTTTTTATTCATTTGCTTACGTGACACCACGATGACGACTACTACTCGTAGACTATAAAATTCTATACTATTCCATGAACAATATTTGTATTTATAATAGGAAAAAATTTCTCAATCTTACTGGAAAAAGATAGGGTTTTTGCTAAAACACGAGTCGCTTTAGTAACATTGAATATCTTTAACTCTGATTGGCTAGATTTTTGCTTACTGACCAAATCTTATTCTGATTGGTTCCTAGTTTTACCCTGTGAGCTGTATTATATTATTAGCTGTATTATTATACTCTGTATTATATTATACAATAGAGTTATGGGTTAGAAGGGTTAGAAATAACAATATCGATTTAAGGGAACTTTACTTTTTATTGAACATTTTAGTTACCTAATCTACAAACACGTTCTGTGTTTGTAGATTAGGTAACTAAAATGTATTTGCACTATTTTTCAAGTCCAACCACAATTTTAACAACATTTAAAACAAAAGACATCTGAGTCGCTCCCAAAAACACAAACATAAACATAAACAAAACAACGTGCACGCACGTTGTTTTGTAAAATGTTAATAATTCACGGGTGAATTATTGACATTTAAAACGTCAACCAATCAGAGGATGTCTCGTTTTGGGGCCCCGGCCGGCCAATCAGCGTTCTTATTTCATAATAGCTAACGTTTTGTTTCGCAATATTACTAGAGCGACTCGTGTTTTTGCAAAAACTCTATCTTTTTCCAGTAAGATTGAGAAATGTTTTCACCATTGTCTAATTATCCGTGTTTTCGCAATATCCGTAGGGTTTTCGCGAAAATTCGAACTATCAAATCATCCTACAACATACATATAGGGTGACAGTTAATGGGGTTGTTTCCCGGAAGCTTCGCTGCAAGGTGGCGCTGTATGTTTGTGGAACAAGCATACATCTGTCAAAGTTTTTGATAAAGACGTGCGCATTGTGTGGACGATTTTTAAGTATTTGCGTGTTTTTTTTTACATCTATTTTGTTGTTTCACAATGTATTCTACCTGGCGTATCGCCTAGTTGAAGGAGAAGTTGAAAAGGGAGTATCGCAATAAGGAAGGAAAGCCAAACTTGTCGTAAGGTACAGACGCCAGCACATCAAGCTGCTACAATCTGTCAAATTTATTTAATAGATTTTCAACTTTATCGCTAAAGCATTAGGTTCAAGTTTGATTGGGAAAATTTGACATTTTCGGGTAGCTTGATGTGCTGGCGTCTGTACATGATATTTATCATGTTATCGACTTTTAACCGTATTCTGAACAATATTATGGTTTTATAAGTTATAAAAAAAATACTTTTTTTTTATTTTTAATGATAGTAATGTTAAACAAGATGTAAAGTTACTTGTTACAAAATGTATCTATGGTTATTTAAAAGAAAACCAATTTGTTTACAGGTTGTAAGCTTTTTTTTATTATTATTAATAAAAAGACATCATTAATAATAATTTTTATGATTCTTTCACTAACGTGATCTACACACATTCTGGAAGGTTTAAGTATATAATACATTAGGTAATTATTCTCATGTACGAAGTTATATGCATAAATGTACTGTATCTCCGGCATTTCTATGCGAATTTTGATGATTCTACTTCATTTCGTTCGTCTTGGCCTTATTAACCGACTTCAAAAACGAGGTTCTGTGTCCGACACATATGTATGTATGCAAGTTTGTATGTTCGCGATTTTCTCAAAAACTAATGAACCAATTTTGATGATTCTTTCACTAACGTGATCTACATACTCTCAGGAAGGTTTTAGTACATATTATAATACATCAGGAAATTATTCTTATGTACGAAGTTATATGCATTATTCACTTATTACTTTTTGAGTTTAAAACATTTGAGTTTAAACATTTAATTGTTACACAAAGTGATTCATGTTTTGCTAAGTGTTTGTTGAAAAATAACTTGACACTAATAATAATAATAATAATAATAATTTATTTGGTTCCTTTTACAAAGTAATACATTTACTAACTTATAAATACTTAGTAGTAGTACCAAGATCTTAACAGATTGGCTTAATTACTTATACACAAACTAGTTTAATTTACACACGATTTTAATTACCTATGAAAGGTGCGTTGGTACAGACAATTTTAACTTGTGGCGACCTGCCTGAGCTAGGTTAATAAAAACCTGTGTTTCAGGCCATCCCCAGACTAAGCGATCAACTGATATAATATTATTTGTCCATACTTAATTAATTATTGAAAATAATACTATCCTACTTATATTTAAATAATTATTAAAATACTATTATTCTACAAAATACAAATTTAAAAATTACCAATTTAATATTTACATAATTATTGCAGTAATTCTAGAAGCTTCTCTGTGTCTGTGTAATCAAGTTTACCCAAATATTCGCACACCTTCAGACTACAATGTTTGTAAGTGAGACTATAAATATTAAGTATCCTATTGATCTTATTATATAAAACGGGTCCTAAATATATATAAAATCGGCTCACAAAAGCATGTCGGGTTTGGGGCTTTATGCAAACCAGATCTTTCCTTCTCTTGTCAGAAGGTACTGGCTTGTAAGCGAGTTCCACGTGCTGGTGTAATATGGTGTGCAGTATAAATAGTTGGCGTACTGTTAGCACCTCACATGCAATGAATAGCTGGTGTGTAGGAAATCTGAAAGGCCTAAAGGTGGCGACCTTTAGAATTGCTCTTTGAGCGCGTTCTAGAGGGAGTAAAATTGACTTTGCTGCACCGCCCCATGAAGTTATGCAGTATGTAAGAACAGATTGGCACAAAGCTAAATACACCTGTTTAATTAATTCAAAGTCAGCAATGTGACGTAAATTCTTAAAGATATATATTAATTTACGAACTCGAGTACATTGCAAATCAATGTGTTTGCGGAAATTTAGATTTGTGTCAATCGTGATACCTAAATATTTCATATGGTCGGCTTTAGCTAGAGTAGGACACGAACAAGTAGCGTCAGCGTCTGTCGTACAGTTATGAGCATAAATGGTAAGGTTAGTAAGTGGTATATTAGTGTTTCTCATTTTAAATAGAATATATTTGGTTTTATCTGCATTTAATGTCAGTAGATTCATACGTAGCCAATTTGATACAATGTTAAAGCCACTCTGAGCATATTTATAAACCTCCTCTCGTGACTTAGCCGAGAACAGTAGAGCAGTGTCATCTGCGTATGTCATTATGATACCATCTGGTAATTTCAGGTTGCATAGTTCATTTATGTACATTAAAAACAACGTCGGTCCCAAAATGCTTCCTTGAGGAATGCCGTAGCCGCTGTTTTTAAGTTCTGAACTTTTATACTGACCGAGTTTTACACACTGGTAACGATTGCTAAGATAATCAGAAAAAAGTTGGAGTTGTGTTCCTCTTATCCCAAGTGTTTCAAGCTTGTGCAATAGTTTAGAGCAAGAAATAGTATCAAACGCCTTGGCAAGATCCAGGAAAATTCCCATGCAATGCAAGCCCTTATCCAGATTTGTAGTAATATAATTTGTCAATTTGTGTACTGCTTGGCAGGTCGATCTTTTTGGTCTAAAACCAAATTGACTATCTGAAAGTAATTTGTTGTCCTCAAGATATTTTATTAACCTATTATTTATAATTCTTTCCAAGATTTTCGAGAGACCTGTTAAGACTGAAATGGGTCTGTAGTTATTAACGCAGTACTTGTCTCCAGATTTGAATACAGGGGTGACCAATGCTTTTTTAAGTAGGCTAGGAAAAACTCCATTTGACAGACATAACTGAAAGATATGTGTTAGAGGTTGAACAAGTAGGTATTTAAATTTCTTAAGGATCCTATTTGGTATATCATCCCATCCGATAGCACAGTCATCTTTTAACCCGGAAATTATTCTTAAAACTTCATCGACATCGGTATCTAATAAAACAAATGAATTAACTGGATTCACAGTTTTAATGGTCTGGTTTTGGCAAGATAGAATTCTAGTTCCACGTGTTTTATCAGCCATTTTTTTACCAGCGTTGACAAAGAAATAATTTACTTTGTCTGCTGCTATAGATGGGCTAATATCTGTTGATAGTAAATCAAGTGGTGGTTCGGAGGTTTTTGCACTACAAGTGTTTGTTCTTATAAATTTCCAGACTAGTTTACTATTTTTTCCTGCTGATTGCAGCTCATATTTATCATGCTGGATTTTTATTTTCTTCAGAAGATTGTTACAGAAGTTCCTATACCTTTTGTACGTTAAGCTAAGTACCTCGTTGTCAGGTGCAAGTTTAGATTTTAGGTGCAATTTGTCTCTATGTCTTATACAACGGACGAGACCTGGTGTAATCCAGGGTTTTACATTACTATATTTCCTAGGCATTTTTGAAGTGAATGTGTTTTTAATTATTGCGTGTTGCAGTGAGCCTATAAAGTAGTGTAGGGAAGTATTTGCATCGCATGAGTTGTAAACTGGGTCAAAATTTATGCTGCGTATGTCAGTTTCAAGTTTTGCCATATTGACTTTGGTAAAGCTGCGCATGCAGTTTTTCCTAGGTAATGATGTTTGTAATGTTAGTAAAACTGCATTATGATCAGTTAGCGAAGAATTAGTAATGAATGTTTTGGTTGGATTTTTCGTTTTCAAAATAATATGATCTAAACATGACCCACTTTGATGCGTGGGGTAGTGATAAGCTGGCAATAGTCCGTGATATGAGCAAATGTTTAGGTAATTATGTGCATGATTATCGATTTTCCCGGAAACAATGTTAATATTTATGTCACCTATTAGTATAATGTTTTTGATATTACACAACTTTTTTAGGAATATGTCAAGCGAGTCTAAAAATCGGTCAATATCTTGAGAAGGGGGTCTGTAAACAGCCATTACCACTATATCGGGGCTAATTTGAATGATCAAGCAATTGCTATCCTGAAATATCGGTTCCTCTACTGTTGCTAACAGATTATTCTTGATATAAACTACTAAGCCATCATTTTGATTAATATGTCGATTGGTTTTGTGGGAAGTATAACCATCCAGGAGTGGTAAAGTGAGTGTCTGATTGGACAACCAACATTCTGTCAGGACAATTATATCACAGCTTATGCCAAGATTCTGTAACAACACTTCAAAACCGTTCATGTTTTTGTTTATGCTGCGAATATTTTGGGTGAGCAATGTTAACGTTTTATCCACAGCGGGAATAAAAAGTTTACAGTCCTCAACATTACAGATTTTAGTTTCAGACACAGAAAAACTATCTAGGTCACAAAGCAAATTGTCGATCATAATTATAGTTACAATTTTAAAATAATATAAAAATAAAATCAACCTCCTGTTAGTGTGCTTAAAAAGTTATGAAATCTGTAGCGCTCTTAGGCGCCTTCATAGTCTATAGAATTAATATAGTTTTCCTCTGCGAACTTGCGTGCCGGGCAACTAGCATCACCAGTTTGATGGTCACATTTGCGCTTAAAGCGATTGCATGTTGCACATTTGGGGGGAGCGATTTTATTACTGCAATCCTTAAAGGAGTGACCAGTCTCTCCGCAGTGCTTACAAGTTGTGCAAGTTTCTCGGCAATACTTAGCTGCATGTCCGAATTGCTGACAATTGAAACACCTGGTGACAATCGTGAAATCTCTCACGGGGCAGGACGTCCAATTGATGAAAATTCGCCCTTGGTCAATAAGAATTCTCCTGATATTAGCTGGTAATTCTATAACATAATTACAGGTACTCAGATTTTTTTTACCAGATTTATGGCTTAATTTCATTGTAGCTAAGAGGGACTCACGGGTTGTGTTCGGCAGCTTCTCAGAGAGGTTTTGCTCGAAAATACAATCAAATACCTCCTGTTCAGTTAGGGCTATGGGGACACCAATAACTGCAACCCTAGGACGGCGCTTTGTTGGTTCTTCAACGGTAAGGCCTGATGATACTAGTTTCTCTGACTTCCGCAATTTTTCTATGTCTTCTTTCTTGTCCGTGCTAATGATGACCCCTCCGTTTCTTACCTTTCTAACGCCACGAACATGAAGTTTGAGTTCCTCGGGAGAGATGATTTTCTGGACGAGGGACTTAGTGTCGTCGCTGGTTTTGGATTTATCGCTAGGATAAATAGCAACGGAGCTTAAATTTGCAGGGCGCATGTAGTTGTCCTATCCTTCGCGGATATGGTCAAGAAGGGCTCCGCCCTTCTTGACCATATCCGCGAAGGAAGTAGTTTCTGCGGGCTTCATTTTATTTTCTACGACCTCTTTGAATTGCTGAAGTGAATTCGCAACGCCCTGCTTCTCTTGTAGATGTTCAATAGTGGTGTACGCCTGAGTAGTTTTATGTGTCAAGGACTGATACAAGACGGCCATCTGAGATGTCCCGCTAGTCACCTTACGGCATAGATTGGTCACACGGAGTTTCTGTTCGGAGTTCATTTTGCCCTCCGCTACTATATTACACACTTCGGACAAGATGGACTCTATTGTGCTCATCCATTTCTGAATTTCCGACGTGGGTATCACTTCAGACGGTTACACATGTTCCGTGGGTGCTGGTGGAGTTGTGACTATGGGCTGGGCTCGTTCCGTTGGAGTCGGCGGAGGACTTCGCCGCAGCAATTGGCTTCGGCTAAACGGGCTAGATCCTGAGCTAGCCATATCCACCACCAGTAACACTAGGCTATAGGATTTAGTTCATTGCTTATGCAATGAAAACGTAGGTCAGTGTTTATATCAACTCGCGACACACTTTAGTCTTATTGCTTACACTGCATATGTAATTCCAATAACAATTTAGTGGTAATTATTTAATTATAACACATTATAAGCAAAACAAAAGGCACGTCCGCTTAGGCAAGCGATCGATCGCGCGTCAATTACTAACTAATGATAATTAAATGATAATTACTGTCAATTACATGTGACATTTTAATAATAAAAAACGGGCGGCATTCGTGTAATACAACCAAGTTAAGATGATATGCTAGTGACTCAACAATCCCGGTTCGTGACTGTACTGTACTACTGACATTTCTAAGCGGATTTACATGATTCTTCGTTTCAACAAAAAATGGAAAAATAAATCTTTAAAAAAGTAAAAACCGACTTCAAAAACCTAAAACGAATAAAATAGCTTCATAATAAAGCTTCTGAAGTCGGTGTCTTCAATTCACCTTAGCTTGGCACCGACATCAGAAGCTGATAAGTTTTATTATGAAGTTATTTTATTCGTTTTAGGTTTTTGAAGTCGGTTTTTACTTTTTGTAAAGTAAATTTATTAGACATAACCGGTAACGCCGAATAGACCGATCTCATCGGCGACTATTACGGCTAAAGTACTTGACGGTGTGTTTGAGAGTCACATTAGTAAACATCTTAAAATACACTATGCTCAGTTCGGCTTTAGGCTACAGTTATCAACTGAATGTGCTATTTTGGCCCTCAAGCATACTGTCAGGTATTATACGGAGAGAAGTACGCCTGTACTCGTATATGCGGTATTTCTAGACCTTTCCAGGGCATTTGACCTGGTAAGGCATGACGTCTTGTGGTGTAAGATGCGCGATCAGGAGTGCCTGACGCCATAACAAATATGTTTCAGTATTGGTATGTCCACTAAACTAATGAAGTTAGATGGGCCAACGAGTTGTCTGAAGAGTGCAGGTTGGAATGCAGGGTGAGACAGGGTGGATTGACCTCACCAGCGCTTTTCAACCTGTATGTTAACCAACTAATTGTCGAGCTCAGTCGCACTCTTGTTGGTTGTTCTATTGACGGAATGTGTGTCAACAGTATTAGTTACGCGGACGACATGGTGCTGCTGAGTCCGTCAATTAGCGCACTCAGGAAGTTGTTGGCGGTCTGTGAGGTCTATGCAGAAGCGCACGGACTTGTACACAACATGCAAAAAGCAAAGTACTTGTGTATATGGCAAAGCATAAAAAACCAGCACAATATATGCCACCAGTTATGTTAAGGGGGTGGCCCTTGAAAGAGTACTAGATTTTAAGTACTTGGAGCACATAGTTAAGGAGGACTTAAAGGATGATGCTGATATGGAAAGAGAACGGAAGGCGTTGACTGTTCGATGCAATATATTGGCTCAGAGGTTACTGTAGCTTTACTACTACGTTACTGTAGCGAGACAGGAATGTTTGCGGAAGCACGTACAGACGGTTTCAGTACATTTTACGTAAGAAGACTGCTTCTATGATGCGCAGAGTGCGTGGGAGCGGTAATGACATTCTGAAGTTCATTAGTGATAAGCCGGGCTGCACCATTATGGCGCATTGGGTACGTGTACATGTATATATACCCGGTGCGTCTGGTGAGTGCAGCACATATATAAATAAAATCTTGTTTTTCGTTTTTTACTAACATAGCTTATAAGTAGTTTGTATTACTAACATCATATGGATCAAGGTCTGAAATAAAGTTTTTTTTTTTTTTATAACATTTTAAAGGGTAAATTTGTTTATTTTACTACAGTTATTACTGATTCCGTAATTTACGACTACGATATTTTAGGGTGCAGCTAAAACATTCAATCATGATTGTAATAAAATAAAATCGCGGTAACTTTCAGGAGTGAAAAGGGACGTTTCGTTAAATGTCACCCGCACCATGCTACAGCGCAAACAGTATAATAAAGCTATTTTTCATGCACTTATGTCAACATGCCTATGTTGGTTTAAGAGCGAATTCGACCAAACTTTTATACCCTAAACTATCCACAAAATAATAGGTCCGGTTTGACAGCCCATATCGTTTCATATGCTAAAGAGAGACAAACATAGTGGGACAAAGAGGGACATCCTCGTGTCAAAACGGACCTATTATTTTGTGGCGAGTTTAGTATAAGCCTTATCCAGCGATTATTTATAATCTTTGACAGAGTTCCCGTACAAAAACTGTCAGACGCCAAATTTTGCCGCGAAAAAAAATATCTGATATTGGTTAAATCAGACCTAAGTAAAATAAATATTATAGGTATACAAGAAACGTCAGAAGTTAGGTGCACGGTTCCAATTGGTAGTTTCTTATGTATCAACCTGTTTATTTTCTCTATCAAAATAATTTCAGTCAAAGGAAAACCATTGCTGCACCAACGTCTCTCCTGAGGATTGCCACCACGATTGGTCCGTATACTCAATCACAGAAAAAGAAAAATTCGCGTAGATTTAGATCAAGCTGATTTTATTGAACATTTGATTTAATAGCCAAAGCAAGGGGCAAAAATGAGAGAGAGAGAATCCGGAATTCAAAATAAAAAAGTTCAGCCGCAAACGCGCTCACACTAGCTGTAGCTGAATAGAAACTGCTTTATCCTTACATATGAAAACTAAAACCGGACACGTGCGCCTTGAGGGTTCCGAAACTAAATAACTGACATACCTACTACATACCGACCGTCCCTATTAACAATTTTGGATATACATTTTTACCAATATTCACTTTTTTACATAAATCGAATTACAATTTAAAAAAAATTATTCACTGTCAAAACAAACTTTGAACTGAGGGCAGTTCAAAGTTTGCCCTAACGATAAAAAAGAATCTTTATGATATTAACAATGTCAGTTCAGCGAAAAAGACTACTGTTCAGTAGGAACTAAACAGTAGTCTCCCTGCAGAACCGACACTGTTAATAAGGACGGTCGATACCTACACTACTTTTTTTTGTAAATACGTACTTATATAGATAATTACACCCAGACTCAGGAACAAACAGACATGTTCATGCACACAAATGTTTGGCCAAGATGGGAACGACCTGCGGCATGATAGGTGGTATCTTAACCAACTACGCCCACCTGGCCTGTCATAAATATTTTTATGATACCTAATAAAAATAGTACCTACCGTATAATTTTTTTTCGTGATAATACTACAAATTACCAATATTCGAATTTATTCCGTTTTTTGTGCTATAAGACCTTGTTTTTTGCCAAATTTCATGATTCTAGGTCAGCGGGAAGTACCCAGTTTTAATTTACTTGCGAGTAAGCAAAATATCGATATGTGATATAAATGGCATTTTTTTTATTGCTAAGAAGCTTGTTATTTTTATAGCTCCAAGGGACCGTAGATTTAATTATGTATTTGATATTAATTTCAACTTGATAACTCCACGCCTTCCTGATAAAAAGGGTCTTGACAGACAGACGGACAGAGGCGGACAACGAAGTGATCCTATAAGGGTTCCGTTTTGCGTTTTATACCTCAAAACCGGAACCCTAAAAAACGCCAACACTGACTAGGTAGGCGGGCAAACATACTTAAAGCGAACTTTTGGTTACGTCTGAGTCGTAGGTATCTAAGTATAGCCATATACATATCACGTTTTACAGCACTAACATGGAGACCCTACGGGCTGTGGTGAAACGGATTCTTATGATTTTTAGGAGAAAGGTAGATCACCACGTCAGTGTACTTCCTGTAAAGTGCAATACTCGAATAAAACTGAGAAAACTGACTTAAAATTTTTACTGCATATTAGTTTTGTGGATTATCAGTTGAGTGTGTTGTGGAGTAGTGGTAACGCTCATATTTCATAGGCTTTCGTGCTTAAGTACGAGTCTCGTGTGAACTACAAAAAAAAATTAAAAACATAATTCTACTACTCATTGACTCATAGACAGGACAAACAAAAGCAGAAATGTATGATGAAGTATTTCAAGATGATGAAAAAATACCTACATGCACAAAAAAAATACCTACACCAAAATGTACTCTGTTAGTTCAATTCATCAAACGATTACAAAATAACGCTGAATTTGCGCAAAATAATTGGATGAAACTTATGAAATTCATTCTCGAGAGGGTTGCTTAAGGATGCATTCAATTATCCATCATCAATTATCAGCACCAATATTTTGTGACATGATAAAATATGCTTAGTATGGCAGTGGACTCTGTGATACAAGAAATTCAATCTGCCCAGCCTTTTCCCAACTATTTTGGGGTCGGCTTCCAGTCTAACCGGATGCAGCTGAATACCTACCTGTATTTCACATGGAGCGACTATCTGACCTCCACAACCCAGTTACTGGGTAACACGATACCCCTTGGTAAGACTGGTTGTCAGACTTTCGGGCTTCTGACGACCCGTAACGACTGTCAAAGATCCACGAATGACAGCCGGGACTAACGGCTTAACGTGCTTTCCGAGGCACGGAGGAATCTCGGTATGAAAAGATGGTCACCCATCCACAGACCAACCCCGGCAAGCGTACTTTAACCTGATGGATCGACCCGTGCGGCTGATACAAGAAATTATTTTACAAATATAAATGAAGTGTGTTTCTCATTAGACCGTTTACAAACACCATGTAAAGCAGCCTTCATTTGTTGTTCTTGGTGTAGACGGAATTTTTGCTTTGACTGTTTTTATCATAAGTATCATTCAGGATCATGTGCCTACACCTTGAACTGATGTATAAATATAGTAATGTTACTTCAATAATTTAACAATATTTCTACAAAAAAAAATATTTTTTTCTATTATAACTACTGATAACCTTTAATTACCGTAAATAATAATTAAATGTCAAAATTTGTTATTTTTGTTAAAATACAAATAACTATGATAAAAAGTTACCTAAATCATAGAGACATTTACCATGTTGTTTTAAGACCATAGACTTCTTCAAATTTTCTTATTTGTTCCAAAATAAGTTTTCTTGTAATCTATAGGTATTGAACTATTTTATGTACTTTTTTTCAAAATTTTAGGCTCAGTACTTTCGGAGATAAGGGGGGAAATGGTAAATTTTCGTCTATTTTCTTAAATAACTTTAAAATGATTTATTTTAAAATTATAAAAAATATATATAGGTATATTTGAGACCCTCACAGTAAGCCCTTTCATTTGATATGTCACACGGTACAGTTGGCAAAACTTTTTTTTAAATGTTTCTTACTTGCCCCCCAAAATTGACCCTCACATTCATAATTCATTTATTTACGTTACACGTCCGTGTTTGGGTCACAGAACTACATACATGTACCAAATTTCAACTTAATCGGTCCATGATTCGGAGCAAATTGGCTGTGACAGACGGACAGACAGACATACGAGTGACCCTATAAGGGTTCCGTTTTTTGCTTTTAAGGTACGGAACCCTAAAAAGTACCAAAAAATCATAAAAAATTAAATGTACCTACGATTTTTTTTTCTAATGAATAATATAAATAAAAATATACACATATACACAACACGAGACTCAAACCCAAGCACGAAAGCCTATGAAACATGAGCGTTACCACTACGCGACAACACGACTGATAATCCACAAAACTCATATGCACTTAAAACTAAGTCCGTTTTTCTCGGCTTTATTTGAGTATTGCACTTTACTATTGTACAGGAAGTACACTGACGTGGTTGTACTACCTTTCTACAAAAAATCATTAAAATCCGTTTCCTCAAAACCGTAGGTAGGGTCTCCTTGTAAGCAAGAGAGCGCAGCGCGACCACCACACAGTGGCATGAGGTGCTTGTCCGTACCAATATACTTCTCATGCCACACACAATGTAAAATATTATACTTTTCTGCGTCGTGAACATTATTTAGCCATGCATTTTATTTTAACAAAGTTAAAAAAAAAATATCCACATCCATACATTTGTTTCATGGAATATCTTATAGAAACCCGCACCGCACCACGGCAAGAACTGCGATTTCATGCAATTACTAGTTTTGCAATATTAAAAAAACAAAATCAACGTTAAATGCCATCCGCAGGATGAGCGCAGGAAATTGCGGATTCTAGCGACCTTCACCAGGTCGACAGTCCACGTTTTATAGAGGAGGCCTGCGGTGTCTTAGGCTGAACGATGATGATATCTCAAGTTTCACAAAAATGCTTGAAAATTCGAGCATTATTTTGGCAAACCTTCTTCGAGATAAAACGACAATACTGGTCAAATACATGCAAGCAGCGGACGGCATTGTTAGTATGAAAATCCATCTGTCGTATTAAATCGGCCGTGTACCTAATTTAAAAATGGATCGTACTTTTTACTTCGTAACATGGCAACTGGAGAGAGGCGATAGATAACTTATCAAACATTTTATTTAAACGATCTGGCATTCAAATATCGCTGTTTAAAATTAAAATAAAAGAAACCAATTAATTCTTTTTTTTATTCAAATTGAAAGGGCTTTATCGCACATGCGATTATGCCGCCCTGGTTGGCTTAACAAAATCATACTTACTAATTACCATTTAACATAATCTTAGTATAGCTAGTTTGTAAAGTACTCTAGCTGCATCAGAAAGTGGCACAGCCAGAATACTGTTACAGTAACCTATCCCTCTAATCCTACAATGCAAACTATTTCTAAATTCCTCGTTGCGGACACACTCGGTTAATATGTGATAAACATCATCAACGGAATTGATACAAAAATCACAATTATCAGTTGTTGATTTTGCCATTAGGTATAAGAACTTATTACACGGAATGTGTCCGGAACGAAGTCTTAGTGCGATAACAGTATCACATCTGTTCAATAGCTGGTTATCTATCCACGGTGAGTTCAAGGGATGTGGTTGGATCGTTTTATACCAGATTCCTTTTTCTAGTGATCTTTTATTGAAGTACTCCTTCCAAAGCGAATAACAATCCTGTTTGATTTTAGGTATAAAATTAGTAAAGTAAGGAGAAAAGTTAACAAGAATTCCATCACATATGGCCTGCTTGGCTAGTAGATCAACAATATCGTTGCCTCTTATTCCGATATGTGATGGAATCCATTGAAGAACTATTTGTTTTCCATCAGATTGTAGTTTCAAAATAGTCTTCAGTATAGTGTAGGCTATCGGTGTTCCTCGAAATGTCGAGTTACACCGAGCCAAATGTTGGAGCGCACTTCTGGAGTCTGTAAAAATGAAAATAATGTTTTGATGGATTGATTCTACATACGACAGAGCTTCTGCGATCGCAATCAGTTCCGCTTTCATTATACACACACTGGAATTAATTCGAAATTTCAATTAATCTCCTTCAGACTCATAAAAGGCGGCCCCCATACCGTCACCGTCCTTAGATCCGTGTGTAAATATTTTAAAATAAGTCGAGTATTCGGAAGTAATGTAATCAATAAATAAATTTCTTAAGCTAACAGGATTGTATTGCCTTTTTGGTCTGCTCATAAAACTTACGTCGTATTTTATAATATTGGTGCTATCTATACTACCGACCCATGTATTCAGGGAAAACATACCTAATTTATTACTGCAATGAACTTTTAAAGTGTGAAGTGAGTCGTGAACCAAGATTAACAGGGGAATTATTTTGTTGTTCGTCATTGATTCTGGAATGTATAATTAATTTACTAAGGCCTGTGTTCACCAACATGCAAACCATCGGTTAGGTATTTAAACAGCTGGTTTGTGTCAAATTTCCTAAGGAAATAACTGACTAATATCTAAAAGTCGGTGAACTTCACCATAAGTGCCGGTTTTTTGATCCGTAATTATGGTAATGGTAATGGTAAAACATCGTAACTAATGGTTGAATTTTGGCTAAATGTGTTTGCCGAAATGCCATTAGTTACCATTTTTTAACATGAATGAGTTGTTACGAATACATTCATGTTTAGCCTTTCACATTTAGCCAAAATTCAACCATTAGTTGGTTGAGTTAACTACGAATCAAAAAACCGGCCCTTAGACCAAGTTTCTCCAACCCATAGTTAGTTTAATCTTCTGTTGAAAAGTTAACGGGAAAATAAGGGCCGGTTTTTGATCCGCAGTTAACTCAACGAATGGTTAGACATAGTAACTAATGCTTGAATTTTGGCTAAATGTGAAAGGCTAAACATGAATCAATTATCATGAATGTATTCATGTTAACTCATTCATTTTAAAAATAGTAACTAATGGCTGTTTGGCAAACACATTTCGCCTAAATTCGACCATTAGTTACGATGTTTAACCATTACCATTACCATAACTACGGATCAAAAAACCGGCACTCATGGTGGAGTGCAACCAATGGTTAAACATGGAGTTTAACCATTGGTTGAGTTAACTACGGATCAAAAAATCGGCCCTAAGATTAACGAGAGTTTCACCAAGCGCTAATCCATGATTAAATGTCTTAATCAGGCTTTAAATTAATAGCTGCCGCACAGTGTGTCGCCTAGAACAAGCTAGCTAGACAAAATTATTTGAAGTTCCAATGTGTTTATTACGAGTATGACTGTTTGTAAACATTTTAGCGATTTTCAGTGCATGGTTTCGACTAAAATAAAATTAAAAAAAGATCACCAAAAATATATATATTTCTTATTACTACAACACAATTTATTGCATATATACTTATTACTACACACATAAAATTTAAACGAATGAATAAATTGATAAAATATGAACAAAACTCTGTGAAATTGTTGTTAATTAGCTTAATACCCATATATACATTACGTACTAAGCTAACTGGTTAACTTAATTGGATGGGACTTAAAACTAAAATGTCTAATTACATGACAAACCTACGTTGTTACACGATTGAAATTAATTTAACTACAACATTGTATATTACATAAAAATACTCGTATGAAATGAAAGAAGAATAAGAGATAAGAATTTTCAATTGGTAGCTACTCAAAATCACTTAGTTCTTCTTCAGAAGAATCTTTTTCTACGTAATCATTACGAAGTATATTGTTGTATGTATCTATTACAAGAAGAAGGCTCTAATACTAAATCTAAGACCTCAGAAGGGAAAGAACCTGTCTTTTTTTTGGCCACCTCCCTGAGACTGTTAATTATAGGATCAGACGTGATAAACAACATGTTAAGCAAGTCTGTATTCGTGGCAATACGTGATTGCTTTCGAGTGTTATGCTGTCGAAATCCTTAGCAATATTTATTGCGAGCTTCCTAAGCTTCTTCAGAAAGCTGCCCGATTGGCAGAAGAGCCGATTGTATCATATCCACCCCGTGTACAAGAATCTTGTGCACAGTAACACAGTAAACTTAAATACAACGATCTTGTTTCCTGTGAAAACTTTTAAGCTTTTCTAAATTAATGTCGAAACTAGATGACAAAGTTCTGAGTATAATGTCGAATTATTTTAATAAGGTCACGTCTAATCCTTTAATTTCCTGTAAAAACCCATGATTATGATTGTGTACAAACCAAACCCTGGCTTTGGTTTGTATACAATCAATCCCATTTCTGCTTTGAAGCGAGCTGCAATGCTCAAAAAACGCTGTTTCACATTAGCTTTGTCAGACGCACCGTTTAATTGCCATTTTTTTACTTCAAAGCGATAGCTAATGTGAAGCAGACATTCAAAACACCTAATCCAGGCATGTAATGTAGACAAACCAAAACTCAGATTATCACGGCTAACCTCATACTCCTTAGACTCATCATTCATTTGTGTTGGTGTTGCTCCACAAATGAAGCAGTTTTGTGATGAAGAAGTTTCGGTCAAAGCCAATACTGAAAACGCAGCTAAACCATCTCGCGGAAAAAGTAAAGGCCAAGCTTCAGGCTAACACCGCCGCGGGCTGGGAGGAACGCATTGACGCCACGACAGGCAGTTGGCCGTCCGTGCACCGACTTTGCCGCCAGCTGACAAATACCCCAGCCCCGGTGCGACCGCTGCATAACAGCGACGGGGCGCTAAAGTATGTTGCGGAGGACCGGGCAGAGGTCTTCGCCGAGCACCTGGAGCGTCAGTTCTGCCCGAACCCGACCATACGCACTGAGCATGTCGCAGCGGTCGAGAAACACCTAGGGGACTACTTCGCCACGCCGATAGCTCCCGGGGAAGACGCAATCTTTTTCTCGCCTGGGGCAGTTAGACGCGCCATCCTAAGGACGAAGCCCAAGAAGGCCCCCGGTGCTGACAGTATCACCAACACAGTGCTGCGCCACCTGCCGTTCCGTACGGTAGCGGCGCTAGCGCGCCTGTTCACGGAGATACTGCGCACGGGGACCTTTCCTGCTTCGTGGAAGGAAGGGCGCGTCATTAAATACAGATAAAACCATGTACCTATTATTTACTATCAGAAACACTAATCCAACGCTAACTAATCTAAACAATCAAGCTCATAACAATTGTAATTTACATTATGCTAACATTGATGCACTTGTCTCACTTTAGCTAAAACCGACCATATCAAATATTTAGGTATCACGATTGACACAAATCTGAATTTCCGCAAACACATCGATTTGTTATGCAACAGAGTGCGTAAACTAATAAACATTTTTTTTAATTTACGTAACATTGCCGACTTTAATTACGACATTGTCTATTTGGCTTTGTGTCAATCTATTATTACTTACTGCATAACGTCCTGGGGTGGTGCCGCTAAATCAATTTTACTGCACCTAGAACGCGCTCAAAGAGCAGTTTTAAAAGTTGCTACTTTTCGTCCTTTTAGATTTCCTACACACCAGCTTTATATGGCATGTAAGGTGCTAACAGTACGACAATTATTTGTTTTGAATGTAGTTTTATTCCAACACACTGCACTTTATTTTAATCCAGTACCTTCAGGATAGGAGAAGAAAAGATTTGGTTTGCGCTAACACTCAGACTAAACATGCTTTTGCTAGTCGATTTTGTTTGTTTTCAGGACCCTATTTGTATAACCAGTTTAACAGAGTGTTACAGATTTATAGTTTAAGTTATAATAGGTGTAATTTACTAGTCCAGGAATATTTTGCAGAACTCAATTATGCAGACACGGAAAAACTACTAGAAATTTTAAAATAAAATCTCTATCTACCTACTCTAATACATTTATGTGTCTTCCTTTACCTAATTACTAATAGTCACCACATTATCTACTTTAATATTATTCGTTAGTTTTATTTAAACATAATGTATCTTACATGATCTAGTTTTAAAATAGTATACACAAATAATAATTACTTGTTAAGTTATTGACAATATTATATCTTATTTTTAATTTAGCTTCTAATTAATTTATTGTTGTCTTCTTTTTAAATGTTTGATGTAAATTGGCTGCCTACATTACAGTTAGAATTAAGTTTTATTCGATTGTAATTAATGTAAATCATCATTTTTACTTGATACTTGAATAAATTTATTAATATTATTATTGTATATTATTATTATTATTATGCTGCCCAAGGCGGGAAAAACACACTGAAGCCGGAGAGCTATCGGCCAATCACGCTGCTGCCGACGATCTCCAAGGTGTTCGGAGAACTCCGGCTGCGACATCTCGAACCACACATCACGCCACGGCTGAACAGTTTGGGTTTTGGGCGGAGCGCACGACGCTTCAGCTGTCGAGGGTACTGCACCACCTCTCGGCCACAATTAATAAGAAGGAATACTCGGTAGCAGTAGTCCTCGACATGGAGAAGGCCTGCGACCGTGTGTGGCACTCCGTGTGACGGCCTCGTATTCAGGCGCCTCACACAGACGCCTCACACGCCTCATACACCTCAGACGCGCCCCGTCGCGTTGTAATGGTGGTCTCTAACTTTCTCTCCAACAGGACTTTCAAGGTGGTGGTTGGACGGAGCGCTATCAAGCGCCCGCCTGGTGCTCGCCGGTGTGCCGCAGAGCAGCTGCGTGTTGCCTGCGTATTACTCACGGTACACCGACGACATCCCCACCACTCCGGACGGGATGCTCGCACTGTACGCCGACGACGCCGCGTACATTACCACCTCGCTCAACGCGAAGTACGCGGCGGTCAAGATGCAGCGCGCCCTCGACTTGCTTCCTGAGTGGCTGTCCAAGTGGCGGCTGACGGTCAACGAGAGTGAGACGCAGGCGATGGTGACCGTGTCTGCGCCTCTCCCACCACCCTTGAAGCTGCAGGGAGCTGACTTCGAGTGGTCGCCGTGGGTCAAGTTCTTGGGTGTCACCATCGACCGTCGGCTCTCAATGAGGTCAGACGTCCGCAATGTTGTCTCACAGGGTAGGGTCACCCGCAACCTCCTCCAACCAGTGCTCTCGTCCCACATCCCGGCGCGCGTCAAGTTAGGCGTCTACTAGCTGTACGTACGCCCAATACTGACGTAGGCCGCCCCTGCATGGTTCGCCCTCACGAGCGAGATGAACCGGAAGCTCCTCCGCACGCAGCAGAACCTTGCGTTGCGGACCATTGTGGACGCCCCTCGCTTCGTGAGGAACGACGTCATTCAGAGGGTCCCCCGGATTTAGAGCCTGGATGAGTTTGTGCGGCGCCTCGCGAAGGGTATGATCGCGCGTGCCGACGCATCCGCTTTGCCACATGTCAAGCAGATAGCGCCCTGGCATACGCGCCCGCCAGACTCGAGGAGACCCTTGCCCCGCGACCTAGTTGCGGACGACTAACCCCATCACCGGACTGGATTTCCGAGTGAGTCGCTCTCAGTCTACACGCGGCTCACTTGTGACAAATGACACCTACATATAACACGCATCTGTTGCATGGTGCATGTTAGATTAATATAGGCGTGCCACGTAGCAAACGACAGACACTCACCTCTTAACAGGCGTCTAAACATACACGCGAATGCGCGGCGCGGGCATGCGACTCGCGTATACACCGCCCGTGTTACACAGTACAATGCCGCCCTCACACTCAGAACACGGTCCCTTCATCCCCGTCCCGGGCTCGGCTCGATTCGAAAACGGAAGGGGAGGGGGCCATACATCCTATCTGTAGGAACGTCGAGTCTGTAACTCTGTCGCTGGTCGCCACTTGCTGGGCTTCCCTAATGTAGATGAGTCTCACCCGGTAAGGGCTGACCGCCGCGTTACGGTGAAGAAAGCGGCGTTGGGCATCAACGTCGTGGCGTGCTTACAGACAAAGGTTACAGAAACTCTTATTACATGGGTGTGTATGCCGCACGCCCAACCATCTACTCGCCAGTGGCGACCACAATGAGGGGCCCGTAGTTACGGGCCACCGTATAGCTTCCGCGGTCGGGGGGCCACGCCCCGATACCGCACGCCACGCCCCCTTACGGAGGTGTAGCGACAACCCTGAGCGGGTTTGGCAACAAGGCAGTTTTGGCTCTGGCGTGGGACGGTGCACAAGTTGTACTTAGCTGATCCTTGACCCTAGATAGTTAATTAATTAATTAATTCGAATTAATTATCATGAAGTGATAATTAATTCGAATTACTAAAAGTACTACACTACTATACCAGTCTTGGCCGCAACCAGGCACTGATGGACTCACGTATGTGTGCCTTGGCTTCGCCTCGGCTCACATTTTCAGGTTCGTGCTATTATTTTATTAAAAAGCACAAATTTCCCGACAAAAATATATTCACTAATAATTTTAGACTTTTGCAAAGCAAACATTATCTGTTGCACAAGTGGAGTTGGGTGACAGTGGCGTTCACCGCTTGCCCGTATCTACTACGTCGAACTCGCTGACTTGCGCATCCACGAGCTGCTTGCTGCGAAGTTTTATTATGGCACGACTTGGTACATTCGGATCTTCCATCTCGAACTCGATCAGCCCTGTAATGATATAATATATTCGTCATGAGAATGTTGTAATTATGATACGCCATAGTCCTACTACGGTTACGTCTGCAGGACCCCATCTAGTTCTGAACAAACAGTGGAAGATAATCACACAGCTGAAGTGATGAGATGTTGGGGCAGACCAAGAATTTTTTCAGACCGATATTATCAACTAGTCGTCAATAATGAGAATGTAGAAAAACAGAGAGGTCCTTTGCTTTAGCTGTGGGATGTCATACGCCAACAACGAAACTAAGGGACACCATTTTGATTTACAACAATGAAGAAAATTCACATTCAAATTAAACAAATTTTCACAAACCGCGTCGAATGTTAGCAAAGCGTTTTTGTTTTCACAAGCTAAGCGAAAATCACGAACATTGTCGATAACTTTGGTGTTTAATTGCAAGTTGGCATCGACTTCTGTAAAATATTAATTGAGTTATTAAATTCAAAAGTTAGCTCTTGTTCTTTAAGAAATGTTACAATGTGAAAACAAAGCACTTTTAAACGTAGAACCCCAGAGAACGATTCAATTTGTCAAACATTTAAGAGTCATGTTTGAGATGGATTGTATGTAATAAAGCGGTATGAAAATGTCGGGGAGATAAATTGAGAACATTAGCGATAAGTGGCCGAGGAAGACTATGGCGGTTCGGCCCCTGGTCTTATTGGCACATGACAGGCCCGTGATGTAGCATATTCATTAAATTAACAAGATTAATGTGCCATGACGAGCGAAAAAATATAAATTATATGCAACAACTTGGCCCACCCACAATTCGGAGAAAGCTTGAGGTATGGAACTACTGAAATTTACTTAATTATTACTGAAATGTTATGTTTGATTATTGGTATAGTTCGTAAAGTTTGATGTTAATGTAAATTCTGCTGCACTCGTTAATAATTATACAGAGTAGCTCTTTACTGCGACGAAACCCTTCACAACTGCTGTTAGTGCAATTTCTAAAGCTCAAATTTATTTATTAATAATCAGGTTGTACAATAACAGGTTGGACGGTGACCCCCGAACTAGGCATTTACCTATATCTGTCTTAATATATCTTAAGGGTCAGAATTGCGACATTTTCCAAGTTAACCCTAGAAAGATAACCTTTGCTGCAGAAGCGCCCGCGAGAAAAATATATTGCTGTCTCTTTTTATTCGACGCGTGTCGAAACGCGTGTCTAAACCAACTCATTCGTCGGTGTACTCTACCGTGGGACGATTGTTTCTGTGCGGTAAGTACAATACTTTAGTAGTTATAATGAGTTGGTGCGCTCGAGAGGCGTATGTTTATCTTTTAAGTGACTTTTAGTGTTAGTAAGCAAATATGATTTCTTGATGTAAAGTGTATTTAAATTGTGTTTGTTGTGATTTTTTGTTACAACTTTTACGCAATAGTCATGACAAGTAGAAGGACGCTGGGAGAAACCGAAATATTATGGACTCTATTGGACTAAGGCGGGGAAAATGAAGGAGATGTATCTCTAGCGATCAGCGAGACAGAAACCATCTGAGCCAAGACAGCGTGCAGAGTGACTATGAAGACGAGATTGTAGATAACGTGCCGGTAGAAGAATCGCGTGTTGGATCCAATGATAAAGATTCTTCTCGGTCTGCTTTGGAACCCACTGCATCTTCATTGCGTGACCAGCGAATAATTGTTCCAACTGGGAAAGTAATAAGAGGTAAGTACAAACATTGCTGGTCCACTACTAAGGGTCAAACTCATGGAAGAACCTCTGCCGTCAACATTATACGAACAAGCAGAGGTCCAATGCGTATGTGTCGAAATATTTTTGAACCAGTAGAATGTTTTGATCTGTTCATAACCGACGAAATAGTTCATGAAATTGTTCAATGGATAAATATTGAAATAATGGTAAAACGTATCTCTATGATGATGAGTGCCACTTTTAGAGACACAAACGCAACAGAACTTCGAGCTTTGATTGGCGTCCTAACGCTTAGTGCCGCCATGAAAGACAATCACTTGTCAACGGATGAGCTGTTTGATAGTACCTTTTCCGGTACAAGGTATGTAGCAGTGAAACCACTGGCAAGCCTCAGGCTTGCCAGTGGTTTCGTTTCGTAATGTATTACAATTAAACCAAGGCACAGTGTTTTTATTGCCCCAAAAAAGTGACATCAGCTTTTTATTGAATATTTCTACTCAATAGTTCACTAAAAATGCACGAGTAGAACTCCCGTATGCCAATTTTGTATACTCTATTTTTTTTTAAATCTTAAAGTTTTCGTTACTTTGAAGGTCAAAATACTGAAAATAATTCGTACAAAAAAAAACTGTACATCATTGAGTGTTGTTTGTATTGCAGATTTATGAAACAATTTTGGGCGCATATTTTCCCATTTATATTTAATCAAAAATGACAATAGAACCCACAACAAAAAACCGTGTTGAACCGAAATCAGTATATATTTAGGGCCTAGGTTTCGAGTAAATGATTTTCAAAAATATGTGTTAGGGTTAACACTATTTTGACACATATAGTTTTTATTACATAAATCAGCAGCTTTTTTATCTTAAATATACGATAGAATAGTAACAATTAATATTAAAACATTTTTTACGTGGAATTGAAAAATAGGTTGACTACTGTGATAAAATAAATAATAGTCGGATAAACCCGTGCCTGTAAAATAATGCCAAGTACATGCACATGCTATATTATTAACTAACATTTTATTATTTACGATGAAGGGTTACGTGTGGCGCGGGAAGCGGTCCACCCTCGATAAGCTGTTGCTATAACCCCGTGCTAATTAATATACATGATCTGGAGGGACGGGGCGAGGCACCATAGACCCGTTACAGACCCATGGCGCTACTTTGCCTCAGCAGGGACTTACCCAGCCTGCTGGGGGGTGTCCATTCAGGCCCCGACCGGAGGACTTATTGCAAAGGGGCATGAAGGCGCCAACCCTCATGTTGGTAGGCGAGTGGCAAGCGAAGCTGTGGAATGCGCTTCAGCCGGTACCTTACGACCTCCGGGGGTATCCGCAAATAGGCAAAGAGGGCACAGTCGACTACATATCTATGAATGCTTTTCCGAAGAAAGTAAGAAACATAAAAAAATGGATCGCCTGAAGATCTAACTTACTCGGACTTACTTAATATAGTTTCGAAGGAAATTGGGCATAATTTAAAACCACTGCCGTCTGTTGACAAGAATCGACTTATTGATAAAATCAGTTTCTTCCTCACAAACACAATGAAGATGTTCAGGGGTTGCAAAAGCAACAAAGGTCTTTTTACGAGAAGACACAAAAGATATTTAGAACAGTCTTTTCTCGACGATCTACCCGACGACTTAAAAATCAATGTCCATGATGGTCGCCCGACGAACACATCGATTTCTGACGAGCCTGATATAAGCAACATTGATGAATCAAGAGGCGCCAGTACTAGTATAGAACTGTCTACTCTTTCTTCAGAGTCCGACACTTCAGACAGTCAAAGTAAAAGTTTGGGTTACAGACAGCAACTGAGAATTAGAAAATACCTACAGGAATCTTTTCAGAATGAACCACCAGCAAAAATGATAAAAGGTTTAGTTTCCTCCTACGAAAGATTTAGAAGCAGTAATTCAATCATGTCTTGTTTCTCCTACTCGGGCTTCCAAAGTTAAGAAACAATTAACTATGGAGCCACAGCCCTATACTGTCGAAGAGGCTTTGGGGGTCATAATTGATAGGAAATATAGTGTCGAGACCTATAAAGGCAGACCGCAAGACCTTAACAGTCGAGGGTATTCTGTTTATCCACCATATGCTCAAGTGTTTCTAGCCCATATATATACGTATACTGATCCATGTAACTGGAGAAAACTCGACCCCTGTCATACAGGATGCCCTAGTTCAGGGGTCGAGACCTCATTGATGTAACGAACGCTGAAGTTTTGAAATAAATTACTTACTTACTTACTCAAGCCAAGGTTTATAGGCCTATAAGCCTCACATCTTTTCTACTGAAAACCCTAGAGAGACTATGTGATAGACACATCCGAGATGGACCTCTTCGGATAAAACAACTACACAAACTACAGCATGCGTACTCCACTGGCAGATCAACGGAATCTGCACTACATAGTGCGGTTACCAAGATTGAGTGCGCAGTGGACCACAAATGCTCTTCACTGGCCGCCTTCATTGATATTGAGGGCGCCTTTGACAAAACCATGTTAAATAGTATTGGCATGGCCCTTGACAGACACGGCATAGACTTAACCTAACATGACAAGCGCGAGATCGCTCTATTTCTCGATTTGTCGAAATTTGTCTACGATTCTGACGTTATTATAATGCCTAACATGACCGTTGGGCTCGAGTAAACTTGAAAAAAGCACTTTGACACTTCTTTATCTCGTCACGAGAAACCGATGTAACAAGTTATTAAAAACAAATCATTTTTATCATAGCAACATCGGCGGAGGTTCCGTCTCATTCGTTTGATTTTACCCATGGAATTAGTATGTTCTATATTTATTGTAGCTCCACCTCTTTTAATGTTTCTTAAGTACTTTGTGTAACTAACTTTTTTGATTAAAATAAAATGTTTTTCTATGGCATGCCGAAATTAAAATACAAAATGACAGAAATGAATATTAGTGGCACATAATATACCAAGATCCCTTCGTGCCTCGGAAGCTCGTTAAGCCGTTGGTCCCGGCTGTTATTTGTGGATCTTTGACAGTCGCTACGGATCGTCAGAAGCCAGAAAGTCTGACAACCAGTCTTAACAAAGGGGTATCGTATTTCCCAGTTACCGGGTTATGGAAACCGACCCCAAAATAGTTGGGAAAAGGCTAGGCAGATGATGAATATACTCACTAGATAATAGCCACAATTGATAAATGAGCCAACGATTACAATTTGACAAAGCGAAGATCGTTATAGTAACAACCACCATAAAACCCATGATATTGCAAATTTTATTAATCACCACACTTACCAAAAGGACTGGTTCTCAGATAAATATGCAGCTGGAGTTGATTTCGCTATTATAACCATAAAAACGCTAAACGTTGTTAATCACCACCCTTAGGAAATGAACTGGCGATTTTATTAGATATTGCCATACATACAGGCCTAGATTTCGTTAATCACCATAATTGGCAGTCACTGGTTATTACTGAAAGTGATACTCATCTACGTAATAGTGCTCCCCTCCGACACAGTTTGTCACGCGGTCGCCAGAAGGAACTTCGTTCCAATATGAATAGTAGATTAGAACTAAGTATTTTCATTATTAATATATTGTAAAATAAAATTATAACTAAAATAAGTACAATTATGTAACTGCCGTGATAATATGGAGTTTTTTTTTTTGTATCATAATTTTGTCTACTCATCTCGTCGTCAAAATCGAGGACGACTAAATGACAGAAGAATCGCAGATTATCTCGTGTTGAACTGTCAAAATTCGAGATAACTTAGGTGCCATGTTAGGGTTTGTCGAGAAAACATCAAGTTTGACAGAACGAGTCGAGTATTTTGTATCTGAGCGCTGCAGCGCTGTCAGAAAACGAGAAAAGTGTTGCGCTGTCAGAAAATTAATCTCGCGAGAGTGAGTATTATTGTCGCGTGTGTTATGTTAGCCCTGCTGAGCGGCTGGATCACTAACATGCTCAGACTAAGAGCTGTACAAGTGACAGTAAACAACACTACAAGGGCCGTTGTGGCAAAGGGCTGCCCGCAAGGGGGCGTCCTCTTTCCACTGCCATGGAACCTAGTCGTAGACAGCCTCATTAAGACACAATAATAAATGGCACATGCGTCAGGCGTTGAAGATAGTAGAGAATTGGAGCATTAAACATCAACTATCAGTGAAAAACCGAGCTAGATCTACGCTAAGCTTATCAACTGAGACCAAATACCTGGGCATCTTTTTGGACAAACTGCAGTTATCAGACCGATTATCACTTATGGCTCACTAGTCTAGTGGCCCAAGGCAGACAGGTACAACCCGGAAAGATCTCGAAAAACTGCAGCGATTCGCCTGTGTAGCTATCACGGGCTGCATGAGAACTGCACCCACGGCCGCTCTACAGGCAATGCTTGGACTGCCTCCACTACACCTCATCGTGAGAGAGGAGGCAGCTTTGGCCGCCTTTAAGCTCAATATAACTGGAACCCTGAGCAAAGACTCCAGAGTTAAGCACATACGCATTAAGGAGGATGCGATCAAAAGACAGCCAATGATGGCATCAGCCTGCGACAGAGCCCCGAAACAACACTACTTCCAAAAGCATTACAACATAATACTCACGGAAGAAAAGTGTGACTACTCGGGCCCGAAAGAGCTGAGAGTTTACACCGATGCGCGACGGGTCAAAGACCGACTCAGGAACTGGAGTCGGAGTCTTCTTACACAACCTCAACATAAGCATATCCAGCCCGCTGGGAATGTTCAACACTGTCTACCAGGCAGAATGTATGGGCATTATTCAAGAGTGGCGTATGCCATAGAGGCCAGGAGAGTTATGGATAGCCATATACGTATACTCTCTGACAGTGCTTCAGTACTCCAAACCGTAGAGAAAAAAATATATTACTTCAAGGCTGATACTAGAATGTCACAATGCGTTAGAACGAGTAACAGTATCTAACCGCAATACAGTGACACTGCAATGGATAAAAGGACAGAGTGGATCGCTGGGTAACGATGCAGCTGACGACCTTGCCAGGAGGGCATCCAGCACGTCAGTCTGTGGGCCCGAACCAATTGCACCCATCCCTTTCAACCAATTACGCAGGTGGCTACAAGAGTTCACCCACACAGAAGCAGAGGAGTGGTGATCCTCCACACCAGCTTGCAGGCAGTCCAGAGAGGCTATGCCAAGATTAGATGGCAAACTAACTAGGTGACTTCTACGCCTGGATAGGAATGGCCTGCACCTGGTAACGGGGACCATCACAGGACACTGCTCGCTAAACAAACACCTTTACAGAATGGGCATAACGGGCAGCCCTTTGTGCAGAGCTTGCATGAGGGCTGAGGAAACCGTTGCGCATGTGCTCATCGAATGCACAGGCGTTACACAGATAAGAATGGAAACCCTCGGGGCACCTAGATCTTTCACAGATGTTCTGAACAGACCAAAAGCTGTGATTAACTTCTGGAGGGAGGTGGGCTGGTTGGAATAACCACCGACGGCTGCCATGGCTCACGTACAATGGTCCACTTGAAGGACTAAGTGCGGAAACCAAACCCGATAACATAGAACATAGAACACGGTTGCTTCGGGAGGTTCCTGTTCCG
This sequence comes from Dicycla oo, assembly GCA_948252095.1. Lineage (NCBI taxonomy): Eukaryota > Metazoa > Arthropoda > Insecta > Lepidoptera > Noctuidae > Dicycla > Dicycla oo. The sequence continues at coordinate 24,461,952 of OX411709.1, forward strand.
GATAAGACGGGAGGAAACGCCCGGGTGCCCGCCCATTGTGTGGATCGCCTGGAGGACAAGGTGGAGCATACAGTGGAGGTGTGCCCGGCTTGTTCAGAGCACCACCGCGTCCTCGCGGAGGCGATAGGCGGCGGCGATCTCTCGCGTCCTGCTCTGGTTCAGGCCATGGTACAGAGCGAGAGTGCATGGGAAGCCGTCACCTTCTTCTGCGAAGCAGTAATGTTCGCGAAGGAGGAGGCGGAATGCGTGCGGGAGAGAATCTTTATTCCTTCACGCCCCTAGTCGCCGTAGGAGACGCCCTGGGCGTCGGGAATCGAGAGCCGATTCCCGCCAGCGCAGGCGCGGGCTTGCGGACGGCGAGCAATGGGTAGCTCGCTGTCCGGTAAAGACCAAGCCTGGGTCGTGTTCCACGCGCGCTTCAAAGAGATGTCAGCACTAACTGTTGGGGTCCGCTAGGGCCGATGCCAGCCAGGGTTGCAGGTTGTTTGAAAGAATTACCGTGGCTCTGGCACAAGCAACTGAAGGAGCACGGGTTATAGTCAGTAGAAGTCTGACGCGCCCTCCCGCTCCACCCAGAGCGGGAGAAGTTTTTCGATAATATCCCACACAAAAAAGGAGTACACTTAGCATGTATGATGTTACTTATAAAAAATTATCTACGTATAAATATTATTTTCTGTTCCATCGTAGAAGAGTAAAAAAGCCATTTCCTATATTACCTTTTTGCACAGGGATATTTTGTGGTCTTTTATGTTGCAGCACTTTATGGTTTTGTTGTAAATGCGTGGAATAAGTACCTAGTCCAAGGAACGCCTATCCATAAGGGAGTTTACTTGGGGAATGGGAATCCTGTGCGCTTTGACATTATTTCTTGGTAATATGAATATGAATTTTAATTTTCTATGCGTGTGAAGTGTTGCGTTGAGGATAAAAAGCTGTCGGACACGGAGGAACGAAAGTCACTGTAGAGTTTGTTGGTTGGGTACAAGAAAGGCTTCCTGAGCATTACTTTAATAACGGCTCTTTGCGCTCTTTCGACTTCGATAAATGCCGTTTTACCAGCACCGCCCTAGACAGAGAATCATATTGGAGGACAGGTTGGCAAAGAAAGACCAAGATAAACAGTGCGGAGTATGGTGGGTAGGCGCAGTCACGTAGTTTTTTCATTATATGAATAAGTTTACTAACTCGGCCGGAGAGTGCGTGTATATGGTGTTTAAAAGATAAATTCTCGTCTAAGGTAATTCCTAAATATGTCAAAGTGTGAATACGGTCGATTACGGTACATGAACATTTTGCGGATTGGGGGTTAGAGCTATTGTTGCAAGTATGAAATGTGAGACATAAGTGTTACGATTTCAATTCCAAATTCGCTTTCACGTGCTCTAATGTAAGGCCATGATACATGCTACAAGTGCGGAAAGTAGGTGATCACTGACGAGTGGTATTTCTATTCACCAGCGAGCGAAGTGGGCGAGTGTATAAGTCGACACGAGTCGGAAATCATCTTATACACGTGTATCATACAACGCCTTACTAGGCATTGTGCAAGGAAATAATGTATTGTAGAAGATAGGAAGTTGAGGAGGGGGAAGACCTATATAAGGCGGTGCACTGCTGGCACCGCCCTTTTTTTTCACTTCGAGACATCGTGAGAGTAAGACTGTTAGCACGTCATTCTGTCGGATATTTTTCTTTTAAAATTGTTACATTTTTTTTATTTAGCTATTGTTGTGATTTTGTGTGTTCGCTATTTTTTGTTATTAGGTTCTTGATATAAAAATTGTTGTCAGTTTGATCTGTTTTTAAATTTACTTCCTGTAGGTATTTGTATAATTCTTTTTAAAAAAAGTCACTTCTGGTTTAATTTCCAAAATCAGAAGTGGGATAGTTCCCATTTCTATTTGCCCACTTTCGTTTTTTTTTTCTCTTTACTTTTGTCACGATTTATTTTTCTGTTGTCGGTAGTTGCTTTATTTTACTTTTTGTGTCAGGCGTTATTGCTAGTCATAGGTTTGACCGTTCATTGTTTAATTATTTTGGTTTAGTTGTTGCTATACCAGTTTGTGTTGTTTTTATTTGGTCGATTGGTTTATTGTTTTAGGTTGTCTTGTGTTTGAGACGTTAGTATGGCAGACCGCAAACACGATCATAGTCGCAGGCGCTGCGGCAGTCGCGATAATAGCCCGCGTCGCGATCGAAGTTCTCACAACGATCCTCGCAATAGTGAGGAGCGCCAAAATAGTCGGTATCGTGAGCAATCCTTTAATGAAAACAACATGCTAAGGCTCGAGATACAAGCGATGATGTCGCGCCTTAAAACGCTAGAAGATAAAACAAGAGCTTCACCCTTGCCAGTACGTTCGTGTGATCGTGATAGAATTTTGGTGAATGATAGTGTACGTGATCGAAGGTCATCACGGCGTACGCGAACACCGTCGTTGGAACGTAATACGTCTCGATCCCCAGGCTGTATAGAATCGCATAGCGTGCGTCGTGCTTCACCGCCGGAGCGTCACCGTCGTTTGGTTTCACCTTTGCCTAGAGAGGTTGTGTCTCAACGTATGTCACCGACTCGTGGATATAACTGCCATCGCGATTCGCGTTCTCGCTCTAGAACACCACTACTACGTGCGTCAGGACGAGTATCTGAACAGGCGTCAGTGCGTTTGTCAAACCGTTTGGCTAGGGATGCGAATGAGTCTTCAAATTCAGCACAAGCTACGGTAACTGATCGTATTGTGGATGCTATTCGGTCAATTAATAGTGTTGGTAGATCTCAACATTTTTATATTTCAAACTTTGATCCTACCCTACATAATATTGACGATTGGTGTGCGGAGGTTGACCGCGCAAAAGTATTAAATAATTGGAGTGATTTCGAATCTTTGTCGCGTATTGGTAATTGCCTGAAAGGTGATGCTCAGTTGTGGCTTAACGAATGGGTAACTAATGATCGTTCGTGGAGTAATTTTAAAAAAGAATTTAAGCCTTTGTGCCCTAGAGTACCGGACGTCGCAAATATTTTGTATGATGTAATGACTAAAAATTCTGATAACTATTCTACTTATGCGGATTACGTTCGTCGTTCGTTACTTCGTCTACGAATAGTGCGGGGACTTAGTGACGAGCTGATTTCGGCTATAATAGTCCGCGGTATCACTGATCCGAACATAAGAGCGTCGGCAACTAACGCTAAGCTATTGCCTAGTGATCTAGTTGATTATTTTTCAATTTACGTTAAACCGAGTAGTAGTACATTAAAAAGTACCCCGTTTCGTTCTGTGAGAGATAGACAAACTACAGACCTTTCTCGTAAGCGTAATCTCAATGACATTAAATGTTTTTCTTGCGGTGAATTAGGACATAGACAGGCTACATGCAATAAGAAACCGAGAATTGATCAGCTGTCAAGCGGTTCGTCAAATAATTCTGTGACAAATTCTACATCTGTTTTTGTACCGACTAGGTCCGAACCTTGTACTTTTTGTAAGAAACAGGGTCACAAAGCCGTAAATTGTTTTGCTAAACAAAGGTCGGAAGCTGCAAACAAAAGTAGCGTTAACTTCTGTAACGAGTTTGTAAATACCAAGAATAGAGACGTTATTGTAGCAATTATACAGGACGTAGCGGTCGATGTTTTGATTGACAGCGGGTCCACTATATCCTTAATTTCGTCTTCGTTGCTTAAGCATTTTAATTGTTCGCATAAGCCAGTGATTCGTATCTTGAAGGGGTTAGGTACACAAGAAGTAGAAAGTACAAGTTTTGTGACGTTACCTATTGAATTCGACGGCTTAACCCTCGAGGTAGATTTGTTCGTAGTATCTGCCGAATATATGAACACGCCGGTCATTATAGGAACAGATGTTCTTAATAGGGACGGTGTTAGGTATGTGCGTACCAAAAATTGTCAGTCACTTACAAGAAGCGTAAATAACTTGCATAGGGTAATGAAAATACAGTCTGAGACTTCAATTCCAATTAATACGCCTCTAATTGGCGGTTACTTGGACAAATTCTTAGAAATAATTAATCATTTTTCTCAGTATTTTATTTCTGGTACTGCAACGTCAACTGTAAATACAGGGTGTATGTCCATTAAACTAACTACAAATATTCCTGTTCACTATCGGCCGTACCAACTTTCTCACGCCGAGACTCTTCGCGTTCGTGACATAATTAAAGATTTGTTGGACAAAAAAATTATAGAGGAGTCAGAGTCTGCTTACGCAAGTCCAATTCTTCTGGTAAAAAAGAAAGACGGTACAGATAGGATGTGCGTTGACTTTCGTAAATTAAACGAGATCACAATTAAAGATCGTTTTCCGTTGCCACGTATAGATGACTATATAGACCGTTTGGGACATAATAAATATTTCAGTTCCCTTGATATGGCAACTGGATTTCACCAGATTCCATTGGATCGAGACTCAGTTCCGCTTACGGGATTTGTCACGCCGGAGGGACATTATCAATATTTGAGGATGCCCTACGGTTTGGCAAATGCTCCAGTTGTTTATCAGCGTATAATCACCAAAACACTTCGCGAACTGGTTGATTCTGGCGATATCCTCATCTACATCGATGACATTTTGATTATGAGTCAAAGTATCGATCAGGGCCTTAATTTGTTACAAAGGGTTCTTGACATATTGACTAAAGCTGGTTTTTCCATTAATATGAAAAAGTGTTCGTTCTTGGCCACCGAGATCGAATACTTAGGTAGAACAATTTGTGAAGGTCAGGTTAGGCCGAGTCATGAGAAAGTGAAGGCTTTGATTGACTCAGCCGAACCGCAAAATGTAAAGCAGGTTCGCCAATTCATGGGCTTAGCTAGCTATTTCAGGCGGTATATAGCTGGATTTGCCCAGAAAACTGCGTGTATTGCAGCACTCACTAAAAAGGAGGTACATTTTAATTGGGGAGTTGAACAACGCGCTGCTCGTAAGTACATTGTGGAATGTCTAACGAGCGAACCAGTACTTGCAATTTATGACCCTTTGTTATCCATAGAAGTCCATACAGACGCGAGTTCTATTGGGTATGGAGCAGTCTTAATGCAAGTGCATGAAGGCAATCGTAAGCGAGTGGTGTCTTACTTCAGTAGGCTTACTCAGGGAGCTGAGAGCAGATACCACTCGTATGAGCTTGAGACCCTTGCGGTGGTAAAAGCTCTTCAGTACTTCAGGCATTATCTTGTGGGTATACGATTCACCGTGGTCACCGACTGCAACGCATTGAAACTTACACAACGTAAGAAAGATTTGTTGCCAAGGGTGGCTCGGTGGTGGGTATATCTTCAAGACTTTGATTTTAGCCTGGATTATAGGAAAGGTAGCCTTCTGTCCCATGCCGATTATCTCAGTCGGAATCCTGTAAATGTGTGCACAGTTCAGAAACCTTTGAATTGGGCGCAGATTGCTCAGGCTTCTGATGAGGAGACCCGGTCTCTTATTCAAAAATTGGTGGACGGCCAATTGGACTCCAGTCGTTATGTTTTCAAAAACGACATCCTTTATGTAAGATTTGCACCTACAGGTGAAAATCCGAAATTCCTGTGTTATATCCCAAAAGGGCATAGACTTAGCCTTTTACGAATTTTTCACGATGAACATGACCATCCTGGGGTCGATAAGACCGCTGACCTCGTCACGAAACACTTCTGGTTTCCAAAGTTGAGGGCATTTGTGCAGAAGTATGTGACACACTGTTTAGTGTGTCTTTCCCATAAAAAAGTCCCCCGAGCTCCTTTACAGCCCATTCACTCTTGGGAAAAACCAGACTCACCTTTCCAAATCATTCATTTAGATTCCTTAGGTCCACTTCCTGAAATAAATGGCTATCGCCATGTTCTTATAATTATAGATGCCTTTTCTAAATTCTGTTTGTTATACCCTATGCACCGACAAGACGCTGACGAACTAAAACGCCATTTCACTAATATGGTCTCCCTCTTTGGAACTCCTAAGCAAATAATAGCCGACAGAGGTCGCATGTTTCAAAGTACCGATTTTCTAAATTGGGTCAAAGACATGGGTTGCGACGTTCACCTTATAACCCCTGAAATGCACCAGTCCAATGGGCAGGTGGAACGATATTGTCGCACCGTCCTCAACATGGTGCGTATTGAGTGCAATCATCGACAGCAAAAGTGGCCCAGTGTAATGTGGAAACTGCAGTTGATTCTTAATATCACAAAACACAGAACAACTCAGTATTCAGCTTTGAACCTATTGATAGGTATTGATGCTGCAACGCCACTCATTCGTAGCTTGGTTCGCGATGTGGCCTTTGAAGGTTCGAGCCCTAATCGGGAAGCTCTTCGCGAAATGAGTCGTCAAAGAGCACTTGAACGTCTCCGGTTAAATCAAAAACAACAGGACGCCTATGTCAATAAAGGGCGAAAGTCACCTCGTGTTTTTGAACTGAATTCTTTTGTGTTCGTAAGAAAACAGGCACAATCAACTGGAAAGCTGGATTCGTGTATGCGAGGGCCGTATCGTGTGATGAAACTACTACCACACGGTCGCTACGAGTTGCAGCTCTTGGCTGGCTCGTACGGGAAGTTGACACAAGCAGCTGCGGAATACATGATCCCGTGGCAAGGGGAATGGACTCCCGACGTGTGTTCTGCTTTCTTTAATGGTGAGTGATCTGTTTTGTAATGAGCCTTGCTATGTGTTTTATGTAAACGATACACTTTACTGAAACTGACTATTTTGATAATAATTGCTTGTACATTAGAGGTTTCTATGTCTTCTTGTTACTATTGATAATGCTGAACGATGTTGACGGGAAGTCGAGTCTTGTAATTTGAGATGGGCCTCTGTCTTGTAGCGCATTGAACATGCCAACTCAAATTGACGGATACACCTCAATGGAGGTACGGTTTTATGTTATTGGATGAGCCTGTCTTGGAGCACATCGGACACGCTATCCTAGTATATGAAACATACCTTGGGAAGAGCTCGTGAAGGGAAACTGTCTTGGAGTAGCCTGATCGGACGTGTGGTCTTGGAGTGGTGTTCTCAGACATGTTATTATTGAGCTGTGGTACAAGTAGGCATAGGTTGGTCTCCGACGTATCTTGTTTAGTGAGAAGTCCTGCTTGTTGATAAGCATCGTATGTACTATGACTTGCTAGGATTGGTTTGAAACATGCTTTTATGTGAACCTATTGACACACGCAAAGTTATGCCTGACGTAGGTCTCTAACGAGTCGTGAGGTGGCGGTCTTCCGACAAGTCCTGCCCCAGGTGGTTGGTTTGGATATTTGTATGTTCACACCTATTGTGTGTAAGTTAGGTATGTTAGACAAGCCTAACTCAAAGTTGTAATTATGTTGTTGAAATAAGTTAATTCCACCAACAACCACTGTTTTGTTGTTCTTACAAAATTGGTATTGTCCGAGGTATTTGTTTCTTTTGCAGAGTCAGACAGCGGAAACGAGGAGTCTGCCCCTTGTGTTGACCAACATGTGCAACTCGAACAAGCTACTGATGGAGCTGAGCCACTTGATGAAGCCGAACTGGAACCCTGCACCTCTGGCACGCAGACACAGACGCCACCAGCACTTCATCTACAAGCAGCAGGGTCTTCCATGCCAATGTGTGAGACAGATCTTCAAAGCTAGGAGATAAAAGAGTCCGAGGACGGTCTCCTGTCAGGAAAGGCCGTGTAGAAGATAGGAAGTTGAGGAGGGGGAAGACCTATATAAGGCGGTGCACTGCTGGCACCGCCCTTTTTTTTCACTTCGAGACATCGTGAGAGTAAGACTGTTAGCACGTCATTCTGTCGGATATTTTTCTTTTAAAATTGTTACATTTTTTTTATTTAGCTATTGTTGTGATTTTGTGTGTTCGCTATTTTTTGTTATTAGGTTCTTGATATAAAAATTGTTGTCAGTTTGATCTGTTTTTAAATTTACTTCCTGTAGGTATTTGTATAATTCTTTTTAAAAAAAGTCACTTCTGGTTTAATTTCCAAAAGTATATTATATAGGTTAAGGAAATAATGTATATTTATAAAGTATTTTTCTTTTGATTTAGCCGGTAATAGGATGTTGTTGCCATTTTGTGCTTCTTGAATAACATTTTCCGGGGTTAAATTAATTGATTCCTCACTTGTACTCGACATTATTAGCAGATTTACACAGATCGAATCCGACATTAGAAAAATGGCGGGCTATTTTAAATGCATGCGTGCTCAGCATATCTACTACTGAGCATGTGCAAATAGCGGCCACGTCGTATTGCAAAAAGGCACGAGCAAAATATGCATTCAGCTAAACATATTTAATGAATATTTAAAATAAATGTATTTATTAAAATCTAAATCAATGTGTAGATAAATTAATAACGCGTATTACTCGTAACGTTGAAGTATTCGTTTTATTGCATTTACCTTTTATATGAATGATAATCTGTACTTGACAAATTTGTAAAACTATTCTCAAATAATAAAACCTCTGCGTCGGGCTGTTACTGGGTTTTACGATACCCCTTGGTAATACCTACTGATTGTCAGACTTTCAGGCTTCAAACGACCCATAACGACTGTCAAAGATCCACGAATGACAGCCGGGACCAACGGCATAATATGCGTTCCGAGGCACGGAGGAGTCTTGGTATGTTAAGATGGTCACCCATCCACGGCCCAACCGCGGCAAGCGTAGCTCTTACTGAACTTGTCGGAAAACTAATACGGGCTTTAAATTTTTCGTAAATGTACACATAGTCGATTAGTCGCCTTGCTATTGCTGAGCTCAGCAGAAAGGCGCAGTTGTATTAAATTGGCTTTTCTATTCTTTTCTAACCTTGTGAAGCAAATTTTATCAAAATACACATGCTGAAATCAAATTAGTTTGAAAAATGCCTTGGAAGTTCGCAATAAAAAGGATCGTGAATCAAAATTGACGTCAATAGAAAGCTCATTAGGCAGGCGTCAATTCAACCGGCCCACTTCCACGATAGCTAGTAACGTTCTTACGTTGGTATATACAGCTATGTCAGCTATGAGAGGGTTAATTACAGTTCCCATTACTGAATCAGAACACCCAAAACAATGCCTCATATTTTTGCAGCATATTAATGTTTCTATTATTGTAATGTTAATATGTGTCAGGTTTTTACGATGTCAAAGTGATGTTAGATATTATCAATCACAACGAGGTATGACATTCTTCTGAATCTAGTTTCAATAATAATAAAATTCAATCATGATTCGAAAGACACGTGGCGCCATCTATTATCGTAAGAGCGCTATTATTGTTTCCCTCGGGAACAGTACTTTTAACATTGAAAATGTTTTCTCGATCGCTTCAGTATAGCCCCCATTTTTGCTCAGTGTGACATCGCCTTGGTGTCGTGAGTTTTAAGGATACATGAATGGTTGAGGTTTTAAAAGACGCATAGTGCCACAATATAGTGAAAAAAAAATTTAAAGTCCAAAACTTTTCTTGAAAATCGCAAAATGTGAAAAATCCGATAAAATCAACTATTTCAAAAACTAAATGCGATATCGAAAAAATGAAAAAAAGTCCTCGGGGTATTGAGTTGGGCTACATTTTAAAAAAACCGGACTTCTGGTATCACTAATAGTTTAGGCAGGAGGGTGCCTTTTGTGTGGCGTAATTTCGGGGAGCGCGCTCCTTAGATGCGCGTCACGTCTGAGTTGTGTTATGATCGTGAAATGTATTTGTATTTATTTGTAAATACGTATTTTAATTTTATTTTATAATGACATAAATTTAAATTATTCTTTTAAATAAATTTTGTTTCGCGATACTTTGAAAATACTTCAAATTACTAATTAGAACTTTATAGTTGAGACTAAAATTATTTTTTCTATGTATGTAACTATTTTTAAACGACTTTCAAAAAAAAGAGGAGGTTAGGTTATCAATTCGTTGCGTATATATACTCGTATATGTATACCGATTTCTCCGTCAATTGTGAACCGATTTCATTTTTTTTTTTGAGAGCGTATGCTCTTGAAATGGTCCTATTGTCAGCAAGTCAGGAGAATCTGATATGGGGATCCCATGGAAATCGTGAGCAACCCTCAAATTTTATAGGCACGCCTATTGCAATTTGGATATTTTTTACAGTAACTCGTGCATTTTCACTCGGAAAACACCATTTGGTGAAGTGGAACCGATGATGAAGACCACAGATGGCCATCGGAACTACTCAATAATAAGTATTTTACGGGTTGCGATTCGATTAAGTACCTACTTTAATATGGTAGCTAAGCAATTTATACTCGTCAAACTGCGTATGGTGAAACGGAGCTAATGGTGACTTCACCATCAGCTCCAGTTCTCCTGGTTCTTACTAGGAGAACTCCTCAACAATTAACGTCCATACATCGGGTAAAGCAATATTTTGCAAAAAGGGATGAGCAGTTGACATTAGGCTATTGTAACTTAGATAAATTACAAACTGACTCACTAAAAAATAAAAAATAAAACTTTTTACAAAAAAAAACCCACCGTCTTCCAAAAAAACCACTACAAAGTGAAAAATTAATTTTAGAAGTCGGTGGCAAAAAGTAAAATGCAGATTCAAATATTATTGTATTTTTTTTTTTTTTTTTTGTTAAAAAGTGTTTATATTGCTTCGTTGTTGTTAAACAAAAAATGATTTTCTTTATTAAAGTTCAAAATTGCATGGCGTAATTTTTACCTTACGGGTTTACTATACTTCGTGCATTTGAGCTCTATTACTTCAAATACGATACAAAATCTATTAGGTCTAAATCTAGTATATTGGCTTAAGCACGAGATCTGTGATTTTTTTTCGGGATGAAAGGTACCCTATGTCTGTTTCTGACAACGTATATACAAAATTTCAGAACGATCGTTTCAGTGGTTTAGGCGTGAAAAGGTAACAAACAAATAAACTTACTTTCGCATCTACTTATTTAAATAAAAATCAATTTCCGAATGTATGTACGCGCATCACTTCAGATCGGTTGCACCTATTTGGCTAATTCTTTTTTGTTGTGTTTGTAGTTGTCAGAACAAGGTTTGTATGAAAGAAAATATTTGGAAAGTTGCCGGGAAAATTATAAAAATCGGGAAAAGTGAAAGTGCATTTTCTACGGGATTTTTGTAAGAATTATTGAAATTTTGACAGGAATCTTTCGTCGGGTCAACTAGTTTATAATATTAGTTAGGATAGTTAGGATGATGACCGCTTGACTGCAGGCAAAACATATGTACACATATATTACTGGCTAAAACCAGTTTTTCGGTTTACTAGTTTATCCCACGCTAAACTAGTTTGTGCCGTCGGAATAATCCGGATCACTAGAACTCAGTAAGATAGGATTACGAAAAGTCAATTACTAAACCACCTTTGCCGAGTTACATAATTATGTTAGGTGAGAATGAACCGCTTGACCTACAACCAAATGTCATTTGTTGAGGGTCACTTGTTTCTCCATGTTGAAACGATTTATCCTGACGTATTTTAGACGAACTATTTTAGCCTAGGCCATTAAATGTGTCAAAGCATTCTCTCTCAGTACAATTTGCCAGCGTAGTGTTTTCGTAGCGAGTTCGTAGCGTGTCGTAGCGAGTTCGTAGCGTGTCGTAGCGAGTTCGGAGCGTGTCGTAGCAAGTTCATAGCGTATCGTAGCGACACCGTAGCGTCACCTTAGCTTATGCGTCTGATTTTGCTAGTGCTTACTTACCTACTCACTTAATAAAATTAAGTGTATACAAACCGCGCGGCTTTAAAATAAACAATTTTGATAAAATAACATGCTTTAAAAGCCAACCAAGCTTACAATTCATCAGAATGCGAGTTATTGTTTCGAAGTATTTGCTATGTACTAAAATACTATTAAAATATAAATATAGTATTCTAGCTTAACTAAAAAACCGGACAAGTGTGTGTCGTGGCAAAAAACATAAAAAATTTTACTTTAAAAGGGTAATTATTCCAATGTCCTTCACATACTTTTGTCAATATTATTTAACAAACATATTGGTAAAAATAAATTAAAAATAAAGCTAGATACTTACATTATTCTTACTGACCAATACCTAATAATTAATATTAGAATTCGAATGTGGTAATCTATATAAATAAAAGGCAAAAGTGATTGACTGATGTATCAACGCACAGCCCAAACCGCTGGGTCTAGAGATTTCAAATTTTGCATGTAGGTTCCTTATGAGGTCTAGACCTGCACTACGATTTCTCAAAATTCACCCCCTAAGGGGTTGAAACGGGGGTCAAAAGTGTGTATGGGGAAATACGATTAGTTAGACTATTTTATTCGAAACTTCACAGGAGTACTCTTGAGTGTTCCAGGATTTATTGAGAAATCAACCCCTAAAAGGGGGAAATGGGGTACCAAAGTCTGAAATCAACATGGGTTTCGTTTGTATGATTTATCGAGTCGCGGATTACGAAAACAACAACGATTTCAAAATCCAACATGGTGGACGTGAAATACCATCATACTCTGTTGGGGTGCGACGGGGTTGAAATATCTAAATATCAACATGGGTGTCGTTTTTATGGTTTTTGGGACGTTAATTTCGAAAATGGCATCTATTTTGAAATTTAATATGGACATGAAACTTCTTGAATATATTCTATGCATGCATTAATTAACGTTACAAAATCTTTTGCAGGCAGATAATACATCTATATATATTCTATATATTATATAAAAGGAAACCGTGAATGACTGCCAGACTGATCTATCAACACATTACTCAAACCATTGCACGGATTGGACTGAAAGGCACAGATAGTTTTTATGACGGAGGCTAAGATTGGATTTTCTGAAAATTTGACGTTTAAGGGAGTGAAAAGCGGGATATCGTTTCCATGAAAAAATCTTAGTCCATGAAACTTTGTTTAGATAGGTATCTAAGTAAATGATAAAGTCACGTTGAGTTTTTCTAAACTACCGTCTAAAGGGGGATTGGGGGTGTCAAAATTTGTATGGAGGAATTTGAACGCGCGGTCCGATTCACTCAAAACTCAGTATTTATACTTGAGACCAAAACTAAAGAATAACATGTATTAGGGTTTTTCAAAAGTCTACCCCTACCGGGGTGAAAAGGGATAGTCAATTTTACAGGGGAGGTTTTTACTGCGTTTGTTGATTAACTCAAAAATTGGTGTAAATAATCTTTGAGTCAAGTCATGAAAACATTCCTTCAAAAGGGGCTTAGGGAGGTTAAAGTTATATGGAAGAATTTCAAAGCGCGGTCAGAATAACTTGAAACTCAGTATTTATACGTTTGACAGAAAAGAAACAATAATAAGTTTTAGGAATAATCTTTGAGTCAAGTAATGGAAACATTCCAAAAGTATTTTAAAAATTCCAGCTCATGAGTGAAAAAATGGTATACAGTTTATATGAATAATCTTATTTCTTAAACTTGAAACTTGGCAATATTTGCCTCAGTGAATAATAAAGATTGACACTTTTAGTGTTTTTAAAACAACCCCTCACAGAGGATATTTTAGGGGTCTCAAAGATAGTAAGAAACAATTTTAACGCGCTGTCGGATTAACTTGAAGGTTAGTCCTAATTTAGTCTGGCAGTTTGAGTACTTCATGCGGCCTACCCAAATGTCCTTTCTTTGATATTTTTTTTACTTAATAGATAACGTTCAAAAGCCGAGTGCTTCCGATATCCTGTATACATTATAAACTTCATTATAAATCCATACTAATAATATAAATTCGAAAGCAACTCTATCTGTATGTATGTTACCTTTTCACGCCTAAACCACTGAGCGGAATTCGATAAAATTTGGCAAAGAGATCTAGACGGCATCTTATGGAAGAAAATAGGCTACCTTTTGTTTGAAAAATAATCCTAACTAACCTAACCTAACCTAACCTAACCTAACTTTCATCACCCTGATTTAGGGGATGAAAGTTTGTATGGGAAACCTAGCATTTCTTTAGTTAGGGATATGAAAATTCAAATTTAAGCTTTTGGTAAGAAATAAAGAATTATGTGTTTCGGCGTTTTCGTAAAATAATCGCCCAAGGGGGTAAAATATAGGGTATTATTTTAAAATGTACATGTAATATTGATATTTTGTATATGTTATTTATTAGATATAAAGGATTACGGACTGTTGATTTCATTATAATCAGTCCACTTGGTAAAGTTATTATAATTTAAAGTCATTAAAATAACTTGGCTAACACGTACACCTTCACTAACGGAGTCCTTCCCCTCACTAATCAAAAAAAAAATGGTGATGATATTAAAATGAATAATAATTATTATTTTTAAGTTAGAAATTTAGGCCCATTAGCACCAAACAAATGTTAAAGCGCTAAACGAATGTTCCATTTCTGTCAATTGTTTAAAGTTGTCAAGGGTGGAATGATGTTCTAATAAATATGTTCAGCGCTAAATGTATTTACGGTTTTTGTTGCAACCGGGCCTTGGAATCATAAAAACCTGTTTAATGTATACAAAAGATTATTTGTATTTATTTTTTGTCTGCCTGTCTATTTGTTAACTTTTGACGCTTTAAAGCAAAGGGGGTGGTACCGCCCCCTAGTGGGCGCTGGAGCTTTTCGTACGGCACGATTACAGAGAGAGAGAGAGAATTCATTTTTAATTTGTGATTATTAATAGATAATAGACAGACATATAAAATTGGTATATTTAACTATTATGTAAAGGGGGCGTTGGATTTTTTTTTTTCTTGTAAAGGGTGTGGTAGTCCATAAAAGGTTGGGAACCTATGCCTGGCTTAAAGGATAGGCCATGACCTGGGTTCGGATAGTTTTCATTCCGTTAGTACGTAATTTACAACTTACACGCAGGCGAAGCCGCGGGCAAAAGCTAGTTATTTAAATTATTTAATATATACAATAGTTGCAAAGTTAAAAATAAAACAAATTAAATATAACTTACACATAATTATAACAGTTACAATTACTGTAGGTACCTATTAACTAAAATGCTTTGCAAAACTTCCAATAACTGTAGCTCTGATGACGCTACCCTATGCAGTATCTCTAGTGTGGAGACTGGGATAGTGTCAATATTCGTGATGGGCTCAGGCATTTCTTGATTGGTTGCTATATCTACTAATTTCCTATTGCATAAAATAATAAAGGGGGTAATATGTGGGATTATGGGTGCAATTGACAATCCACTGATACCACCAATATCTCGAAACAATAGTGCTACCAAGAAGTTCAATCTAATTTTAAATTAATTTTCATCATAAAACTCAATTGGGTTTTCTGCATCTCGTAAATAACGTCGCGTTATGTAATTGTATGGATTATCGTACAAATATTCAATAAACTCTTCAAAAGACATTTCGAAAATCGAATTAAATATGCATTAAACTTCCTCAAAGTAGATGCCGGACGTACCTTATATTTGACAATTGGTTCCTCAACTCACCTCGTCCAAAGGAAACCGTTTGAAATGAGGAGTAAAATTGCAACTATTGTGGCATAGGGGTTTAGTAGGTAGAGAATGAGACTCAAGTGTCACTTAAAACAGAGTTTAATTTTAGGTTAAGCCACAAGTTACAGAAGAGGGTCGTAGATTCTAGTTGTAAGGTTTTTCGCTGTCGGGTTATAAAAAGTGGAAAGGCCCTGTGTGGACCGTCTGGCTGGCGCTGCGGTGGCTCGGCGTGTTCGGTCTTAGTCGCCGGTTAGAGGGCCGTGACTGGTGTGTAGTTGCCGGGTAGAGAGCCGCTTCTGGCGCGTAGTTGCCGGGTATAGAGCCGTGTCTGACGCGTAGGCTGCCGTAGAGGTTATGGCCGGGTAGTCTAGCCAAAGGTGTGGTCTAGCCGGAGCGGTGATTGTATCCTTAGTAGCGAAGTATCCGAACCTGTGAAGTATCCGAAGCCGTGAACCCTGGAAACACGCAAGGGTTTGTCCGTGAGCTCAGAGGAAGATCCGGTAAGCCTCTGTGATGTGCGTAGTTTCCTAACCAGACGAGTCCGTAGCCCCAAGACAAGGAAATGGGTCATTGGAGAGGAATATCAACATCACAGTGGTTTACAAGATCATTATTTAGAATGAACACAAGATAAAACACAGTTACAGTAATATACAGATTCTCCTAAGGACACTATGAGTACTTACCCAATTTCGGGGAGCTATACAGGCTTCAGTGGTTATGGCGGAAAAGGACTGAGTCTCCCCCGTCCAGTCTTATTATAGACTCTCGAGTTTCTAGCAAGTACTATAGGGAGGTGAAAGTAGTAATGTCATAGATTAAATATCAAAATATTACAGATAATTAATATCTAGCTTTAGTCGAATAAGGTACAGTACATTGATATGCTACACTATGAATATCAAACTGCCTAAGTGAGGTTGAGTCGAGTCGACGAAATCATGAGAATTTTACTTAGAATATGGGTTTTAATTTATTTAAGAATTTTAATTAAATATTTTTGATTTATTTCTTTAAGTTATAAATAATACCTTTAGTAACTTTGTTGTTTCACTTTGTTTCGGAGGGGAAGTTATGTTCTTGAACATTCGTTTTATACGATGTTATGGAATGTATTATTGGAGATACTGATCCAAGAATCATATGTATTAATTGCCTGATTGACCATTATAATCTGACTATTAGCAAACGTACAGCTGGCGCCAGTTAAAGAGGACATAAATTATTTAAAAGTCTCGACGACAGCTGCAATTCTCCATGCCTTTATATTTTCTACTAGCCTTCCGTCCGCAGCTTCGCCCGCGATAATTTAATTTTCCCGTAGGAAAAGATATTTTCCCGCGGTAAAAAGTAGCTTGTCACTCAGGAATAATGTAGCATTCTAATGATGAAAGAATTTTAAAAATCAGTTCCGTAGAGTTTCAGTTTATTTGTTACAAACATACAAAAATACAAAGCTGTCGTCTTTATAATATTAGTATAGAAATTTAGATTAAAATTATCGACCGCTGAAAGTAATATCGCACTAGGAATCTCTTTAATAAATCGGACCTCGATGAAATCGGGTAACACGCCTCGATGAAAGGAATATTATTGAAAACGTATTAAAATTTATCAATGGGTTCGAATATGGTTAACACATTGTTCATTAAAGTTTTGTCATATTATGGTAGAACCTATTAAAATGGTAAAGATTGTTCTTTGTAACTCTGTTTGTTAGCCGATTGCATATTACATTTTTTTCTAACCTCCTATGTTTTTGAATGTCAAATTAGATATAACAACTCAGGAAAAAGAAATACCTAACTGAGTTCAAGACATTCCTAAAAATCCTTCCTTAGCAAGTAAGGAAATATAAATCATTTTGTTTAGAATGTGTCAAGAAGGTTGAGGTTTCATGAATTAGTGCGAGATAGCGTTGCACCTGTAAAATACCGAAAGTTACACTTTCAATATAATTTCTAGCAGCATGTTGGAAAACTGTCCCAGTTTTAATGATATTGCTCGCAAACCTCATTAGCTCCGTGATACTTCACGGGGAATATTTAACCCTATCGCGGCGCGCTATTTCCTATAACGCCACTGGGCGCGTGGGGCGCATTTTACCGCACATAATCATTATTAATTTTAAGTAGGAAGGAATATTGCAATTAGATTCATGTATTTTTTAGGGTCTAAGTAAAAGACAAACAATTCACAAAAACAGCAATATATTTATTCATATTATTTGTTATAGGACACAAGCTTTTTTGGAACAAATAAATAGTTTTAATGGACTTGTTTAACTTATATTATAACTTGACAATAAAAAATGGTTTAATACGAAAAATCTATAAATTTTATACATTTACAGGATAATTATGCTTTAGCATAACTGTGCCCGCAAAAGTAGATGCAATACTCATTGCACAGTAATTTTGAACATTTATAACACGCTTTTTTCTTTGTTGGACATACACTGCATTTGCCATCCTTCTTTTAAGATGGAGATTCTTTGAAAAGTATAACATGCAAACCCCAAAAACCAAAATATTTACATAAATATCATTGAAATTACGCGTCAAAAAACCAATTTCATCCGGGAATAAAGTGACTACTTGCTATCTCCGTAGATAACATTTTACAAACATATAAACTACGTCTTTATAGTACAAAAGCAAACAAAAATACGTGTTTAGGGTTTGCAATATCAATTAAATATTTACTTATTTAAAAAACCAATACAAAATACCATATTTCAAATATGTAAAGCTACAATATTATAGAAATTATACTTACATGAGTAGGCTGCGCGATGAACAAAAATGCCGCAACGCCATACTTGATGGTGAAAACTTTCTCCTGCTGCAGCCACTCTAGTACACTGATTGAGTCCAACCTGTCGTTCAGCAGGGGTCGACCAAGAAGATGGAGGTAGATACTGAACACCCTAAACTTAACGCGCAAATTTTCAAACTATTGACGTTTTTTGCCGAGGGCGGCAAAATGATCATAGCGCGCCCACTCTAGGGTTAAAAACGATAATTATAATTTAAGTTAATGAATAGTGATGAGTGAACGTGTGACGGTGCCCGCTCGGAGGTCATTCGACGCGCCGCCAACCTGCTAACTGGCTAATTTAAACTGGTATGAGCGCATATTTATATGAGAAGGGAGTGAATTATAGCGTAACGATTCAATCTGCCTAGCCTTTTGCCAACTATGTTGGGGTCGGCTTCCAGTCTAACCGGATGCAACTGAATACCAGTATTTTACATGGAGCGGCTGCATACCTGACCTCCACAACCCAGTTACTGGGTAATACGATACCCCTTGGTAAGACTGGTTGTCGGACTTTCGGGCTTCTGACGACCCGTAACGACTGTCAAAGATCCACGAATGGCAGCCGGGACCAACGGCTTAACGTGCTTTCCGAGGCACGGAGGAGTCTCGGTATGAAAAGATGGACACCCATCCACTGACCAACCGCGGCAAGCGTAGCTTAACCTGATGGATCGACCCGTGCGGCTGTTATTACTTAGCCATGATAGCGTAACGATTGATAAGGGAGAATGGAAGAAAGCGAAAATTCTCATACTCGTAAATCTTATGTCGATATGAGAGAAGAAGACCAATGTATAGATGTTGTTAATAGTATCATATAGGTTGATAAATATGTGAGATATACCTACTAGTTACTACAATCTCGGAGGGAATAGCTTACGAAGTTTCAATTATTAGTACATAGGCATAAGAACACAAACTTGAATTGTATTGCGTGCAATTGGAGAGACCTATGGTCCAACAGTGGATGATAAAACATAGGCTTCTAATTTTTGGTAGACTTTTCTTCTAGCTACTAAAACATACCTCCTTCAAGAACGACGTCTTCTTGGTAGCTTTCCTTCATTGCTCTCGCCAGGATTTGGTGGTAGAACTGATTCGCGTAAATCTTGACCTCTGGAGTCACCTCCATCCTAGCTGTGGCCTGGATTAGCACATTCAGCTTCTGCTTAGCGTTCGCTATTAGCTTGTCAACTGTAGAAATTTCAAATTCTTAGAGTAAATATGTACCATTTGATGGTTTACTGAAAACTTTTTGACTGCCTCATTCGATTAGTGTTTTGGGTATTAGATTAGAAATTACTCAGTCAGCCTGGAGTCCGGTATTGTGCCTGGTGGATGGCAATAGGCTAGCCCTAGCCCCCTATTACATATATGTAGGTTAAATGTGGGTGGATTACCTATATGAAACTCCTCTGCCTAATCCCTGGAGAAATACAGGCGTGATGTTTATGAGATTTAAAAACCGGCCAAGTGCGTGTCGGACTACGCACAATTAAGGGTTCCGTAGTTGGGAGGAATTTATCCCAAGAACAAACTAATTGTAACATTGTAGTTTAAGAACATGTTTTCCTATACATTCCAACTGCAAATGTAAGTTTTTACGCACCATATTGAGAGATTTACCATGTTATTTTAAGACCATAAGACTTCTTATAAGTATTCCTGTAATCTATAGGTATAGAATTATTTTCTGCATTTTTTTTAATTTAGAGGCTCAGTAGTTTCGGAAATAAAGGAGGGTGGGGAATGGTCCTTTTCGTCTATTTTCTTAAATAACTTTAAAACAGTTTATTTTAAAATTATAAAAAAATATATATTATTGAGATCGTCACAGCAAGCTCTTTCATTTTTTCTTTTAATTTTCTTATTTGCCCCAAAATTGACCCCCATATTCAAAATTCGTTTATACGTTACACGTCCGTGTTTGAGTCAAAGAAATTCATAAGTGTACCAAATTTCAACTAAATCGGTCCGTTAGATTCGTAGCAAATCGAATGCGACAGACGGACAGACCGACACACGAGTGATCCTATAAGGGTTCCGTTTTTTCCTTTTGAGGTACGGAACCCTAAAAATATACAGCAAAGTGCAGTGCTGAGTGCATTTGTAGACTCAAAGCAAGATGTCGGATATTATAGTGTGGTTCTGACAATTTACGAGCAGGAAAGTTTATGCGGTCGTCGGTGAAGTGCCTTAACTGTGAACAGCAGGCGCAGCCGATAAGAGCGCTTCATTTTTAGCCAAGTGATGGAGTAGTTTATCTTTTAATTTAACCCTCTACTGCATAATATGGGCCCATTATGATCCGCCTAATATATTTTTTCCTTGTTATTAATCATGTAGGTAAACTCTATTATTAGTGTAAATAAAAGGGCGCCCGGAAAATTTCCAAAAACTGTTTTTAACAACGAAACGCGCTAGATTTCTTCAATTCTTTCGATTGACTGAATCAATACAGCTTAAATTTGCATTCATAATGTATGCAATAAAGAGGGTTTAATTAAATGTACGTTATCGCTTGAGTATAAGTTAAAGCAGAGACTCACAATCTGCGTCTGGCTCGGGCACTTCCTGCAGAATATCTTCCAAGGCGTACTGGACCGCAGGCGGCACCCCTGTGTGTCGCCTGCGCACATTAGCAGCTCCTGCCAGTTATTGATGACTAAAGTTTCACAGAATCAATGAGATGTACTTACTGTTATTTAGTGTGAATACACTAAATAACAGTAAGTACAAAACCCGCCCGTAA
The DNA here is from genome assembly GCA_948252095.1 of Dicycla oo. NCBI lineage: Eukaryota > Metazoa > Arthropoda > Insecta > Lepidoptera > Noctuidae > Dicycla > Dicycla oo. The sequence goes on from OX411709.1 coordinate 24,482,950, forward strand.
TGTGACACCTAGAAAAAGACATTAATGTAGAATGGTAGGGCAAATAAAAATCAGAATTTAACTCGTTCAATCTATAGGTATTATTTAATATCTTCATCTTCGTTCTACTAATAAAAAAATAATAACTATTCCAAAATCAGATTAATAAAGCATCCGGCTCGCTACCGTTTGGATACACAACAAAACAAAAAAAAAACTATCAAGAGCAAGTCGGACTCGCGCACCGAGGGTTCCGTTCCATCCTACTTCCTACTTATCCTACTTCCTATCCAATTAATACATTTTGTGAGCCTAGAGTGTCGACACGCAGGTTTTGCATCCTCCTAACTATCCTAACTAATATTATAAATGCGAAAGTGTAGGCTGCTATTCATCCTGGATCGCAGACGAAGTCGCAGGCAACAGCTAGTATAGATAATAATATTTTCAGAATGCTGTTGAGACTGCCCGGTTTCTGTAGTACGTCAGAAATATTTGCACAGAATCGAACTGACGGATTTCATGCGAACATCCGAAAAAAAATCGCATCATTAGTAACAAGAACTCGGGAGAGTAGCAACAGCATACTGAAAACAGTGACGGAGAGTTATTCTCCCATTTTGAGGTATCTTGTGGGGAGGATGGCCAAGTGAGTAACTTGTACCTTACTTGGTCATCTTCTGTGCAAAATATTTTAAACTCTAAAAATTACGTCAATGTACATTACCTCTAATAATATGTAATATTTACTTACTACTAGCTATAAAGCATTATTGCATTATGGATCTTTGTTGTCCGAATAAATAAAGTTTGATTAGATTAGAATACTAAGCTAAGAATACGCTTCGACAATTTCTGTTAATTGATACTTCAGGCTAATGATAAAATTAGTACATGACATTAATTTTAATTTAATAAACCAGTCTTCTTATTGGAATGCTATGGTGACTTCATGGCTTTCCGCGTTGCAGCACGCAAAATGAGCTTGCAACAAATATTATAGACTACAACTACATATTATGTTCCTGATCTGTACAATGGACTTGAAATCAAAAGTAAAAGTCATTTATTCAAACTAGGCTGAGAATTAGCACTTTTCGAACGTCAAAATTACATAAGACGGTCCCCCAAAACGCCCGCCCTTCACCACTTCCTAGTGCTTTAGCTAAGGACACCAGCAATGAGATCGTTGATTGTTACGGTTATGTAATCTTCTCGCCTAATAAACGATTCTTCTATTTTCGATCTATTTTCTATTTCCTCTGCTACGAATCCAACCTTGACCGGGAACAGTATTTTTATCTACCAACACTCGAAAATAAAATACTGGCTCTATATTTTATTTTTGCAGAGAAAACTACGCCGTAGAACGTCCCTCACAGCGAAATATTTTATTTCGACGTTGTAAAATGTAATTACATCTGTTGCGTGAATGTGAGCAAAGTCCTTTTTATACTATATAGCAGTTTTATCTCACGAAGCGACATGAGCTTTATTTGTAATTACCGAGTATACAAACACGCTGTGAAAGTGTGCGTGAAGAAGAGTAGCGTCAGCACATGACACACACACACACACTCTTCCGACTTTGTCGTTGTCTCGGACGGTACCGAGTGCTCCTGCGCTTACACACACATTCACAGCGTGTTTGTACACTTGGTAAACACAAGTAAAGCGTGTGTCAGATCATGCGGACTAGGTCTCATCACCGATTGTTTGAAAAAAATTTCATGACTTAGTTATCATCTCTATACATATTATAATTACTATAATATAAAGTCGTTTTTCGTGTCTCTCTGTGTGATCGAATTAGTGTAAGCTAAATACATTACTATAATATTAAACATACATATACTAAAGATATCTCGATTTTTGTCAAATCGTAAAAACCATGCGAAGCAAGGACGGGTCGCTATTTATTGCATAAGAAGCTCGATATAACAGAAATCTTTGAAAAAAAGGAAAAGGCTTATAACAAAAACAAGTTCTATGAAATAATCAATATTGGGATAAGCAATTACCGAGAGTCACAGTTCACACGGTTATAGGTCTAAAATTAGCGTGTAGCATGACATGGTGTGTCATATAAATATTCATAAATTGAAAGTGCTCCGTTCAATTAGTTGGCGCTACTAGATGAAACTGACGGGACGTGTATCTGTGCGACATTGAACTCGAAAGCATCGCCTCGTCTAGTTCAATGCCGGTCTCAGATCGGGGCCACTGTCAGTAGGTCACGCCCGGCGGCCTCTCCGATGAAACACGGCTCTCGGTACTGTTGTTTGATTTCAGGATAGATATTTTGGAACCGCTATTTATTATAACTTTCACCGGGTTCACGCATGCACTTTTTAACGTTAGTGTCTCCCAATTGTATGTGGAGGCGTTAAAATGTTATACGTGTTTCTCAGGTCAAAAAATGTTATTTTAGGGTTTTCTGCTAGAAAAAAGCATTAGGCTCTGTTCAGTGACGGCGTGGAGCGGCAAATTACGCGTATTTTCGTATAGCTAAACTTGATTTCAAGCACATAGTCGTTGCTCGTATTCGACCTAACAACATTAGATAACAAAATTTTATAGTAACCATATCGATATTACATTTCTTTATTTCTTTAATAACTAGAGTAACTTGGCAATTGCACATAGCATCATAATCTACTAGGAAATTGAAATAGTCCTCCATAGTGCTAATATTATATAGATTTGTTTTTGTAGATTATGTTGCCAAGTCACTCTCTCTACTTATTAAATAAATGAAGAAATGTAATATTGATATGGTTACTATAAAATGTTGTTAGCTAACTAACAAGGTATCAATTTATGACAAATTGGTTAGATAACTGCTCCCATAGATAGGTAGGTACTGAATTAACCGACTTGGTTTACATTCGATTTCACAACTTTTTACGGCAGAAAAACATCGTTGCGCATTTTTGTACATGTTATGTTTTTGATGGAATCTCATTTCTTTTTGTAGGTAGTCTTTCTTTTTTTCTTTTCGGGAATTATGTCTTGTGCCTCTGCTGCTAAAGCCCACAAGCCCACTTCCTGTATCTGTGGGCTTTTCTCAGAGGCTTTGATGTATTGATTTTTGACAAGCCTGAACGGTAGATGCATCAGTGTAATAAAGCTGTGGATTTGTATCTCTATCTGCGGTATTGTGGAAGTTTTAAAAGTGCTAATTACCTATTTCATTCAATTTCAATGAAATCTATTGAGAACTGTAAAAGAAACTTTGTAATTACATACAATTTAATTGGATTTATATAGCATTACAAAGTTATTTATTCAGTTTATATATCTAGAAAACGGGACAAAAAAATCGGAATGTCAGAGTTTTTCCTTGCATAATATGCTAAACAATAGCTGTGTTAAAATTTTGGAGCTTGTGGGTTTGCTATAAATATAACCTTAGAATTTTGATGATCTGTTGTGAGTCAGTGAGTTAGTGGCAAAATTAAGGAACTTTGACTTGCGATAATTCTTATACTACTGGTTCAAATTTAAAGTAATTTGGAAATACACACATCAACACAATCTAGGAATATTGAACGTTTCATTGATTATCTAGAAAACTATAAAAAAATTGTTATGACTGTAAATGGAAGAATTAAGGTCATTTCATGGCCGATGTTTAAACATTAACAAAACGATGCGATTGTTTTTCTTATTAATAAAGGTGTTAAATTAACTAAGCCATAGAAAATTACTGAGTGAACAAAAACTTTTTATTCTTATAAAATTATTAAATCTAATGAAATGAATAATTTTTTTATCAAATCTGATAGTAATCGGTATTGCCTCCTCTAACATTAATCACACAGCGACAACGATTTTCCGTACTTGAAATTAGGGTGTCAATGTCTTGCTGGGGTATGCGGTCTCAAGTTCTTTGTAAATGTTCGAAAAGTTGTTCTTCTGTTAAGTATCAAGTTGGGCGGAAAATCCCTCAATGCTCTTCGCTGTAACATATGTCAGGCGTATTCAATTGCGTTTAAGTCTGGCAACTGTAGGCCAATCTAATACTCAGGTATTAGATTGGAACGATGTTCAGACATCGTGTTCACGAAGGGCGTCCATCGCCAGCCGCGCCGTATGAGAAGGTGCATTGTCATGCATGAGCTGAAACTCTTGCCCCGTTAGGGCTCTGATCGGGACAATGACACGTTCCACTACCTCCTCACGGTATCTATGGGCACTCATGCTGCCTTGAATCCACATGAGTTGGGTTCGTCCGCAGATTCGCTTTCCTTCCCACACCATAATTGTCACACCTTTCTAAGAGTGGAGACGGCTGACTCTGACTGGAGTTCTCCAAACGCGTGTTCGTCTTGAATCTGGATGAATTCCAAAGCGGAACTCATCAATGAACAGCACCAATGACCATTGTTGGTCACTCTATGTCAAATGGAGCCCATAAAAGACGCCTACCGCGATTGCCACGTCGCAATACTGGGACTCGTAGCGAAGAAATGAAGACCAACCTCATGCAGCCTTTTTCGCACGGTTTGGTCGCTCACCAGCAGCTGCTGGTTCTCCTGGAGCTTTTGCACTAGTTGCGTCGCTGTGATATTGGGTAGTCTTCTGGCGGTCATTTGGAGAAATCGATCCTGTATCAGAGTGGTAAGCCGATATCTACCTGTGTGCCGTTCTGCCACAACCCCAGTAGCGCAATAACGTGACCACAGCCTGGATATCACATTTTGGCTTGTGCCCAGAGACTCAGCAACGACGCGTTGTATAGCACCGTTTTCTAACATGCCAACTGCTTGTAACATTTCATCTCGGCTCAAATGACGGCTTGGTATAACGCTAAAGATCCTACACAACCAATTGATTAAATTAAAAAAAAAAGAATTTAATCAGTTTTTTTACTATTATTAATAAAAAGTCATAATTAATAATAGGTATCGTACCAACCTGTCGTCTTAGAAGTGGTCTCGTAGTATGTATTTGAACAGTTTCTCGTAGAGCCTCGAAAAATCACTTGATTTGAACTTTATTAATTTCAGTGCCTTTTCCCACTTTCCCTTCATGTGAAAATTACTTGGGAATTTGTTAATGCCTATTTGTTTGCATCCAAAGGCTATACAACTACTCGTTATATTGATATGTCACAAAAATAAAAAAATAATTTCTTTGGAGTTTGACAGTTAGTTTGTAACAAACACTTAGCGCTATTACGTGGAACTAATTTGACAGTTTTCTTCCCCATTAACACGAGAAAACATTTTTAATGCAACTTCTTGCAAATAGGTGCTAAACAGATTGCGCTGTGCTTTGTGTGTTTTCATTTGTTTCTCATTTTAATATTCAAATTTCGAATAAAAAATAGACAAGGTTTAAATCTGTATAAAAAACTTTTTTAAGAAACTAAATAGGTTTTAAACATTAAAGCCATGTTTGATTTAGAAATAACGTATCCCTAGACTTGGTTGATGTGTGTATATTACAAGGGGTCGAAAATGGCCTGAAAATGGCTTCGAGAAAAGGATGGTACGGCCGTGCCTTTGTTTTGCTCGACTTGGCGGGGGCACTTCCGTGCCCCCAGATTCTCGTACGATTAATAAACTAGTTTGTGCGCTTTACCACATACGTGGCAGGCAGAAACGACTAGTGATAGGAGGTTAACAGAATAGCAATGGAATAAGAAAATCTCTTTTTAATTATCGCATAAAGCTCTTGCCCTCACAAAGCTGATTAAAGTCGTAGCATGATGAAGGTTGTTTTTTTTTTACGCTTTGAATCCAGAAATGTAAGTCAGGAAATTAAAATTCAGTATTATAAAAGATATTTAATACTAGCTGCTCGTGCCCGGCGTCGCACAGTGTATCGAAAAAAAAAAAGCTCTAGAAGACATATCTGCTTGAAATATCATGTTAATATATTATATCTTAGGATACAGTCTGGTAGACAAATTGGCAACTTATATATTTTATTATTTTTGTTTGTTAAATTTAGTATTTTTAAGTTTTCGAGCGGTATTAACACTAAAATTTTTCTACTAAAAAGCATTAAAAATGTGAATGGTGAACCGCAACAATTTAAGACAAAGATATGATGAGACAAAGTTAATAATTACGCACTCTTGTGGGTGATGCTCGAAGTATTCATAACTGGCTTCTTGTAGGTGCACTATGGCTCCATTCCTCGTCCTTGGGCATGCGTCGGTACGGTGAACTGATTGAATGTTCGCAATCTTTGATTGACTCCTAACATAATGATTTAGTAATCACTGGACGTATGAAATTTTTTTCAAACAATCGGTGATGAGACCTAGTCCGCATGATCTGACACACGCTTTACTTGTGTTTACCAAGTGTACAAACACGCTGTGAAAGTGTGCGTGAAGAAGAGTAGCGTCAGCACATGACACACACACACACACTCTTCCGACTTTGTCGTTGTCTCGGACGGTACCGAGTGCTCCTGCGCTTACACACACATTCACAGCGTGTTTGTACACTTGGTAAACACAAGTAAAGCGTGTGTCAGATCATGCGGACTAGGTCTCATCACCGATTGTTTGAAAAAAATTTCATATGTCCAGTGATTACTAAATCATTATGTTAGGAGTCAATCAAAGATTGCGAACATTCAATCAGTTCACCGTACCGACGCATGCCCAAGGACGAGGAATGGAGCCATAGTGCACCTACAAGAAGCCAGTTATGAATACTTCGAGCATCACCCACAAGAGTGCGTAATTATTAACTTTGTCTCATCATATCTTTGTCTTAAATTGTTGCGGTTCACCATTCACATTTTTAATGCTTTTTAGTAGAAAAATTTTAGTGTTAATACCGCTCGAAAACTTAAAAATACTAAATTTAACAAACAAAAATAATAAAATATATAAGTTGCCAATTTGTCTACCAGACTGTATCCTAAGATATAATATATTAACATGATATTTCAAGCAGATATGTCTTCTAGAGCTTTTTTTTTTTCGATACACTGTGCGACGCCGGGCACGAGCAGCTAGTATTAAATATCTTTTATAATACTGAATTTTAATTTCCTGACTTACATTTCTGGATTCAAAGCGTAAAAAAAAAACAACCTTCATCATGCTACGACTTTAATCAGCTTTGTGAGGGCAAGAGCTTTATGCGATAATTAAAAAGAGATTTTCTTATTCCATTGCTATTCTGTTAACCTCCTATCACTAGTCGTTTCTGCCTGCCACGTATGTGGTAAAGCGCACAAACTAGTTTATTAATCGTACGAGAATCTGGGGGCACGGAAGTGCCCCCGCCAAGTCGAGCAAAACAAAGGCACGGCCGTACCATCCTTTTCTCGAAGCCATTTTCAGGCCATTTTCGACCCCTTGTAATATACACACATCAACCAAGTCTAGGGATACGTTATTTCTAAATCAAACATGGCTTTAATGTTTAAAACCTATTTAGTTTCTTAAAAAAGTTTTTTATACAGATTTAAACCTTGTCTATTTTTTATTCGAAATTTGAATATTAAAATGAGAAACAAATGAAAACACACAAAGCACAGCGCAATCTGTTTAGCACCTATTTGCAAGAAGTTGCATTAAAAATGTTTTCTCGTGTTAATGGGGAAGAAAACTGTCAAATTAGTTCCACGTAATAGCGCTAAGTGTTTGTTACAAACTAACTGTCAAACTCCAAAGAAATTATTTTTTTATTTTTGTGACATATCAATATAACGAGTAGTTGTATAGCCTTTGGATGCAAACAAATAGGCATTAACAAATTCCCAAGTAATTTTCACATGAAGGGAAAGTGGGAAAAGGCACTGAAATTAATAAAGTTCAAATCAAGTGATTTTTCGAGGCTCTACGAGAAACTGTTCAAATACATACTACGAGACCACTTCTAAGACGACAGGTTGGTACGATACCTATTATTAATTATGACTTTTTATTAATAATAGTAAAAAAACTGATTAAATTCTTTTTTTTTTAATTTAATCAATTGGTTGTGTAGGATCTTTAGCGTTATACCAAGCCGTCATTTGAGCCGAGATGAAATGTTACAAGCAGTTGGCATGTTAGAAAACGGTGCTATACAACGCGTCGTTGCTGAGTCTCTGGGCACAAGCCAAAATGTGATATCCAGGCTGTGGTCACGTTATTGCGCTACTGGGGTTGTGGCAGAACGGCACACAGGTAGATATCGGCTTACCACTCTGATACAGGATCGATTTCTCCAAATGACCGCCAGAAGACTACCCAATATCACAGCGACGCAACTAGTGCAAAAGCTCCAGGAGAACCAGCAGCTGCTGGTGAGCGACCAAACCGTGCGAAAAAGGCTGCATGAGGTTGGTCTTCATTTCTTCGCTACGAGTCCCAGTATTGCGACGTGGCAATCGCGGTAGGCGTCTTTTATGGGCTCCATTTGACATAGAGTGACCAACAATGGTCATTGGTGCTGTTCATTGATGAGTTCCGCTTTGGAATTCATCCAGATTCAAGACGAACACGCGTTTGGAGAACTCCAGTCAGAGTCAGCCGTCTCCACTCTTAGAAAGGTGTGACAATTATGGTGTGGGAAGGAAAGCGAATCTGCGGACGAACCCAACTCATGTGGATTCAAGGCAGCATGAGTGCCCATAGATACCGTGAGGAGGTAGTGGAACGTGTCATTGTCCCGATCAGAGCCCTAACGGGGCAAGAGTTTCAGCTCATGCATGACAATGCACCTTCTCATACGGCGCGGCTGGCGATGGACGCCCTTCGTGAACACGATGTCTGAACATCGTTCCAATCTAATACCTGAGTATTAGATTGGCCTACAGTTGCCAGACTTAAACGCAATTGAATACGCCTGACATATGTTACAGCGAAGAGCATTGAGGGATTTTCCGCCCAACTTGATACTTAACAGAAGAACAACTTTTCGAACATTTACAAAGAACTTGAGACCGCATACCCCAGCAAGACATTGACACCCTAATTTCAAGTACGGAAAATCGTTGTCGCTGTGTGATTAATGTTAGAGGAGGCAATACCGATTACTATCAGATTTGATAAAAAAATTATTCATTTCATTAGATTTAATAATTTTATAAGAATAAAAAGTTTTTGTTCACTCAGTAATTTTCTATGGCTTAGTTAATTTAACACCTTTATTAATAAGAAAAACAATCGCATCGTTTTGTTAATGTTTAAACATCGGCCATGAAATGACCTTAATTCTTCCATTTACAGTCATAACAATTTTTTTATAGTTTTCTAGATAATCAATGAAACGTTCAATATTCCTAGATTGTGTTGATGTGTGTATTTCCAAATTACTTTAAATTTGAACCAGTAGTATAAGAATTATCGCAAGTCAAAGTTCCTTAATTTTGCCACTAACTCACTGACTCACAACAGATCATCAAAATTCTAAGGTTATATTTATAGCAAACCCACAAGCTCCAAAATTTTAACACAGCTATTGTTTAGCATATTATGCAAGGAAAAACTCTGACATTCCGATTTTTTTGTCCCGTTTTCTAGATATATAAACTGAATAAATAACTTTGTAATGCTATATAAATCCAATTAAATTGTATGTAATTACAAAGTTTCTTTTACAGTTCTCAATAGATTTCATTGAAATTGAATGAAATAGGTAATTAGCACTTTTAAAACTTCCACAATACCGCAGATAGAGATACAAATCCACAGCTTTATTACACTGATGCATCTACCGTTCAGGCTTGTCAAAAATCAATACATCAAAGCCTCTGAGAAAAGCCCACAGATACAGGAAGTGGGCTTGTGGGCTTTAGCAGCAGAGGCACAAGACATAATTCCCGAAAAGAAAAAAAGAAAGACTACCTACAAAAAGAAATGAGATTCCATCAAAAACATAACATGTACAAAAATGCGCAACGATGTTTTTCTGCCGTAAAAAGTTGTGAAATCGAATGTAAACCAAGTCGGTTAATTCAGTACCTACCTATCTATGGGAGCAGTTATCTAACCAATTTGTCATAAATTGATACCTTGTTAGTTAGCTAACAACATTTTATAGTAACCATATCAATATTACATTTCTTCATTTATTTAATAAGTAGAGAGAGTGACTTGGCAACATAATCTACAAAAACAAATCTATATAATATTAGCACTATGGAGGACTATTTCAATTTCCTAGTAGATTATGATGCTATGTGCAATTGCCAAGTTACTCTAGTTATTAAAGAAATAAAGAAATGTAATATCGATATGGTTACTATAAAATTTTGTTATCTAATGTTGTTAGGTCGAATACGAGCAACGACTATGTGCTTGAAATCAAGTTTAGCTATACGAAAATACGCGTAATTTGCCGCTCCACGCCGTCACTGAACAGAGCCTAATGCTTTTTTCTAGCAGAAAACCCTAAAATAACATTTTTTGACCTGAGAAACACGTATAACATTTTAACGCCTCCACATACAATTGGGAGACACTAACGTTAAAAAGTGCATGCGTGAACCCGGTGAAAGTTATAATAAATAGCGGTTCCAAAATATCTATCCTGAAATCAAACAACAGTACCGAGAGCCGTGTTTCATCGGAGAGGCCGCCGGGCGTGACCTACTGACAGTGGCCCCGATCTGAGACCGGCATTGAACTAGACGAGGCGATGCTTTCGAGTTCAATGTCGCACAGATACACGTCCCGTCAGTTTCATCTAGTAGCGCCAACTAATTGAACGGAGCACTTTCAATTTATGAATATTTATATGACACACCATGTCATGCTACACGCTAATTTTAGACCTATAACCGTGTGAACTGTGACTCTCGGTAATTGCTTATCCCAATATTGATTATTTCATAGAACTTGTTTTTGTTATAAGCCTTTTCCTTTTTTTCAAAGATTTCTGTTATATCGAGCTTCTTATGCAATAAATAGCGACCCGTCCTTGCTTCGCATGGTTTTTACGATTTGACAAAAATCGAGATATCTTTAGTATATGTATGTTTAATATTATAGTAATGTATTTAGCTTACACTAATTCGATCACACAGAGAGACACGAAAAACGACTTTATATTATAGTAATTATAATATGTATAGAGATGATAACTAAGTCATGAATTCAAACAGAGTTTTTGCTTCATCTGTTGTGGGTTTGGGTGGTAAAATGTGCCTTTATCTACACGCATGCTATAAATCCTCTATAAAGTTTTCTAAAACAGTTAGCTTATTGCCGACAGTAAGACAACACTCGTTTGAAAAGAAAAAAATAGAATAGAATATCTTTTTTTCCATAAAATGTGGTACATAAGAGGTCTTAAATATAAATAGTTCCACATATTTTGCTTACTTTTTTCAGCATGCAGAAAACAGTTTGGATGATATTATGGTTACTATAACCATAATACCATAAGTATTTCAAACAGTAAACACTTAAAATAATCAATAACGTAAGATAAACATTATGTCAATAGATTGTAACATTTATTAGAAACATTTATTTAACAGGAATGCTTTCAGTTTAGCTTTGAATAGAGTACCTTCGTAAATCAACGATCTTAAGTCAGTAGGCAGCCTATTAAATAATTCTACTGCTTGGTATTTAGAGCAATGTTTAGCAATATTAAGTTAAGGTACAATTTTATTTTTTATAACTTTTCTTCTAGTGTTCTCCTTAACTTCACGTTGTTCTTGTGATTCGTGCTCGTGTATGTATTTTGCAAAGTGGCTGAGTAGTACTAAAACATATATACATATCAACTTGGTACTGTTCATATATCTATTTTTTTTTTTAATATTCTTTATATGACTCTCGTTGAGCGAATCTGACAATCGTTCTTAATGCACGTTTCTGTAGTAAGAATGCACTTTAGCAATTATACCCGTAACTGTTCCCCCAAAACATAATGCTGTATCGTAACCTTGATTCTACCAATGCATAATAAACTGCTTTTCGCTGCCTCGGATCAATATCGTCCCTGAGGCGTCTTAGCGCGTAACAAGCTGAAGATATTGAAGAATCAATGGCAGTGAGTTCTTTTTTCTAATTTAATAGGGAATCTATAAAAAACTCCTAAAAATTTAAGTTCACATATACTACAAAAAAATTTTTTTGAAGCTCTACCGCCAGAAAACGCTAAATAATTACAAAAGCAAAAAAAAACTCGAAATACATAAAATCGCGTAACATAATAAATATGCGCGGTATGAGGAATTCTGATTTTTCTTTTGGTCATCACTATTTGGACCAGCCTGTATATATGTAGACATAATTATGAATGTATACTGTCTTGATTTGTGGATTAATTTCATTACTGCAATGTTTATTATAACTCGTCTATTTCCTGAATTGAATTAATGAATTTCATGTTTGTGAGATTTAGACTGGGAAGCTTAAGCTCAGCTGAGATATTATATTTGGTCAAACATGTTTACTTACCAACACAGGATAAAAGTTCGTTAATTTGTTGCAAAGAGGTCCTCATTTCTATAATGAGCCTGCCTTTTTCATCAAGAGATTTTGATAGTTCTTTTTCCGCTCGACTCTCTGCATCCATTTGTGACTGCAGTTGTTTCTTTTCCGCCATATATCTGTTGTACAGCGACATAAAAACACACAATAATTTAATCAAATTAAAGCGCAAATTTCAAGTCACAAGAAAATCAGGGATCTCATGTCGTGGTGAAAATATGTGACTGGCCACAAAGTGGTGGGAACCTGACTGCCCAGAAGACAACGGAAGTAGGCAAAGGAGATCATTCACCGTCCATACATTTTTAGGCTAAATGCCAAACAAAAAAAATGCTATGTGTATTCCAAAAGAATACGTTTTTCTCTTCAATTTTAGGGTTTCGTACTTCAAAAGGAAAAACGGAACCCTTATAGGATCAATTGTCTGTCTGTCTGTCTATCTGTCAGTCAGCCAGTCCGTCTGTTACAGCCAATTTGCTCCGAATCTACTGAACCGATTAGGCTGATATTTGGTACACTTATGAATGTCTGTGACCCAAACACGGACGTGTAACGTAAATATTAGAATTTTGAACAGGAAAGTAAATTTTGGGGGGCAAATAAGAAAATTTGAAGAAGTCTATGGTCTTAAAATAACATGGTAAATCTCTCAATATTGTGCGTACAAACTTACATTTGCAGTTGGAATCTATGGGAAGTTTGTTCTTGGGATAAATTCTTCCCAACTACGGAACCCATCATTGTGCGTGGTCGAAAAACCACTTTTTCATATTTATTTCATGAATTTAATTGATTTTTATTCAGGCAAGCTACAGTTATCATAAACGCTGCTTTTGCTAGTACCTACATTGAAATAGCCGAATTATAGAAATAATACGGCAATTTTAAATTGCGTGCATTGAATTCGCCGTTGTTTTTCGTCCGTATCGGCTTGACACATACATATGACAACAGCTTGGACCTGTTTCTTTTCATCTTTGTTGTATTTTAAAATATACAGGGTGTTAAAAGCCCCATCCCATATCTGTTAACTACGCATTCTGTACATCAAACTTAGTAAATTAAGCTAAAAATATTGCAAGGAGCCGACTTTTATTTTTGCTGTGAAATATCGCTATTTACGGTACGCGGCAGGAGCAATGAAACGTACGTAAGCCACTGTGCTAATGAGTGCATGCAACGGTACAGGAAATGTGGGAGTATTTAAAGTTAAGTTATAATATAACATTTAAAACTGGTTTTCGTGAAAAAAGTAAATAAAAGTTGAAACATTGACCTTCAATATCTCAGTAACCAGAAGGTTCCTAATGTTTATTACGCAATTCCAAATATGGCAAGCGCTTGCGAGTTTTACATTTTGGGCTCGCATTCTAAAAGAAAATGTGTTACACAATTAGCTTGCAGGCATATCTGCACGTTCTGGACCTATGGTCCAAAATTCAAGTTGATAGCATTAGTAGTTCTTGAGATATGACAGTCAGACAGACAGAGTCGCACCATAAGGGTTCCTTTTTACCATTTTGGTACAGAACCCTAAAAATCACAATGACGGCGAGTATAAGACAGTGACTCTCGGCTTCGTTAAGCTTCTTTTTACATCCGTTTTATTTTATTAGCCTTTGTAGTCCCACTGTCGGTCAAAGGCTTCCCTTCTCTCTTTCCACCTAGGGTTACCATCTATGTAAGGGAGGATGCCTGTCTAAGATGACCAAAATGCCAGATTTTTCAAAAAAATGCTTCTATTTTATTTAAAAAAAAACTACATGTCTTAAAATTAATACGCAAGAAATAGTTTTAAAGACCGAAATTTATTCAAAAAAGTATGCTCAATTTACGCCCACTAAACTAATTGAGTATAAACGAAAATCTTGCTTCTTCTTCACTCAGTGATATTTTTCGAAGACATGCCTTTTTTCAAAAGTTTTTTTGTCTAAAATATAAATACAAAAATCTTCGCACGAAACGTTTTTAAAGTTTTCTTGGGTTACTGATAGCGATTTTACCGACTCTATTGACAGGCGATTCCTTTCTTTACTCCACTGTGCATTTATTAGGGAAAACATTCGCTCCACATTTGCATTGTGTGGGAATATAGAAAATACAAACTAACAGATTTTAATACATTCTGTGATGTCACCATTCACAACCCTACTTTAAAAAAATACGCATCACTGTGACGTTAGACGTTCAGAAAAGTGGATGTTGTCTAAGCTTATGCAATATTCTTTCAGGACTTCGTACTCGTCAAATCGTCTCATGATACCGAGAAATTCAAAAATGCCTATCGCAGCTTAGCGCCGGCCGCACGCCTGTCTTAATCGTAAAATTTCAGTCAAATGCGGCAAATGCCTGTCAGATAGTATCCCTATTTCCACCTCTCTCTCTCCAGAGTTGCTAAGGATCATTATTCATCATTCTCCTGCCCTTATCCCAATATATCAGGGGTCGGCGCAACATGTCCCTTTTTCCATACTTCCTTATTATCTGCTAAGGACTAACCTTTATTAAATAACTCCAGCTCATGAGTTATTTTCGTGATGGATATCCGTTATTTTTGTACCTAAAAATATGTGTTATTTTATTTCACTGTTTTTGCGTGAATTAAGGACTAACCTTTATTAAATAACTCCAGCTCATGAGTTATTTTCGTGATGGATATCCGTTATTTTTGTACCTAAAAATATGTGTTATTTTATTTCACTGTTTTTGCGTGAATAGAAACCACTAAATAAACCTAAAACCTATTAAATTTAGTTTAGATTATTGTCAAAAACTAAAACTTCTTGTCTTACACTGTAGCTATGTGAAGTAGAGATGATCTTACCCTAGAGCCTTAGTTTCACAGTAAAAAATTATAACTGTATACCGGAATAAAAAGCTATTATTATAAATAGATTACTTACTATTATTCTTTTAACGAAAACATACTGAAAACAGTATTTTTCAAACTTGTATAACAACGCTGGGAATGGCCCTACAGATTTGGTCCCATACTGAAAAGTGAAGAGTTCACAATTACATGTTCTAAAGGAATACAAGTCACTTTTTTTTGGTTTTAACTTGTTAATTTAGCCCAAAATGAATGTTATTTTAATGCACCCAAAAGAACGAACTCAAAAGGTGCTGACAATGCTGCGGTTGGGTATGAAAGCCATGGATTTCAATACCCAAGACTTTTCATTGAAACGCCGTAATCCATCCATAAACATATTTTAACGCGGATTATCCGAATTTGCCTGTTTTAGAATCAAAATTAAAAGGGCAATTTAGTGTCCTGAAAAATATAAGTTTTTGTCCTAGATACATAATTGTTTTAGGGAAAAAAACGGTTAAAACAAGATTAATTGAAAGGAGAATGCCCATAAAGAACCCAGGGTCTATAAAAAATATCATATGTAGATACGATAGTAGTTATCAAATGTGAAATTAGTTTCTCTCAAAACAACCACCTAAAGCGCCACAGCGTGCACAAAGCGGCAACATTGCAAGCCTCGAATAAAGAGAGTCAAAAAGATAGGTGCTCCGTGCAGTTATAAATGTTGCATATATTCCACCACTCAAACAACGTAACGACTCAATTACGAGTAAGCACTGAGAGTGCTAATAACATTTATTAAACAAAACAGCGATGAATCGCAGTAGCCCGCCACTAGTTATAAAAAAAAATTCGTAAATTGGGAAGTTGTTCGCGTGTGATCAGCATCTTGTATTATCTCACCTATGCTAGGCATAAAGACACAACCAGCTAGTCTTGTAGATTATTTTTTAGTTGATCACGATAATGTAACAGCGATGTATTTTTTGTAATAAATATCTACCTACCCTTTTTTATATTTATATATAAAAAAATGATAAATTCATCCCAACTACGTAACCCTTCATTGTGAACAGAATGGTCCGACCTGCACTGGGCCGGTTTGAGGTAGGACCTGTGTCAAAATATTAAAAAATTATCTTTTCCCCTCCGTTGTTAAAAAAAACTCTAATAAAATAAGAACATATCAGATAATTATATCCATATATCCAAAGAAAAAGCTTTTGATGTTTACAAGTTGTATTTTTAATTCCGTTCGCTGTAGCCTGTTTTTATGCGAACATGAATGTATGGGGCAGCCGTTTTTTTTTTTTTTTTATCGCGAATTCAGGATTGGTCCCATAGTAAAAGTTGTTAGTTATCATGAGTACAATCATGTGTTTATGTATCGGTCACTAATTACCAGTCACCCTATATAAGTAATTTATTGCTTGTCACTCAAAATGTTGGTTGACGTCCTGGAACTTATTGAATTATTTTTGGCCATTGGACAAGCCATGCATATGCAACGCTTATCACAAACTACGTGTCTTGACTATAGCCTACATTTCATTTACATTTTCATACGGCATTGAAAGCGTATGAAAATTAACAGTTGTAACTAAAATTGTATTTTTTTAAATACGTAGAGCTTTTTTGACATATTCTTAATTTTATTATCCTGCTTAATATTATAAATGCGAAAGTTTGGATGTTTGTTACTCAATCACGCCAGAACCGCTGAACGGATCTGGATGAAATTTGGCACAGAGATAGATTATAGTCTGGAATATCACTTAGGATACTTTTTATCCCGGAAATGTACGGGTCCGTGGGGTAATTACCAACATCCACGCGGGTTTAAGCCGCTGGCGAAAGCTAGTCCGTTATAATAACATAAAAACTCTATTTTGAGTACACGTGGCAATGCATCCGGCAAACATTCGTGAAAGTCATTGAAAGTTGAATCTCTTACACGAGCTTCCATTTCTGGGAGTTTCCTAGGGTTAGTTTTACATTAAGTTTAAAACTAACTTCTAGTATTCCGTAACATACATGCATAAGCCAATGACTATGAATACCTGGCATTTTGTGCACTTATAAAACTCGAGTACCGTTTCTCGGATTTTCGTGATGTTTTCTTAATTCATATACATACGTAGAAATTAAATTATGTGCTCTGGTTAGGTTCTACTTTTTAACTCCTTACATTATTTATTCCATATTGAATTTGCTATACTTTTGCAGACTGGTGAACTTCCCGAATATCATAGTCACGTTATTAAATAAATATATATCGAAAAGTCGGCCCGGTTGAACCCTTTCTAGAACTGGGGGCCTACTCCCTAAGCACGTCCACAAGTCCGTAGTTTCAGCCTTCGTAACGGGCGTTTCCTACTCCCTATCACTGACGGACGGACGATTCGTTCGGGGCCCGAACGAAGAATGAATGACGACACGATTTGACAGTTGTCCCTTCGCCCGATGTGTTTTTGCCCGTCCGAAAAATTAAGTTTGACACTTGTTTGGACGGCTCGTTATTTCAATTGATGCGACATCAAAATAGTTATCGTGCTGACGACGAAAGTAACAATTTTAAGAAGAATTCGAAACTATGTCTGCTTTTTAATGCTCGAAGAAGGTCTACAGGAAGAGCGGATGCGACGTCGACGACATTTACGCCAAAACTTTCGGTTGGCGAGTATTCCCAACGTTGAGTTCATAGGGAACTATAGACTTACACGGGAATTGTTCGAGGACTTGTGTAAGGATATAATACCTCTTTTGCACTCGGGCGGACTTAAACACCTTCCCTCAACGAGGAAGACCTACAACTAGACCGCAGTAGACAGAGAGATGAGACTACATCCGCTCATCAAGCCGCAAAGAACGAGAGACAGATTAGTGTAATTGCTGGAAGAAATAGGTATAGAAATAAAAATAGAAATAGATATAGGCACAATAAAAGTATTGTTTTTATTACAAAATGGTTGTTTTTTATTTAGCACCAATTAAAACTGAATCATTTTAACAATCAACAAACACACTATAACAATCAAAACATAGATTTAATTTTATTTATCTATTGTAGTCTTAAATTATTGCTACTTCTTGCTCAGTCGGCAGTGCCGTGTCTCCGAACACGTGGACGTGCACGACGTGGGTTTAATGCTGTAAACAAAAGAAATAAATAATTTTAGTCAGTATAACTTTGTGAAACATGATTTACGTAATATATTTTCTACTGAACAATAATACTTACTTCGCTTACTTTGATTTTTCGTTAGTAACTTCAGCTCCAGTGCTTCAGTGGACGTTGAGGGCTGTTCCTGAGTGGGTATGGGCGAGATGGCTGCTGGGTCTTGTCTTACAGGTGGACCCTGTATAACAAAAATTGAATATCATTGACGGATACAACAAATATCATCGATAGAAACGTTTGACAAATGTAGAATTGTGTAGGTATTTGTAATTTATTATTATTTAACAAAAAAAAGTCTCGGCAAAGGCTCCATGTAACATAATTATTATCAGTGTACTCGTAAGGCCACCTACAGATAAGTATTTGGAGGATGACTGATTATTATCATTATATGCACTTTACTGACGACAAGACCTAAAAATCTTATTAATATTGACGAGTAATATTGTATTAAACTCACCTTTTGCCACTGCTCCACGGACTTTGTGTAACTTGCCATTGAATTGTACAGGCTTTCGAAACCACAGCCGTTTTGATCGTATTCCCCCGTCGTCAGTACGCCTCAATAGTCCGCGAGCCAACTCTTGATCTCGCTCATAAAATTGCGGAGGGCCTCTATTTGCGCGTGAGTTGTTGTTGGAGCGGATGGGGCCATTTAACAAATTTAATCTAATTATTTTTACAAAATTTTCCGGTTACTATGTAAACAAAAAGCTCGGTCATATCCACAGAATATATTACCCTATTTCACTTGAAAATTGCCGTATAAGGCAGAGGTATCAAATAGATAAGGCCACTATCCGCAAAAAAATGGAAAAATAATTCAATTCTATATTTAGAGACATGGCAAAACTTATATTGTTAAAAATGTGGTCATTTTCTAACAACAAAAATATGAATTTTTGTTTATTACGCTTGAAAATCACAAAATGACTAAACCGGTAACCGACCGGTAAATTAGCGCAACTCTATCGTCATGAGTCTGTCGTTCACGAAAATAGTCTATGATAAGTCTATGATTCCGTTCCGTTTTGATGAATCCGAAATCATTAGGGAGTAGGCTTCACTCCGACGTATCGGACTATACTATCGGACGGGCCCGTTGCTTCGTTGACGGAGTTAGGGAGTAGACCCCCTGGTCCCAACAAGCGCAACGCTGTTCCAACCTCAATTTTTCCCAACCGTATCAAAAATTCCACAAATCAAATGGTCCTAATAGTATATATTTACTACGATTTCAGTGGTTATTGATCCTGCATCTTGCTTTTTTAGTTGACAGTAACATGCCAGTGGATTAATGGACTGAACACGGCTACTGCTTGATCAAAGGCGTCGCTGACCTAAGGCCAATCAGTCACACATACGAATACCTTAGTAGAGAATTGATATTCTCAATAAGACTTAAGACCCGATCACCATAGCCACACGACAACGACAACACGTGCTCGGGCGCGGGCGCCCCACATTTTCACCCGTATAAGTCTCGAACCCGTCGGCATATCGGTATAAAAAGTATCCTATGTGTTAATACAGGTTATAAACTATCTGCGTGGCAAATTTCAGCAAAATCCGTCCAGTAGTTTTTGCGTAAAAGAGTAACAAATATCCATCTATCCATCCTCACAAACTTTCGCATTTATAATATTAGGTATTTACATGAAATTGCCGATTACATCATTTATTTAGACGTACCACATTTGGGCGTCAAAATCCACCAAATGGGCGATACCGACCATATCACGGCAACGCGTGTTGTGGCTGCCACAACGCAAATGCATGCGAGACCGCACACTAGAGGGCGGCCAAATCGCAAACACAACGTTGCGTCGACGAAACGACATGAAATTTTGTTACCACAACACAACTGCAAGAAGCTGCAGCTACACTACTCAAACGTAATGGCTGCTTGCCCACATTGTATCGTTGAGATGTTGTGTGGTTGTAGTACGTGTGAACCCTTACTCAGAACGGGCCCTTACTCAGTTATGTTTGTGCACAAAGGAGGCAAGTTTCATTATTGTAAAAGGCAATGCCAAGGCCTATAAACAATGGAAAAAACAATTTTCCTTTTCATTTAATAATTAAATTCTTACTGAAAGCGCTTAAGTTTTCCAAGATGGAAGTTATTGTGCACGTTCCGCCTTCGGCTTGTGAAACTATTCAAGTCAAGGTGAAGAACATCTGGTGTATACTAGATTATTATGAAATTCCCTTCATTCAATTTTCCTAAGAATAATGTATTTTGAACTTAGTACATTGTTCTACTATTTCAGGCATGGTGAAGTGCATCTTGAGTAGCCTATACACCACCGATTTGCTGACATAAATTCGAGATAATAATTTAATTTTACCCGAAACCTCGTTCAAAGTGTTTTATAAACTGACGACTCACTGAATAAAAATAGGCAATGCAAAAAACACATTACTTAGTATATTCTTGTGACCACAAAATCATTAAAAAAACAATAAGTACCTAGTTATAATAATTTGTTTATTCAATACTAGTTGCCTTCCCTCTAACTTACATAGTTAAGATTTCAATTAACCGAGTCTTGTTACCACCCAGTTATTTGAATTGCAAGGACTTCTTCAATAACAAGAAAAGCATTCAATTTTCAATTCGGAACACTTTATTACCTGCAGAAAAGATTTGTTTGTTTGTGCACAACAATTGCATCAACTTTCTTTCCTTTTAAACATTCAATTGATTTAGCCGCAAGACTTAATACAACTGAAATTGGTATTATTATTTAAAACGGTTTAATTATCTACATACATATATTATGCAGAATACGATTGTTCTAGGTTTCATGCTAGGAATTTCCCATGCTATTTCCAATCCTAAACTATTAAATGAGCAATATTTATATATAAGTATGTACAATTATGTATATTTGTTATAACGTTCTCGAAAACGGCTTTATCGATTTCTATGAAAGTTGCAATATAGGGGTCTACGGGGGCGAAACTTATCTAGCTAGGTCTAATATTAGGTTGGGGAAAAAGTCTTTTCGCATTATAGTATGTATGAACTTGTAATAAAATCTCTTTGGCTATACTATTTGTATCTGGCTGGTTTTGGTATCATTGAAAGTTTAAATTTTAAAGAACATAATTCCAAATTCAAATTAGGAAAATGTGTGATTTTCATTTGTTTTTCGTACCGTCTAGATGAGTGAATCTAATGAAGAAATTCGATACATTTTAAAATTTTACTACAAAAAAGGTAAAAATACAACGCAAGCCGCGAAAAAAATTTGCGATGTTTATGGACCTAGTGTAGTGTCTGTGAGAGTAGCACAAATTTGGTTTAAGCGTTTTCAATCCGGAAATTTTGATGTCAAAGATGCACGTCGCTCTGGTCGCCCTATTATGGATAAAATGGATGCCATTTTTGAAAAAGTGGAGCAAGATCGGCATATCAGTAGTTACGACGTAGCTGAAGAACTGGAAATTGACCACAAAACAGTTTTGGCGCATTTGAAAACAACTGGGTACACAAAAAAGCTCGACATTTGGGTACCTCACGAGCTCACTGAAAGAAACCTAATGAACCGTGTACTCATTTGTGATTCTTTATTACGACGTAATGAAACCGAATTATTTTTGAAGAAGCTGATAACTGGTGATGAAAAGTGGATCACGTATGACAAGAACGTGCGAAAAAGGTCGTGGTCAAAGGCCGGTCAGGCTTCACAGACTGTGGCGAAATCCGGGTTAACTCGCAACAATGTGATGCTGTGTGTGTGGTGGGATTGGAAGGGCATTATTCATTATGAGCTGTTACCACCAGGCAGGACCATCGATTCTGAACTCTACTGCGAACAACTGATGAGATTAAAGCAAGAAGTTGAGAGAAAGCGGCCGGAATTAATTAACAGAAGGGGTGTGGTTTTTCATCATGATAACGCTAGATCTCACACATCTTTAGCCACTCAGCAAAAATTAAGAGAGTTTGGCTGGGAGGTGTTAATGCATCCGCCGTATAGTCCTGACCTTGCACCTTCAGATTTCCACCTGTTTCGGTCTCTTCAGAATTCTTTAGGCAGTGTCAGGTTAACATCACGAGAGGCCTGCCAAAACCACTTGTCGCGGTATTTTGACCAGAAGTCCCAAAATTTCTATAGCAATGGGATCATGTCCCTACCTACAAGATGGCAAAAAGTTATCGAACAAAATGGTACCTACATACTTTAGTTAAATGTAAATAAACTATATTAAAAATGTTTTGAATTTTCTTAAAAAATGCGAAGAAACTTTTTCCCCAACCTATTATCCGAGGAAATTTGTTTTCTGTTTTTTCATCAGATCAAGAGCTCGGTCGCCCCGGTACTAGTCATAAAAGCGCCAACGACAGACAAGTAGCATACTATTCGTCCGTCGGCGCTTACTTA
The DNA here is from genome assembly GCA_948252095.1 of Dicycla oo. Lineage (NCBI taxonomy): Eukaryota > Metazoa > Arthropoda > Insecta > Lepidoptera > Noctuidae > Dicycla > Dicycla oo. The sequence continues at coordinate 24,505,728 of OX411709.1, forward strand.
CTTATCTGTCCTTTAAGATGTTGAAATGTATAACTATCGGCATGCTACAATTACTAATAATTAGTCAGCAAGTCATGCAATTAAATTGCCATCGAGAATCGAACTGCATTTAAATTACCTACTTTCTATACTTTCAGTTGCAATTACTTACGACTTTGAAATAAAAAAAGAAAAAAAAAGTGAGGAGCTCGTGGCTAAGTAATAACAGCCGCACGGGTCGATCCATCAGGTTAAGCTCCGCTTGCCGGGGTTGGTCTGTGGATGGGTGGCCATCTTTTCATACCGAGATTCCTCCGTGCCTCGGAAAGCCCGTTAAGCCGTTGGTCCCGGTTGTCATTCGTGGATCTTTGACAGTCGTTACGGGTCGTCAGAAGCCCGAAAGTCTGACAACCAGTCTTACCAAGGGGTATCGTATTATATACGGGGTATCGTATTGTATACCCAGTAACTGGGTTGTGGAGGTCAGATAGGCAGTCGCTCCATGTGAAATACTGGTATTCAGCTGCATCCGGTTAGACTGGAAGCCGACCCCAACATAGTTGGGAAAAGGCTAGGCAGGTTGATTGATTGATTTGAAATGAAAAAAGTACAGTTATACTGGCGTTATAATAGCCGGATAGGCTTGCGACCAACTTTCAATTTACCACAATTTCGTCTGACAGTAAAGCTTCATTTACAAGGTACAAGTTTATTGCTTGCGGCATACCATAAAATTCAAGGGCAAATATATGGCACCGTCTAAACAACATGTACAATATTGTTGTACAACACGGCAAAATTAGTTGCCATGAAAAATTGGTATAGGTGTAAAAAGCACATATGTAGCTACAATCGCGAACGAAACAAGACGTTCAATATTTCATAAGTCAAAAGTCTTTTCGCATACTTTTTCCCCAACCAAATATATATATATATATATTATATAAAGCAAACTGTGGGTGTAATGTATGTCCAGGGTTTTCTCTGTCACCGCCTGGAATCTACTCCCCCTTGTGGTGGTAGATACCCCTTGGTCTTCTGCTGTGAGTAAGGGTGTTTGGACGGAATTGGTGCAAGTGGGTGGTTGTGGGTGGAAAATGTTTTGAAATTTATGTCTATCATTATGTGATAGAAAAGGATAGACATAACTGACATATATGACTGTTCTAAAAATTCTAGATTTTGCCAAAATGTTCTAGAATTCTCTAGAACGATCTAATATTCAAAATTGTTAAAATGATATGAGGTGATCTAATATAATCTAATATTCCAGAATTATTTAGAATATTAATCAAATTTAATTCAAAGACTTTAAAATGATTTGGAATAGTCAGTTATCATCCAGAATGCTCCTAAACGTTCTAGAATGTTCATTATCATTCTTCAATGATCTAGAATAATAGAATTTAATTCAAAGACTTCAAAATGATTTAGTATCGTTGGTCATCATCAACAATGCTCCTAAACGTTCTAGAATGTTCTTTATCATTCTGGAATGATCTAGAATAATCAAATTTAATTCAAAGACTAAAATTATTCAGAATGGTCGATCTTCATCCGGAAAGCTCCCAAACGTTCTAGAATATTCTTTAATATTCAGGAATAACCTAGAATAATCAAATTTAATTCAAAGACTTTAAAATGATTTAGAATAGTCGGCCATCATCCAAAATGCTCCTAAACGTTCTAGAATGTCCTTTAACATTCTGGAATGTTCTAGAATATTCAAACTTAATTGAAATACACAAATGATTCAGAATGGTCAATTCAGAATGGTCGATCATCATCCGGAATGCTCGCAAACGTTTTAGAATGTTCTTTAATATTGCAGAGTGATCTAGAATAATCAAAGGACAATGCCACGGGACGGATCCCTTTTGTGATATCGTGTGCCTGATTGAAATAATAACCTAAAAATATTATTTATTTTTTTGTGTGCAAATTATTTTTTATACAATTTCTTTCACCCTGGGAATAAAGTTAGAGTTAAATAATAGTTAAACATTACGTCGACATCCGTTTGATAAGTATACAAAAAAAAGTTGCCAGAAATCAAATAACTATCGAAGATGACGTATAATAATCAATGGAGTAATCGATATCATAACAAAACGATAATTAACAATAAAAAAAATATTTTTAATTATTATAACTAGTTTTCGTCTCAACATTTAAATGTAGGTCTTAGCATTTGACAACTTCAAAGCTACTGTTTTAGCATTATGTTTTCTCGATGATGAGTTTAGAATGGTGTTAAGCCTGTCTTTTTCATAGGTTCGTATTATTGTAGCATATTATATCTGAAATGCACAAATATAGGTGTAGGCAAAGTATGAGTTTAATTATGTAAAATATTCTTAATAAGTAACGAAAACTAGTGGATATACACTGCTTATAGTCTATGCGAGTAATAGCGATGGAACGATGATTATTTTTATTATATTGCTGATTAGATGTTTAAAAAAGTGATTTACACAAACAGACAAACAAGCCTTACGTATTTTGGAAACGCCGTATTAACTAAACAGTTTTAATCGATAAAAAAAAACTGAAATCGATTTACGAATGATTAAAAATAATTGATCTGGCAACATTTACTTGCGCATGTCACGGTATTTTGTTCGGAGGTTCGGAGATTATTTACGTTCGTGATTGCTTTGAATACGTTGAGTTTTGAATTCCGTATTTTCATAGTTATTATTTACGATACGTGCTTTTTCTGCTACCACCGAGTTGAGCTAATAAGTTCCTCGAGTACTTTATGTTTTGTGAGATAACTGACTCTTATTTGTGTTGTTCTTTGTGAGATATTTGACTCTTAAGTGCTATCTTTGGTGAGATATCCCAAACAGTTTTGTCAGAACTATGTCTACCCCAGCCAGAAGTCGGGCACACCGTCTGCCTTCCCGACGCTGTATTAACTGTTCGATTTTATTAGCACCTAATTTACGTCGGTATACAGTTGAGGAGTTGAACGAGCAAATGACAGTTCTTCTACGAACTTGGACAATGCCTACACCTGTAAGTTATCGTGTGCATATACAACAGTATTTATTCTCGACAATGTAGTGCCTAAATGCATTGTACTAACTCAAAATAACATTGGATTAGAGTAAAAGAAGCACTGATAGACTATACAGTGCTTCATTTACTCTAAGTAATCAAATGTAATTTTGAGTTATCTTCATGACAGTTTATTTTATGTATTTACTAGTTTAAGCAGATATAATGTGGAAGAGTAATGATTTTATAATCTTTTCCAGGTAACATCAGATGATATCCTGTGTATTGAATGTTATTTACTGTTGCAAGAAAGGATGTTATCAAATATAACTGGATCCCACGAAGATATATCACCTGCATATGGTCACTCGAACATTTGTTATGGATGTGGTATCTCGATTGCGAGTCGGAGAACCCATAAAGTCGAGTTAGACTGCCCACAACGCAGCATGATTTTAAGATGGACTCTAGCACACCTGGTCAGTATATTTTTCAATAACATTCCACATTGTTTCACCTGTAATCCCCAATCATAAGCGTGATGATAATTAGGCAGAGGTATACCTAAATGTACACATACATACACAGGTCAGTTATGTTTATGTCTCAAGTATTGCCATCAACCGGGCACAAACCCACTGCCAGACTTCTGGCTGCTACTCAGGAATTCTTAATGGAAAAACCCAGCAATCCAACCTGGGAAATGAACCTGAGACCTCATGCTCTGCAATTGTGCTCTACATTTTCTAAATATGTTTAAGAAAAACTGCTGCACTGTTTCTTTCTAATTGATAGTATTTTTATTCACATGCTTGCACGATAAAAAGATAGGGTTTGGTGTTTATTCTTATGTTCACTAATACTGACTATTCCATTTCAGGCTCCACATTTACAAAGAGTGTGCATTCCTTGCTGGTTAGCAGCAACTCGGGAAACACGTCGGTTGGAGGTTCAAAATAGAAACAGACCCGACAGTGTCATGGATGCATCTTCACCTTCATTAGAAGACAGCGGGATACCTGAACCACCTCCAATGCCAGCTCCAACACCCCAACCGCAACAAGCACTAAGACTACAATCTAAAGTTAACTCACAAAAGTATAAACGTGTTGCTGCAGCTTCACGTCACTGCATATTTGTAGAATGTGAAAATAATGAACGTCTTTTAGTGCCTATGACTATCAAGGAATTGTTGTTGTTGCAGTACAATATATATATACCCTTAAATGCTAGAATCTGTCATCACCATTTACATAGTAATCAGTGGGATGAACTAACTGCCACTTTAAATGACTTTACTGGCTTTCAAGTCGACGATATATTTTCTATGCTGGAAAGAGCTTCTCAAAGGACTTTAGATTTTAATAATATTGCAGCAATGGATTCACATTTACGCCATTATTGGCTGGGAGTAACAGAAGGGCAGTTTAATGAACTATTAAATAGCATTCCTAGTTTAAATAATGAGGTTACAAATCCTAGCCTTGCATTGAGCATATTTCTTGTTAAGCTTAGGACAGGGGACAGCAATCAAAGACTGGCAACTCTTTTTCAACTGCCACGCTCTACATTAGAAAAAAAAATGAAGATTGTTAGAGAATGTTTAACAGAACATTTTGTACCAATGCATTTAGGACTTACTCATACTAATATACAAAATGTGGCCTCACGTAACAGGACTATTCCTGAAGGTCTATTTGGAGACAGTAGCATGGCTTCAGATGTTAAACCTGCCATTGTCATATGTGATGGTACGTATGTTTATGTTCAGAGTAGTAGTAACTACAAATACCAAAAACAGACATATAGTCTACACAAATACACTAATTTGGTTAAACCCTTTTTAATTACATGTTGTGATGGATATATTTCAGAGTGCGTTGGACCATATGAAGCAACAAAAAATGATTCAACAATCATGAGTGATCTATTTCGTAATGAAAGAGGTCCAATGCGCTCATTTTTTAGACAGGGGGACGTCTTTATATTGGATAGAGGATTTAGAGACGTGATCCCCGAGTTGGAAAGCTATAGTTATAAAACTTACATGCCCGAGTCATTATTGGAAGATGAATTTCAATTGACAACTGATCAAGCAAATAAGTCTAGATGTGTAACTATGTGTAGATGGGTAGTTGAAATTGTAAATGGTCGCATTAAAAGAGACTACAAACTCTTTCGACAAGAATATTTTAACAGAGCATCAACACACCTTATGGATGATTTTAAAATTGCTTGTGCTCTTTTGAATAAATTCCACCCAACAATAGAAGACAGACCTGATGCTGCGGATTATTTACAAATTGCTCGGGCGAGATTAAATTCAAGCAATTGTTTAGGGGAATTTATTCAAAGGGAAAATATCAATAGGAGACGTACGGTTTTCCAAAACATAGACAGCAATGCTCCCCATTTAGACCATTTTCCTAGATTAACTTTAGATGATTTAAGAAGATTTGCATTGGGATCTTACCAATTAAAACAGGCTAGATCCTATTATGGGAAGCACATAAGAAATAATGGTACTTATAATGTTGAAGTAAGCAATGTTTTGGAAGAGGATTTACCCTTAATATTGGGTCAAAATAATTATTTAATTAGGGCTAGAATTCAGTCCCGCCATGTGAGCCACAAAACGTATTACTCTTATTTATTGATAAGTAGAGATGAAAATCGGGCAAATTCTTTAGAAAGTATCATTGCTTACTATTGTAACTGTCTAGTGGGTAACCGTACAGTAGGGTGTTGTGCTCATACTATGACAGTATTATGGTATTTAAGCTGGGGCCGCTTCAACAATGTAAGTGCTCCAGCTCATTCTTTGGATGAAATATTTTATGAAGAATAACGAGTTTATTCAAATATTATTTGTTTTATTTCCCTTGGTAAGTATGTACTATTACTAAAATAAAAATAAGTATCAGTAACGTTAAATGAATCATTAATAAAAAATTAGTCCAGTGCTGAAGCTGTGAACTAATTGTACATATTTTGCCATATTTAAACGTTATTATTCTACACAATAGATGAGCACCTATTTACTTTTTATTATACTGCTAAATAGCAGTACAATGCTTCGATCTCGATCGAAGGTACAATGGAATTATGTCTTTATTACTTTATGCCTAAACTTGCTTATAGTATGGAAATATGCTTATAGTAATGGAATTATGTCTCTATTACTTAATGCATAGAGTAATAGAGACATAATTCCATGCTCATAGTGATGTATAGTTTATGGCAATTTGTAATTATAACCTAGATTTTTAAAACAGAAAAATAATGATATCTCCTGAACCAGGGTGAATAATTGAAAAAATGTTTCTGATAATGAAAATGCTATGTTTTTACTATTAGGTAAAATAAAAATCTTCAGGGCACAAGCATTTTCGACTGGGACCAAACTTCCTTTACAAAACGGCCAATCTCCTTTAATTCAAAGAATATAACATGGTTTAGAATAGTCGGTAATCGTCCAGACTGCTCCTAAACGTTCTAGAATGTCATTTAACACTCTGGAATTATCTAGAATAATCAAATTCAATTCCAAGACTCTTAAATGATTCAGAATAGTCGATCATCATCTGCAATGCTCCCAAACGTTTTAGGAATGTTTTTAAATATTCCAGAATGGTCTAGAATAATCAAATTTAATTCAAAGTCTTTAAAATGATTTTGTATAATCGGTCATGATCCAGAATGCTCCTAAACGTTCTAGAATGTTCTTTAACATTCTGGAATGGTCTAGAATAATCAAATTTCATTGAAAGACTCTATAAAATGATGCAGAATCCGGAATGCTCCTAAACGTTTTAGAATCTGCTTATACAATAAAAGATAAATATTTTATTTGAATTTTTTATTTTTATTATTTCTAATTATTTTAATTAACCCATTGTTTTTATGTGCTTTATATACATATACACCGCATATTTAATGCTAAATAGATCTCTCTCATGCCATTAAACATACGGATGTATTCTACCCAGGCAACGCCGGGTTTCGCTGCTATTTTAATGTAAATAAATAAAAATTAATTCCAATGAATTAATCAATAAATTAATTGAATGTATGTAAGTGCATCACTTCAGTACGGTTGCACCTATTTGGCTAATTCGTTTTTTTTTTTGTTGTGCTTGTAATTGTCAGGGCAAGGTTTGTACGACTTTTTTTTGAAAATTCACCGGAAAAGTCGGAAATTTGGATATTATTTTTGTATGAAAGCAGACAACACACAGCACACAACACTGGAGATACAGACATGAAATTAGCCCGGGCAACGCCGGGCACGCACAGCTAGTGAAAATATATCGAAGTTAGTTTGCCGCATATACTGGGTGGTTTTTTTTTACAGTCTTGAAAAAAATAGGGTATAATAGGTGAACGGAGTAGAAACCTATGGCATACTTAGTTTTTTTTATATTTTGCGTATATTGCGTATGATTTCAATTTCAATATTTTATAATGAGTTTTCTGGTTTTATTGTTCTAGTTTACTTCAAATGTAGTGTTTATTGATAGAGCAATTTGGGTCTAAGCTATTGAAAAAACAAAAATAAAAAACTAGGTATGCCATAGGCTTCTACTCCATTCTCCTATTGTACCCAAACTTTTTCAAGACGGTAAAAAAGAATCATCCAGTAGAGCGTACAGGCCTTAACGCCGTATTAGTACAGCAGTAACTTGGAATCGCACTAAATATTCATCACCGAGTCCGTTTGCACACGTTTCAGCTGCGGGGTAGCCGGCGAAATATAAGTTTTACCGGCAATGCCACCCTCCAGCTGCAGAGTAACCGACGTCCGGTGTCCGGCAGCGATCCCGAAGGGCAAGTATTAATTTTTTTCCCGGCTTGCCCAGACATTCCAACTAATCGACAGCCGGAACGTGCGAAAGGACACCAAGTCTTCGTGAACACAACTAACTGAGACTTGAACCTATATGAGGTTCAAGATACATCAACAGTCATTGAAATGGCCACACAGTCCACCAACAAAAGCATTTAATAGAGAATTATTGATGCCTTTCATGCTGCTGACTGGTCATTACTGCCTTAAGTATTCAAAGGCATTCGTTCCAAACTGACAAGTTTCATGCATGGGTATTTAACTGCACCTCCCCTTTCGGTTCGTGGGTCACTGAATAAATTATGTTTAAACTTCAAACAACTAAACAAAAGAGTTTGGATGTGTTGTGCTATTAATTTATTTAGTTTTCGCCTTTGAAGTTACTCTTACGAATGGTATGCCTTGTGAAAATGTGACGTCGACAGCTTAATAGAAAGAGAATTACTTGTGTTTTTTTAATACAGAATTTTCTTTTTGTTAATCAAATTGCTTGTAAATATGTCTTAAAATAAAAGATTTAGAAATAGACTAGGAATAATTTTCATTAGTAAAGTACGACCACGTTCAAAGGTTCCATCGATTATTTTCGGAAAAACCGAACATTGCTGAATTAAATGTGACGGAATTAGTGCGTCAATCTATAATAATTTAGTTGGGAATATAAAATATTTCTATTGGTCGATCGTTACATTTCATTCGCTATATTTCGGTTTTTCCGAAGATAAACAAGGGAACCTTTGAACGTTGTCGTACTGCAGCTACTAAAGTACTTAATAAATACTGCCTTAGTGGTGTTTAAACTTAAAAAAAAAACTACATATCTTTGAGTGTGTGTAATGACATACTTAGGTATAAGACGAGGGGCTAGAGCTCGAGGCTAAATGATAACAGCCGCACGGGTCGATCGAAGGTTAAGCTACGCTTGCCTCGGTCGGTTCATGGATGGGTGACGCATCCAATAAGTAGATATCAAAACCCCTCCGTGACACGGAAAGTACCCTGCAGTCACGGCTGTCATTCGTAGATCTTTGACATTCGTTACGGATAGTCAGAAGCCCAAAATAATGACAACCAGTCTTGGCAAGAGATTCATGTTACCCAGTGACTGGATTATGAAGGTCAGACAGGCAATCGCACCATGTAAAATACTGGTAATCAGCTAAACCCGGTTAGACTAATTCGTTACGGATAGTCAGAAGCCCAAAATAATGACAACCAGTCTTGGCAAGAGGTTCGTGTGACCCAGTAACTAGATTATGGAGGTCAAACAGGCAATCGCACCATGTAAAATACTGGTAATCAGCTGAATCCGGTTAGACTAAAAGCCGATCCGAACATAGTTGACTAGGCTTCTTGATTGATTGATTTAGTAACAAACTGAAGCCTTCGTACCATATAAAATACTGGTAATCAGCTGAATCCGGTTAGACTAAAAGCCGATCCGAACATAGTTGACTAGGCTTCTTGATTGATTGATTTAGTAACAAACTGAAGCCTTCACACCATGTAAAATACTGGTAATCAGCTGAATCCGCTTAGACTAAAAGCCGATCCGAACATAGTTGACTAGGCTTCTTGATTGATTGATTTAGTAACAAACTGAAGCCTTCGCACCATGTAAAATACTGGTAATCAGCTGAATCCGGTTAGACTAAAAGCCGATCCGAACATAGTTGACTAGGCTTCTTGATTGATTGATTTAGTAACAAACTGAAGCCTTCACACCATGTGAAATACTGGTAATCAGCTGAATCCGGTTAGACTAAAAGCCGATCCGAACATAGTTGACTAGGCTTCTTGATTGATTGATTTAGTAACAAACTGAAGCCTTCGTACCATGTAAAATACTGGTAATCAGCTGAATCCGGTTAGACTAAAAGCCGATCCAAACATAGTTGACTAGGCTTCTTGATTGATTGATTTAGTAACAAACTGAAGCCTTCGCACCATGTAAAATACTGGTAATCAGCTGAATCCGGTTAGACTAAAAGCCGATCCGAACATAGTTGACTAGGCTTCTTGATTGATTGATTTAGTAACAAACTGAAGCCTTCGTACCATATAAAATACTGGTAATCAGCTGAATCCGGTTAGACTAAAAGCCGATCCGAACATAGTTGACTAGGCTTCTTGATTGATTGATTTAGTAACAAACTGAAGCCTTCACACCATGTAAAATACTGGTAATCAGCTGAATCCGCTTAGACTAAAAGCCGATCCGAACATAGTTGACTAGGCTTCTTGATTGATTGATTTAGTAACAAACTGAAGCCTTCGCACCATGTAAAATACTGGTAATCAGCTGAATCCGGTTAGACTAAAAGCCGATCCGAACATAGTTGACTAGGCTTCTTGATTGATTGATTTAGTAACAAACTGAAGCCTTCACACCATGTAAAATACTGGTAATCAGCTGAATCCGGTTAGACTAAAAGCCGATCCGAACATAGTTGACTAGGCTTCTTGATTGATTGATTTAGTAACAAACTGAAGCCTTCACACCATGTAAAATACTGGTAATCAGCTGAATCCGGTTAGACTAAAAGCCGATCCGAACATAGTTGACTAGGCTTCTTGATTGATTGATTTAGTAACAAACTGAAGCCTTCGTACCATGTAAAATACTGGTAATCAGCTGAATCCGGTTAGACTAAAAGCCGATCCGAACATAGTTGACTAGGCTTCTTGATTGATTGATTTAGTAACAAACTGAAGCCTTCGCACCATGTAAAATACTGGTAATCAGCTGAATCCGGTTAGACTAAAAGCCGATCCGAACATAGTTGACTAGGCTTCTTGATTGATTGATTTAATAACAAACTGAAGCCTTCGTACCATGTAAAATACTGGTAATCAGCTGAATCCGGTTAGACTAAAAGCCGATCCGAACATAGTTGACTAGGCTTCTTGATTGATTGATTTAGTAACAAACTGAAGCCTTCGTACCATGTGAAATACTGGTAATCAGCTGAATCCGGTTAGACTAAAAGCCGATCCGAACATAGTTGACTAGGCTTCTTGATTGATTGATTTAGTAACAAACTGAAGCCTTCGTACCATGTAAAATACTGGTAATCAGCTGAATCCGGTTAGACTAAAAGCCGATCCAAACATAGTTGACTAGGCTTCTTGATTGATTGATTTAGTAACAAACTGAAGCCTTCGCACCATGTAAAATACTGGTAATCAGCTGAATCCGGTTAGACTAAAAGCCGATCCGAACATAGTTGACTAGGCTTCTTGATTGATTGATTTAGTAACAAACTGAAGCCTTCGCACCATGTAAAATACTGGTAATCAGCTGAATCCGGTTAGACTAAAAGCCGATCCGAACATAGTTGACTAGGCTTCTTGATTGATTGATTTAGTAACAAACTGAAGCCTTCGTACCATGTAAAATACTGGTAATCAGCTGAATCCGGTTAGACTAAAAGCCGATCCGAACATAGTTGACTAGGCTTCTTGATTGATTGATTTAGTAACAAACTGAAGCCTTCGTACCATGTAAAATACTGGTAATCAGCTGAATCCGGTTAGACTAAAAGCCGATCCGAACATAGTTGACTAGGCTTCTTGATTGATTGATTTAGTAACAAACTGAAGCCTTCGCACCATGTAAAATACTGGTAATCAGCTGAATCCGGTTAGACTAAAAGCCGATCCGAACATAGTTGACTAGGCTTCTTGATTGATTGATTTAGTAACAAACTGAAGCCTTCGCACCATGTAAAATACTGGTAATCAGCTGAATCCGGTTAGACTAAAAGCCGATCCGAACATAGTTGACTAGGCTTCTTGATTGATTGATTTAGTAACAAGCTGAAGCCTTACAAATGTTTGTATTCTTCTATAGTTTACCGCAAATTTTAAAAGGTTAGAATATTGCAGATAGTTACATATTTAACCTTTTAAATGGTTATCTTCACGCTATTCGCTAGCTAAACAGTCAAACGTGTCATATAATTATAAGAACGGCTATTTTAATTTAACTTTGAACAATTTACATAACTAGCTTAGCGATGCGACGACTGCTTCGCGAACCTGACGGTCTACTCCCTAACGGCCGAACCCAATAACCTCCAGTTTTGGCATACTGGAGATAGATAAACCTATCTATCTATCGGTCCTAGGTCCTACGATTGCGGGGTATTATAGGTGGAGCACTCGGGAACGTAGACCCACTTCACGTAATGGATTTCGGATGGTTTGGTCGCTTATCAGCAAGCCTGAGGAGCTGTGAAGCCTCGTAGTCAACATCATGACGGTCATGGTACGATTCCTTCGAGCAGTATTTTGGATGTGCCGGTCCTGTCTGCGAGTGGTGATCCATCGTTTAGGGAATTAAATATAACTGGTCCAATAAGAAAGTGACGGAAGTAGTGCGTCAATCTGTAATAATTTAGGTGGGAATATAAATTAATTTCTGTTGTTCGTAATCACATTTTATTCGCTATATTTCAGTTTTTCGGAAGATAAACGATGTAGCCTTTGAACGTTGTCGTAGTGTAGGTACCTTGGTGTAAATGCGGTAACGAAAATTTCGCATCCGTACAAAGTTACCTACTTGACAATTATTTATAAGTTGAGTTATTTATAAGTTATGAAGAGCAACATGGAGGACGATCTCGATGTCTGGAACGAAGTCAACAAATCTAATGTATTTTTTTTTTTCAAATAATAAAAGATCTGATCTATAATGGCCACTCGAAATTGTTGTAGGTTTACGGCCGAACCCAATAACATATCTACCTATCGGTTTTAACGTCCTAATATTATAAAGGCCTATTCAAACCTAAGCGGTATTCGCTGCCGCTATGGGTAGAGAAAACCGAGTGGGTATGCGGTAATATTACTGTTCATTCATCTGTACCGCTTTTGCCGCGAAACATAATACTAAATACCTAAGCGAAACCCGCGCGGTATTACCTCTACCCATAGCGGCAGCGAATACCGCTTAGGTTTGAATAGGCCTTAAGACAGATATAACAAAAGAAACGTTAGGACAGATAGAATTATATTGTCTATCATCAATAGCATCTGTTTTTTACTGAAAATAGGTTATTGGGTTTGGCCTTTAGTGATACCTACGCTAATATAAATTTTATGTTCAGGTGGTATCGATGCTACAATTATAATTATAAAATTTCCGCGCATGTTGATAGTTTTCCGTTTGTGTTCTTACTTTTCGATCACACAATTTTAAGGCAATATTATCATGAAAAGTTTGTGGAGCTCGTGGCTAAGTAATAACAGCCGCACGGGTCGATCCATTAGGTTAAGCTACGCTTGCCGGGGTTGGTCTGTGGATGGGTGACCATCTTTTCATACCGAGACTCCTCCTACGAAAGCACGTTAAGCCGTTGGTCCCGGCTGGCATTCGTGGATCTTTGACAGTCGTTACGGGTTGTCAGAAGCCCGAAAGACTGACAACCAGTCTTACCAAAGGGTATCGTATTACCCAGTAACCTGGTTGTGGAGGTCAGATAGGCATTCGCTTGTAAAATACTGGTTAGACTGGAAGCCGACCCCAACATAGTTGGGAAAAGGCTAGGCAGATTGATTTTTATCATGAAAAGTTTATTTCAAATTAGAAGTTTCATAGACACTTTATAGCATCATTCTCCTGTCCTTATCGCAATCTATTGGGGGTCGGTGTAACATGTCTCTTTATTATTATTATTATTAAGTATTATTATACGTAAATAAAATAATAAAATTAATAATATAAAAATTGCAAAATTTCCATGCCAAGGGTACTCGTACTTCTCCGTTCTTTTTTACCCTATCTTTTTTCAGACTATAAAATAGTGTTTCGATTCGATATATTATATATACACCTACTACATTACTATTTTTCAATAAATGTGTATTAAATACTCTTTGTGCAATACTAATGCCGATAATTTCAATAATTATATACAAAATTCCCATAGAAAATGCACTTTCAGTTTTCCCGAATTTTCCAATTTTCCCGGCAACTTTTCAAACATTTTCTATCATACCTTGTCCTGACAATTACAAACACAAAAAAAAAGAATTATCCAAATAGGTGCAACCGTTTTGAACTTATGCACATAAAAACATTCGGCAATTGATTTTTATTTATATAGATTGCTGTGATTTTGGTTAAGCGGGGAATCTGAAAATTTTTACAACATTTTAATATTTCATTTTATACTGCGAATAGGTACTAAAAGGTAAAGATATACTTACACCCGCTATACACTCTACTAAAGCATTCATCTGAAATGATTGAAGAAGGTAATTTATTGCAATATATTTTATTCTCTTATTATTACTCTTTGTACTTGCCTTAATTATGAGACAGCATTCCAATGTCAAGTTAAGTGCCCTGACTGATAAAGAAATTACTAGGAGTAGACGTTTAGATCTTTTAAAATCAGTACCCTGTAGAACATCTTTTGCCCAAAAATTCAACATGTTCCTGGGCCCAAGACTATTCAACATTGCAAATAAACAGTTGAAAATTTTCTCCATGACAAAAAGAGAGTGCAAACAAAATGTGACTACTTGGCTTCTATCCCTAACCTACGATGAAACTGAAAAACTGCTTAGAGTAATTGTATAATTTCTTTGTATAATAAAAATATTAAAATCGTTTATTTATTTAAGATTAAAATATCTGGTATAAATGAACGATAATATAAAAAGAATAAACTAAATTCATTTAATTATAGTGCGTTATTGTACTTGTTTAAAATTCAATGTCCTAAGTTTCCCTCTGTCACACACACACACACACACACCCTACACACACATACATACAAACACACACACACACACACCTTCACTCACAAGTACACACACCCTCACACGTACACCCAAATTTGCGCACGCTCACACGAACCCTACACATACCAACACACTTCGTTTACCAGTTTTTTTTTTTGTTTTTTATTTAATTTTTCTTTTTCCTTGTTTATATTCATTTTAGTTTTGCACCTAAACAGTCCTTCATTCTACATGCTAGGCACAGCAACATTGGCTATTCTATAATGATAATCAAGGGTGGGCGCTGATACCTATAATTACAAGATATTAAGTTATCTTAGCTTAGGTATTGGCTGAAACTATAATATTATGTTACTTTACTTACCTTACGGCCTATTTTTATTGTAAACTATGTATATTTATATTAAGGTGCAATAAACTAATTTTTTATTTTTTATACCATAAAGCTTTATTGTCGTACTATCTTCCCCTAAAATGGGGTGGTATCCGAGTAAAAAGTAGGCAACACTGAGCTTGGAGTTTCTATTAACAAACGTCAAACTTTGTTTAGCAAATGAAGTGCTGACCTTGAAAAACGTGACAGGCGATAAGGTACAAAAAATGTTAGACTCTGTCTCTTTACAAGCATTGTGTACATATATATTTTCCTTCTTCATGTGTAAGTGAGATTGAAGATGATCAGCAGTCTATAGTTTTCTCTGTCTACGGAATTCAAAATTGTATTCGATTTTCGCTGTCTGATTTACACCAAAACAAAAAACATAACAACAGTTGTCACCATATTTCAGGTTATTGGTCTGTCCTCGTCATTAGTATACATAGGTACATAGCAGGGTGTAGCGTAATAATTGGATAACCCTGTATCTGCGGGAGGGGGACTCCAAGCCCTATAATTAAAAAAATGTCAAACCCAAATAAAAAAAATAAAAAACCAAATAAAAAAATTGTTTTTTTTTTTTTTTTAAGAAATTTGTCAAAGTTAACACATTGTTTTAGGTAAGTAACTACCGACGCTTTAGCTTTGTTTGCTATTGATCTCATACGTTGTTATTATAATTTTTACATATTCTACATCTGTATACTTCGTCATTAGACGTTTATCTATGTAAAAATTTAAATATCATGTAAGTGCACTGTATCATGTTTTTATGAGAAATAAAGATTCTATAAGCCTAAACCAGGAGTCGATGGGCATGCGCAGTTTTATTTTAATTGCCACCTTTGCTTTTCTAACACAATTTTTTCACTTTCAGATTAAAAAGTACTCTAAAACTGTAATACACATACTATAGCATGTTTATTTAAAATATTATTATTATATCACCGTGTTCACGAATGAATATTCCTTCATTTGTGAACACGGTAGCCGAGGAAGTGACCAAAGCACAGAATAAATAATAGTGCTAACGTACAGAAGTTGCACTCCTTTGATCTTGAAGAAAGCCGCTTTTATAATAGCCTACAAAAACACGTACTCCCCACGCGCTAGCTCAGCCGCGCTTTAGAGTTGTTATTACTTTGTGTCCTTTCCCGTCGTAAAATACCTCGCCGCCGCTTGACGGAGTACTAGGGCTGTCCGGAAAGAAAAATCACATCAAAAACATAACATGTACAAAAATGCCAAGTCTCGCAACGCAGTTTATCTGCCGTAAAAAATTTTGTGAAATCGAATGTAAAACAAGTCGGTTAATTCAATACCTACCTATCTATCTGACACCTTGATTAAATTGATACCTTATTAGTTAGCTAACAAAATTTTGTAGTAACCATATCAGTATTACATTTCCTTATTCCTCATCCTTCTACTAGGTAATTTAAATAGTCCTTCATATAGGTACTTTCAAACAAAAGCAAAAGCGCTAATATTAGACAGATTTTGAAGTGAAAGTTGAAAGTGGAATCTAAGTAAAACAAAATCAAAAAACACGTGCGCTCACAAAACCTCAACTTGTTCCTAATAGTTGGTCACTTAAGAACAGACCTACATAAAAGTTTTTTTCTCATAAATGCTTGGAAATTCGTTTATTATTTCGACAATCTTCTTCGAGATAAATACATGTTTTCAGCGGCCGGCAATGTTAGTATGAAAATCTATATCTGTCATATTTAGCCGTCAAATAAATTATGTACTATCAAATCAAATCAAAATGTATTTATTCGGACAACAAAGATCCATAATGTTAGTAATACCTTGAAGTGTTAGTATGTAATATTATTATTACAGGTAATGTATAAGAGGTAATTTTTAGAGTTTGAAGCATGAAACCTACATGCAACTAACACACAAACATGCAATTAACTAACTGTATGTAACTGCACGTACCTACTATCAAACCTAAAATGAAAACTAAACATAATAAAATGGAACGAACGTTTTACTTCAAAATATGGCAACCAAGGAGGTAACCCATCAAAGATTTTATTTAAATTTCGAACTGGCTTGCAAATAGGGATGGAAATTGCTGAATGTTTTCGAAACTTACCAGGAAAGTTTCTAATATTGCCGGAAAGTTGCCAAAGATGCCATTTTTAAAGTTTATGCGCTCATGAGGATTTATGTAATTGTGTTATTATACGTATTACTAGTAATTAATTGTTCATTATAATTAATTTATCCATCCATGCATATATGTGAAGATAAAGTTAAACCACTGGTAATTTCATGATAGCTTTTGAAAAATTTCACTTATAAATTTTATAAAAAAAGACAGAGGGTATTGATACCGAATGAAATAAATACAAATCATACAACTGTGTAGTGTATGATTTATATTTAACACAAATAGTACCGTCAAAAGAATTTTCAAAATCTGAGCAGTTTTTGAAATCGCGAACATACAAACGTATATGCATACATACATTCGGATCGAATAAAGAACCACCTTTTGAAGTCGGTAAAACGTCAACTAGTTGTTGCTGACCAAATCGTTTTGCAAGTTTTGACCCTTTTATACAGACAGATATGTATACTTATAGATGTCTATACTTTCTTACATACATGTAAAGTTAAATTATAAGAACGTAGAAAACAAAAAATACGATATCTCTAAAATAGTTATGGTTTCATCACCAATTAACTATCATGGATAGTTTGTTTCTTTTCTTTAATAATATCAGTAAGAAAATAAATGTAAAAACTAAAATTTTCAGTTCGATATTGTAGATAACCATAAAAACTACCACCCTGCAGACCGCAATTTTATCCTACTAACCAATTATATCAGTAAAAATTGTTTTCTAATATCTTAAAGAGTACTCATCATTATTTAGGTATTATAAATGAGAGGAGCCGCAGATTTTTTTTCGCGATTTCAGGTTTGGTCTCATAGCAAAAGTTGTTCATAATGATTAGTACAATGACCCCTTAACAGATTTCGTGTATGAATAGATGGATCTTCTATTAATGTATGTGATTTTATTAAGGGTATGCTAAATAACTTAGTTTTAGTACAAAAGTCTGTGAAAAAATAAAGACGATTATACAGTATGTTAACCAACAGAAGGCGTTCCCGTTAACCCGTAATAGTATAGCATGCATACATGCAAAAAAAAATATTACCATTCGAAAACAAAATGGTTTTTTTTTTTTTTTTTCACTAAAAATGTTAAATTGATACGTAAAAGAAACACTCTGTACACGCGTACTTGAAGGACGGAAACATCGCAATTTAATTTTTATTTTTAGTGAATATTTTTATATTTTTTTGAATATTTTAGTGAATATTTTTAGCATTTTTAGTGAATATTTTAATATTAAAAAAAAATAAAAACCATTTTGTTTTCGAATGGTCATATTTTTTTTAGCATGTATGGGTGCTATACTATTGCGGGTTAACGGGAACGCCCTCTGTTGGTTAACATACTGTATACGTAATAATATTAGGTTGGGGCAAAAGTCTTTTCGCATTATAGTATGTATGAACTTGTAATAAAATCTCTTTGGCTATACTATTTGTATCTGGCTGGTTTTGGTATCATTGAAAATTTAATTTTTAAAGAACATAATTCAAATTAGGAAAATGTGTGATTTTCATTTGTTTTTCGTACCGTCAAGATTAGTGAATCTAATGAAGAAATTCGATACATTTTAAAATTTTACTTCAGAAAAGGTAAAAATGCAACGCAAGCCGCGAAAAAAATTTGCGATGTTTATGGACCTAGTGTAGTGTCTGTGAGAGTAGCACAAATTTGGTTTAAGCGTTTTCAATCCGGAAATTTTGATGTCAAAGATGCACGTCGCTCTGGTCGCCCTATTACGGATAAAATGGATGCCATTTTTGAAAAAGTGGAGCAAGATCGGCATATCAGTAGTTACGACATAGCTGAAAAACTGGAAATTGACCACAAAACAGTTTTGGCGCATTTGAAAAAAACTGGGTACACAAAAAAGCTCTACATTTGGGTACCTCACGAGCTCACTGAAAGAAACCTAATGAACCGTGTACTCATTTGTGATTCTTTATTACGACGTAATGAAACCGAACCATTTTTGAAGAAGCTGATAACTGGTGATGAAAAGTGGATCACGTATGACAAGAACGTGCGAAAAAGGTCGTGGTCTAAGGCCGGTCAGGCTTCACAGACTGTGGCGAAACCCGGGTTAACTCGCAACAAGGTGATGCTGTGTGTGTGGTGGGATTGGAAGGGCATTATTCATTATGAGCTGTTACCACCAGGCAGGACCATCGATTCTGAACTCTACTGCGAACAACTGATGAGTTTAAAGCAAGAAGTTGAGAGAAAGCGGCCGGAATTAATCAACAGAAGGGGTGTGGTTTTTCATCATGATAACGCTAGACCTCAGAAGGGGTGTGGTTTTTCATCATGATAACGCTAGACCTCTAGCCACTCAGCAAAAATTAAGAGAGTTTGGCTGGGAGGTGTTAATGCATCCGCCGTAAAGTCCTGACCTTGCACCTTCAGATTTCCACCTGTTTCGGTCTCTTCAGAATTCTTTAGGCAGTGTCAGGTTAACATCACGAGAGGACTGCCAAAACCACTTGTCGCGGTATTTTGACCAGAAGTCCCAAAATTTCTATAGCAATGGGATCATGTCCCTACCTACAAGATGGCAAAAAGTTATCGAACAAAATGGTACCTACATACTTTAGTTAAATGTAAATAAACTATATTAAAAAATGTTTTGAATTTTCTTAAAAAATGCGAAGAAACTTTTTCCCCAACCTACTATATTATATTTTTCTTGTTTTGCTTATTACACTTCATAGAATCTATATCTATTCCCAAAATTTTTATTTATTTACTTTATGAGCGCAAAAATTAAAATTAATAATAGGGGGGAAAAGTGGAATAATCAAAAATGAAAAGATTTTTTTTACATTAGGGTTCATTTTTCCCCCCTGAGGGGGATTCTCTCAGGGGGAATAGTGGAATAAGCCCCTCGGTTGGGCTCGATACCAAGATAATGTTGAGGCATCAGCCCTATTTCTGGATGATTTGTTAGTGAGAGAAGAGTTATAATAAAGATTAAAAAACTAATGGCTGTTTTTATTTATAATTATTTACCTACCTAATTATGGTTTCTAAGTCTTTGGGGGCACGAATTAAAAATAGGATTCCTCTCCATCGCGAGGAAAGCAAGTCATAAGAGCGGACTAACCCGATGTGGGCCTGATAAATGGCAATAGGCTTGTACGGGTTGTAGTAGTTAAGAGAATTGTGAAGCGCCGATACGCGGCGCGATTTTTAGTGGCAATTGCCTACATTTCATACAATTATTTACATAAATATTGTTTCGGGCGATAACGTTTTTACTCCCCTAAACCTTTACGAAATGAGACAATTTTATCTCATTACATTCAGTATACTTTAATCTAGGTCTGTACGTTTTTTGTTTTTAGTATTTCAATTTAATTTAATTTTAAAAAATAAAAATGCTCGAGGATGTTTTTATGTCAAAAATATAGATAATTAGATGCTAATAACTTATATTGTATACAATATTTCTTTATAATAAAAACGTGCGGACCTAGTTTTTCATTATACCAACAACATTTCCAAAAATTATGAAAATTAAACTATGTTTACGGGGAGAAAAACGTTATCTCTTTTTGTATGAAAAATTACAGCTTCACAATCCTCTTAACTCCGTACACCGATTTGTCGTGAAGGTTTGTAAGTTCAGTTAGTATAGAGAAACACCTTCCACTAAGATGCTCTAAGTAGTTAGGTTTATTTCAGTTAAGAGTGTATAACAGTTTTAGAGTGGAAGGCGATTATTTCTCTACTACGCACGCCTCAGTTGTTGACAGCTACACAGTTATAAGTTCACTATATTTAAATACTTTAGTCATGTTATTAGATTTTATAATGCTAAATTATGACGCGCATCGTTGCACAGTGGTTCGAAATCGACGCTCCGTGGACATTTAAATGAAAATTTCTTTAGGCGAGAAATAAAAATCGGAACGGCTTTATTACAGTATTATTTATAATATTTTGACAGCACTATCTCCGAAAAACAAATATATTTAATATATAATATTTTTGTATGAAGAAAAACACAAAAGTGGTTTTTTCTCACAACTTAATAAAACTTAAAGCCTGCGGCTTACATGAAGTGTTGTCCCACATGAGGCGATTCCGAAATGCTATAACACGCACACCCATGCGCGCCGCTTCACTCACATCAGAGTGTTGAATTTCGGGAAATTCAGTTAGAGATTTTTACGTTGATTTAGGTGTGATCTTGTAAAATATAAATGTAATTGACCATAGTGTGCTAATTTTATTAAAAATAATGAGAAATAATGAAATATACAATATAAAAAAAAAAACACTCAAGTAGGGACGATATAAATATTTTTTTAAATATTTCTTAAGATAATTTAATTCGTTGTTAGTAGATTATGTCAGTAGAAAAAAAGTTGACAAGAAGTCAACTTTTTATCTACTGTCATTCTGACAGACTGATTCATATTTTAGGAAATCTGTATGAAATTATAATAATGAGGATTTATTGTACTTAATTTTAATATTTCTACACCGGGAACGGTGGTGTATGTGAAACTATTTATTAATATTTAGAACTTCATGTACCATGTACTGAGAAATAAATAAATGATTGATGATTCATTGATTGTATCATCTGATATTTACAAGTACGGTTTGTCGACTTTGCATGCATGGATCAGATCCATGGAATGCCTGCTGCATATCGCTTACCGATACTGATAGATTTAAAAAAATGGCAAGCTAATAAAGCAGCTTTGAAAAGTCACAAACAGACGATACAGCGAAAATTTCGAGAGGAAATGGGACTCCTAGTCGATATCGTAAAACAAGGTTAGTTGATTTATTTATTTTGTATAATATCAAAGGGTTTTTAGTTAGTGTAATATTATAAAACTTATCTAATAATATTCTCATATCAATATTTTTAAATAAAGGTGCTGGAACCACGAATGATGGCAATACGGCTAGAAATTTTTTCCAGTGTCCTGAGAAAACTGCAAATATCACTCGATTGAGTCAGGAGCTCATCCAAAAATTCACAACTATTCTCCGTGTTGTATCATCAGGACAGTCTATTAATATTGATTTGTTTGCCAATTATCTCGACGAAACTGCGCAGCTGTATGTGGAACTGTATGGCTGGTATTTCATGCTTTCCAGTATCCACAAACTTCTCCTGCATGGAGCCTAAAACATTTCAACATTTTGCCTATAGGAAAGCTATCAGAAGAGGCATCTGAGGCCCGAAACAAAGATTTTAGAAAACTCAGGGAACATCATACGCGGAAATTTGAAAAAACAGAGCGACAAACCAAGACATCTTTAATGGTTTCATCGTATCCTCAGACTCATATTTGTCAAGCATTCGACCTAAATTGACAAATAAGAGTAGAAATGATTTAACTGAAGAAATGAAATCTCTTCTTTTAATTGACCCGGATACCATGGATAAAGAAAACATTGAATTTGTTGAGATGCCAAGTATGATGGATTCTGATTTTGAATTCTTTGATAGCGATAACGAAACTCAGTAGACTAGATTTTAATGTTTGATGTTTTTGTGTAAATTTTATATATTTCTGAATTATACAATTGCCTATTCTTAGTATTTTTCTGTATTAGTTATAAGTTTTTGTACTAATAAAAATATTTTTTTTTATGTTAATTTAGAAGTCAAACTTTTTATCTACTACTTTTATTTAATTTGTTGTTAGTAGATTATGTAATCTACTAACAACGAATTAAATTATCTTAATAAATATTTAAAAATTTATTTATATTGCTATTTGAGTGTTTTTTAGTTTTTTTATATTGCATATTCCATTATTTCTCATTATTTTTAATAAAATTAGCACACTTTGGTCAATTACTTTGTATATTTTACAAGATCACACCTAAATCAACGTAAAAATCTCAAACTGAATTTCTCGAAATTCAACACTCTGCTGTGAGTGAAGCGGCGCGCATGGATGTGCGTGTTAAGCATTTCGGAATTGCCTTATGTGGGACAACACCCCATGTAAGCCGCAGGCTTTAAGTTTTATTAAGTTGTGAGAAAAAACCACTTTTGTGTTTTTCTTCATACAAAAATATTATATATTAAATATATTTGTTTTTCGGAGATAGTGCTGTCTATAGCTGTCATATTACAAAATATTATAAATAATACTGTAATAAAGCCGTTCCAATTTTTATTTCTCGCCTAAAGAAATTTTGATTTCAATGTCCACGGAGCGTCGATTTCGAACCACTGTGCGTTGGCCTAAAGTAGGTTACAGCGTAAGCAGAAAAATGTACGGCGATGAGACCGTGCATATTGGCAACCCCCTAAAGAAACTGAGTAGAGTGGAGAGAGAAAGAAACGCCTGTACAAAGTCAATTATTAAAGTAGAAGTAAATATGTAAACAATTATTAATCAAAAGTAAAGGCAATGTTATTTCGGTGTCCTTGAGGTTGATCACGGCAGTCGTCCGTGGGCGCCTGCTGGTTTTCTTCTCTGGCAGTCTGCTGTCGAGATCCCATTGGTTGAAGTTCGATGTCTTCATGCGTTTGCTTTCTATTAATTGTCCTCCTTGGAAATCGCTTCCTGAGCAGTCTGCAGTATTTCCTTGTTGTGATCCACAAGAAAGTGATGACGGCAATTGATAATAAAAGATAACAAATTACATATTGGTGAACGTCATGATCTGTGATAGTGGATGGAAGTTTCGGCTCGTTCTCTTGTTGGAACTGCAGCATTTTGTCAATTTCCTCGAAGTCGTTTTTCTTGAGAGTGAAGAGTAGTAGTATATTATTGGGCATTCTATACCACTATCGGCAAGTAGCTCGGCGAGTGCGCCTCGCTGCCGACAGTGGTATAGAATGCCCAATAATCGACACTCGACTCGACTCTCCACTCGACCGATAAACTCGAACGAGACAGTTTGTTGTACCGTGTACTTGATTAGGAACGATTTACTCGACCAATGACTAGTAACTTGCTCCTTACCACTATCTTCCATACGGCTGGTCAGTATGCCGCGTTTCGGAGCACGATGAACAATCAACCATTTACTTACCACTGCACTTAACCGGTCACTCGAGTTGCATTTACTGTTAACATAGAATGGTGAACGAGTTGATGATTGTAACAAACCAACGAAATTACAAGTAGTGAAAAAAAAAGCGTTAACGGGTTATTATTGTAAATAAAAAACAACTGTAAGGTACGGTATTTGGTTTAATTATCATAAAATGTTGGTTTGCCTGGAAACAGGATATCAGCCGCACGCACGAGCTCTTGTAATTTTCGCCACTGAGGAGAATCCGTGTCAGTCTGGAACTTGATTCGGACGAGCGCCTTCTTCCACAGCTCGGCGGAGTCGGTAAGGCGAGCGTCGTCAGCCTTGTACACCTTACAGTCGATGTAGTACTCTCCGCCGGTGCTCGTTGCTCGGCGCTCGCAGCCGCTGGCTACCCGGCTCACAAAGAATGAAGTTAGGTGATCCGATGCATCTTCTTTGTGTGGGATGTCGCGGTTGTTACTGATGCCGAATATGTCGATGTCAGTATTCACTTTTTTACTGAAACAATAACAGAAACTGTAATTAGTTAATGTTTAGAACGAGAGATGCATACGCAAAGAAAAACCTTCTGCTGTAAAAAGATATAACATCTGACTCGGCTTTGATCAATACTGTAATCGATCAGTTGAAACCATCGATTCAAACAATAACCAAGTGAACCTGCACTTGTTTTAAAATAATATGTAATAGTAATTGCACGATTATAATTTAGTCAGTAGATATGTGACTAGAGTAAGTAGATAATTAATTTACCTGGCACGAGCTACGGTTGTTGATTGTGACTGCATCTTGCGTTTCCCATTGCTGTCTGCAGACGGTTTGCGGCTGCACTTCACTTTTTGCCCGGTGATCGATGCTTGCGAGTAATCACACTCAGAGTCTGACCTGAAATAAAGATAGGGAAAATTTAGTCACACAATTATTATTAATTATCTCAATGGAGTAGTGTCCATTGCGCAGGGCATACTATACAACACAAGTGTGTGCGCAAACATTGGTTCTCCCACATGCCCATGGGATAGCAAAACCATAGAGAGATTGGGTGCAGGATCGATGGCTTTACATGCTGTTCAAAGCACAGAAGACTGGATGAAAAATAATGACTCCTTCGAGGGATCGACCTCGACATACTATGAGCAGCTCGGGTGATCTGTGAAGTAACGCGACCACAAACAAACATAACTGTAAATTACAAGCGGATCACAAGTGTGAGCCATGACAACGAACAGAATATTTTATAAGACTTACATTTTTCAATCAGAAGTTCCACTCGGTTTGATGACTTGGTCGGTGATGGCGGCAGCGGGTGGCTATCGACAATGTCGTCGCTGATATTGTAGACAACACAGACTGTTTGTATACCGATGATAACAGAGCACTTCGTTGCACTTGCAGACTCGTACTTTGTACCGAATACTTGTAGCTTATAAGTTAAAATCAAATTATAAATAAAGCATGTTAAAAACACTTCAATCAATCTAGCATTGTTGTGTTGAAGTAACTTTTTCTATAGTCGGATTATACATGTACGTAAAATGAAGACGAAGGAAAATTTTATGTTGCATCGAATGTCGATGCAGCGAAATTAGCCAGGGCTGACTAAATGATACCGAGCACGGAATCGTTACACTACATTGATGTAATTATTTTATAGAAGTAAATAAATATTTCTAAGGTAGGTACTTATTTTATCATCTACGTTTAGGTCTTGTGTAGAAAAGATGAACTTATTGCCGTCAACCTAGTACTTTTCTAAACTTCCTGAAATAAATACATAATATAGTTCTCATAACTACACTAACAGCCATGAGTCAAACCATGGAAATCCATATCTGTCGATACGCTATGATATATTTTAACCGTAATAATGCATTGTGTAAATTTTGTATTTTTGCTGAATGATACATAGAATGATACTAAGTTATTGTCAACCCTAACTAAAATAGCTGATTATTGTGAATGTGAAATAAATAATTAGGTTAAGCACACGTGTTACAATTGCGCAAAACAAATTTTATGATGAAATATTTTTAGGCAAAAAATATTATTTATTATTTCAAAGGTCTCTCGGAGTGAGCACCTTTCTAAACTGTCACCGAAAAATTAAGTCAATTATTAAAAATAAATATTTTATTGATCACACACCAGAAAGTACATACGAACGATTTCATCAGGAGCAACGCTGTTCGGTATATCGTGGAGGGGGCCTGAAATACACCTATTTGGATAAAGCAGATAAATTTATAAATCATTTCATATTGTACAGGTAATTATCAAATATCATTTTTTAATTTCAATTAACATAATAGTATGACTATTTTTCAACCCAGAATTTACAATTATATGTCTGATTCTTTATCGGTACCTAATAAACATTTTTTTTATTTCAGATACATTCTGCCTAAACAAAATATTAATTACCGACTGGTCTGTGAAGAATTATTTAATTACCTGATATATATCTCCATATTTGGATCACGCAGATACACATTCCTATGTATAAATCATTTTACATTTTGCAGGTAATTATTATCTATATTTTTCTCTCCAGATTATACTATTATCTATCTAATTAGATTATGTGTCTAATGCATCCAATTTTTTATTATTTCAGAAACATTCTGCCTAAACATAATTACCGACTTACCTGAGAAGAAATTACACAAGGGATCTTGGAACGAACATAAAATAGTCCTGATCAAGTTGTACTAATTACCTATATAAAATATTTTGTTACTGGTATACCTAAGATCGTGAATAATAGTTGTAAGTATTATCTAATCTAATTTTATTGAAATTGTTAGTGTTCCTTTTTGTTAGTGATTTCAACAATAACATAATGCCTCACTGTTCTGATTGCAAAGTATTTGTAGATAATCGCCGATGGTCTGGTCATTTACGTAGCAATGTACATAAAAACAATAGTTCAACACCTATTTATGATAATGTGGCAATTATTAATTCTTCTTTTAAAGAACGAATCAAAAGTTATAAAATCACAGCGACAGGCGAACAAATACATAGTTTTCCTGAAATGTTCCTCAATAGTATTAGTCCACAAATTAAACATTTAATAGATAGTTCAATACAGAAACACACCTCTGTCAAAATAAACTTCGAACTGTTTGCTTCCTTTCTTATGTTTAAAAATGATCAACAAGAAATAAAATCATTCCGAACAAAAAATTTTATTACACTAATTAATTACGATTTTGATTTTACTTACAAATCAGCTGTTAATGTACTACTAAAAAAAATTGAAGAATTTGAGGAAAGAGATAGTGGTTGGACATTTTTAAGTAATTCGCATTTAGAATTAAATATTAATAAATATCAACCACTCAGCGGATCTAAATTTTTAACTTTGCCGAAATCCATAAAGGCTAAAAGAGCTTGTTTGAATATTCGAAACAATGATGAGTATTGCTTTTTGTGGTGTGTTGTGGCGGCATTGTACCCCACAAACAGACATCCCGATAGGACTTCGTCTTATCCATACTTTCAGGATGTTTTGAATGTTAATAATTTAACATTTCCAATTACATTCTCGGACATAGCTATCTTTGAGAGAAATAATCCTTCTCTCAATATATTTGTATATGGTTTAAAAAATGAGAAAACAATTATTGGGCCATTGTATACAACGTTGAATGACAAGTCTAATAAAAGTATCCATCTACTGTTTTTAGAAAACAATAATAATTCACATTACTGTCTCATCAAAGATTTATCTCGTTTAGTTAGAAATCAGATGA
This sequence comes from Dicycla oo, assembly GCA_948252095.1. Lineage (NCBI taxonomy): Eukaryota > Metazoa > Arthropoda > Insecta > Lepidoptera > Noctuidae > Dicycla > Dicycla oo. The sequence goes on from OX411709.1 coordinate 24,533,604, forward strand.
CCAAACATCATGGTAAACTATATTTCTGTGAAACATGTTTATTGTTTTTTCCAACGCTTAGTCAAATTGAATCCCACTTGTGTGGGGGGATTGTCACTGTTTTACCGGAAAAAGGGTCATTTTTAAAATTTAAAAATTATGATAGAAAACAAAATATTCCATTCGTCATATACGCCGACTTTGAAACGTTACTTGAACCAATTTCCGGCGCTGAATTCAACACCGCTAACACGTCATACTTAAAACGCCACGTGCCAGCGGCGTTCGCTTACAATGTCGTGTCATCAAATAAAAATGTCACCGTTGAGGGCTATAGAAGTTATCGGGGTAATGATTGTGTTTCGAAATTTATACATTTTCTTACTGAGGACGTAAAACAAATACATAAAATTATATCCAAAAGCGAGCCTATGATATTCACTGATGAAAACTCTCGTGATTTTAAACGTGCCGTTAAGTGTCATATTTGCGACAATTTACTCTTGACCGATAAAGTAAGAGATCATTGTCATATTACAGGTCTATATCGAGGTGCAGCACATCGACACTGTAATTTACAGCATAAAGTACCGAAATTTATTCCAATATTTTTTCACAATTTATCCGGATACGATTGTCATTTATTTATAAAAAAGTTAGGTGAAATTCCAGGTTCAATTAAAATAATCCCTAAGACTAAAGAAAAATATGTAGCATTTACCAAATTTATTCCTATTGCTGATAACGAGTACATTTGTATAAGGTTTCTAGATTCCTTCAACTTTTTGGGAACAAGTTTAGACAAGCTCGCTAAAACATTGCAGGTGGAAGATTTCGTTAATCTACGGTCTCATTTTTCCAAAGAAAGACAGTTTAATTTATTGAGAAGAAAAGGTGTTTATCCATATGATTACATGACCACTTGGGGATGTTACGATCAAACATTTTTGCCGTCTAAGGATAATTTTTATAATTCTTTGACTAACGAAGTCATTAGTGATGAAGATTATAATCACGCGCAGGCTGTTTGGGCTGAATTTAATATTAATAACCTAGGCGAGTATACGGATCTATACTTAAAAACGGATGTGCTTTTGTTAACAGACATATTCCAAAATTTTCGGAAAACCTGTAAACAATATTACAGTCTTGACCCCGCGTTTTACATTACTGCACCCAGTTTATCTTTCGATGCGATGTTGCTAAAAACAGGCGTTCAGTTAGAGCTAGTGTCGGACTTAGCTATCATCAGAATGATACAAAGCGGTATACGCGGTGGTTTGTGCATGTGTTCCCATCGGCATGCTAGAGCTAATCACAAGTACATGCCTGAATATAATCCATCACAACCTGAGAGTTTCATAGTATACTTAGATTGTAATAATCTTTACGGTTTCAGCATGTGTCAGTATTTACCATACTCTAGTTTCAGATTTTTAGGTGATAACGAATTAGCTAATTTTGATGTTACCGCTATAGAAGATAACGCAAAATGGGGCTTCATATTAGAAGTCGATCTATTGTATCCCGAAAATTTACATAATCATCATAATGACTTACCATTTTGTCCTGAAAAATGTGTACCCCCGGGAGGTAAAACCAAGAAACTCATAGCAAATTTGTATAATAAGTACAACTATGTGATTCATTACGTTCATTTAAAAAAATGTTTGGAACATGGTTTAATTTTACGTAAAATTCATAGAGCTATTACTTTTAGACAGGCTCAATATTTAAAACAATACATAGAGTTAAATACTCAATTAAGACAAAAAGCAAAAAGTTCCTTCGAACAAGACTTTTTTAAGTTATTAAATAACAGTGTTTTTGGAAAGACATTAGAAAATACTGAAAATAGAGTAACCTTGCATTTAGTTAATCAATGGTGCGATCAGTCCAATCGAACTAAGAAATTTATATCCGCTGAGAAACTTATAGCCAACCCCTATTTCCACAGTGCATCTATTTTATCTGAAAACTTAGTTGCAATACAAATGAAACCTGATCAAATTATTTTAGATAAGCCTATCTACATAGGTTTCACTGTGTTGGAACTTTCAAAAGCACACATGTATTACTTTCATTACGATATTGTAAAGCCTTTTTATAAAGATCGAGTGCAGCTATGTTACACAGATACCGATTCCTTTGTTTATAAAATAGACACTAACGATTTTTACCATGATTTGAAATATAATTTTTTACAATATTTTGACAGCAGTAACTATGAAGCCGCAAATGATTTACAGATACCGCTAAAAAATAAAAAGGTACCCGGTCTCTTTAAAGATGAAATGGGAGGAAAATATATATCTGATTTTGTTGAGCGTGGTCAGGGATTTAAACTTATCAGACTATGAAACCATTTTATTTAATGGCGGAGTAATCCGGAGAAAAAATTATATGTTTAAATCGATAAAACACGAAATATTTACTCGTACTGTCAACAAAGTTGCTTTATCTAGAAATGATGACAAACGATCGATATCTGTAGATCAAATTTCAACTCGAGCCTGGGGTCATGCGTTTATTTTTAAGAATGAATTACTCTGATCATAATTTAAGTTTAGTGTTAAGTAATTAACTAAGGCTACTCATGTAATAAGTTTAGTTCTAGAAAATAATAAATGTTAATAACTATTATACAAAAATTAAATAAAATTGGAATTATTGTAACCATTGACTTGTTTCATTTATGAAATTCTATTTATTTTAAAATATAATTACACTCTTTTTTTCAATCGGTAAATGAAGTAAATACCGATTGCAATGATTTCAGTTGCACTATGCACCTAGATACCTTGCATCGTAAGGTTGATTTTTGAATAACTAACGTTTACGATTAAGTAACACGCTTACAAGGCACTATTCTTCATTGTATAATTATTGTCTACGTTGCAGTTCATTGGCCTTAGCATGGAGACACAAATGCTTAGATGACATGTAATTAATTATTACACGGTATTTAATTATTTTGCCATCATTAACGAAATATTATTCATCGCGAACACCTGTTTCATATATTTTTTTAACCTTCAGCAAAAGTAATCATGTCGGTGAGTATAAAATTTTTTTGTAACTAACAATTGTGATCGCGGTAGTGTTAATAATCAATATAATAAAGGAATATAGTGAACTCGATGGAAAACCCCATTATAACGCTTTAGAGCGCTATACTAAAGGAATAGTGGTATAATCGTTTTATATTTTGTTTCAGATGTCTGAATCCGAGATCATGTTCAGCCAGTATGCCCAGGATCCTTACGAAGGATTCTCTGAGATGTTTCGCAGCGAACCCGAGCACAGCAAACCAGTCACGAAAGATAAAAAACTAAAACAACGATGCAGGGAAAAGTCGAAAAAACTAAAACCAACCAAATCCTACGTGATGAGTCGACTACAGCGAAGAGGGATTAAATTAATAAAAATTTCAGTCGTAGATCTATGTAATAACAATCCTCAAACCATAGACAGTGATAGTGACAGTGAGAACGTTATTATAAACGCACAATATATTGTTCAAGATGCTATCGACAGTGTTATGGACGAAACTGAGTCTTTAGTTAAGAAAATATCGAAATCTTTAATAGATACTGACTTTTAATAATCGTTTGTGTAAACTAATATTTATAATTTTATTAAGATATTTCTATTCAATTGCGTGTAGTGTTAAGTTATTTGGAGAAGTGTGGGGAGTGTTTAGCAAAATAAAAGTATGTATAACTTATTTTGATTTTTATTTAACAAGCCTAAAAACTAATAATCTACATTACACACATTAATGCATACATTTTATGCCCATTCTAAATACTTCCTTAAACAAAGCACATTTTTAAGCGCACAATGCTTCAGATGTTTATTACAATTAAAATTAGATCTTCCTTCACAGTATTTTTTATGCAAAACAGAGAAATTAGGACATTGTTCTTTACCAAGGTCTAATACTTTACAATTCATACAAAGATCCTTTATCCAATTCACCTTCTCCAAACCATTTACAATGATTTCCTTATTTTCTAGATATGGAACGATTATACGTCGAAATTCTCTGTAGTCAATATATCCTTCATTCCAATAAATTCCCCTATTTCTTTCCAACCATTTAACCTGCTTCTTTTCATCACTTGTTAAGTATTTAAACAAGTATGGTGGTTTTATTAAAAATGTTTGAGTATAATCACGACTAGCAAAAGCTAATTCTTTTATTATAAAATTATTGTACAGGTCTTTAAACCCTTGAACATCTAATATGATAGTATTCGGATTCATGATATTTTTCTCACAGTATTACTTAGAGGCTTATACTCAATTATACAGTCGTTCAATAAAAGACAATATGCAGAAGTTTGATCTGGTATGTCCGAATCACTCTCTATTTCCACTCGTACATCCACAATAGGACCTGTCTTTACATTATCGGCTTGTCTAGAGCAATCTATGATAAAGAGCGGCGCCAAATCTTTAAATTGTTTTTCACTTAATAAGGGTTCCGGGCGACGTCCGTAATAAGACTGTTGAAATCGAATGTATTGCTCGTATAATAAAGCGATTCTGTTATTCGAGAAACTGACATTTAGGTTTTCATAGGGGAAGTAAGTTGAATTTAGGTATACTCTAACGTCACGAACATGGCAGTGATCGAACTGAGACATATCAGAACTTGAATTGTTTTTTCTATTTGTTTGTAGGCCCATAATTATGTATCTAGGTTTCTCTATTTGCGAGGAAGTTTTGATGGACCAGGTATGTTTTGTAGTTTTAGGTAAAGCTGGATATTCGTACAGATCCCAATTTCTGAATATCATCTGGAGTGGTCGATCTTTTTCTAACAGTTTGAGTAAACTTATTTTCTCTTTGTCGGACACTTTAACATGCGGTACACGCCAGATGATTTTATTTATTTGAACGTCTTCTACAAATTCACCGGTGTTAAGTTTGACCGCATTCAGGTTAGTATTACTTCGTAGCAATATCAGTTCGTGCCTACAATTTATCACGACTTTCTTGAAATCTTCAGCGAAACCGATGATGTTACTGAGTGGTATAGACGCGGAAAAACTACCCCCATTTATATTTTTTATGCCATCGATATTCCAGCCCCATGCATTAGATATCTTTGATTCACTTTCACTCATTGATATTAACGATTTCATGGTGGTAGTTATGCCAGCATTTTTTATTCTATCAATTTCCACTCCATTTAGCTCGTATCTTATATCTTGGAACAGGTAAAGTAGAGCATTATTCGTAAAATTAACACTAGTGGCTTTCTCTTTCATATCCTTTTTGCTTACGATAACAGTCCCTTCCAAATACAAGGTACTAGCTGACGGAAGTATATACAAGTCTTGTTGGTTAATGGGTATACGAATTTCATCGTTCCTATTGAAACTAGTTACGTAGGGCTTGTAAGAATGAAATTCGATTCCTTCAACCGTGTTGTCGTAAGTCGGAGCGGATAAAACGTCTAAGATATTCATTTTAGCAAACCGATCGCTTTGAGAAATGCCTTGTTGTCTTTAGTTAATTTTATTTTCTTCTTAGGGCGAGCTCTTATATGGTTGGAAGCTTGAGTGGAACTGATATTTTTGATTTGCTGATGCACATATTTATTGTAGTCGATCATTTTTTTCTTCTGAGATGCAAATACAGCTGCACTTCTTCACCGCGCAAGTTTATTAAGCGGTTATTTATATCTAACAGCCTGATATGTATGCAGCTAATGTTGTTTTGGTTGATTGGAAAGTATATCGCGTTTTTCGGAATTTCTATAATCCTATATCCGGGAGGAACGTTGAGTGCAAATTCGTGGATAATGTGACTCGGTTCTCCGTTTGTGTACGAGCCGCTTACAATATCACATTCGATCCTGATCACAGTTGTAGGTAAAATGTTGACCGGCAACTGTGACTCATGCCATTTATTTGCTTTCAAGATCTGTTTATTAAACCCTAATAAATTCCTGAAAGTACCTTCTTTATTAAAATTTATGTCCTTTGTACAATATACAGCAGCTTTTAAAGTATTGTTATTGCACTGTAGTTTGATTGAGGCATCTTTCATTTCAGATTTTAAATAATCATTAATATCTTGCAATTCATAGGTGCCCTCCGGTATTTCAATAACTTCGTTAGAACCATAATAGAATTTATTATTCGTTTTGTCAATGTTTGGAATCGAATTAAATGTTGCGAAATGCAATAAGGCACACTCATACTGTTCATATAGTTGCAACGTGTTGGGATAGTAAGTAGATAAAGTTGACGAGTTTCCAGTTATCGATAATGTGAGTGACATCTTGCAAATGATTGAAATAAAAGAAAATCATAAATTTTATATGTTTTTATTCCAAAAAGTCCACAGATATTCTAAACATAAGTGTCCACAATTTACAGTGTTGAATTTCTGATATCTTGTATAATTATAAAAAACATTACAATTCTTAAAATATCGTATTAATTCCATTGGAGGCTTCAAATTTCCAAAGCTATCAAAATATTCACAATAATTGCCTAATTTTACATAAGCTACCCAATGCGTCCCTTCGTTCTTATAATCGTCCAAGTTAACGATACCACATTCAATCGGATTTGGCGTTCTTGGTAATTGATCCCTCATGTACACTCCTCGAAAGTGAGGGATGTCGCGTGCATACCTTTGGATGTCTACATTAGTTAGAGGACGATTAGGTAGCTTATTTTTCAGTTTTTTAAAGATTTCACGAATAAACCTTTTCCATTTTTATGTGGCTTAATGTATAAACCCTGCCCTAACTTTAAAGGCTCCATAGCCCTATTATGACGTTGTGTTTCTAGTAAATTTTGCTGACCAGCTTTGTAATCGTTAACAGTTTTTGCAATACCAGCCGCACCACCAGCTAAAGTTCCTAATGCTGATAAGCCCGCAAAAATCGGGATTAAGGGTAGAATACCTCCAGTCTTCGGTAAGGGTATTACTCGTGGTACTCGAATTTTCTGAATGTTAGGAAATATTTTTATTGCTGCTGAGTAAGCAGCGTTAATTAAAGTTTTACTGTCCTTTGGTTTCAGTTTCTTTATCTTCGCTCTTATTTTTGATACGAAACTTTTAAACGTTTTAACGCCGGCACCAGATTTCAGTTTGGCTTTCATAACTTTGCTCACTAACCACGAACTAAGTTTTTCACCTTTCCCTGCATCGTTCGATTTAAGTCTTTGTTTAGCCATATTAAGTAGTTGTAAATCAGCTTTGTGACGATTGGGTAAGTCTGTATGGTTTGCATATGCAATGTCGTGATGCATGCAAGCTTCGTCTAGCTTATTTACACCTCGGTCACCTCGTAGTAAACGTTTCTGGAGTTTTGTTCCCGGGCCGCAATAATTGTAGCCTGGTAAATGAAGTTCGAACGGCAGATTATTAATTAGGGTATTAACAAGTTCACCTCCTTGCATTGTCTAAAGTGTAATGAAAGAAATAATGCAAAATTAACTGTTATATAATTATTTTATTCCACTATTGCAGTTTTGTTGATCCAACTGTTTTCTTCGTTGTTTAGACCCAACCATTTCACAAACATTTTTGTTCCTTTCCTTTTTAAAACCTTTTCTACCAAATAAATACCCGGATAGTAAGATTTTTGAAGTTCTTGCTCGTAAAAAGTTCCCAATATGGCTTGCTTTCGCTGATCTTGTATATGATATGTTACTGGTATGGTATAATTTATTTTTTTTATAGTAAATATTTCAGTTGACCAATTAGGTGTGTAACCTTTCTCAAAATTGTGTTTGTATTTACTGATACGAACAAAGTCACCTACTTTGAACTTAGGTTTTCTACGAATGGTTACATGATTTAAGGTTTTTTTAATATTTTCTTTTATAACTGACTCACTAGATTTATTAACTTCAATTGGCTTAAATTTAATAGTACGATGTTTTGTGTTGTTATAAGTCTTTAACGTAACTTCTAATGGTATACCTAACCATTTATAGTTTCCATTCAGACTAAAATATTTATATAATTTATTTTTAAGTGTTTTAATCAGTCGCTCCACGATCGAAGCTTTTTTGGTAGAAAACGTGGAGTAATGGTTAATATTATACGTCTTCATAAGCGTTTGAAATGAGTTGTTATAAAATTCTGTTCCCTTATCAGTTTGTAAATTAACAGGTTTGCGATTGCTGTTAATCAGTATTCGTTTAAATGCATGAGTAACATCAAGTTTATTTTTTGATTTTAATGACTCTGCCCAAGCGTACTTTGACAAGCAGTCAATCACCACTAGAATGTAATTATGACCTTTATTATATTTTCTCAGGTTTTGCATGTCCATTAGATCAGCTTGCCACAAGTCATCGACCCCTTTTAGAATGACGGAACGACGAAGGAAATTTATTCTTGCTGCTTTGTGTAGTTCATTAACAATTTGCTGTTTTGCCATTATGGAGATTTATTTTGAAGTAATTTATCTACCTCTGCTTTAGTATAAAACTTATCTTGCAAATGAGTTAAAACCTCAGGTATCTTTGCTTTTAAAGTAGCCTGTACTGTACCCTTTGTGTCTTTTATGATTTGAGAACGCAATGATCCAATCATATTATTAAATTCTTTTAACATATTAGCATTCAAACGATCTACATAATCCTTGTCCACAGTCAAATTATTTAATTCTTTTAATGTGTTAGCATTCAAACGATCTACATAATCCTTGTTCACAGCATCGTCTGCTTCTACTGGAGATCTAATTCCTCTCAGTCTTGAAGTTTTTAAATCAAAATCTCCGTTTTCTAATTTTAACAAAGCATTCTCATTAAACTCAAATAACTCAGCAAAACGCATTCTTTTGTGAATGTAGTGTCCGAATTTGTCTACGTTCATGTTTAAGGTGTATTGTATCGAGAGGCTAATAATAAAATAAACACATTTTAAAATATTTATTAATTTATAACTTTACTTTCACGCAATTCTTCAATGATAGATATAATTTCATTATCTAATCCTGTGTTACCAGCATCTCGAGATGCAATCAATAATTTTAATCTATCCACCAGTTCATTGGGATCGTCCCAATATACAAAATCTACGTTTTTCTTCCACGTTTTTGTTAAAGGTAGTAGTCCTTTTCCCTTCGATTGGTGCTCCTGAATTGTACTTCGTAGTTGGAACAGAGGCTTTATAATTTGCAAATATTTTTGTCCTTTATTACTTTTTATTGGTTTACTAGGTTCATAGTCTCGTCGATGTGCATTTGTATCAAGTAACATCGACTTATAATGTTTCATATCACTTTCGGTAACCCTGCTTAAATCTACGTTCTTTTTCAGCAGCAATTGTTTTAAACCAGGCGTATTTCGGTATTTGCGTCCAGCCACGATGATATACTCGTCGCTGATCGTTATACGCGCAGAACCTAACATCAATTTGCCGCTCTCTACTCGGACACCAAACGGAATATCTTTCAATGCTTCTGAGGACACTGACCAGGATGACATATCACATCTCTGGTTGTTTTCAGTTAATGATTTATATGAAGAATCACTTTCGATATCAGATTCATATTCGTCTTCATTGTCGTTGTTATCATTGCTTTCTGAACTAATAGGGACTTCTTTTTGCAGAGTTTTATCGATAAACGGAACATCGGTTTCTTCATTTTCTATATTATGCAGGAGAGAAGCCTGCTTACTGACATTAGCAATTTGGTTGAGTGGTTCTGTTACCGGCTTGAACACTGATTCCAGCACTTGCTGATTGTTATTCTCAACATCTCTCATCTTTCGCACTTTCTTTTTAACAGCTTCTGCAGCTTCAACTATTTGTCTTTTCAGTGATTTCTCCATAATAACAAAAAAAAGTTCGTGACTGATTAAGCGTTGCCTGAAGAATAATATTATCGCGAGGGTACCGGTCTTAAATATTAGTATTTTTAATCAAAGACAACAAAAGTGTCAAATTTATTTCTGTAACATCCTTTATTTTTGGAGCAATCCTTATTAATTACTACATAATTGAAAGGCTCACTCCATATTTTCGAACACATTTCACGAAATTCAATCCATGACATATCAGTGTTGACATGTTCTTCATAAATATGCCGTAAATTTATTTCATCTTGTTTAAAAAGTATGATTAAGTTCGCATTGTCTCTTACTAACTGCTTAGGGATTTTACTATACGTTTGGTTTAGATAGAAACAATCAATGCACTTGTGTCTTCCCATCGCAAAATAATCACGCATGTTACTCTGATTTTCACAAGCAACATCATCAAAAATAATCACGGAGTTGGGTTTTGCGTCCTGAACGCGTAGTACTTCCTCATTTCCCTGATATTTCTGGAGGGAAACACCAGGCACCCGTTGCAAAACACTTTCTAAAAAAATGTACTTAGGTTGGTGCAGAGTTTTTGAATAAACATAAACATTTTCAAATCTTAATCCGTTTTCGTGTATTAGAAGACCAATTAATAAATTAGTTTTTCCACAATTGGACGGACCGCAAATAATACACCGTACTGAGTTAGGCAATAATTCTCCGTGACGAAAACTTGTCTTACAAATATCATCGCAGACTGTATTAACATGCAGCGATTGCGGTTGTTTTACAAATTTCATGATTACTGTCGGAAATGAACCAATTGAAAATGAGTGAATGTATTTAGAACGTTATCATTTATAAACTTACCACAACCTCTTTTGCGTTACTGGTCAGTGATCGAGTCGATTGTTCATTATTGAGCATTCTGTACCACCTTTCAGAGCGATAGCGAGCTCGCATGATCATTGGTCGTGTACAGTATACACTACAGTCGAGTTGATAGTTGATTGTTCATACTGACCCGCCATAATATGGAAGTTACTAGTCGTTGGTTGAGTAAATCGTTCCTAATCAAGTACACGGTGCAACAAACTGTCTCGTTCGAGTTTATTGGTCTAGTGGAGAGTCGAGTCGAGTGTCGATTATTGGGCATTCTATACCACTGTCGGCAGCGAGGCGCACTCGCCGAGCTACTTGCCGATAGTGGTATAGAATGCCCAATAATATACTACTAAGAGTTCGTGTGGCGCGTGATGAAGTGTGACGTTGACAATGTTTTTTATCGGCGAATTCAGGTTCGGAACATGCATGTCCAAGTTCACGTTGACTTTGGTAAGGTAAGCACATTAATTTATTTCAAAAGTTTATAAGTTTGTGTTTAAATCAATTCAACATTGAATAAGTGGGTCAAGAGCAAGACCGATAAAAACAACTACGAAATAACTATACCCATCAAAAATAAAGGCCACTTAAAAATCGCTTTACGATACCTAATTAAAATTTTATGGTTAATTGATAAGTTCTCACAAGTTTTTGGTGACCGCTACTGCATTTTTTTTTTATATGGTAGGTACGGTAGGCCGCGCGTCAGTGGTAATAAACCCAGTATAAGCTGGCCTCTTTATTCTATTAAAACTCCGTACTACTCTAGGCTAGTTCTAGGTCAAACTGATGGACAGTCTACTGTTACGCTGGAATTATTGTCACTTAATAGAGTTGTTTCCCGGAAGCTTCGCCGCAAGAGAGCGTTTGGAGTTTGTTACATGTCAAAAGTATTTGATAAAAACGGATGCATTGTGTGGATGATTTTTAAGTAATTGCGTGTTTTTCTCCTCTATTTGTGCTGCTTCACAATGTATTCTCTACCTGACGTATCGCCAAGTAAAGGAGAAGTTGAAAAAAGCAATACATTACATTTAACATTTCATCGATTTTTAGCCTTATTTTGGACAATATTATGGTTTTATAAGATATAAAATAAACTTACCTCATTAATTTCTTTCTTTTTAATGATACTAATGGTAAACCAGATGAAAAGTTGCTTGTTACAAAATGTGTGGTTATTTGAAATGAAACCATTTTTTTCTTCACAGGTTGGAAGCTTTTTTACGGTTAATGATCACTTTTTATTAATAAAAAGATAATTAACCTTTTGAACGTCATTTTCGTGTTGTTGTTGATACGTGACAATCAAGCGCGTGCCCTGTACGCCAATGACACAAATATGTGACAAATAATGCGGTGCACTATAACACGAAATAAACAGTTAAATCGTTACTTTGTGTGTTTTTATTTGTATACCTACCTTAAATCTCCATTTTCTTGTCCGTATTTAATTGCATGAAACGAATTAAATTATACCATGGATATTGAGAAATTTGATGATTGTTCTCACACGCCAAAGTCTGATATATGTGACCGCTAGTGACGTGACGTATAATTGACACTAGCAGTTGAATCAAAAACAAAATCTAGTCAGGTCTAAGTTCGATATTTGTTAATACAACACCAAGTCCCTTGTACGCCATGGTCACAAATAGACGACAAAACCGTGACGTCATAAGCGCGGAGATCATTTTTAGTGAAGTCCATTAGATATTTATTTATATTTTAATTATAACTATTCGAATATTGTTTTTTTTTTTAATACCAACTGATTAAAATAAAAATAATTAAAAGCAAATTTAAAATGCGTTTTATTTATTACAAAATACTCGTACTCTCATACCTACTTTAAACACATGATTTCACTCATGATAACAAACAACTTTTACTATGGGATCAAACCTGAAATCGCGAAAAAATCTGGCCAAGAGCGAGTCGGACTCGCTCATCGAGGGTTCCGTACCATCAAAAATAAAAGTGTGCTATTTAGAGACATCGTTTTATTTTTATATTTTTACTTCTATCACATAGAATAATTTCAGATTTTTCTTTATGCAAACTTCGGAGATATGGGGGGAAAAAATATTTTTTTTTTACATTTTGCAGCAAAAGCCGAAAACTATACGGGCTGAAAAAAAATAAAAAAACTTTTGAAAATGTGCCAACAGCGCTCTTACATATGATACCCCACGTCAAACGGGCAAACGTCATCTAAAATTATTCCAAAATTCAAGTTGATAGCATTAGTACTTCTTGAGATATCCAGCTGTGATAGACAGACAGACTGAGTCGTGCCATAAGGGTTCCTTTTTACCATTTCGTTACGATACCTTAAAAATCAGCTGTTCCCTATATTTTGACGAGTTATGCGAAAATGAATGTATGGGACAGCTGATTTTTTTTCGCGAATTCAGAATTGGTCCCACAGTAAAAGTTGTTTGTTATCATAAATACAATAATGTGTTTAAGTAATGGTCACTAATTTCGGGTCACCCTGTATATTAAATATGGGATATTTTGATATTTATTATAAATATTGGATTATTATTAAACCTGATATTAGACATTCTGTAATAACTGCTACATCCCTAAATCAGATGCGAGTAAGTCAAACAATAATGGCTGGCCGGCCACGCCATGTCACAATATCAAGACAGCAGATCGAGAATAGTGTTGTACCTACCATAATTTGTTTTTATTTTTGTCTCCTTATGTCTGCTTTTACATTGATAAACTCTGTAAATGCCGTGTAATGATTACTTCAATAGGAATTACTGCGAGGTTAAATAAAATTTCAATGTCATGAGTAGAGTTTGTTAGAAAATTACAGACGTAAATAGTATATAGATTATATACATAACTTTTATTTGCCCTGAATATCCTTTTAAAATTGTCCAATTCTGAGTTTTCAAAGTAGCCAGATTTAGGGAAAGCCCACATTCTCATCAGATTTGACTATTATGACTATTAAGTCATTATGCGTCAGGCCGCACACGATCATACGAAAATCATAGGCTCTGAAGAGCAGTTTATTTTTAGACCATTTTGGAAATCTAAAAGTGGATCCCTGACCACGGGCGAGCCCCGTGGTCAGGGATCCAATTTATTATCTGAAACTTTTTAAATATATTTCGGCGTTCTCTCATTATGCCACTCCCCCTACTATTACTTACATTACCTATTTTATTGTATCCCCAACATCCGATGCGTCTCTCGATAATATTTTTCCTTTTCATACGATTTCCAAATGTTTCGTGAATGAAAATTATAATTTTAAAGTCGATTATTTTGACCGTGTGCGCAAATTCTTGTTTCGACATATCGCCGTAGCAACCGCGCGGAGCTGCAGGGGCGGGTCGCTAGTCATCCACTATGTATTGCTATGATGAAGAAACGTATGTACTCACAGACTTGTCCGCTCCTGGCCGACGTTCTTCAGAGTGTCCAACATCAGGGAAGCGTGTTTCTTGTCTTCAATCAGCGCGTCGCGCTTATCACTGTTGAGGCTCAGCGCCATCATCATCCGCCCCGACTGGTAACGTTGTTCTTTTAACCTTCACAGATAAAAGCAATTAAGGCTCCGTAGCAAGAGCATCAAATTCAAATGCTTTGCAATTGCACAAGAATAGGTAAACGTAATCTAGACTTTATGTCCTCCTACCTACTTGCGTTATTTAATTAAAATATTTTTAATCAAAATTGCTTGGCTGAGCTAGGATCGAAAACGATGAAACAGTCCCTACACCGTCACCTATATTTGTTTTATGACGCGGTCAGCAACAAAACGTATGTACCCATTCGTAGTTGGATCAAAACTCACCTCAAAATAATTTGATCGAATGAAGACACAAGAGTAGCTTTTTGCAAACGTTTGCAAATATCCATTACTTCTTCTAGTTCCCCGTGCAGGGACAGTTGACTTCCGACATCATCATCTTCGTATAAATCGTCGAGATTTGTGGCTTCCTATTAAAATATTCATATTACATACAGTAACTCGGGAAGCCCCGATATTTTTGCTGGACAATTAGTATCCTTAAATAGAAACAAGCGAACTGAATTCACGTTCGTAGAGTTCACATAAAAAAGACCAATAACATTTTTAAGAGAATAAGAGCCCATACCTCACCGGAACGCCATGATGACGTCACCAGGTCGCGCTGACAATTAAATGCATTCAAGTATTATAATGGTTGGTTCACCTGGGGACGCCAGGTGAACCAACTTATTTCTGCAGCCAATCATATTATTTATTAGCGACAAAATCTGGCTGCGCCGCCTTGGCGTCCTAGTGAGGTATGGCTCTAATGAAATGATGGCGCAGTCGTGTAAAAGACACGAGAGTCCATATACGGATCCATATACGGATAATAACCACTCGTTTACGTGTAAGTTACCACACGTAACTCTAAACTTCAAGGTACAAACCAACGTTACAACAATCCGAAACAGGCAATCTAAGGTCTAAATCTGTGTACGTTACTCCAGCAGTAAAGTAGCTCCTAGAGTGATATAAGTGGTACGTATAATTAGTGCGTAATCTGCTGTAAATGTGCGTCAAATAAAAATTTGTGCGCTTTGTCGTTTTGGAAAAAAAAGTTTCCTACTGGAGTAACGTTGTTCCAGCACGAAAATTATAAACGAATGATCAGAAAGAGAAATATTGTGCATGCACAGAGAACTTATATTTGTGCAAATATGTGCGCTGAAAATATAATTTGTGCGTCTTCAGGTTTTCGAGATATTGCATTTCCTGCTGGAGTAATGTTTTGCAGGATCGTGATCTCTAAAACCATTGTATGTGCGCCTGTATAATAAACATACACGAGTAGCTCTTTATTTGTGCATATTTGTGACAGAATTAGATTTAAGAAAATATTTATAACTTTCAAGTAATTGCGCTTTATTGAAAACCCGAAAACATATCGCAGCGCCTAAATGAGAAAAGTATAAGTTCGCTGAAAACTGCATTTCGTCCTTCTTGACGGTTATAATAACCATAAAAAGTTTCAAAAGTATACATGCATGCGTTATTGAATGTGCACTTTGACGGCAAAATATAAGAATCGGGCTCAACCCAAGATATAGGTTTAGCCAAAAATTAGTGCGCCTAATCAAAATATACAGGGAGTCCCTGGAAGTATGGATCAAATCGAATAGGAGTTTAGGCAAGGTCATTTCCAAACTTTTTAACCCTGAGAATGTTGGTGCATTTTTTTACGGTTCAAAAGTTATGACCAATTTTTGTTTTATTCAATCACTTCGCAGTGCTCAATGAAAAAAATCATAAAAAAAAAACTAGCAAAGCTATCAATTACTTTTTTTTCAAAACGTTGTAGAAAAGTAGGCCTTTCTTTTGGTAATACTTACTTATACGCATCTAGCAAACATGTGTTCAATAATAAAAAACAGTTACTGCAAAGTCTTCGGTCTGGCAGAAGTTTTACTCAATTTTCGAGCGATTTTTATAGGAAAAATTTACACTAGCGAAAGTTGACCACGTTTTCACCACACTGGTGAAAACTGATCAAAACTGGGTACAAAACTGGTCCAAGTCATAAAGATTCTTTGGAGGTATGAATCACTGGAATATTTTTAATAGTTTAAAAGTTAGAGATTTTTATTAACAAGGAGGTCGTATTTTTACAATTTTCTGTTTCAAATTTTCATTTTTTTCAGCTTAACTAACGACTTAATTTCAGTCCCTAGGCATTTGTTACCTATCTGAACACTGTTGATGTGGTTTAGGTTTAAATAAAAAATAAAAATAATTACCGTAAACTTTTTGTTATCTCATGTCATGAGTCATGTTATTTGCCCTAGCTACAACCCGGAAAAAACCGTGCACCTGCTGTCAATGACGTCATATCGGCGCTCTGGTACAATATGTATGGGACGGGGCGAGCGCGGCGAGGTGAAAGAGGAAGTGCGAGGGGCATTGCATTCCAACAAGGTGCTAGGAATGTGCGGGGGAAGGGAAACAAAAGAACCAGCGCCGGCGCACGTTCGCACTCAGGTAGATGTTTTAGTAACTATCTACCAGCTTGTGACTGCGCACGTACTTAATTCGGTGTTCATCAGTAATTATTCTTTAACGTTATTTGGACTGTGTAACTTGGACTTGAAGAGTGAAAGTGGGTTCTCTATGTTAATCACACACGCAAGCGCCAGTGGCTGGGATGTAAAGAACAGGGAAAACCAACGTCAAAAGGTGATTTTCATCCTCGCAAGGTAATGCTTTCTGTTTGGTGGGATATACATGGAGTAATAAGCTGGGAATTCCTTCCTACTAAGTAATACTACGATTACAGCAACAGTATATTGTGATCAACTCGAAAAACTGAAGCTTGACATCCATCGCAAACGTCCACAACACGACAAAATATTTTCCCTGCACGACAATGCCCGGCCGCATATTGCTAAGAGTACCAGGCTAAAACTATTGGAGTACCCTTCATATTCGCCGGACTTAGCACCAACTGATTTCAGCTTGTTCCGATCACTTAGTTATAATTTACGGGAAAAAAGCTTTGACGATGAACCACACTTGAAACAATACATAGATGACTTCTTCGATTCAAAACCAACAAAGTTCTATGCGGACGCCATTCACTCTTTGCCAGATCGATGGCGAATGGTAGTAGAAAACGACGGTGAATATATTATTAATGATTAACAATTATTCATTTAATAAATAAATACAAATAAAATAGTTGTATGTCGCTCATTACTTATTAGCCAACCCAATACGTACAAACTTACATTTGCAGTTAGAATGTATGGGAGAACATGTTTTTCAACTACAATGTTATGTTTGTTCTTGGGTTCCGACACGCACTTGGCCGGTTCTTTTTACTAGGAAGTGCGTTTGGGTTATCAGTTCTAATATTTATAGGTAGGTAATTTGATCTGTGATTTGATGCCATAATTTAAGAATCAAAATTAAGAGAATAAAAATAATAATTTCCACATCAACAAACTCTTTCATTTGATGTGGTCACAAGGTGCATTTAATATATTTTTAATAAGCCACTAATGTTAGGTCATATAATTGCCAACACATATTTAAACGCGACTGTACGGGTAACATTTTAGGTTTAATACACCCAATACTCTTTATTCGTTTAAAAAGCGACAGATTCGTACATATCAACGACCGGGTCGTTGATATGTACGAATCTGTCGCTTTTTTGTAGTTAATCGAATTTGGTCGGGTAACCAGCCGTTGCTTACATGTTTAGTTTTTTGTTTATAACTACTTATTGCGAATCATCCAAGCTGAATATTTGTACTATATATTTTTGAATAAACGCACAAAATTTTGGCTAAACCTACACATCTTGGGTTGAACCGGTTTCTTGTATTTTTCCGTCAAAGCTATGACACATTCAATGACGCATTCATGTACACTTTTGAAACTTTTTATGGTTATTATAAGCGTCAAGAAAGACCGAATAGTTTTTCCCTGATATTTTTTCGGGTTTTCAATCAAGCGCGATCACTTGAAAATTATAAATATTTTCTTAAATATAATTCGGTCACAAATACGCACAAATAAAAAGCTACTCGTGTATGTTTATTCTACAAATGGTTTTAGTGATCACGATTCTGCAAAACGTTACTCCAGCAGGAAATGCAATATCTCGAAAACCTGAAGACGCACAAGTTATATTTTCGGCGCACATTTTTGCACAAATATAAGCTCTCTGCCCATGCACAATATTTCTCTCTCCGATCATTCGTTTAGAATTTTCCTACTGGAACATCGATATATAAGTACTACGCACTATGTGCTGGAACAGCGTTACTCCAGCAGGAATCGTTATTTCCGTTTTTTTTTTCCAAAACGACAAAGCGCACAATTTTTTTATTTGGCGCACATTTACAGCAGATTACGCATTAATTATACGTACCACTCATATCACTCTAGAAGCTACTTTCCTACTGGAGTAACGTACACTCAAAATCTAAACATAGAACATGCTAGCGACTACTCTCAATATCCGTACTTCAGAGGACGATCAATACAATGTAGGTACATACTCGACTCTAATGCCAATATGCATTGTATTCCAGATGTACAAATATGTATATTATGGCGCCGATTTCCTTGTTCACAAACTAAACTAAATTTAGGTTCAGTGCAACTTTTTCATTCTATTTCATTAAGAAAAGGACAGACGATAAATATTAGTTTAGTCCTGTCAAATTAAGATACTTCATAGACAAGTTTAGACGTGATTAAAAAATTGGCTACTAAAACTCATTGAGATAGGAAAAACATGGAGACGCCGCGTTATTCTATACATACAATTGCTTATACAAATATGAGTGAAATACAGTACGTCAAATATCGTTTTGTCTCATTCTTTCTAGTAATCGTATTAGACAAAAGAGACCACAATATTAATTTATATAAGTATTTACAAAAAAGCAAAAAGTAGTGTATGTAGTATATTTGTTATCTGGTTTCCATAGTACACATGCCAAAGGAGATAAGTAACCAGGCACGCACACTACAAAACTATATCGCTACTGTTAAAACGATTCATTACGTACTGCTCACAAAGACTCCCACGCACACATCGCATTCGTAGAGAGTGCACTAAAATCTTCTAAATGATAGTATACCTAACATGATTTCTCATTGAAAGCTAAAGCGTTCGTAGCTTAACGAATAAACCATATACTTCTGAATATCACTGTGTGAGTTCGAATCTCTGAAGTGATGATCCTTTTTGCGATTTAAAATTTTAAGCTAAAGCAAGCGGAATATTTTTTGTTAAAAATGGTGTTATTTATTTAAAATACCTTAAATAAATAAAACCATTTTTAATAAATATATTTATTTAAAAAATAAAAGAACATCACTAGTTAATATGTTTTATTATTTAAGCAACAGTATATTTTAGAACATACCATTATATCTTTATATACAATTACATAATAAACAACGGGCGGAGTGAATAAACATATCACATAGATAAAAAATATAATCTGATCCAGTAACAATAACATCACACACACTCCAGTACCGGCGACTTATTTTATTATGGCTAAATATGCTGTGAAAGTTTTGAAGATAGTATAGTAATAGTATTAATATTATATATAGTAGATAGTATAGTATTAGTATTAGTATTAATAGTATAGTAATAGTATTAAGTATTTCGTTTATTCAGTTATAAACACATATTAATCACATTTTTAAATACATATTAATGTAAAAATAAAACATTTAAAAATATAAAATAAGTAAGTATAGTAACCCATCGGGAACAGTATTATAATTTTTACCAACACAGTTTCTAGTAAAATATAATAAATAGATTTAAATACGTTACAATGTCTGAAATTTAAAGATAGTACAAATGTAACATTGTTTTGTCAATTGAAGTGCCGATATTCCTTCGCGAAGCGAACGCGATTTTGACGGTGCACGGTAGATAATAAAATTTTCCGCGCCAGTCTGCAACGTGTCAAACCGTCCGCGCGCAGGTGGTTCCGTACAGTTTGCGTAGTGACGTTGTGTGTTGCTGCTGTTATGTTGGTCTTAGCAAATGGATCTGATGTATGGGTGGCAACAATCTCACGGTGCCGAGGCGAAGCATTTGTGTAAATGTGTGCCAATGGTGGCGGTCCAGGCAGGCGACGGTTTATTTCGCCTGACTCAGCGTGACGATACACCCACAGTCGAACGGTTTTTCTCTACAAAAAGAGTGAAAATATTAGAACTAAACATACACCTCCCAAATTATAAATTAAGAAATAAAAAATATACAATATACAATGCAGAGAATATATTTTTTGCCAGATTTTCACAGGGTGTTCTACCCAAGGATATGAACAACTTTCACTATGGGGCCAACTCTGAAATCTGGCACCTGATAAAAAAATTACCCTGTATAACACAATTCATATACTTACACATGTACGTTATACACAAAGTTTATTTAAATTATGTAATACATATATCCTACCTACTAATAAAAAAAAATGTAATATTTATATAACATAATTAAGACACTTATTGTTTAGTTTATTCATTAATACACATATCAAATTTGTTTTTATTTTTTTCAAAAAAGTATTAAGCAATATTATTTTTATAGAATTTCCTTTGTTTAATTTCCATACATGCAATTTACATTTTAAATATTTTAGGAAAAGAAATAAAATTATTTTAAAATTGTAATTTTATTATTACCTCCTATTCATTTACAAACATATTCATTATATTTTTGAATGTTTCTTTACAAAATACAGATAATAAACTATCACTATAATACTGTGTAAAACGACAATGACAATTATTAAATAGGTATCGATAGGTATTGTGAATGGCTATGCACTTAATAAATCCAGTGTCATTTCCTATTATTTTCAACTATTCATATCCACAATTCGTTAAATGAGACAACAGACAATCTTACTGAAATTACCTACTGGGTCACGGTGACATAATAAATTGATAAATTATTATTAATAATAATTTTACTCACTGATATCATCGTTAGTCGCCTTGCGATTTCACTGACAGAAATTTTTTGCTCATGCAAAACAATAATCTGAGCTTTTTGGAATATTGCATGCATGGTCTAAGTTAATCAATTGATCACAATCACAAACTTCGTAAAAGTGCAAAAGAAGGAGTATAGGTGAGGTTGCTAATGCAGACTGACTCAAACACAAGTTCACAATTGAAGGCAGGAATTGATTTTTAAAGTGAGTAAGCGAGAAACTTGTGGTAGATTCTCAAACCGGTCAGAATATCGCTTTATTCAGTTAGTATATTAACTCTAAATTACAAAATCTCAAAAATAATATTTTAGTAAACTCGTGGCTCGAACTCGAGGCTCGAACTCGAATCACTTGTCACTGTAGGTTGAATGCTTACCTGTTGCGCCACGAGAGCAACTATCCTATGTTGCGAAATCCTATTATACTATCATTTAGAAGAAGTTAGCGCACTCACTTTATAAATGCAATGTGTGCGTGGCTGTCATTGTACAGTAGCGATCTAGTTTTGTAGTGTGCGTGTCAGGTTACTTAACTCTTTTGGCGTGTGTACATGTACATACAAGCTCTGCTTAGTTAGGGATCAGATGACCGTGTGTGAAATGTCCCAGAATATTATTATTATTTCCTTTATTTCTTTTTTGTACATATATAAATTATATTTTTAAATATTATAATAAAAAATATAAACACATTTAAAAATATAAGAAAATAGTAGCCCACCGGTATCGGGAATAGGGTCCAAGCTACCCAGTGGTCAGGGCTCCAGAGAGAGGAACCTCCTAACGATGCGAGCCGTGTCCAGAAGTTCCGCTTTCTGAATCAAGCCCTTCACATAGCCACCCAACGAGAGCCTCTTGAGATGTTTGCTCGAGGCTCTTGGCGATAAGGCCATTGACCGCAACGACTATTGGCACAATGATTGCCGAGTCCACATTCCACATGGCGACGACCTCGTGAGCTAAGTCGAGATATTTCACTTGTTTCTCCTTCTCAGCCTTCACGAGGTTCTCGTCAAGCGGGATAGTGACATCGATTATCATTGTGCGGCACGCTTGTCGATCTATTACTACTATATCAGGCTTATTGGCTACAATAGTCCTGTCGGTGATAATAGGTCGATCCCAGTATAACGTGACATGGTCATTCTCGAGAACTGGGTCGGGTACATACCTGTAATACGGTACCTCAGAGTCCACAAGGCCGTATTTGAGAGCAAGTTGCTGATGGATAATCCTGGCTACTTGATTATGCCTGTGCAAATACTCGCCGTTAGCCAAACGAGAACACGCAGCAGTAATATGTCTGATAGACATGCCCGACATATATCGATCGTCCCATCTTTCCCCAAAGAGGTCACCGAAGCGTAGCCAGGCCACTGACGCTAAGAAATCTACGTCGGGCCCATGAAGGGCCCGGAAAAAGCATCCGTGAAGCTCCTTGCTTTGCCATACTTCCTTGCGGACGTTGGTACTAAGCACCACAGGTTTGCGCCAGTTCTCTTTAGCCAAGGCCAACAGGTTGAGTCCCTTGTCCACTGCAACCACATCTCGGTGCATACCCACGGCAGCTTTGACAAAATATTATCTGAGACTGCACACCTCGCGGTTGTGGAAGGTCTCAGCATTTAAAAGACTTCGACCCCTGCACTTCCGCGGATTGTTCAGCCTCATGACAGACGAACGTGGGTGATGCATCCGGTTGGCGTTCAGCAGTGATCGGACTCTCCTATCCAGGGCGTGTAGTTCCGTCTGGGTCCACTTGAGTATGCCAAAGGAATACATCAGGACCGGCATGACCCAACCGTTAAAGGCGCGCACCTTGTTGCCGCCTGACAAAGAACTATTAAGTACCTTTTTCAGGCGACCGAAGAAGCGCTCCTGCAACGATTGTTTCATTTCAGGCCCGTTAATGCCTAACCCCTTTGACATACCCAGGTATTTGTAGGTATCATTTGCAGAGATTGATCTCAGGTTTATAGAATCTGAGAGTTGTAGTCCCTCAGATTCCACAATCCCTCCCCGCCTTACATGCATGACTGCACATTTACTTTACACCAAATTCCATCCTGATGGAATCACTAAAAGTTTTAGTTACTTTTTGTGACTCCAGCAATCGCAATTTGTTGATGGCAAATAGTTTCAAATCATCCATATAAAGCAGGTGGAATATTACCTGACCCTCTCTCACCAAAGGATAGCCCAGTCCTGTACCCTCTAGCAGAGTGCTAAGAGGGTTCAAGGCTAAAAAAAAACCACAGTAGACTCGTGTCGCCCTGGAATATTCGGCGCTTAATCATAATAGGTTCGTCCCTCCCCCGAATTTGTCGACATCCTGGATAGCGAAGGACCGTCCTCCACTGCCCCATCACGTCGTCAGGAAGGTGCTCAGAGTTGTATCAATTTTGTACATTCTAACACCCTCAAGAGCCATTTCGGGCACCCAATCATAGGCATTCGTATAGTATCCAACATGTCGACAAATCCTATTATTATTATTTTTCTAGCATATCTCGGGACCCTGGGGTCCCGGACCTTTGGAAGGCGTACGAGGAGCCGAAGCCAACTCGCAGAGGCCCCTTAGATAATTTTAAATAATGAGGACTCACCAACCGACGATTATCCCTGTATGCACTATGCAAGTGCACCCAAGGACAACCCCCGGTTGGTGTATGACTATTGTTGTACGTGGACACTATGGGTCTGGGTGGCTAAAGTGGATTGGGTAACTTGAACTATGCAAGAACCATGTCCTCTGCCTGACCAATGTTATATAATTATACACGGATAAAATGGCAGGGGGTGACTTGCACACTCAATAATGGGCCCCCAAAAACGGCAACTTACGACACATAGTGACGTAGCTACAAGGGGGCAGCACTTCCTGAGATGCTTGAGGAGTGGAGAGGTATCCCATGGCTATCCCGGAAGTACGGTCAAGATCCCTACCTCAGTACCTTACTGGAATACTTCCTTCCTCCGAGCACGTTTACTCTTGCGAATCTCCACTCAAGCCGGCCAATAAAAGCAAGAAAGAGGTGGGAGCTCTGTTCCTCGTCAGTGTTCACTCCAGCCGGCCAATAAAGTGAAGCCAGAGATGAGGACAAGACTTCTCCCGGGAGACAGGGTCCGTGGGGTCGCTACTGCCCAACAGGTCGTCACATGCTGCCTTGCGTGTTTCTGTATCTCTCTTGGTCGGGCTCCTCATCCTAAACCCGTTCCGGCAAAGTATACTCTACCGGCACAGACCTAAAGTTCGGAGCGCGCAAGCCCCACCACGACGTCAACGTAGAGAAACAGCGGTGGGGTTATTATTACTATTTGTTCGTATACATTTTTGTATCTTGGCGCTGATGTGCCGGTTTTATAGGATAACACGGGCCGAAGCCAAGTGCTAACCTAAGTGGTAGATGATAATATAACATTATGGTGTGATGATGTTTGTGGGTGTGACATTTGTGCATCATTGTCGTTCTGAAGGAATTTTCAGACAATTCTGCAAGTGTTCAGGATAGCAGCTTTCTGTAAAGTTTGGTAGGTAGAAGGAGACAAGTGTAGCGTGTTTAAAGATTGGTGTAGTTGTTTCGGAATGACACCCGTGGTTGAGAGTACTACTGGGATTATGGAAACGCTGGCTAATCACCACATTCGGCTAATTTCTATTTTAAAGTTCGCATATTTGGACAGCTTTTCTGCTATTGTGTTTTGTAGGTTGTGTGTGTTTGGTACTGCTATGTCAATTATTTGCGCGGTTTTATTGACTTTATCTAGTAAAGTTATGTCTGGTCTGTTGTAATATGTTGTTCTATCTGTGAGGATGACCCGATCAAAATATAATTTATGTGTTGCGTTTTCAAGAACTATTTCAGGATTATACGAGTATTTGTAGTAAGGTATTATTGTTATTTAAGTTGTTGCTTATTATGGCAACATGTTGTAGTGACGTAGTGACAATTATTATAGATAACGGCCATCTTATGCGACAAGTTTCGTGGTAGTTTTGCTGTCAAATGGTTGTTTACTTTTTGAATTATTGAGATTTAATATAAATATACAATGTTTTTTTATTATTTATGTACTTAGCATGATATAAATATTACAAAGCAGCATTTTTGACGTAACTCAATGATTTAAATTGTTATAATTTTTTTCAGGTTAACCGAACTGAAAATATTAAGGCTTTAACAGAAAAATTTGTCGAGCAACAGCAGAAAATTAAACGCCTTAACGAAAGGATTCGAAAGAAAAACAATAATTTCCAATTCGAAGGAAATTATAGAAGACCTTCGAAGAAAAAATTGTGTTAGCATGGAACAGGCTGTTGTGGTAGAAGAATTGGCGGGACCAAAAGACTTCTTAAAAAGACAAATTAATAAGTCCAAAGGCTTACCTGCTACAAATAAATACTCTGAAGAAATCAGAAAGTTTGCATTACCGTTGCATTTTTTATCTCCCAAGGCCTATATATATGTGGCGGTCTATATACATGCTTACCTCATACAAGAACTTTGAGCTAATGGTGCCAACATGTGAATTGCGAGCCGGTATTCACGAATGAAGCATTTGAAACTTTAAAAACCGGCCAAGTGCGTGTTGGGCCACGCACAGTGTAGGGTTCCATAGTAGCCCGTTATCACAATATAGTACGATTCTGTTGTTCTTTATTGTGAATATAAGTAATGGTAAAGATATTAGGAGTTAATGGTTATAATGCCATCCTAAAAATGTTCAAAGTATAACAAAACTTTATCACTTAACGTAACCACGGAGGCCATACCTTGCAAGAAAATCTTAACACCGCGATCTACAAAAGTGACGTCACGGCACAACGCCATCTGTTATAAACAGATTAGACATTAACTAATAATAACCACTTTCTTCCTGCTAAAGCTAGAAAATAAGTATGATTGCTGCCAAGTTATTATTTCAATTTACAAAATTGTAATTCGAAAATTAAACGAAGTTCGTTTGTGACTTCACTAAGTAATCGAATGAAAACGTAACCCATTGATACAGCGCCATCTAGCATCAGTATTGTGAAACTTATGATAATTTATTATGGTTATTTTTAGTTTTTTTATTTCATATTTTGTTTTTCAGTGCAAGTCTTTACCCGTTATAAACAAGCAACTACTTCATCTTAATCACTTAAAAGGGTTAATGCTAAGGATTTTGTATTTGGTACAAAATTACCCAACACCCAAGTTCAACGACTACTCGTATTACCGCTAAACTAACTAATAAAGTTATCTTTACCGCTATAATTTTCCTTTAAAGTTCATGAAATGCTGAGTGCTGAGTGAATTTTTCCAGATTTTTCAAGCCAGCAGTTTAGCTTTTAGACGGGAGGACGCCCTACTGGACCAAAAATTTGCACTTTAAAATTTAATATTTCGTAAATAGAGCATTAAATCGAAAAATAATTTCAGCTACCCTAAAAAAAAAATATTTTCCTAATTTTTATTTTACCACTTTGTCGGCGTAATTGATATACACACTCCTACAAAATTACAGCTCTCTAGTACTAACGGTCTCTTAGCAAAACCTCGGCCAGACAGACAGACGGACATGACGAAACTATAAGGGTTCCTTGTCAGAACTACGCAACCCTAAAAATTAAAGTGCAGGAAAGTGCACAGCCTGTGATATGCTCCTTGGTTTTTGACAAAATGGCCATAAGAAAGTCTCTGACTTGGGAACCAAGAGCTCAAAAATATTATGGTAGAGTTGATTATGGCCACAACCTAGATAATGATAGTGTCGAAGAAGCCAGTCAAGCCCTAGTAGTCCTGTTAACATCTATTAATGGCTCATAGAAAATACCTATTGGTTATTTTTAATAACATCCTTCACAGGCGAGCAATAAAGTATCATCGTGGACACGGCTCTAAAATTGTGCGAAGAAGTGGGTGTAAAAATAATTTACATGCAATGGCCCTGAAGCAAATTTCAGCATGTTCGCTTCTCTTGGCTGCGATATTTTAAAAACCAAGACGTTACCAGTTTTGAGAGCGGTAATACTCGCATCCACGCTTTTATCAGTCCATGCCATGCAATCAAATTAATTTGATTGCATGAATCAAATTGAATCAAATTAATTAATTTGATTGACTCATTTGGGCGAAAGGTAGATATTATTTTTTTTTAATTTCTAGAACTTCAAGAATAACAGGGGCTACATCTCGCAAATAAAATTAATCGCCCGCATGTATTCTATCACAAACACAAGATGAAAGTGAAGCTGGCGACACAATTGTGCAGTATCTCAGTAGCCGATGCCCTGAAATATTGCCGCAGTGAATTAAAATTAAAACAATTTGGGGAATGTGGTGGCACTGTCAATTTTATAAATATTATGAACGACGTGTTTGATGTGTTAAACAGCCATTCCAAATGCTCGCCAGGATTTAAAATAGCGATGTCTCCTGCAAATGTTGGTTTCATATCAGCTCTATTTGAAGGTGCGACTAATTACCTTACAAGTTTAAATCTCCCTTCAGGTGAACTTTTGATCGATTCCGCCAGAAAAACCGATTTCATTGCAATGTTGATAAACATGAAAAGCGCATTGGCACTGTATAATTACTTGGTGAAGACACAAAAATGCTGAAAAACACACCACTCTACAAGATCAGCCAAGATCATATCGAGCTCTTCTTCTCGGCTGTGAGAGCAAGAGGGGGTTTCAACAATAATCCCAATGCCATTCAATTTCGTGCGGCTTATAAAAAGTTGCTTGTGAGAGCTGAGATCAGGGGTGATACCATTGGGAATTATACTCCACTGGAACAAGTCAATAAATATATTGAATTTCTAAAGTAAAAATTATGTTCTAGCTTTAAACGAGCTAGCTGACAAAAACAGTTTTGTAGAGATCACAGAGGATCACAGTGATTTATATGATGCGTATATGGAATGCATTTTAAATACAGATGCTGACACATACACAGACAGGCTCATAGAATATATATCTAGATTCGTTACGAAAAAATTAATACGTACAATTAGTGCGCTTCACCACACAATTCTCACTTCAACTCAAAATTGATTTTTATGAAGTTTTTAGAGGTGAGGCCTTTGAAAACTTTAGAAAAATCAATTTTGAGTACGCCTACAAATAGTCATAAATAGTCACCAAGGCTAAAAAAAATATGAGGATTAAGTGGTGAGCCTTTCTCGCCACAATCATTACACACCTGATGACCGCGGAACGCTTACGTTTTTGAACTTGAATTTAATGTCACAAAATTGTCAAGAAATAGTCGTCCCAACCATGATAATTTCGACCTGGTTTACTATGTAGAAGTATGTTAAACTTCCACGTAAACTTCTACATACATTTTCGAGTCGAGTGCCGTCTACCGCAAAATTAATAAGTACATATTTTTAATGTCACCTTACTTTTTCGTTGTATTGTATTAAAAAAGGTATAAATGATAGTTATGTAGCTATTTGAGGTAAGTATTTTAAGTATGTTTTATTTATCATGTATACCATAATCATGATATATTAGAAAACAAAGTCTTATGCTAAATAAAACCTGTATCAGGCCCAGCTCTTCCTTAGCTAGTAAGAACTTCAAAGAGTAACATATTATCTTCAATAACCCCCAGATCCTTAAAAATGTATAAAAAATAGAGATAAAATACACGTAGAATCTAAAAATCACCAGATAATATTATTTGAAGACTTCTTATTCACGTTATCGTAATTTTTGCAATAACTTACTAAGAAAACTAAAAACGTCGTATGAAACCGATCAACTTGAAAATGCGAAAAACTATCCCAAAGCCTTATGGAAAACCATTAAACAAATGACGAATACCCATAAAACAAAACTTAGCCTAGCGGAGCTTCACAATACGAGAAAGCCCAAACTCTGCAACTAATGAGGTAGGCCAACTTTTGGCCAACATTGGCAAAAACTTGGCTACGAAAATAACGAATAACAATGCATCATCACGGGCAGGTAGCCATCCCTCACCTTCACTAACGGACACCCGAAACTCACCTGAAAACTTTCTTACCATCCTGGAAGTAGACGAAGCTAATGTTGAGTCCCTAATCCTACAACTACGTTCTGACCACAGATCTTAAAAACACTGGAGATATGCTTTGTACACAAAATTATTCCTTTCCAGATGTCTCCACGTTCTCCCCACTTAATTTACTAGGTAACACAAAAGCAAAAATTTATTACAACGGCACACGAGCTCATATTTCTCCCGCACCCAAAGAAACTTACAGCAACACTAACAAACTTACTAACAAAACACACGCAAAAAGAGGGCGGCGCATCTACCTGTAGCTACGGACTCAGAATAAACACACATGCCCAAATTACGCAACTAGTTATGTTAAGTAGTGTAATCATAGAAAAATGTCGATGAAATTCAGTTACCTATAATATCTGCTCTTTTCCTAAAGATTTTAATGACTGGGAAAATAATATGATACAGAAGTTCCCTCAATATACATACTCTATACAAGTGAAGTTTGATCAGAATTGGAATATTAAGTAACTAAAGTTAGTGAAATTTAATACAACTCGAATCTAGACTAGGAGAACACAAGTAAAACTTCAAGATTTTTATTTACATACATTTTATTGACCAGTAAAATGTAAATATTTATTTAAAACTTGCCGTTTAGACAGTTTAGGTGTTGCGATCCTAGTTAAATAGTGTAATCTTACGTTTATATATTTTTCCATTACTGCTTTTTTAAGTATTAATAAATGGTTATTCATTGGCAATTGATTATATTGGTGAAAATTTATGTTTTCAAAAAGATTCATACGTATGAAATGCGTTAAGGATTTTGACATGATCGTCCTGTAATATCCTCCTGTCTAATATTTTTAATGCAATTTTCGTGTTATCAGGTGAAATAATAAACAATTTTATTATTACTTCCATCCGTTTACATATGGTTATTACGTCATTGGATGGAAATAAAAGGTTTCTTAAATTCCTAGTTAGCTATATTCCCATTAGCTATTGATTCAATATAAGATAAGTCGATTAATTAATAAATAGTGACAAATTGTATTTTTCAATAATTAATTGTATCATACATACAATAGAATCGTATAAAATATAGACTATCACAAACCTCACATCACGTCTCTAACTGACAAAAGCCTGCAGCGGTCGCTTCAAGAAACTATCGCGTGAGTGAGAGTATCAGTAAAACACTTATCCATTGCGCAATTAGACCAGCCGATTCATTGATCGATTTATACTACGCAAGCAAGCCAGTCAAAAATCATAAGCGGCGCAGCCGTCGCAAGTTGACATTCGGCTAATGACTGAAACTGGCATCAAACCACTTTGCGGCCAAATGCGTTCGAAAGCGCCACGCCTCCTTGCCTCCTCCTCCTCCTCCACTCTTGTATTGAAGATCTGTGGTTCTGACTGTGCAGTCGGCTGGGACGGCATATCATCGCTAATATTGAAAAACTGTCGACATGTACTGGTTCCACCAATTACTTACCTTTTTAATCGTTGCCCACAGGAGAGTGTATTTCCGGAGGCCTTTAAAAAAGCTGTGGTCCATTCAATATACAAGGGATGGAACAAACTGTGTTAATAACTACAGACCGATATCGGTCCTACCTGCACTCTCTAAAGTTCTTGGAAAAAAAATTCTTGACTAACACCAACTGATTGCTAATAACCAATACGGATTTCGGACAAGTCTTTCTACAGAAGATGCAGTTCCGGATTTCACGCAACAAGTTGCCTCAAACCTAGATAAAAAATCGAAATGCCTAGGTATATTCCTGGACGTTTTAAAGGCTTTCGACACAGTCTCTGTTCCTAAACTCATCATGAAGCTTGAAAATATCGGATGGGCGTGGAATACTTCTAGAAATTTTTAAAGATTACCTAAATAATCGTAATCAATGTACCTAATTGGCGTGTGTGCGTGTGTATAATATGTTTTTTTATTTATTTATAATGGGTTTGCTCTTGACTTTAATCTAGGTCAGAAGTGACAGAGACAAAGTCTACGATGAAGTGAGCTTACCCAGAAGAAGCCTGTTCACTCTAACTTTGAAGAGATTCGGGTTGTATGTGTTCGGGAACACAGACGTCGGTAGTGAGTTCCACTCTTTTGCCGTGCGCATTATGAAGGATGTTTGGAAGCGCTTAGTGCGAATTGGTGGAATGGCAACTAGGTATGGATGGTAATTTGCAGTGCGTCTAGATGTTCGATGGTAGCAGGCGGCCGGTGGAATGAGATTGTGGAGTTCCTGAACGCACTCACCAAAGTACAGTCTATAGTAAACCGACAAGCAGGCAACCTTGCGGCGATGAGCCAAGCTGGGAAGTTTGGCATCCACCAGTTTTACGTCGCCAATAAGCCTCTTAGCTCTGCGTTCCACTGAGTCAAGCGCAGCAAGTTGGTATTTAGCTGAGCCATCCCAAAGGTGACTACAATACTCCGTGCAGGGTCGGACTTGCGCTTTATAAAGGGTCAAAAGCTGACCAGGCGTAAAGTATCACTTCACTCTGTTTAGGATGCCCAGTTTTTGGCCGCAGTTTGGGTCTTGTGCTCGATGATAGCGCCGAAGTTGAGACTGGATGTCAACTCCATGCCTAGGAGCTCGAGCCGATCTGTTACAGGAACAGATGTACCCCGAAAAGTAGGAGGTTGGTCGAAACGTCTCCTTTTAGTGGTGAAAAGACACGCCTGGGTTTTGGAGGCGTTAAAAGAGACCATATTGTCATCACCCCATTGGGACACAGGGCTTGAGGTCAAATCTGTCCGCTCTACCATGGCCAGAAAAAAAACCAGCGGCGATGAAGTTCGTTCTTTGAGAGATCAAAGAACGAACTTCATCGCCGCTGGATTTTGCGCTAGACAAGTATCTCTCCGAAACAGTACTGTCATCCGCGTACCCAATAATACCATGCTAAAGTAGGTCATTGATGTGCAGCAGGAAAAGAGTTGCAGAGAGAACAGACCCCTGAGCAACCCCGGTATCAAAAGCCATAATCTTAGAGGAGCAGCCGTCAACGACCACTCCGATCGAACGTTCACTAAGGAAGTCTGATAGCTATAAAAACCAGCTGGGATGCCACAAGCAGGAAGCTTGCCGAGAAGACTTGCGTGCCGTACATTGTCAAAGGCCTTCGAGACATCAAGCGATACAGCAAGTGCTTCGCCTTGTTTCTCAATGGCTTTGCCCCAGTAGTGCGTGATATACACGGTAAGATCGCCAGTTGACCGTCCCCGGCGAAAGCCATATTGACGGTCACTGAGGAGATCGTTGTCTTCAAGATAGGTCAGCAACTTACTTTCCAGTAACCTTTCCATTACCTTGCATAGTATGGAGGTAATGGCGATCGGACGGTAATGGGCAGGGTTTGCATGTGCACGGTCGCCCTTATTGAGCACTGGTTGTACTATGTATACTGTATTAGCTAGCTTCCAAGATTTCGGTACCGTTCTTTTTTCTAGAGAGAGGTGGAACAAGCGTGTCAGCACAGGAGACAGTTCAGGCGCACAGTGTAGGTGTATTATTTATTTATTTAGTTATGAGAGTTATGATATTGTATGTTTGTTTATTTATGTGTGGATTTTTATATCTGGAAATATAAAGATTTAATTTCATTTCATTAAAATAAAATTGATACTTACGATGAGTTGTGATGAGTTTGTCGTGTCCTATGGCGTTCCCCAAGGAATCCCTCCTTTGCCCGACACTATTTCAGATCTACTTAAATGACCTCTGCAGAGTCTCCCAAACGGTAGAATTTATGCTTACGCAGACACCGCAATTCTAGACGGAATCACTTGGGACTAGGGATTGCAATCGAATATTCGAATTATTCGAATATACATTTGAAATTCATATTCGAATAGTATTTTTTTAAATATTCGAACATTCGAATATTACCACGGCAATTTTATTAAAGTTACAACATTATATTTTTGATTACGAACGCGACATCTAACGCGTGGTCGTCAAATCTCTGAATAGATCGGCACTGCTCGGATTGACGGCATTCGATCAATCAACGGCCTCCATTCTTCTGCTGACTGCAACTCGCCGGGCGCTAGCCGCCATTTTGAGTTTACTTCACAATCACAAGTACAGCACAACAGTCACGTAGTTTCTTACAACAGAGCGGTGCATTTTGTTATTTTGTGCTGACGGTTTATACATAAGTGTATACAAAAATTATACTTACTTTGAATTGGGTAATCCACTCAATTCAATGTAAGTATAATTTTTGTTAACCTATGCTGTGCAATTTAACACTAAAATGAAATTGAGTTTATGATTTAACCTAAAATAATCCTATTTTATTTAATATTTTTTTATTCCAAATCAGACTTAATAAGACTAGAATGCTAATTGTTTATAGTAATTAGGTGGGAGGTTGTTAGTAAAGTATGGATAATACCCAGTCACACGCAAGAAATTGATAGTACAATATCTCTTTTTTGTTTCTTAGATTTTAATTGTGTACTACTTAATAGTTTTCCTATAATTGTTTAAGAATTAATATTTTTTATTTAATATTTTCATAGTCGAAGTTCATATTACTTTATTAAAAAAATTGTTAATTATTTTATTTGATTAAAAGTTTTGTTTAAATATTGGTTCTGTCTGATTGGGATGTTGCCCTACTTACATGAAAAACATGTTACTAGTTTCTAAGGCAATAAAACGTGACAAATTATATAAATACTTTTTTTTCTGAAATATTCGAATATAATTCGAATAAGGCTGAAAAAGTATTCGAATATTCGAATACCAAAAATATCGAATATTTGCAATCCCTACTTGGGACATTGTGAAAACAAATGCGGAGATGGCCATGGCTAAAGTTATGATGTGGTTAAACTCAAACCTACAAAACACGACTTACGTATATTCACTTACATTACACGACTTATGTTAAACCTACAAAAAACGACTTGTATTCCTTTTCCTTTAACGCTAAAACATCTCCTTCTTTTAGTATAACTGCTCACTCCTGCACAAATCCTGTAAAACACTCCTGTAAAAATGAAGTAATTAATTAAGTTTTAGCTCCATATTTTATTTTTTAAATGTCCACATTTGTAATACATTGTTCAACGAGACTAATAAGACGCATAATAGTTCCGAGTTAACATTAAGTATTTAATGCCTCTCGCTCATATCAACCTTGTATATTTTAGCCCCACGCACTATGCCAATCAGTGGTGGGTTATTGCATAGTTGCGTGGGGCGATGCCACAAAAACTAGCTCTCTCGAGGATGGAGAGAGCACAGAGAGCTTTTTTTTTTGTGATGGTTTTGCTCTTGACTCTAGTCTAGATATAGGTGACAGAGACAAAGTCGACGATGGAGTGAGCTTACCCAGAAGAAGCCTGTTCACTCTCACTTTGAAGAGATTAGGGTTGGAGCTATACTTGTCATGCCTATAGGTTTCCAACACCTGAACTGTTCTCCGATTGTAAAGTACTTACAGTTCGTCAGCTTTATGTGCTTGAATCCACCCTAAGGGCAACCCTAAAGCAGGCCTTCCACCCCCTATCCCAAATAAACTAGGGATCAAAATAACCGGCCCTAAGCCAGAGACTAGGGACCCCAGCGCGTTTTAACTGGAAGCTTAAGACTTAATTGTTTTTCTATGAAAGCTGTGTTGAGCTTGTGAACGGTATTTATAGCCCTGACACAAGCTGTTGCATCGGCTGTGAGGGTCTTTAAAGTTGGCAAAGTAATCATATCAGTAAATATTAATTGGAGGGTGTGTGCTAGGCACCCGTAGCTAAATAAGTTTGTCCTTGCGTACTTCGTTTCGAGTAGCCTCCAAGCTGCCTTCATATTAGCAGCATTGTCAGTTACGGCGCCAAATACCTTTTGAGGTCCTATTTCATCCATGACAAATAGCAGGAAACATAATGTGAGTAAGTACAATATTTTATTGCAGTTTTAAAGTAATATACAACAATATTAAATAAAATGCCGTTTCTTTTTTAGATGGGTTTGCTGTTGACTATAGTCTAGGTCAGAGGTGACAGAGACCAAATCTACAATGGAATGTTCGCGACTGTACCAAAACATAATGTATGCAGAAGTTTAAATGGAAGTTTGAACAACAACCTGGTTTACGTAGTAAACCAGGTTTAAATTATCATGGTTGGAGACGACTATTTCTTGACTATTTTTTGACACCAAAGTCAAATTCAAAAACGTAAGCGTTCGGCGGTAATCAGGTGAGGATTGTGGAGAGAAAGTCTCACCACGTAATCCTCACCAAGACACCTTTATATGTATCTCTGGAATCCTTTAATTACTATTTTAGAGATTTGGCATAGCGTTATGACTATTTTTTGGAATTGAAACCAAGTCGATACTCCCAGCTGTTTGCTTGCACTGAGGTGAGGATTGTGTGGAGACGTTCACCCCACAATCCTCACCAACATACAGCCTTGGCCAAAAGTATTGAGCACCTTACAAATTTCGCTCGTACACGGTTAGTATGGAAAAAAACAAATCTATTGTTTAAGGGTTATTTTGTCCCGGCATCTACAAAGGTTTATAAATATGACTCACGCCGCAACTAGCAATAAAACACCTGGGTGCAATAAAATTTGTCATTATACAATGAGCGATAGCAGCGAACTGATAATAAAATACAAAAATTGTAAAAATATGATCTCCCTTGCTCATGCAGAAGCTGTATCTGCACCCGTTTTTCTAATGAAAGTTCGTTTCGTTTTGACATATTACAACGATGTCACTAAAATCTTCTAAAATAAAACACCAAATACGCACTAGATCACTGGATGTGTGTAGACACATCATGTAGATTTCCAAAACTGGGAAATGTTCGCGCCGATCCGTGCAATATGCTATTGAGCGATTCTCTGCTTCTGGATCACATCCAAACAGATCAAGAACCGGGTGCAAACGCATCACCACAGACGGTCAGGATCGTCAGTTACCGAGTCATTAAAAAGTAGCAAAAAACTATCTTCAGAGCTCGCTGCTGAGTTGTCAGTAGAAATTAAGAAACCCATTTCTGCTAGAACTACTCGTAGAAGACTTCAGGAAGCTGGTCTGAAAGGTTGTAAAGCCGGGAAGAAGCCGTGGCTCTCCGATCACAACAAAAAAGCTCGGTATAAATGGGCCTTAAACCACCGAAGTTTCACCGCAGAAGATTGGTCAAATGTTGTGTGGTCAGACAAATCAAACTTTCAGGTGAGTAAGTCTTTTTAATGCCCTAATAACATTTAATTAAATGGTTTAAAAACCTTTGACGAAGTTATTTTCCGGAACTCAATATTTTTCTCATTATTGCAATTTTTGGTACACCTGGTGTGACCTTTGTGCGTCGCCGGGTGGGCGAAGAATTTAAGCCAGAATGTGTAATCCAAACCGTAAAACACGGCGGCGGCAGCATAATGGTCTGGGGCTGCATGACTGATTCTGCAGTTGGCGAATTGTTCGTGTGTGAGGGCCGCATGAACTCTACTAAGTACATAAATGTACTAGAAACTGCGCTGCTGCCTTCACTTACGACACTTTTTGGCGACACGAGCATGAATGATGTTAAATTCCAGCAGGACAACGCGTCATGCCACATATCTGCCCGCACTATGACATGGTTTCGGGAAAATAACACAGAACTTCTAGACTGGCCTGCCCAGTCTCCAGACCTGAACCCCATAGAACATATATTAAAGCGTAGGGTCAGGCGCCACACAGTCACTAACAAAGAAGAGCTGAAACGGTGCCTGCGTCTGGAATGGAACGCGATTACTGCTGAAGGTAAAAATCTCGTAAACCAAAAAGAATTTCTGCCATAATTAAGGCAAAGGGTGGACGCACAAAATATTCATTTTCTATTAATAAATAGTAAAATGTATCTATTTGTTATAAATATACGTTTTGTTTTATTTCGATTTGATACTCCTCAAAAAACTGAAAGATGTTATGGGTGCTCAATACTTTAGCTAGCTAGCTACAATAGCTATAACTTCGGAATCATAATGCGACTATTTTTTTAACCTTGGTGACTATTTATGACTATTTTTTGGCGTACTCTAAATTGATTTTCATGAAGTTTTCAAATGTGAGGATTGTGTGGTGAAGGACACTACAATTAAAATAATAAAATTAAAATATCGGAGAGGAAGATATCAGTAGCGTGATATAAATAAAATCAAGAGGAGGACTTAAGTATGTCTCTTCATGTGTCATGGGTACACTTAAAAAGACAGAAAAAGTAATTAAAAATAATATAGAAAAAAAAACGAAACCGGAGCTGTATTACCTGTACATCATTAAGTTCATGTGTGAATTGTACGTTTTTAAGACTTTTTTTTTTCATGCGGACTCTGATCCCGAGCATAACAGTAACCACAAGTTACTCCTTATTAAATCCGTAATTAAGACCTTTCTAGATATAAGGTTTAGATACCACGGAGGTGGTCGTTGAATCAATAAACCGTTTTTTTTTTTAACGAATTTTCATTCGTCAACGAGGTAACTTAATCATCAATGAAAAAACCGGTTGAAAATATTAGATGTTAATTTACATCAACGCACAAGACGCATTAGTTCAATAGTCATTATTTTACTCAGTTCCAAAAAAACAGTTGAAAATATACACTGTTAATTTACGTCAACGAATCAACGGATTATTTCACTATAATTTTATTAATTTCTGAGAATCAACTAGTATGCGAAACGAATACTTCCGAACGATACCGATTGAAAATTCAAACCTGTTAATAATTTAACAGCTTTTTTTAACCTGTTGATCGTTGATGATGAACAGTTAAATTATATTAAACAAAATACCGTCAATGACCCATCCCCTGTCGAAGAACAAGTGAAAAAGTGTCACATATACAGTTTTTGAACAAGCTGATATTGTTTAAAATGAATAGGTAATACCATCAAAAACATAACATGTACAGGCTTACAGGTTTGCGAGCGTGAGAACTTATTTTAGAACTCACACATCGAGATTTCCACCAACACAGCTGCATCATTCAGTGTTTTGTACACATACCGAAAAAACAAACGAAAAATTATGTAGCGTGACAAGCAAAATATACCTTCAGTGCGCGTTCGCTTCTATGCTGCGCAATGTATTATCTATTTATTTACCGCACCGCGAGGCACGCGTGCCCATAGTAGAACAAAGGGTGGGGTCACAGTGTAATCGGTTGCATATATTATTCACACACGGTCATCTTATCCCAAATTAAGCAGAGCTTGTACTATGGAAACCATATAACTGATATACTACATACACTACTTTATTTTTTGTAAATACATACTTATATACAAGGTGAAACTTAAATAACGCACAACCTATTAAGGGGTCATTGTACTCATCATTATGAACCACTTTTACTATGGGACCGAACCTTAAATCGCGAAAAATAAATGAGCTGTTCAGTACATGTATGTTCGCATAATTCGTCAAAATTTACCGTACAGCTGATTTTTTTCGCGATTTCAGGTTTGGTCCCATAGTAAA
Organism: Dicycla oo; assembly: GCA_948252095.1. NCBI lineage: Eukaryota > Metazoa > Arthropoda > Insecta > Lepidoptera > Noctuidae > Dicycla > Dicycla oo. The sequence goes on from OX411709.1 coordinate 24,572,283, forward strand.
AGTGGTTCATAATGTTGAGTACAATGACCCCTGAAGAGGTTGTGCGTTATTTAAGTTACACCTTGTATATAGATAATGACACCCAGACTAATGTCAAACAAACATATTCATGCACACAAATGTTTGTCCTGGATGGGAAGCTAACCCACGACCTGCGACGTGATAGGTATCTTAACCAACCACGCCATCTGGCATGTTAAATATTACTAGCACTGCCCGAGACTTCATCCACATGAATTTCGTACTTTATTATTATAATTTATTTAGATAAATAAGTACCTATTTGGGCCAATAAGTTATTAAGTTATAGAACAAAGGAATAAGATTAGTCAAAAAACTGCGTCCTCCCTTTTTACCACGACAGGGCTTGTTTTTAAAAAAGTGTTTGTATGACTTAAACATTGTTTATACCCATTTTCGAGTTAATTGAAGCAAGTAGTAAAATTCACCCCATAAACTCAACAAAACCCTGAAACACGTACTTTTTTAAATTTTGTTTTAAGTATTGAAGTGAGTACCTATATATATATATAATTGAATCGCCGAAATGTATGTACGCGCATAACTTCCGAACGACTGCACCAATTTGGATAATTCTTTTTTTTGCTGTGTTTGTATTGTCAGGACAAGGTTTGTATGAAAGAAAATGTTTCAAAAGTTGCCGGTAAAATTGCAAAATTCGGGAAAATAAACTACGAATTATTGAAATTTTGACAGGACGTTTGTCGGGTCAGCTAGTATACAGGGTTATTTGTAAAACACCAGCAACCTCTTAAGGGGTCATTGTACTCATCATTATGAGCAACTTTTACTATGGGACCAAACCCGAAATTGCGAAAAAAAAATCAGCTGTTCAGTACATTTATGTACGCATAATTCGTCAAAATGTACTGAACAGCTGATTTTTTTTTTATATTTTATTATTTATTTTTCATAAATTAATGCCTTCTTAGTTAGCTAACAACATTTTATAGTAACCATATCAATATTACACTTCTTTATTTCTTTAATAAATACATACATAAAACAAAATCTATCAAATATTAACGCTTTGTGCTTTTATTTGTTTGAAAGTAGGTACCTATAGGGAGAACTCTTTAAATTAGCTATTAGATTATGTTGCTGTGTGCATTTGCCATGTCACTCTATTTATTAAAGAAATGTAATATTGATATGGTTACTATAAAATGTTGTTAGCTAACTAACAAAGTATTAATTTATGACAAAGTGGTTGGATAGCTGCTCCCATAGATAGTTAGGTACTGTATTAACAGACTTGGTTTACATTCGATTTCACAACTTTTTACGGCAGAAAAGCTGCGTTTCGAAACTTGTGCATTTTGTACATGTTATTTTTGATGGGATCTCATTTCTTTTTGTAGGTATTACCTATTTCATTCAATTTCAATGAAGTCTAATTGAGAACTGTAAAAGTAACTTTGTAATTACATAAAATTTAATGGGATTACAAAGTTACTTATTCAGATTATATATCTAGAAAACGGGACTAAAAATCCGAAATGTCAGAGTTTTTGCTTGCTTTATAAGCTAAACAATAATTGTGTTTAAAATTTGTAGCTTGTGGGCCTGCTAGAAGTAACTTAGAATTTTGATGATCGGTGAGTCGGTGACAAAATTAAGGAACTTTGACTTGCAATAATTAAACTACTGGTTCCAATTTAATATAATTTGGAGATATATCTAAAGATGTAATTCCCTCTTGGTCACTGAAAATTTAGGCTTCTAGCTTTTTCTACAACGAAGTTACAGGGGGTCGAAAATGGCCCGAATCGCTTCGAGAAAAGGACGGTACGGCCGTGCCTTTGTTTTTCTCGACTTCGCGAACAACTGCTTTTGTAAGCCTAACTTTACTAATCGAACATTATACTTTAATAATTATCAGACCAATTAAAAATTAATTCTTATTTTATTTTTACTCCACCACTCATTATCACATAATATGTGACGTTCCACGGGAAAAGGTACCTACCTTATGGCGCTTTTTAGTTTCGGAGATATTAAATATTTTGTAAAAATATGTAAAAAAATATTCTTTTTATTGCTGTTTCGTAAACCATTAAATGTATCATTTATTTTCTATTTTTATTTCTTATGATAAGTAAGTTATTAATTAACCCATAATGTGGCCTCAAAGTTTAGTAGAATAGGTGCCTTATGGCTGTGTGTTATGAAAAATAAGAAAATAATACTTGCAGTCATGTCGAGACATGCTCCGCTTAGATGATTAAGTAAATTATATCGAAATAGAAAAATACGTAGAGTTTATTAATATAGTTTTTTTTTTTTTTATAAATGTAAATGCATAATTTTCGTTTCATTGTACCCTCACTTGTTCCTAAGTCTTAAAAAAAGTATAGATAAAAAGGAACTGATTATTTTTGACGCAGTTTATTATTAAAATAATAGATAAAATTAATTAAAAGATCATTTATTGTCCTGACATACCTTTCCTTAAATGTATGAAACAAAGACTGTTATTGTGATGTAAGTTTAAGTGAATTAAAAAGCTAAAAATAGTCTGTGAATGCGATATGATCAGTTTTATTATATGCAATGAAAGAATATTGTTGTTTTGTGTGCAAGAATTTATGTTGTTTGTTAAATTAAAACCTAAATCGATAAGTTTTGTGATTTTGCATGTAAATATTAAAACTTATTCTTACCTCTAATTCTTATTATTTTTTGTCTAAATTTTATCTAGTAATTGTTTTCTAATTGATCAGTAAAAAATCTGGCGTTTTCATAGTAAAAAATCCTGAAAATGAAGAAAAATAATTTTTTTTTAGAAATTGGTTATTAGGCATATTCATTAGCCCATATCAAGTTTTTGATTTGTAATACAGAACTTAACATTTATTGAACGACAGGAGCCCAAAGAATTTGTTTCCATAGCTCACTATGTAACTTATAACGACACCATTGAATTGAAAATTTTCTGTTTTGTAAAATTGCAGTTTCCAATACAATCTTTAACACGTTCACGGACAGTACGTCGAGAGACGTAAATTATGACGTTCATATGGTACTACGGCTGGCGGCGCCGATTTTTAAATCGCTAAAAGTAGAACTCCATCCACGACAGACTATTTCCCTTAGCATTTATAGGAAGGATATGACTCTGCCGTGTGCCACAGCGGGAGGAAGGTCGTCCGTCGTGCTCCACAAGATGCGTTATGGCAATTTTTGTTGAACGGTACGTATTCATTTAACCATAATTCTACGAAATATTAACTTGTAGTTTTATTTGCTGGCTTTTGCAATGTATCGTGAGTGGTGTGTTTTTGAATTTGGTGCTGATAAGTGCATGTGGACAAGAAACAAAATACTTGTATAAACTGTCGAACTTTAACTGTTAACTTTTCGATTTATCGAAGTGTGACATATTAAACTGTTGCTATTATTATGGCGTAATCTTGTTGCAGATGGCGTCGGGTAAGAGAACAACATCTACTTTCAACAAGGGCCTGGGGCCAACCACCTCTTGAAGCAGCATTATTTTAAAATTACTTCAGAGTGAGAACGAGATGGAGCTACACAGGACGTCTAGCTCCATCACTTTCCCACACTCAAATAAGATTAAAATAATACTGCTTTAAGAAGTGGTGGTCTAGCTCCTGGTCTCTTTGACGGCTCTGATTTCGTCTGTGGCCGTTAGTGCCGTAACACGGTTTAGAATTCACTTGGTATCAATATCCTCCCACAGGCGGTTACGTCTCACATACTTTTAAAACCGAGTAATGTGGCATTCCGTCGCTACTTTGTATGGAAAGTGTGTGTGTCATATCACAAATTATTGAGAATTTTGTGAAAAAACTAAACCATTTGTTGTCCGTGAATGTGTTAAACAAATATATCTCCGTAACAGCACATTGTAGGAGCTTGATCATTTTTGATATCGACAGCTTATTAATTTCAAGATTATTATGGTATACATAACTCCATACCGACTACAATGTACCTTTAACCGTGGAGCGTCACATATAGACATTATCTTCTTCCTAGTGATTATCTTGTTTTTCACTAGGGTCCGCATACCTAACATAAGCTAACTGGTCTCTGGCCTTCCAACTCAGAGATAAAATAACCGAAAGCACATTTTCTTGGGCATATTAATCTATCTCTTTACGCTGTTGTTCTTCACTTTAATAACGTGATGCAATAAAAAGCGTTTTTTTTTTTTAATTCTGTGCATAAAAAAACACTTGATATGAATTTTATTCTCAGTTATCAGAAGGTAAATAAACCTACTCATCTTTTCCTGTTACAACGGACTCTAAGTAATTATAATTCTAATCCAAACGTAATAATACTAGTAAGACTCGTATCTAGTATCGATACTCGTTATAGTAACAACTATGTTCCTTGATTGACACAACAATAGCAATGGCAGCCATTTTATGAGACACTAGCTTCCGCCCGCGGCTTCGCCCGCGTCGTTTGTTAATAAAAAGTAACCTATCTCCTTCCCCAGGCTTCAAACTATCCATATCAAAGAATCATGGCAGGATTTGTACAATTTTTTTTTTTATATATATATAGAAGTTGGAATTATAATTCTTATACTCTTGGGTGCCTAAAGAGTATTTTCAGGCATTTACAATATTTTTATAACCCCGGAATAAAAATATATTGTTAAAAGTAAATAGTTTAACGAGGAGCTCATTATTTCAGAACTAAACGGTGGCTGTCAGTGTAAGACCCGCCAGACAATAGATAGGGTTACGATATCGAAACGAAAGTATCGACACTGTAATCGATACCAGTATTGCATCAAAAGTATCGATCGATACCGTTAGATATCGATCACTTTTTGCGAACTTTTATTCATATTGATTTTAAAGGAATAAAACAAGAAAAATGGTACCTATAATAATAAATCTTACATTTGTTGCGGAAACTAAAAAAAAAGATTAATTGTGGAAACCAATCATTTTCCTCACATTTCGTCATAAAAAAAGTTTGTTGAGACGGGAACCAGTTTATCTATTACTGGTTTCAAATGCTGTAGCTCCAGTAACAGAGAATAGTCGCCCAAAAGGCACTGATGTCCCGGGTTTAGATATTTTTTCGCCTTCTAATCCCGGGTTTCCCCGGATTAGATACTTTTTGCCAACGAGTGCAGCCATGCCAATATGTTTTTCATGCCGTCCCATTGTTCCAAAGGCTTTGACTTTAGGCTGGAAACAGGATTTTTTCCCTGTCCTTGATAGTTGCGTGCTGAAGAGTATGGATTACATTTGAAAGTATTAGTAGTATTCCTGGTGTAGTATCGCAAACAAAGTAATTGATTACAAAAATACTCGGTATCAAGTCAAGATGGCCTGATGTGACCTAAATAATTTTAGGTATTTTTCATAATAGCCTACGTGTCTAGAGAACCACGTTAAGCCATTGGTCTCGGCTGTCATTCATGGAACTTTGACAGTCGTTACGGGTCGACAGAAGCCCGAAAGCCCTAACAACTAGTTTTACCAAGGGGTATCGTATTACCCAGTAACTGGGTTCTGGAGGTCAGATATGCAGTCGCTACATGTACTAGTATTCAGCTGCATCCGGTTAGACTGGAAGCCGGCCCCAACTTAGTTGGGAAAAGGCTAGGCTGATAATAAAAAATATGTCAAGATGGCCCAGTGATTAAGGGCCTCGTCTCTCATGCACGAGGTTGTGGGTTCAAATCAGGGCAAGTATCAATGTGACTTTTCAATTTGTAATATGTATGTACTTTCTAGGATGATCTTAACAGCACTGACATTGTTGAAGGAAAACATCGTGACAAATCCTGAACTAATAATGAATATAGGTAAGAGACGATTTCATTAACCCACCTTTAGCAAGCATTCTCTGCATGAGAAAAGGCCTTTGCCCTCCAGTGGGACAATAATGCTGGTATTGTTATAATTATAATAATTATGTTGTAATGTTGCAGGTGTGTTAACGTGCTGGGAAGCAGTTATGAGGGCTAACAATGATTCATTGATTACTGTGGAAACTGCTAGAGACAGTCATCCATCTGAAGCTAGCTCTAGCAATATAAACCACACTCAAGAGTCTGAATTACATGTGGGCCCTGTTTTAATTTTACTACCAGCTCAGCATTTAAGTTTTGTTTTTGTAGAAAAGGAATAAAGATATTAATCAAGATGTTGATTTTTTTTTTCTTTTATTAGGCCTAACCTGATTTTATTTATATAATTTCATAATGAACTTTCAACAGTATTTACATCAATATTTACAAAAGCTTGATAAAAATTTGACGTCTTCTACCGGTAGACATAATCTATCCTAACTAATATTTAACTATATAACTAATATTATAAATGCAAAAGTAAGTTTGTTTGTAACCTTTTCACGCCTGAACCACTGAACCGATCGTCCTGAAATTTTGCATATACGTTGTTAGGTGTACAGACACGGACATGAGGTATCTTTCATCCCAAAAAAAATACTGTTCCCAAGGAAAACAACAATAACTTTCTTATGATAATAGATGGCGCCACGTGTCTTTAGAATCATGATTGAATTATAATATTATTAAAACTTTTTAATTTAAGTACCTGATACAATATGTACGTCTAGAGTGTCGATAGACCGGTTTTTCATGCGCCTAACTAATATTACAAATGCGAAAGTGTGTTTGTTTGTTTGTTGATTACCCTTTCACGCTAAAACGGCTGAACGGATTTCGATGAAATTTGGCACATGAGTAGACCATGACCTGGAGATGGTCATAGGCTACTATTCATCCTGGATCATAGACGAAGTCGCGGGCAACAAATACATCAATGCGCTCTCAATATAGACGGTTGGTGTCGTACTGCCAAATACTCGTAGTCTGCCCAATTTGTCTTGACTCTTGGACGTGATCCATAGCCTTCGTCACAGCACAACTTTTAAACTATTTATCCAAATTACTTAGTGTAAAAGACAAAATTTATCTACATTTGATTTCAAAAGCGATGAAGGTATTCATTTGGATAAGAATTAACTAAATACTCTAACATGTGCACTGTAAAAAAAGTATCCAATTTAAATGTATTTATGGCTCACTATTTTGGCTATAATAGCTTCCACATAAAAGGTAGTAGTAATATATGCTGTCGCGGACTTTTATTTAGAACTGTTTAAGGCAAATAATCCCACCATACATCATCTTCGTATAACTGTAACGGTTCAAACAGCGTACGCCAAGATAATTCACAGGGGCAGTAATTTTTCCGACTTATTTGATACTTATCCAAATCACAAAAAATCTTAATAAATTGTAACCTATGTGCTATATTTGTGCTAAATTTCATCCAGATTCGTTCAGTTGTTCTGGCGTGATTGAGTAGCAAACATCTATCCATCCATCCAAACTTTCGCATTTATAATAATAGGTTGGGGAAAAAGTTTCTTCGCATTTTTTAAGAAAATTCAAAACATTTTTTAATATAGTTTATTTACATTTAACTAAAGTATATAGGTACCATTTTGTTCGATAACTTTTTGCCATCTTGTAGGTAGGGACATGATCCCATTGCTATAGAAATTTTGGGACAAAATACCGCGACAAGTGGTTTTGGCAGTCCTCTCGTGATGTTAACCTGACACTGCCTAAAGAATTCTGAAGAGACCGAAACAGGTGGAAATCTGAAGGTGCAAGGTCAGGACTATACGGCGGATGCATTAACACCTCCCAGCCAAACTCTCTAACTCTCTTAATTTTTGCTGAGTGGCTAAAGATGTGTGAGGTCTAGCGTTATCATGATGAAAAACCACACCCCTTCTGTTGATTAATTCCGGCCGCTTTCTCTCAACTTCTTGCTTTAATCTCATCAGTTGTTCGAAGTAGAGTTCAGAATCGATGGTCCTGCCTGGTGGTAACAACTCATAATGAATAATGCCCTTCCAATCCCACCACACACACAGCATCACCTTGTTGCGAGTTAACCCGGGTTTCGCCACAGTCTGTGAAGCCTGACCGGCCTTTGACCACGACCTTTTTCGCACGTTCTTGTCATACGTGATCCACTTTTCATCACCAGTTATCAGCTTCTTCAAAAATGGTTCGGTTTCATTACGTCGTAATAAAGAATCACAAATGAGTACACGGTTCATTAGGTTTCTTTCAGTGAGCTCGTGAGGTACCCAAATGTCGAGCATTTTTGTGTACCCAGTTTTTTTCAAATGGGCCAAAACTGTTTTTTGGTCAATTTCCAGTTCTTCAGCTACGTCGTAACTACTGATATGCCGATCTTGCGTAATAGGGCGACCAGAGCGACGTGCATCTTTGACATCAAAATTTCCGGATTGAAAACGCTTAAACCAAATTTGTGCTACTCTCAAAGACACTACACTAGGTCCATAAACATCGCAAATTTTTTTCGCGGCTTGCGTTGCATTTTTACCTTTTTTGTAGTAAAATTTTAAAATGTATCGAATTTCTTCATTAGATTCACTCATCTTGACGGTACGAAAAACAAATGAAAATCACACATTTTCCTAATTTGAATTTGGAATTATGTTCTTTAAAATTTAAACTTTCAATGATACCAAAACCAGCCAGATACAAATAGTATAGCCAAAGAGATTTTATTACAAGTTCATACATACTCTAATGCGAAAAGACTTTTTCCCCAACCTAATATTAGTAGGAAGTAGGATAGTAGGATTATGAGTTGTAGGTATGCATCTTTTCTGTATATATTTCCATATTCTATATTTCTATGACTATAAAAACGTCAAGTTACGTCAGGCGCTGACTAATTTGACCGGACTAAACTAATGTTTAGCTTCTATCGCTTTTCTTAAAGAAAAAGAAAAGAAGCATGCAAGCAAGCAAAACTTAAAATTACCTTAGTTTGTGAACAAGGAAATCGGCGCCTATGTCAAATCTCTGATCAGTCTAATTAATCTGTGAATGTTATTTGCTTAGCAAGCAGTGGCGTATCGCATATCGCATATCGAATGTTATTTGCTTAGCAAGCAGTGGCGTATCAATATCGTAGTCGAGTGCAATTTATTAGCTTTTGACCATGAACGTAGTTTAGAGTGGATACATTTTCATAGCACTTTGGAGTTCCTAGAAGCGAGCAAGAGACAAGCGGCCAAGTGCGAGTCGGCTCACACACGAAGTGTTCCGCGTAACACCGTATGATATTTAATACTACATATTTTATTTTGTAATAGCGGCCATAGTAGTACGGTCAGCACTAGAGGAATGCTGACGGTGGAGTGAAAATGAGAGCGGTGGAGTGAGAAGGTGACTATGTGGGGGTGAAAATAATAAATATAATATAACATTTTTTTTATGTGAACTATGTGTGTTAGATTTAAATTTGAATAATTGAATTGTGTGATTAGCTGTATATTTTTAATACCTAATTTAAAAAGAAAAAGTTTTTTTGCTTGTGTTATAGGTATACATATACAGAGTGAATTTTTCAAGTGGGCGTGGATGGCCAAATCCGAAACTATGAGCAATAGCGAAAAGTACTCAAAGGAGTCTCGGGCTTGATTTTGATGAAAACTAAAACTGCATGATTGGATTTTTGAAAAATCATTATCAAGGTTTAATATACTTTTTTTATTTTTCCTAAGTTACCTACTGACTACGAAAAATAAAAAAGTACTTTGTTAAAAATGAGCTCTTTCCCTCAGTTTGCCGTATGTAATTATTTCCCAGAATTCAATCCTTATTAGCGACACTACCGAATGGTGTAATAATACAGTGTTTTTTTTTTCAAAATCAACGGGTTCGATTCCTGGCCTGAAACCCATCCTCACGGTTGAAGTTCTTATATTTAGTAATATAAGAACTTAGTAATATAATATTTAGTAATATAAGAACTTCAACCGAGAGGATGGGTTTCAACTGTCGAGGGCCTGGAATCCAGTGGTCCAATTGTGTAAAAACCGCAAGAGTACCGAAAAAAGTTCGCGAGCGGACACAGTGAGTTTTGTGTGTCGAGAAGAGAATCGAGTTGTGAGTGTAACAAGTGACAATGGTAGCGGTGTCAATCGCACTAAACGAACAAGAAAGAGTGACTATGTGGTAGACCGTTTTATCTGCTCGTAAACATCCACCCGCAATAACTTCAGTTTATCCGTGATCATGGCACTTGCAACAATGCCGAAATATCGGAAACTCAAATCAATTAATATACATGGTAAATATCCCGTTTTAAGTTCTAATGATAATGTCAGTGACCATGTCGGTTTAAAAACTTATTTCTCATTTGCTTCCAAAATTGAGCCTCATATTCAAAATTCATTTATTTACGTTACAAGTCCGTGTTTGGGTCATAGTAATACATACGTATAAAAAACTTCAACTTAATCGGTCCATTAGATTGGGAGCAAATTGGCTGTGACAGACGGACAGACAGACACACGAGTGATCTTTTATAAGAAAAAACGGAATTATTATTACTTATGGGTTCCGTTTTTTCCTTTTGAGGTATGGAACCCTAAAAAACGTTTTCAACCGGCTTCGCATTAGGCCTGAGCGACGCAAGGTCGCCTTTTTTTGCAACCACTTTACAGTAGTAGAGATTCTTGACCTGCATGGTTTGAATATGCATTTTTTTTCTACTAGTTATGAGTTAATAGCATAAAATTATAAGAAAAACGCTTATACAAATATACATGTCTGCTTATGGTGTAGCGATAAGAATATTGGCGAGCTGAGTAGGTACCTTATCAAATTCCAAACGTTTCCAAACCTAGTTATATGCAAATTATAGGTCTTATATCCGTAGTTATTTTCCAAGTTAAGATGATTTAATAGTTGTTGGGAGTAATAAAAAAACCATGATTTATGGTGCAGCCCCGTTACGGGAACAAAACGCACTACTTAATGCAAAACAAAACGCATAAAATCGAGCCTAATAAACGTATTACGTCAGTGTTGCCATACAATAAACCCAAATCGATATAAAACGTAGTGACGATTGAATGATAGGTATTTCAAGGGTAGTGGTGTGAGATAAAAAAGTTAGATAATGTTATGTTGAAAGGTTCAATCAATAATCACATAAAAAAAATAAGAAAAGGGGTATTAAATAGACGAACCCAATTAATTTCCACGAGTACACGGCCAAAGCAATTCCACACGTATTATGTTTGTTTTGGAAAGTATCTTTCGTGCAAATATTGTTCATTAAATAAAAATAAAGTAGATGGATCTGATTCGAGAATAGATGCTCACTTTAAACAACGTATAATATTCATGATACGATTTGATGATTTTAACCGATTCGATTTGTTAATCAATATTTGGCAACACAGCTGTCACATGTCAAATACATAAAAAAAAACATAAATCGTCGTATTCGTCATACTTATTTTTGTTTTTGTACCGCACAACGTTCGTTGAAGTAGAACACCCTACTTTAAAATCTTACTAGTAACACAAAAATCTTTCTATTCATTAATTAAAGTACAATCTATCCACTTTATCTGAGTGAAATGTATTGTATGATTTATAAGGGTCTGCCTTGAGTTACATAAATAGGAAGCCCTTACCTTAAGGTACCCTATTTTTGGTGGTCCATTTTGAGGTTATGTATTAATATAATTTAATATCCCCAAGTCTAATGTATGTCTTGCCATTACATATTTTGTTATACTCTATTGTAGCATTCAAATCCATATATTCCTTCTATGAAACGGTAAGCCTGTATGTGATACTGAAAATACATGGTTTTCTGCCAATCTCCTTTAGGGTGTGGGGCCTGTGGGGTACAGACCATCAAACTGAACCACTTTTTCCCGGGACAAACAATCAGTCATCCCATACATTTGGTCAAGTAGGTATTGAAGTTTTATATGGGACGACTGATTTTCTTTTTCACTACGAGTATTACGATGTTGGTCCCCGGGAAATGTTGTTCAGTTTGATCGTCTACACCACATAATTTTCGCTACACCGTAAGCAGACACCCTGTAGAATTGGAAAAACGGTAGGTGAATTAGCTGACAAGCGGCGATCTACTTGTAAAAATGTATGAATGAATCTTATAACCAATATAATTATCCAAGTTTTAATGCAAAGCCACCTCTCATTTACCCCGACACTTAAAACTGGAGTAGACACCGCCGCCGACATTTAAAGTTTTTGTTTCAGATACAACGCAGGAAAGCGATAGACGAAGAAGGCCGATACCCATGGGGGAGTATCTACCTACGCCCCGCACCGCCGCCGGCGCCCCCACGCCGCGCCACGCAACAGGCCTGTGACTTTTGGTAGATAAAGCGTGTTTACTTTTTATGCAGTTGAGCTTTTATTTTGTTTGAAAATTGCAATATTTTTTCGTGTTTTAAAATGTTTCAATGGACTAGTACTGTGCTCGTTAGGGTCCCGTACCAAAATGGTAAAAAGGAACCCTTATGGAGTGACTTAGTCTGTCTGTCTGTTACAGCTGGATATCTCAAGAACCACTAATGCTATCAACTTGAAATCTATATAAATAAAAATCAACTGCCGGATGTATGCATGCGCATCACTTCAGAACGGTTGCACTTATTTGGCAAATTATTTTGGTTGTGTTTGTAATTGTCAAGACAAGGTTTGTACGAGTATGAAAGATTTATTTAGGAAAAATTACCGGGAAACTCGGAAATTAGGATGGAGTTTTTGTATGCAAAATTGAGAACAGACAACACACAGCCTAAACCACTGGAGACATTAAAATTCATGAACATCTAGTTCGTAGTTTTAGATGACGTTTGCCCAACCATTTTGCAAATAAGAAAAATATTTTTTTTTTTGCAACAGGAACTGAAAGGGCGTCTTAAAAATTTGAAGTGGGGCTACTAGGTCATGTGGGGAATCATATGAAAGAGCGCTGTTTGCACCATTACAATTTTTTTCTTTTTTTTTAGGCCGTATTGTTTTTGAATGAAAAATGTAAAAAAAAATACCGTTCCCCCCTTATCTCCGAAGTGTGTATAGAGAAAAATCTGAAATCATTCTGTATGATAGAAGTTTATGTAAAGATTACAGGAAAAATAGAACGATGTCTGTAAATAGGTGTGCTATTTACAGACATCGTTCTATTTTTTGTATATATATTATTTATCTTTTGTATATATGACTAGCAGCGCCCCGTGGTTTCACCCGCGTAAATCTTTAATTCGTAATAATATCGGAATAAAAACTATCCCTTGTGTTAATCCAGGTTATAAACTACCTGTGTGCCAAGTTTCATGAATATCCGTTCCGGAGTTTTTACGTGAAAGAGTAACAAACATCCATCCATCCTCTCAAACTTTTGCTTTTATAATATTAGCAGGATAGGAAGTTGGATAAGTAGGAATTAGGATGGTACGGAACCCTCAGTGCGCGAGTCCGACTCGCAATTGACCGGTTTTTTTTTTAATATAATGTCGTAAATACATCCAGATACACATTGTTTATATCATATACGTTTAAGTACATATTATATAAAGAGACTTTGTTACACGTGTCAGGGGTAGGTATAGGCAGGTGTATGTGGCATTTATATTATGTGGATAAAATTGGACACTGCGTTGGCAGGAGCGTAGCTATTCTTGACCAACCTTTTCTAGTAGTTAAGTATAAGATAATGGCAAAAAAAAATATAAGAAAAATGCTGATATATAAAATAGGAAAAAACGGTAGGTATCAGATTAGCTGACAAGCGGCGATCTAGTTGTAAAAATGTATGAATGAATCTTATAACCAATATAATTATCCAATTTTTGATGCAAAGCCGCCTCTCATTTACTCCGAAGCTTATACAAACACGTGAAAATTTCAAGTGTTCCTGTTACGGTTAAAAAGATACAGTCCTGTGACAGACGGATAGACGGACGGCGGAGCCTTAGTAATGTACTCTAATAACATAAAGTCAACAAAAAAGAGCCATGATAATGCGTCCACTGTTAACTTTATTCGAGGCTTTTATGTTTGGTTTAATTGCACTAAAAGGATTGAAAGTATTAGTTAACAGCTATGACATGTGTTGAATAAATGAAAATTAAATAGAAAAACTTTGGCGCGAATCTAATTTCTTACCAACTCTGCAGGAGACGTAACTCGGTGAACTTCGTTAAATGCAGTATGTGAACCGTTAACTTACTTTAACAGCGTTTGTTCTATTTACCTCTTTCCGTATAAGACTGGGGAACGAGTCTGTCAAGTAAGCGACTTCACGTCGTGCCAACTTGAGCGTTCTTTCCCGCTCTTTCATATTTGCCTTGATTTCACTCTCTAGTTTATTGAATTCGAATTTTCTATCGTCAAGGTACTCCATGGCGAGCTGACCCATCTCGGTGGCACCCATGAGGCATTTGCCTTGCGCTCGACAGTCCAGTTTCAATGCCTCCAACACGACGGTGAAGTATGACGAATCCTATAAAAGACTTTGGAATCAGATTTTGTAAGGTTATAATAGTAATTATGATGAAAACACTCTAATCGAAAAAAAAAGCAAAAGGTAATACAAATCATGAGGATCACGAGTAGTGACCTGTTGTGTCTGCCTATTTCCACGAGGAAAAACGATGCATATCAGTCATAACGATTTTGAAAGTAAATATTTCTGTAGAATGAAAGAACATCCATCCAAAAGCACACAGTACTGTGTGCTTTTCGATGGATGTAGACCGTAGTGTTAGAAATAGTTGCTTAGTAAGAAGTACCTATCTAATTAATGAAATATATAAGAGCGTAGGGCGCAGGTGGGCCCGGTTTAGCCATGAAACCTTTCAACCAATAAACGCCGGATTCCGTTTCATTTCAACAGCTGGCATTTTCAATTTGTGTTTCATATGCAGTTATTATAAAATAATTGAAAATGATAAATTATTCCCGGCGTAGGAGCAAACAGTAAGTGAATTAATAACTGTTTGCTCCGCTTCGTGATAGGTACCACCTACTCGTAGTTCCCTACGAGTAGGTACCTATCACGAAGCCGTTCCGTTCGTGCAAATATGAATATCAATGTATGATAAATATTGTAAGCTACATTTGTTTTGTTTTTTTTTTCGATTTTTCGGTCACATGCCAGCACTATTTCCTAGCAGTTTGCTTACAAAATTAATAGGTTTAATGGTTTTTTTATTTAGTCTGTGGGTACAACCCGTATAACAAAGTATATAGATGGAAGGTTACTTGTCATTCCATACCAAAATCCGTACTATTTATTACATCGCCTATATCAGAAAATTACTTAATTGCTAAGTACCTACTTGTAACTTCAACTCGAATAAAACTGTTATAATAAACTAGCTTCGGCCCGCAGCTTCGTCCGCGTGTTTCTTGTTCCCCCGATTCACCGCATGGCTTCGCCTGCCCGCGCTATTACGAGTACTTCGTGTTCGCTTAGCGTTCTTTCTGACGCTTTTCATTTTCTCGGCTCCTAAAAATCCTAGCTTGATGTTAAATTGTCTATAGCCTTCCTCAAGAATTGGGCTATCAAATGCAAAAAGATTTTTTCAAATCCGACTGCTAGAGTTCCGGAGATTAGCGCGTTCCTACATGCAGACAAATAAAAAAAACAAACAAACTCTTCAGCTTTATTATCAGTATATACGTATATATTAACTGATAAGTATTTTAGTATTGTTTGTAAGTTTTATTGAACTAACTATAAGTAATAAGATTTTGTACTTGAATACGAGGTATGTCCGCCCATTTTTTGGAGAGAGTCACGTTTATGATGACGTGTGGTATCGAAAAATGGAAATTGTGTTAAAAGGACCAAATTTAAATTTCGAACAAGAAAACCTCTGTAACATGTTTGATTTTGATTTAAAAGAGTTTCTATGGTGTTTCTTCCCCGTTCTTCTCCATAAGGAACCTACTTAGTCTTGGAATTGGCAACTAGCTTCACTTATTTAATAACTTTACATGAACGACTCGTTGATGAATGACATTCAAAAGTGCCTGTAAAATATTTTAATTGAAATAAATGCTTTGAGTTTGAGTTAAGGGAGCTCGTGGCTAAGTAATAACAGCCGCTCGGGTCGATCCATCAGGTTAAGCTACGCTTGCCGGGGTTGGTCCGTGGATGGGTGACCATCTTTACATACCGAGACTGCTCCGTGCTTCGGAAACCACGCTGGTCGCTGGTCCCATCTATCATTCGTGGATCTTTGACAGTGTTACGGGTCGTCAAAAGCCCGAAAGTCTGACAACCAGTCTTACCAAGGATTACCCAGTAACTGGAGGTCAGATAGGCAGTCACTCCATGTAAAATACTGGTATTCAGCTGCATCCGGTTAGACTGGAAGCCGACCCCAACATAGTTGGGAAAAGTCTAGGCAGATTGATTTTTATCACGCTATACATTTTATGAAGCTGATCAGTCAATCATAACTTACAGGGTAGATTTTTGAGGGCGGATAGGTTTCTTAACCGATGTAGCTACAAGATAAACAGCCTTAAGAAACTATTTAAATTTTTGAAAAATTTTGATCTGAATTCAGTCTGATTTTTCAAAAATTGTACAGTCAACAAGAAAATGGGCAATGTTCACACAAACTTTTTTTTGATGCCGATCCTGTTTCTTATAAGAATCAAAACTAACGGACCAACTGAGGTTTGAGTAACTACCAGAAAAATCAGAAATCGCAAAAACCGTTCCCATACATTTCGCAGGAAATGAGACTCCAACTTACTTTTTTTATGTTGGATAGTCTTTTTATTGGGGTGGGAAATTATAAAATACATAACTTCTCCCGCTGTGTGCAGAGCGGGAGGGCGTGTCAGATTTCTACTGACTAAAACCTACCCGTGTTCCTTCAGTTGCCTGTGCCAGGGCCACGGTAACTCTTTCAAACAACCCGCAACCCTGGCAGGCATCGGCCCTAGCGGGCTCCATCAGTTAGTGCTGACATCTCTTTGAGGCGCGCGTGGAACACAACGCGCCGTCGACCCGGGCAGCGGGCCTACTCCCTAAGCACGAAGTCCGTAGTTTCAGCCTTCGTAACGGGTGTTTCCTACTCCCTATCACCGACGGACGGATGATTCGTCCGGGACCCGAACGAAGAATGAATGACGACACGATTTGACAGTTGTCCATACTCCCGATGTGTTTTTGCCCGTACGAAAAATTAAGTTTGACACTTGTTTGGACGGCTCGTTATGTCAATTGATACGACATCAAAATAGTTATCGTGCTGACGACGAAAGTAACAATTTTAAGAAGAATTCGAAACTATGGCTGCTTTTTAATGCTCGAAGAAGGTCTACAGGAAGAGCGGATGTGACGCCGACGACATTTACGCCAAAACTTTCGGTTGGCGTGTATTCCCAACGCGTTGAGTTCATAGGGAACTATAGACTTACACGGGAATTGTTCGAGGACTTGTGTAAGGATATAATACCTCTTTTGCCATCGGGCTGACTTAAACACCTTCCCTCAACGAGGAAGACCTACAACTAGACCGCAGTAGACAGAGAGTTGACACTACATCCGCTCATCAAGCCGCAAAGAACGAGAGATAGATTAGTGTAATTGCTGGAAGAAATAGGTATAGAAATATAAATAGAAATAGATATTGGCACAATAAAAGTATTGTTTTTATTAACAAAATGTTTGCTTTTTTTTATTTAGCACCAAATAAAACTGAATCATTTTAACAATCAACAAACACACTATAACAATCAAAACATAGATTTAATTTTATTTATCTATTGTAGTCTTAAATTATTGCTACTTCTTGCTCAGTCGGCAGTGCCGTGTCGCCGAACACGTGGACGTGCACGACGTGGGTTTAATGCTGTAAACAAAAGAACTAAATATTTTTAGTCAGTGTAACTTTGTGAAACATGATTTACGTAATATCTTTATCTTTTCTACTGAACAACAATAATGCTTACTTCGCTTACTTTGATTTTTCGTTAGTAACTTCAGCTCCAGTGCTTCAGTGGACGTTGAGGGCTTTTCCTGAGTGGGTATGGGTGAGATGGCTGCTGGGTCTTTGTAACTACAGGTGGACCCTGTATAACAAAAATTGAATATAATTGACGGATACAACATATATCATAGATAGAAATGTTTGACAAATGTAGAATTGTGTAGGTATCTGTGATTTATTATTATTTAATAAAAAAAAAGTCTCAGCAAAGGCTCCATGTAACATAATTATTATCAGTGTACTCGTAAGGCCACCTACAGAGGCTACAGATAAGTATTTGGAGGATGACTGATTATTATCGTTGTATGCACTTTACTGATGACAAGACCTTAAAATCTTATTAATATTGACGAGTAATATTGTATTTAACTCACCCTTTGCCACTGCTCCACGGACTTTGTGCAACATGCCATTGAATTGTACAGGCTTTCGAAACCACAGCCGTTTTGATCGTGTTCCCCCGTCGTCGGTACGCTTCAATAGACCGCGAGCCAACTCTTAATCTCGCTCATAAAATTGCGGAGGGTTTCTATATGTGCGTAAGTTGCTGTTGGAGCGGATGAGGCCATTTAACAAAATTAATCTAATTAATTTTACAAAATATTCCGGTTACTATGTAAACAAAAAGCTCTGCCACCCACAGAACATATTACACTATTGCACTTGAAAATTGCCGTCAAAGGCAATCAAATGGATAGGGCCTCTATCCGCAAAAAAATGGCAAAATAATTCAATTCTATATTTAGAGACATGATAAAACTTATATTGTTAAAAATGTGCTCATTTTCTAACAACAAAAATATGAATTTTTGTTTATTATGCTTGAAAATCATAAAATAACTAAACCGGTAACCGACCGGTAAAATAGCGCAACTCTATCGTCATGAGTCTGTCGTTCACGAAAATAGTCTATGATGAGTCTATGATTCCGTTCCGTTCTGATGAATCCGAAATCATTAGGGAGTAGGGTTCACTCCGACGTATCGGACTACTATCGGACGGGCCCGTTGCTTCGTTGACGGAGTTAGGAAGTAGACCCCCTGGTCCTTACCGGACGGTGAGCTACCCATTAATCGCTGTGCGAAAGCCCGCGCCTACGGAGGCCGGGAATCGGCTCTCGATTCCCGACGCCCAGGGCGTCTCCTGCAGCGACTAGGGGCGTGAGGGCGCAAAGATTGCCTCTCCCTTACGCGTTCCGCCTCCTTGCTTTCCATGAACTCTCGTTCTGTACCATGGCCTGGACGAGGGCCGGACGCGAGAGATCGCCGCCGCCGATGTTGGATAGTCTGACCGCTAGAAAAATCATAAATCAAAAAACTTTTCCTGTACAAGTCTAAAATCACAAGCAACGAACTATCTAAATTCTGTTCCCAAAGTAAAAATGCAAGGTTCAAGGGAATTTTCGTTTGCAAAATATGCAGATCACATTCTGACTTTATTGATTTGACATTGATTTCCTTCAATTTAGCTACGAGTTACGAAAAGGCAACCTTTATCCCAAGCAAACGACAGAAAAATGTCCACACAATTCGTTAATAAATCCATGTAAAATTCGATCTAACTGTCGCACTATGTCATGTACGTGCAAAAATCTGTCTTGTGTAAATGCGTAAACAATGATTGTGAGAACTTGTAAAAAAATTTAACTCTGCTTTTGTTCAGATAGTAAAGGTAATAATTGGTCATTCAATAAGTACTTACTACCAAATTAAAGGGAGGTTCTAGAAGTTTTTAAGTTTTTTGAACTTATTTATATCTAACTGACGTAAACATTGCGCAAAATAAAAATCATTTTAAGAAAATTGAACATACGTCAAGCGCTGACAAAAGACGGAAACGTGATTACTAATAATTGGCTCGATAAAAAAAAAATCGCAAAGATGACACTAAATCGACATTTCGAACGTATTTCTTAGTGAAAAATTATATTACGATACCATGTAAGTAATATATCAAAAAACAGGATTTAATATTTTATATCGCTGGGTAAAGAAGATCTTTATAATTTATTAAATATAATATTTGCAGTTGATCAATAATGAATTATTAGTTCAATTTAATTTTTTTCTATTCGTGTATTACAGTATACGGTGAACTAAATTTATTACTTAAAATGTCCTGTGTACCTACCGGGCGTTTTCACATTATCAGATACCCGATAGCTATATGTCGATGGCTATACCGACATAGATTCGATACCGATATAATTGGCACTGTTGGCATGGATTTTCCCTGAATTAGTCGGCGGTGCATCGTAAATAAATACGTCGCTCTGCTTTTGGGGGAGGCGGAGGTAGCATTTCAAAGCCTTACAGGCCCGGATACTTCATTTTGTAGCAATTAATCCGCATCTCTGCTTTCACTGCAAGGGAATTTGTGGTAACTAGGTATTCAGAGACAGCATTCACTACGTGAGGAATCATAATGAAGGAACCACTCAACGGCCACTAAAGAGAAGGAATGGATCAGTGAAATGTGTACCTTTAGCAAAGAGATAAAGGTTTGCGATGGACTTTTTCTTCTTTTTTCTCACCAATCTATGGTTATAATGCTGCCTGTACGTGCACACGCTCCTCGAGGCACCGCGAGGCATAACGAGTGTACATGCTACACTCGCTTCGTCTCTTTTGTCTCGCCTCGTCTGCTCTCCGTTCCGAGTAGGTTTTTTGTGCGCGAGTAAAAGGGTCTCACTTACCCTCATGAAGCGACGCAAGTGCATCACTATACATTCTCGAGTCGTTCAGTTAGTGCAAGCTTTATAACCGCGCAGACGTTTTACTTTATCAGTATGTGGAATAACGAAGCTGAACTATTATTATTTTTTTTTTGTTAATAATGTGCACGTAAATATAATAACTGATAGCGCATAGGGTAACAGCGCCGTAACTTGTAACATCTTCTTAGCGTTCACAGCCGTACTGAATAACGGCGAGTGTACAGAATAGAGTCGCACTCATCCGTTGACGAATCGCTCGAGTGCTCTCAGCGCAACTTGACGAGAGCACTCGCGAAAGAGTGTACATGTATGAATTCGGAAATTTTTCAATTTACAATGTAATTTTGTAGAATTTGTGTTATATCGTCTCACAAAGACGACTATTACGCACGATGTTTTCCTTCATGCCGTTTTCATAGCAGTTGAAAAAAATTGCATAAATTAAATAATTAAACCTTTTTTTTTTCGTAATACTTTTTTTTATAATACACGTCGTTTTACTGTAGAGAATATACCTTTAATCTGACAAAAAACCAACGGTAGGTTTGTCACAAGTGATACATTACCTTCTTTAGTATGTCTAGTATTTTCTTATACATGACTTTGATGGCAAGCGCAGCGTTCTTTTTAATATTGGCACGCTGCACCCAGTTGGCTACAGCTTGTTCCTTCTTCTCTGGGGGCAGTTTCCCCCCCACTTCAAATATGACTCGATCACGCATCTCCGCCGCGTCCAGCTGTCGAACGTCAATAAGTGTAAATACAAAATACTTATTATTTAACATCTCCGGTCGAAAGGCAGCCTGATGATTGTGTATAGAATGGTTACATGGAATAAGAAAAAAATAACCTGGAACAAAATTAATAAAAAAACCTTTTTATACCCCTCATCATCGAGATCCAAAGCTCTCAATATGTATGTCGTTCAGTTTTTCATCTCATATTAATTAGGATAAACCCGGGTAGTTTCAGGCCTGTGTTCACCAACATTCGAACCACCGCCGGTTAGGTATTTAAAGAGGTGAAATTGCCCTTAAAAATTTGACATAAGTATACCAACTGTTTAAATTATCTAACCGATGGTTTGAATGTTGGTGAATACAGGCCTTAAGACAGAAAAAGCAATGGGTAAACCCAAATTGTAATCATCATCATCTTTAGCCAAAATTCAACCATTAGTAACATTGGTTGAGTTAACTACGGATCAAAAAACCGTAGTAATTCATCAATGATATTTACACCCGGATAGGGTGTATTTTTCTCTAAACTATCAAATTAAATGGCATCCATTTCTATTGCATTGGGTAAGTACGTAATACTTTAACAAACCTTTCGATGTAACCAAATGTAAAAAATTCAAAAAAAAATCTAAAATCAAACTGTTAAAAGTTAAAGGAAGAAGTTTATTAGCCATTTTCAAAAATCATCTACTTACATGAACTTTGACATCAGTTATCTCAAAATTTTATTATAGCATTAAGCGTATAAATTACGGGGTATACATCTTCATTTAATCAACTATAAAGGGGGGATAAAAGTCATAACAATGTTTAGATGTGCCGACGAAATTGCCGCTAATGTAGGCAAAGATCGAATTTGCAAACGGTTGAAATATTTAAAAATTGTGTAATAAATCAACTGAATTAACTGGTTTATGTCATCTTACTACTTTCTAACCACCCCGCAAGCCTTCCTTGGATAGGGAGCCACGTCGTCGCGTCTAGCAGGGCTAACATGACACACGCGACAACTACTCAGTCTCGCGAGATTAATTTTCTAACAGCGCAACACTTTTCTCGTTATCTGACAGCGCTGCTATACAAAATACTCGACTCGTTCTGTCAAACTCGATGTTTTTTCGACAAACCCTAACATGGCACCTAAGTTATCTCGAATTTCGACAGTTCAACACGAGATAATCTCCGATCCTTCTGTCATTTAGTCGTCCTCGATTTTGACGACGAGAGGAGACAAAATTATGATACAAAAAAAAAAAACTCCAAATTACCATGGCAGTTTTATAATTGTACTTATTTTAGTTATAATTTTATATACAATATATTAATAATGAAAATACTTAGTTCTAGTCTACTATTTATACGAAGTTCCTTCCGCGAGAGAAACTATAATAATAATAACCCCACCGCTGTATCTCTACGTTGACGTCGTGGTGGGGCTTGCGTGCTAAAAACTTTAGGTCTGTGCCGGTAGAGTTTGCCGGAACGGGTCTAGGATGAGGAGCTAGGTAGGGCAGCATGTGGCGAGCTTTGGGCAGTAGCGACCCCATGGACCCTATCTCCCGGGAGAAATCTTATCCTCATCTCTGGCTTGCCTTTATTGGCCGGCTGGAATGAACACTGACGAGGAACAGAGCTCCCACCTCTTTCTTGCCTTTATTGGCCGGCTTGAGTGGAGATTCGCAAGAGCAAACTTGCTCGGAGGAAGGAAGTATTCCAGTAAGGTGCTGGTAGGGATCTTGACCATACTTCCGGGATTGTCCTGATAGCCGTGGAATACCTCTCCACTCCTCAAGCACCTCAGGAAGTGTTGCCCCCTTGTCGCTACGTCACTATGTGCTATCGGCCGTTTCCGGGGGCCCATTATTGAGTGTGCAAGTCACCCCCTGCCATTTTAGCCGTGTATACTATATAACATTGGTCAGGCAGGGGACATAGTTCTTCCATAGTTCAAGTTACCCAATCCACTTTAGCCACCCAAACCCATAGCCCAATATGTTTTGTTTCCACGTACAACAATAGTCCTGTACCAACCGGGGGTTGTCCTTGGGTCCACTTTCATAGTGCATACAGGGATAATCGTCGGTTGGTGCCTCATCATCATTTAAAATTATCTAAGGGGCCTCTGCGAGTTGGCTTCGGCTCCTTGTACGCCTTCTAAAGGTCCGGGACCCCAGTGTCCCGAGAAATATCAAAAATAATAATAATATCCTGGGACATTTAACACACGGTCATCTGATCCCAAACTAAGCAGAGCTTGTATTATGGAAACCAGATAACTGATATACTATATACACTACTTTTTTTTGTAAATACATACTTATATAGATAAATACACCCAGACTCAGAACAAACAGACATGTTCATGCACACAAATGTTTGTCCTGGATAGGAATCGAACCCACGACCTTCGGCATGATAGGTGGTATCTTAACCAACCACGCCAACTGGCCTGTCAAAATGTCGCGGAGGGGAGCACTATTACGTAGATGAGTATCACTTTCAGTAATAACCAGTGACTTTGACAATTATGGTGATTAACGAAATCAAATGTAGCTGAATACCAGTATTTTACATGGAGGTCAGATGGGCATCTGACCTCCACGACCCGGTAAATTTGAAATACGATACCCCTTGGTAAGACTGGTTGTCAGACTTTCGGGCTTCAGACGACCCGTAACGACTGTCAAAGATCCACGACTAACAGCCGAGACCAACGGCTTAACGTGCTTCCGAGGGGGATCTTGGTATATTTAGCGAGTATATTATGTGCCACTAATTTTCATTTCCGTCATTTTGTATTTTAATTTCGGCATGCCAAAGAAAAGCATTTAATTTTAATCAAAAATGTCAGTTACACAAAGAACTTGAGGTGGACGTAAAATAAATGTAGTACATACTAATTCCATGGGTAAAATCGAATGAATGAGACGGAATCTCAAGCCGATGTTGCTATGATAAAAATCATTTGTTTTTAATAACTTGCTACATTGGTTTCTCGGCACGAGATAAATAAGTATCAAAGTGCTTTTTTCAAGTTTACATGAGCCTAACGGCCATGTTAGGCAATATAATAACGTCAGAATCGTAGATAAATTTCGACAAATCGAGAAAAACAGCGATCTCGCGCTTATCATGTCAGCCCTGCAGGTCGTAAGTTGAGACGCCTTTGGAATGTCCCTTTGTCGCCTTTTTGTTTGACGCCCGATTATATTACTCGCAGTCTACACGCTGTTCACTTGGTGCTTAGTTCGCGTGTCTAAGTACTAACTTACAAACTGCACTTACAAACTTTTAATTCTTTAACAAGCATCATGTTTCGAGGATTGTGTATGAGGAATACCTACCTTTTTATTAAAACGTGCCTGGCAGTAGCGGATAATCTAGATGCTCGCCAACAAAGGGCTTGTGCAGCACATCATTTAATGTCATGTAAGGAAACATGGTCATGGTCTAGCTGTGAATTGCGATAAACTGAGTTCGTTGATTGGATGGTTGGACGGTTGTACTACTGGATGCCGTAAAAAGTTGTTATAAGCATAATGTTAGCAGCAGCGACCTCTTTTGTGTTATTAACAACATTCCTCAATCCGTTGTCAAACTTTATAGCAATGCTTTTCTTGATATTTCACTTTAAAAAAAAAACCGAACAGTAAAAAAAGAATATGTAAGAAGTTTGTAAAAGCACAGTAGATTAAAGACACGTGAACTAAGCGACAAGTGATCAGTGACCAGCGCGTCGACGGCGACTAATGCTAACCACTCAAAACTGGCGCCTCAACTTGCGTCTTGGTCGTGACGACCTAGCCAACTAACGCAGGAAGGATTGCTGGGTGGTTAGAAAATAGTGGGATGACATAAACCTGTTAATTAGTTTGATTATCACAAAACAAAAAATAACAATTAGCAAATTTTACCTCTGCCAGCGTTATGGACTGTTTCATGGGTTTCTCTTATTTTTTATCATTTACACTTCGTTCGATAGCTGATTTAATGATAATGTCTTCCCTGTATTTGTACGCTTAAAGTCATAGTAAAATTTTGAGATAAAGTGTGTCCAATATCATGCACGTAGATGATTTTTAAAATTGCCAAGTATCTTCTTTTTGTTATCATCTATTAACTGTTTGGTGATTTATAAAACTTTGCTACGTCGAAAGCTTTGTTAACCTCTCCACAATCAAATAAAATAGCATTGATGGCCATTCAATTAGCGAGTTTAGAGGAAACTGAAACTTCATGACAATTGTTGGGAATTTTTCAGAAAAACACAACTATAAATAATAATAATAAATATATCTATTTATCTTAAAAATCCTTCATTAAGGTTGCGCTAGTCGACGGCTTGAACTCGTTGGTGGGCGTGGCTAATAGGTAGGTATGCATGCTATTTCACCTAACATCGTATGAGACCCGCACTGGGCCCGCGTGGTGGCTTATGGCCCACTCCCTCTCACCGAGAGATTATATGCTGATTATGCTATCGTATGAGAAAATGAAATAGATGATCATTTATAAAGAAAACGAGCGCGTAAAATCTCAGGAATAAACCTTTTGGCGTATAGATATTTTGAAAAACCTACCGGATGTATTTATTCAAAATAAAGTTATTCGGATTGTTGAATAATTTATCTATCTTTGTACGGTAACAATTTTGCCATTTTCATAATCCGGCAAAGGTACCCTAAGGTTCGTTAAAATTAGTGTTGAAATATAGAAGTTTTGACGCTCACAACTTTTAAACCAGCATTTTTTTTTAAATTCTGTTTCCATACATGGCTAGATAACGACGAGTAACTGATAAAGACAAGTAGATATAATTTTTAATGTACACTGTCAAAGAGTACAGTTCAGTGGGAGTAAACTCTATACGACAATAGTATGCAGGAACGACTGACTAGCGTAACCTTAAGACTTCATTAAAGCCGACCTGCAGAAACGTGCTGCACTACACTTGGCCAGATATTTTTGTCAGAATTTCGAATAATTTAAATTTAACTCATTTTGCAAATCTCTACTGACTTGTGACTATAATGACAACTACAGTTTGCTTGAATTTGAACTGCGAAGGAATCAAAAATTATCGCACCTTAGTATCATAATGTAGGTAGGTATACGATTCTCGTAAAACGAACCAAAATAGATAACGTTAGTAGATTAAAATTTTAAGAACACGACATACCTACGTAATAACAATGAGGCCTAAATAACAGATATGGAATAGGCTAGGTGTATGGCTAAAATACACATTATGAGCAAAGCCAAAGGTACAGCTACTAAAAAAATACGTGTAGCTGAGGTAAATTTATGAAACGTTCTAGTTCTAATCTCGGACGGTCTAACGCTCGGCTGAAACGACCCAAACTAATAAATTATGCATCGAAATAAACACGATGCACTGCCCGCCCCGCATTCATACTACCAATAATATATAAAAACCGGTTAAGAGCGAGTCGGACTCGCGCAGCGAGGGTTCCGTACCATCCTACTTCCTACTTCCTATCCTACTATCCTACTTAATATTATAAATGCGAAAGTTTGTGAGGATGGATGTATGTTTGTTACTCTTTCACGCAAAAACTACTGAACGGATATTCATGAAATTTGGATTGGATTAACACATTGTATACTTTATATCCTGATATTCTTACGGGTTCGAGACTTACGCAGGTGAAACCGTGGGGCGCTGCTAGTCATATATAAAAAAAGTGTGCTATTTACAGACATTGTTTTATCTTTACATAAATTTCTATCACAGAATAATTTCAGTTTTTTCTCTATGCAGATAAGGAGATAAAGGGGGAACGGTATTTTTATTTACATTTTTCATCAAAAGTCAAAAACTGCAGCCTAAAAAAAAAAGAAAAAAATGTTTGAGAATGTGCAAACAGCGTTCTTTCATATGATACCCCACGTGCCCTAGTAGTCCTACTTCGAATTTTTAAGACCCCCTTTCAGTCCCTGTTGCAAAATAAAATATATACATTTTATTTCTTTCTTATTTGCAAAATAGTTGGGCAAACGTCATCTAAAACTATTCCAAAATTCAAGTTGATAGCATTAGTAGTTCTTGAGATATCTAGCTGTGACAGACAGACAGACTGAGTCGCACCATAAGGGTTCCTTTTTACCATTTTGGTACGGAACCCTAATAATAAACCATTTAGTGGATACGATTACTTTCGGTTGTTTTTCCTTCGAGATTTGTAGGTCTAAAACAAGAAGATTGAAAAAGGTTAAAATCATATCTTATCGAACCGAATAATTTATACCAATTGTGTAGGTACTCGTACAGTCACGAACCGGGATTATTGAGCCACTAGCTTATCATCTTAACTTGGTTGTGTTACACGAATGCCACCCGTTTTTCGTTACTGAAATCTCACATGTCAAATTTCACAGGCGGCATTCGTGTAACACAACCAAGTTAATATGATAAGTTAGTGGCTCAACAATCCCGGTTCGAGACTGTACATATTTTGCACTGGTAGATTTTTTTCAGCAAGTACCCCGCTTCGTTAGCATTATGTTCTTAATCAATACACACATTTAACTTTTAAACTTATTAAATATTAACATAACTGTTTATTTTAGTTAGAAAATTCATTATATACCTGTGCCAACCGAAATCTTTCCATCTTCTTCTTCTTTGTATATCTGATTCTGTCGAGTTGTTTCCTCTTATTGAAGTTCTCTTGATGGATACTCTCCAATACTTTCTGAAACCACATTTTAGTTATAGCTTCAACAATATAACGATAGTACGTATGTCTCAGAAGCTGAACAATCTCTCTGTGCTACAAATTAAGTAACTTCTTCACGCCTGTGTTCCCCGACGGGATGGG
Organism: Dicycla oo; assembly: GCA_948252095.1. NCBI lineage: Eukaryota > Metazoa > Arthropoda > Insecta > Lepidoptera > Noctuidae > Dicycla > Dicycla oo. The sequence continues at coordinate 24,600,470 of OX411709.1, forward strand.
CAGAGGTGCACCTATTGTACACCCACATTTCGCCAGTTATGTTTTAGTCCATGTAAACCGGCCACAAATCCCGACTTCGGGCTCTACTGAGAAATTTCAGATGGAAAAACACTTTGCCCGAAACCGGGAATCGAACGAGGCAGTCGAATAGAATATTTGTAAAATGGCGTACAAATACTTAGTTGTTCCGGGTGATGAAACACGAGCAATTAAAATATGAAAATATGGTTTATAGAATAAATTCTTAGAGCAGTAATTCCTTGGACTCATTTTCTGTTAGAGACGGGTACCAAAACTGACAAAACATGTTCAAATAGATATTGGGGAGAAAACGTTATGTAAATGGAGCTTATCGGACCTTCCGATAACATTGGATTTAACCGATTGTAGGTAGTGAAACCTAACGCATTACTAGGTAAATCGTCACCTAACACAAAGACAATTTGAAGCTGACACACACGAAGCCTGTAGGTCGAAATAACATACGATACAATTATTACTTTCGACCACAAAAATAAATAAGTATGGCTTTTCCCTCTTCTAAAATTCACCAAACGAATGCTCAGTATCTAGAATAAAAACATACGCGAGGTTTATTCAATAAAAACAATGCCAAATAGAAAAATATTAAGTAAAGAGTCCTGTTTTAGCTTCTGAGTGAGTGAAGCAACGCCATATGTATTCATTTTCTTAAAATAAATGAGTATGGATGCCGATTTATTTCATCCATTATTTATAATAACAAGGTCCAATGTGTTTATTGCGAAGATCCGGTGTATTATGTTTTCTTTATGTAAGTCAGGGAAGTTTAGTGCGGGGAAAACTCACACAGCGCCTGGAGATCCATCGATGGGCGTGGGTTCATCTAATAGTTCGGCCGGAAGGTCTACTGACGGGGCTCATTTAATTTTATAGGCCATGTTTGTCGAGAGCCCCGTTTTATATCATTATTATGACTCTAAATACATATTTACGTTATTTACCTTTCCCGCACTTGAGCACTAGTCACAACACAAGATATTTTGCGACTTGAGTCGACAAGTTTCTTATTCCATAGTATACAAAAACAGGTATGGAATCCATACCTGTGTAGAACATAATCGGCGTACCTATCATCCTAATCCTAACTAATATTAAAAATGCGAAAATGAGTTTGTTTGTTTGGTACGCTTTCACGCTAAAACGGCTGAACCGATTTTGATGAAACACATGGGTAGACCATGGCCTGGATTAGGACATAGGATACTTTTATCCCGGTAGTACGTCTCCGTGGGATAATTTCCGACCTCCACGCGGGCGAAGCCGCGGGCAAAAGCTAGTTTATTATATTACTAATGAGTAAGTAAGACTTAAACTAACGTACTAACTTAAAGTTATTACTGCATTGTCTGCAATTTTGACAACACAACCATCCCAACGTCCCACTAAGGGACATTTTAAAACTACTTTGGACAAAGAACAAGTCTATAATACATAGACCACCTTGTTATGTGAGGTAATTGCTTAGTATCCTCCCGGGTTTCACCCTTAATGAGTTGACAAATACCTTTATACAGACTCCGAGCTTTAAGCACGTACTTATTATCTGTCAGTCCGACTATTTAGTTCTACCGTGCTAAACAGTTTGTTCTCAGTAGGTACACAAACAAAAAATTGCGGTAGGTAGTTATGTAAATATAGTACATACTACAATGGTAAGTACCGCAAATATTCAATATACAGGAGGACGAATTTTTGAAGTGGGCATGGATGGCCAAATTCAAAACTATGAGGAATAGCGAAAAGTACCTACTTGGGCTCGATTTTGATGAAAACTAAAACTGCATCATTGGATTTTTGAAAAATCAATATTTCTAGACAGGAATCGAACCCGTTGATTTTGAAAAAAAAACCATTCGATAGTGTCGCTAATAAGGATCGAATTCTGGAAAGTAATGACATACGGCAAACTAAAGGAAAGAGCTCATTTTTAACAAAATACTTTTTTTTTATTTTTCTATGTTACCTACCTATTAAACCTGGACATTTCAAAAATCCAATGACGCAGTTTTAGTTCTCGAGCTCGTGACTCCTTTGAGTACTTCCTTTTCGCTATTCCTATGTTTCGGATTTGGCCATCCACGCCCACTTGAACAATCATCCTGTAGATTTTGCCATCAACACGCTAAGATCGTAGCATTTAAATTAGTGATGTACCGACTAGTCGCACACTAGTCGGCCATATTTGGAGTCGGCGACTAGTCCGTCCATTTTTTACTCGTATTAATATGCTTAAAAATTTAGAAGAGTGTGATTGAAATTGAAATTGAAATCTTTACTCTTATTATTTTATAATAATCAGACTTACAGTTTACTTTCAGTGCAATCTAGGTTAGGATAGGAAATTATGATAGGAATAGGGGAACCGTTCATTTGGTCCATTAATTAATTGGACTTAAATCCAGAAATTAAATACTGTGTAATGAGTACTTCAAACTAAAAAAAAAAACTATAGCAAACAATTGGCAATAAGTAGGTTTACAACTTAGAAATAGGAAGTTAGGAACTCTTCCATTGACCTAATAATAATGAATTAGACTGAGATCCAGGAATCAAATCATAATAATACTTCTATTTAACAAAAAAAAAACAACCGAAAATATTTAGCAAACAGTATAGAAATAGGTAAGGAACTCTTTCTTTAATTACTTAATTGGCCTAAGACCCAGAAATCAAATAAAATAAAATAAACTTCTGTCTAACATAACAACGGAAAGGAATGATCGGTTTGGACGACTAGTCGGACATTTTGCAACCGACTAGTCGGCTCGTCGGCCAAAGACATAGTCGGCCCATCTCTAATTTAAACCACCCATTTAAAACGTACCCATAAGTGTCTGGTGTCATACGCCAAAACGTAAAATCTTTGCTTTTTTATTTTTTTCTCTTTATCATCATCATTAAATCAATCAATTTTCGTTTAAGTATAAACATATTCGTGACATTGCAGTAAACAGCAAAGCTGTACATGCCATACCAACGGTGTACATAATAAAGAGATCCAAATTTATTCTAATCGAATGAACAAATTTTATCTGTTAAATAAAATAATGAACACGTTGAATGATGTAATTGCTTGGAATTAGTGATGAATTAGTGAATTATCTTAATCAACAGCCTCACGTTTTCAGCTGCAATCTCTTCCCAAAGTATTTTCAAAGCGTCAATCAGTTGCTGCTGGTTGCAGACCTTTTGCTCACTCTGCTCGATTGGAATCAAGTCAGGACTGTTTGCTGGCCACGGTAAAACTTGGATGTGAGAGTCTTCCAGCACAGACTGGCGACTGGAGTGGTCGCTTGAGCTGTGTGTGCACGGGCATTGTCCTGCATCAAGACGAACCCAGAACCCATTTGCTGTGCAAATGGGATCACATGAGGCCTGATGACTTCCTCATTGTAACGCTGAGTAGTTACGGAACCCTCATTTAAAATAACGAGCTCAGTTGTGCCGTGTAGGCCAAATCATTACGTTGGGACCACCGAAACGGTCAACTTCATATATGCAGGCTTCCGAAAATCGCTCGCCGCCTCGTCCCCACACCGTAATGCGTCGATCGTCATTAAAAATTTTTACTTTGCAGTCGTCGTTGATAAGCACCAGGCCGCACTGATTTATGCCCCAGTCCAAGTCTTGACGGGAGAAACTTATATACGATTAGCACATTGAGCCCTGGACAAAGGATTTCGAACAAATCGTTATTTTGAAGTTTGCTGGTCTTCGTGCAATCGATTCCAGATAGTTTGGTCACTGACACGAATACCTGTTGTCAACCGTAGACGATTTTGTAACTTACGAGCCGTCACTGTACGTTCTCAGCGGGCACTTAGCCGAATGTACTGATCCTCGTGAACAGTAGTAATGCGAACTCTACCCGAACCTGGTCTTCTTGCAACACTGCCGGTCTCTTGTAAGCGATTTTAAGCATTTTGGATAAATCTTCGAAAAAGTCCAGTTGCAAGCCCACAGTACGCTGCGAATTTCTTTCTTGGATCATTATAAAGGCTCTGATTGCAGTAATTGTGTCCATAATATGTCTTCGTATTTGTGGCATATTAACGCAAGATATTGTTTTAACAAGATAAGTAAATTTTGGTACTTCAAATGTGTAATGTTCTTGATACGTATTTCTGTCTAAGCTATTGAAAAAAACAAAAAGAACTAGGTACGCCATAGGCTCCGTTCACCTATTGTACCCTATTTTTTCAAGATGGTAAAAAAATCATCCAGTATATTCTTTTGTTTGAAATGGGTTTGCTCTTGAGTATAGTCTAGGTCAGAGGTGACTGAGGCAAAGTCTACGATGGCGTGAGGTTATCCAGAAGAAGCCGGTTCACTCTAAATAGATGAAAAATAATGTGTTTTACTAACATCGGCTTTACTGTTCATGTAAGTAAGCTGTAGTCTCCTGTGGTCCTGGAAGGCGTTTCGAAGGAACTGCTTGTCACCATACACAGCGACTCCAAGCTCCTCGCGCTTCGCTGAAATCTCTTTGCGAAGCTGGCGAATGTCACGTGAGTACCGCTTCTTCTGCTTCGCCAAGTCACCTTCATGGATCTTTCGGTCACGTTCTAAGGTAATAATATAAACCAATTAGAAGAGTATTAGGCACAGGTACATCCAGCTATACAAATAATAAACTTATACAATATTGCCAAATAATCGTCGAAATAAAAGAGGAAATTAAAATATGCATTTATGTCTGGAAATAACGGAAACGTTCATATTATAGTTTTTTATTTTCTCAAAAATAATTGAAAAAATATGCGTGCGACAAAGGTTCTGCTGCTACGCCGTAGCACTCGTAGCCACCGAATTGTGATTGTGGCTACAGATTTGGACCGCACAAGACGTCGCTGTAAGCGGCCGAGGGACCACTGTGGTGCCAGTTGTCCACACGTAGTGTCTTTATCGGCTAATGGTTAATGTTCTATTGCACGGTTAATTAGGCTGATAATCACATTCTGATGGAGCAGTTTTGATTGGCCGTTAATTTAGTATCGTGTCACACGTATAGTACAGACATTTATCTGTAAAATATTATTCAGCGAGAATTATGTACTTCATGGATCAGGACGCGTTCCAGATTACAAAACACCTATAAGGAACTGGTTCCTATAGAGTTCAGATGGAGAATATCGTCCATTTAGCAAAAGTAAAGTTGTAAAGACAGATTTATCTATACTGATATTATAAAGAGGTAAGTTTGTATGTAGTACCCCTACATACAAAATTACAAACAAAAAGCAAACCTCCGGAGCTACCGGATTTGAAAAATTATTTTTGCATTTGATAGCAGAATTGTTCAGGAAGGTTATAGGCATTATTATAACATCACGCTACAACCCTTAGGAGACGAGCAAAAAGAAAAAGTCATAAAGAAAGCGAAGCGAAAACGAAGTAACAGCGCGGGCGGGTGATGGAATGCGACGGCATGGGACGGGGGAACAAGAAATGTCACGTAGACGAAGTCACGGGCAGAAGCTAGTGTGAATATATTTCGATTTCTGCCACTTGCACCTACAGGGCCGCGACTGATGAAATGTAACGATAATGTCTCCACCATCTGCCGACTTTGCAGAGGAAACGACTTACAAAATGTAAAGATAAAAATATCTTACATCACGGCTGCGTTTAAGTAGGGCAGAAAAATATTTAGGAGAGTTTCAGTAATTTTGTTTGTATCGGCCACATTAGTAACTGCCTAGTTTCTTGGATACTATTTTGTATACCTAGATCCAACTGTCGGTCAAATACGTAACGGCCTTGTTTGAGACACCAATATTTCTGCCCGTATTGTCCCACTGCAGGGCAAAGGCCATTTTTTCCTTTTCAACTCAACTCGATCCTGAGCCAATATGGACCAATCCCTCCTATAAGCGTCAAGTGCATCCCGCCATCTACGCCTGGGTCTTCCGCAATGCCGCTGGACGCTTTCAGGAACCCATGTTGTGATGGTCTTAGCCCATAATGCATCCAAGATTGATACACCAATAAATTTTAATTACGTAATAACCAATGCCTCAACACTGACACATCCATGGTAATAACCATCATTTCCTGAATACCCCGAAGGAGTAGGAGAATGCCTAACGCCGTGGAAATCCTAACTAATAAATGCGAAAGTAAGTTTGTTTGTTTGTTTCACGCCTAAACCACAGAAACGATCTTCCCGAGAGGATCCGGCGATTGAGACTCGAAGTGGCCCTGGTCATGTGTTTTCATGGTCCTCGGAACGCGCCACCGTCGGATTCCTAAATAGCGTAATAGAGGTTCACATCGGCGTCGAGCCGACGATAAAGTCAGGTACTTTATCTATAACAGGACTCGTCCCCGACAGCCGGTGGAACTTCGTGGAGCATTTCCGACGTTTGGCTCCCAGGCTGGAGCGGGCCGGGGCTGCCTTGAAGCGGCTCCTGCTCCATCTAGGGGGACCAAGCGCCTCCTGGCGGCGGCTCTACGTGGGAGTCGTGCGGTCCATGGCCCTTTACGGGGCACCAGTGTGGGCGCGTTCCTTGGGGCGACGACCAGCCCGCCGGGTGAACGCGTCCCAAAGGGTCATAGCCATCCGGCTAGTTCGGGGATACCGCACGGTCTCCGGTGAGGCGGCGAGCCTTCTTGCCGGATTGCCGCTGTGGGATCTGGAAGCAAAAGTCCTCGCATACACATGGGTGTGGCGCGAGGAGGCAAAACGCTGGGGCGTAACTCCGCTGCCGCGAGATATCACGGCACAGGGGACAGAGCTCCGGCGGGATCTCATGGCGACATGAAGATTGCGACTGTCGCAACCCAGTTCTGGGCACGTCACAATTGCGGCGATAAGTTCCCTCTTTGAGGAGTGGTTGAAGAGGCGCCACGGCGTCTTCACCTTCCGCCTGACGCAGATCCTCACCGGACACGGTTGCTTCGGTAGGTTCCTGTTTCGGATAAGGCGGGAGGAGACACCCGAGTGTTACCATTGTGTGGATCGCCCGGAGGACACGGTGGAGCATACGGTGGAGGTCTGCCCGGCTTTGGCGGGCACCGCCGCGTCCTCGCGGAGGCGATTGGTGGCGGCGATCTCTCGCGTTTTGCCTTGGTCCAGGCCATGGTATGGAGCGAGAGTGCATGGGAAGCCGTCATCTCCTTCTGCTAAGCAGTAATGCTCGTGAAGGAAGAGGCGGAACGCGTGAGGCAGCCTCTCCCTCACGCAATCTTTGCGCCCTCGCGCCCCCACCGCATGAGACGCCCTGAGCGTCGGGAATTGATAGCCGATTCCCGGCCCCCGTAGGCCCGGGCTTGCGGTTGGCGAGCAATGGGTAACTCGCCGTCCGGTAAGGACCAGGCCCGGTTCAACGGCGCGTTGTGTTCCACGCGCGCCTCAAAGAGATGTCAGCACTAGCTGAAGGGGTCTGCTAAGGCTGATGCCTGCCAGGGTTGCGGGTTGTTTGAAAGATTTACCGTGGCCCTGGCACAGGAAACTGAAGCAACACGTGTGGGTTTTAGTCAGTAAAAGTGTAACATTCTAACATTCAACATTCTAACTTCTCCCGCTCCGCCCAGAGCGGGAGAAGTTACTTGATGACTTCCCATCCAAAAAAAAAAGTTGTGTACAGAAACGGACATAGGGTACCTTTCATCAAAAAAAGTACTGTTTCCGAGGAAAATAACAATAACGTTCTTATGATAATAGCTGGCGCCACGTGTCTTTCTAATCATGATTGAATTATATTATTATTGAAACTTTAGTAGTGTGTCTTAACACACTACTATTTTTATATTAATTACCAGTATTAGTAGTAGTTAATTACCAGTGAATATTTTTTTTGATTTACCTAATACATTTTGTGAGTCTAGAAAGTCGATAGATCTCTCGTATGAGGATGAAAAATATTTCATCCTCATACGAGTAACTATCCTAACTAATATTATAAATGAGAAATGGAGTTTGTTTCTTTGTTTGTTACGCTTTCACGCTAAAACGGCTGAACGGATTCGGAATAAATTGGCACACGGGTAGGCCATGACCTGCAAAAGGACATAGGTTACTTTTGATCGACATACACGCGGACGAAGCCGCGGGTGGAAGCTGGTCATACATACATGTGAGATGGCGATTTTCATAAAGGGTCTTCTATTAACCTAACCAATAACCTAACCATGAGAGATTTCCAAACAGAAAACTCTATGAAAAATTTCCAATAACTGCTTGCTCGACCCTGAAATCGTACTCAAAACTTTATGGCAGGCTCTCATCACCACGCCTACTACCACAAGACCAATTGATGAGACGATTTCTATCTCTGATGGAATTAATAAAAACCAAATAAGTACTGGACCAACTCGACTTACCATACAACTTTATCAGTCCCCGATACTGATTGATTTTATCCTTGATAACCCAGTTCCCATCTTGCATGCCATGCTGGCGCACTTTCGCCGCCGACAACATCTCGATTCACAATAAACTTGCTACACAAATAAAATTAATATATTATTATCAATTAATTCGATTCCGGAAGAAATATTCATGAACACAGAACATTTAGACGGGTTCATGACAAAACAAAACATTTTTTTTTTTTTCATGCTGGCCTGTTTTTATAGCAAAATTAGGTTGTATGTACCTACTCAAATTTGTACTAATGAGGTAAGGGCCATTTGCGCGTACATGGGTTATCCTAAATAACTCTGCGTTAACAGCTAACTCAGGGTTAATCAAATTGTAGCGCCGCTGACATACCTACATGCAGCGCGTCTCACGTCCGACGGCCGCCGCACGCTGAGTGCGCGCGCACTGAGCGCCGCCGCGGAGCAGGGCCGACGCCAGCGCGCCAGCGAGACTGTTTCTAGAACAACGATCCGTGTCGCCACATCTTCTCGAAGAACGCCGCGCGCCGCTGAATGTTCTAGATGGAAGACCAACTACTCCGCGTTTTCTCGAAGCGCCGCGCACGCGCTCGCGCATGCGCGGCGCGCCTACATCGCTGCTAAATTGGTGACCCCGAGTTTTAAAACGGAACACTTAAAAGAAGATTTTTTTTGTGTCGAGCAAGCTTGATAGCTTGCTCGACACAAAAAGACAATTTTGTCTGAAGAGCAACAACCGAAAATCCAGACCGAGGTGAGTTACGACGTGAGCGCAGTATCCGTGCAGTCGCGCCTCTTACCTTTTTGGAAAGAAATACCCCGTGCCTGGTTCATCCAATTTGAAGCCGTGATTGACCCATTGAAGACCACAGACGACCAGCAGCAGCAACAGCAGCTGCAAGCGGTCGACTTACAGCATTTGACCGAAATAGTAAGATGGTGGTGGTGGAAGGTGCGATGTTTGTTATTGTTAAAGTAAGATGGTGGTGGTGGTGGAAGGTGCGATGTTTGTTATTGTTAAAGTAAGATGATGGTGGTGGTGGAAGGTGCGATGTTTGTTATTGTTAAAGTAAGATGGTGGTGGTGGTGGTGGAAGGTGCGATGTTTGTTATTGTTAAAGTAAGATGGTGGTGGTGGTGGAAGGTGCGATGTTTGTTATTGTTAAAGTAAGATGGTAGTGGTGGTGGCAGGTGCGATATTTGTTATTGTTAATGTAAGATGGTGGTGGTGGTGGAAGGTACGATGTTTGTTATTGTTTAAGTAAGATGGTGGTGGTGGTGGTGGCAGGTGCGATATTTGTTATTGTTAATGTAAGATGGTGGTGGTGGTGGAAGGTGCGATGTTTGTTATTGTTAAAGTAAGATGGTGGTGGTGGTGGCAGGTGCGATATTTGTTATTGTTAATGTAAGATGGTGGTGGTGGTGGAAGGTACGATGTTTGTTATTGTTAAAGTAAGATGGTGGTGGTGGTGGCAGGTGCGATGTTTGTTATTGTTAAAGTAAGATGATGGTGGTGGTGGCAGCTGCGATGTTTGTCATTGTTAATGTAAGATGGTGGTGGTGGTGGAAGGTACGATGTTTGTTATTGTTAAAGTAAGATGGTGGTGGTGGTGGAAGGTGCGATGTTTGATACTGTTAAAGTAAGATGGTGGTGGTGGTGCTGGAAGGTGCGATGTTCGGTATTGTTAAAGTAAGATGGTGGTGGTGGTGGAAGGTGCGATGTTTGTTATTGTTAAAGTAAGATGGTGGTGGTGGTGGCAGGTGCGATATTTGTTATTGTTAATGTAAGATGGTGGTGGTGGTGGAAGGTACGATGTTTGTTATTGTTAAAGTAAGATGGTGGTGGTGGTGGCAGGTGCGATGTTTGTTATTGTTAAAGTAAGATGGTGGTGGTGGTGGCAGGTGCGATGTTTGTCATTGTTAATGTAAGATGGTGGTGGTGGTGGAAGGTACGATGTTTGTTATAGTTAAAGTAAGATGGTGGTGGTGATGGAAGGTGCGATGTTTGATATTGTTAAAGTAAGATGGTGGTGGTGGTGGAAGGTGCGATGTTCGGTATTGTTAAAGTAAGATGGTGGTGGTGGTGGAAGGTGCGATGTTTGTTATTATTAAAGTAAGAAGGTGGTGGTGGTGGTGAAAGGTGCGATGTTTGTTATTGTTAAAGTAAGATGGTGGTGGTGGTGGAAGGTGCGATGTATGATATTGTTAAAGTAAGATGGTGCAACCGACTCTAACAAAGCGTCGGACGTCATAAACGTCCGTCACGAAATCTGTCATTTTCAAACCCCGCCCCCAAAGGTGTAGATCGCTAGATTTGCCGTCACCGCACTTAGTCACACGAAAAAGTAGCGATTTAAATCTTTAGGGGGCGATGTTTGACTTAATGTCAAATACTGGTGATATCATCCGGATTTTAATCCAATTGAAAATATATGGTCTCAACACTCTCAACTGAAAGGCTATGTAGCCTCTAGAAATGTGGGTATGAATTTAACTACAGTAAAAACATTATTGACTGAAAAAGTAAACATGATCGGGGCTGAAGATTGGAAAAAGATTTGCGATCATGCAATCAAATGTGAGAATGAATATAGAAGCATTCAACACGGTTTAGACAATTACACTGATAGACTAGTTATAAATACGGCTTACAGTGACAGTGATATTGTCCTCTTTGAGAGCACAGATAGTGAAATGGAAGTAATTGAGAATTAGAATTATTATTATTTTTATTACAATGTCTCATTCTAACAAAGGGTATAATGGTGTTTATTATGTACACTACAGCTGTAAATTTCCAAAATAATTAAATACGTAAACATAATGTGAACATGTTTTTTTTTTATTTTATTTTACCCCAACCTAAAGCCATCATTTAAAGAAAAATTGGTGTATTTTATACAAAGAATAAAAAGAATTATCAAAAGAAACAAATCATAATTGTTTTAACAGCTCCTAATAGATACCGGACTGTTTGTATTTCGTGCGACAGAGATAACGCTCTACGAAGCCGAAATTAGCCGATTGTCTCTTTCCAAAGGTCGATGTGCAATATTTATCGCCGGGTACTGTATTTCTATAAGTTACTAATTATTATTTCTAGAGTTTACTGGCTTTAGGTTCGAGCCCGAAAGATTTTTTTTCATCAAATATTTTGTCTTCACAAGATAAATTGAGACAATTAAAATGAAGTATTAATTATTTTTTTTATATATATATATTATAATAAGTAATAGAAAATTTATTTTTCTCTTTCCGGGCAAACATAGTCTTGATAGCTTTATTTGATTGATTATTAATATATAATCATCCAAATAAAGCTATCAAGTCGATTAAATATCAAGATTACCTATACTGATATTTTACTAGCATGAAAGTTTGACTTTTACAAGTATATATTATTTATACTTATAAAAGTCAAACATCATTGGCTCAATCAGAATTGTAGAAAGAGACAAGTCTGACCGCATATTCTCTTTGTGTCTCTTGTACTTATCGGTCTGTATTCACAGCACAACTAAATACGAAACTCTAGTCTATGTCTAAAGTCCATTCTCTATGTATATGCTTACAACAAACATTTTGTGCATTTATATACAATAATATGTAACAAAAGCCCTGTTGTTCCTTTTAGGGACGTATAAGTACATTTACCTACAAGCACAACATTGATGAAACTATAATTTAAAAAAAAAATAAGAATTGGCTAGTCGAGAGGTCAAACTATTAAAATCAACACATTTAAAAAAAAAAATGTTTAGAGTATCTGATTTTACAAGTACATCGGGCCGCACAGGCAATGGGTCGGTACCACGTGGCTACCTACCCCCTTACCGGGTCGCCGATTTGGCCGCAACTCTAAGTATTGAAAGAGACTTCCTATTGTCGTATATTCCTAAAGTCCTAAGGTGCACAACTCAAAAAAACTGGTCAAGAGCGAGTCGGACTTGCGCACCGAGGGTTCCGTGCCATTATATATTTTAAAAAAGTTTGCTATTTAGAGACATCGTTTTATTTTTCTTGCAATTTTTACATAAACTTCTATCACACAGAATAATTCCAGATTTTTCTCTATGCTAACTTCGGAGATAAGGGGTGAACGGTGTTTTTTTTACGTTTTTCATCAAAGTCAAAACAATGCGGCCTAAAAAAAATGTTTGATAATGTGCAAACAACGCTCTTCAGCGCTCTTTTATATGATACCCCACATGCCCTAGTAGCCCCACTTCGAATATTTAATACCCCCTGTCAGTCCCTGTTGCAAAAAATAATATTTCTTTCTTATTTGTAAAATAGTTGGGCAAACGTCATCTAAAACTATTCCAAAATTCAAGTTGATAGCATTAGAAGTTCTTGAGATATCCAGCTGTGACAGACGGACAGACAGACAGACTGAGTGGTAAAAAGGAACCCTTATGGTGCGACCATAAGGGTTCCTTTTTACCATTTTGCAATAAGGCAGAAATTTCTTGCAAAACTTACTAAAATTGTTGTGTTAAAATATGGGGCTGGCTAATAAGTAATGAGCGACATACAACTATTTTATTTGTATTTATTTATTAAATGAATAATTGTTAATCATTAATAATATATTCACCGTCGTTTTCTACTACCATTCACCATCGATCTGGAAAAAAGTGAATGGCGTCCGCATAGAACTTCGTTGGTTTTGAATTGAAGAAGTCATCTATGTATTGTTTCAAGTGTGGCTCATCGTCAAAGCTTTTTTCCCGTAAATTATTACTAAGTGATCGGAACAAGCTGAAATCAGTTGGTGCTAAGTCCGGCGAATATGGAGGGTGGGGTATTATTTCCCAATTAAGCTCCAATAGTTTTAGCCTGGTACTCTTAGCAATATGCGGCCGGGTATTGTCGTGAAGGAAAAATATTTTGTCGTGTTGTGGACGTTTGCGATGGATGTCAAGCTGCAGTTTTTCGAGTTGATCACAATATACTGTTGCTGTAATCGTAGTATTAGTAGGAAGGAATTCCCAGCTTATTACTCAATGTATATCCCACCAGACAGAAAGCATTACCTTCCGAGGATGAAGATCACCTTTTGACGTTGGTTTTCCCTGTTCTTTACATCCCATTCACTGGCACTTGCGTGTGTGATTAACATAGAGAACCCACTTTTCATCTCCAGTGACAAGATGATCTAACCAATTAAATGTGCGGCGGAAAGATAAAAGTTGTACACAAATCTCAGCTCGGTAGGTCAGCTGATCTTTACTTGATTGATGGCGTACGCAAACACTATATTTGTAAGTCTTTCCCAAACCCTGTAAATGATTTTCTATGGTGCCATGAGAGCACTCGAGCTGAACAGCCAAATCGCGTGTCTTCGAGGATCTTCTTCGATTAATAGTTTTAATTTATCGATATCTATTTCCACGGGGCGCCCAGACTTTTTTTTTTTTTTTTTGGTTTATCGGTTAAGGAAAAATCGTTATTGCGGAACCGTTGGAACCAGCGCTTTGCTGTTGCTTCGGTGACTGCATCGTGAGCTATCCTTTGACACCTTTCCGAAAATTCTAGGAATTATAAACTAAAACGCTCATTACTTATTAGCCAACCCGATAGGCAGCTTGTAAGGTTTTTAGTGAGGTGATTTTACAAAAGTAATTATTTGTCAATATAATTTCATTGTAAGTAGGTAATGAAATTACAGAATTGCTGTTGTTTTTTTTTTCATGAAAGTTGTTTAACGTACGGCAATACGGGCGTAGATAAAGTTTACAAATGTTAATAATTAAATATTTATTTTAATTATTTTTGTTGTAGAGTTTTTTTTTTTTTATAAATGACTTGCTTTATGTATGTAAACCGATTCTTAAAACGTAGGTAGAAAGAACAAGAGGGTTTTTGTTACATATTGTCTTTATATTCGCTTTTGACCGTCAAAAATATAAGAAACAATTAGTGAAAAAACAATCCTTTAACATTTATTTTACCTCGGATTTTGCTTCAGAGCCTTACCTCACCGGGACGCCATAGCGGCGCAGCCAGGTCACGTCGCCAACAAAATGTATGGTTGGCTGCGCAAGCAACCGGACGACGCCAGGTGAGCCACCCTCTATATACAGATTGTACATCCACCCTTAACAAACGTCACGTAAGGCCGCAATATTGTCAAGGGTGTGACGGTACATGGAAATATATGATAAGTTAAGGAACCTACAAAGACCTACAAGCCTAACAGTCCCTAGCCTACCATATACTTAGTGTGTGATAAATAAATACATAGATAAGTACAGGATGTCTGCACCATGCGACCTAAGGTAACAGACGGATAGTAGACAGGAATACCAGGTTCGGGAAGGGTACACTCACTGCCAGTCACGCAGACTCACGAGACTGATCGGAGATGGCTAAAGGTGTCTTGGCCACAGTGAGGGGTAATGAGACAAGAATATAAAATTCAAATCTGATTTATTTACAAAATGTTCTGCTTATATACTAGTTTCTCTTAACACACACTATTATACTTAATTCTATGTGTCCTATGCGTGTAATATGCAACCAAGTCAATATTTTAACTGGACCGCATGAGGCAGGCAGAGTGCTGAGTCAATGTCCAAAGGTAACATTGAACATTCTGGCGACTCTCAGGAACGGGACTCCAATTGGTACAACTCGATGGTCTCGTATGGTCTGGCCTGGCCTTGTTCAGTTTGTTGTGACGGGGTGGGCACACTGTGTGGAATGCCGTACCGTTGTGGAGTTTGTCGCGGGTGTGGTGGGCAGTTTGTTGGTTGCTGCATAGGTGGCGTAGTCTTCCTTCTTGCTGCAATGGTGGCTCGAAATTTGTTCAATACCTGTGGACCGAAATAAATTAAAACACATGCTAAACTTATAATGACAAGTGAGGTGCTAATGCTGGCGATGTATGTATGTGATTGTAGTTGTTTCCAAATTGTGTTGTCTAGCTGAGTTTGTAAATTTGTTTCCGAAGTGAGTAAATGGTCGAAAACTCCCTTTGACTTGTCTAAAACTAATTCTTCCTTGGATATGTCTTTTATATGTGTTGGTAGGATTTGCGTATTAATGGAGAAGTTCGTCGTTTTGGAATAAGACGCTAGTACTGTTATAGTCGTTGTCCTTTTTGCAGCAAGTATGTTGTTTAGTGTTTTAATGACACAATTCTCAGAAATATAGAGAACTCCGACATCTTGTATCGTTATTTCTTGTCTTTGGCCGTCACACACAATCGATATGGCAACCGATTTTGTTGCAATGAAGAGCCAGGTGTTTTGCATGTATAATTGTTTCCATACAACATCTGTCGAAATTTTGAAGGTCTTTGACGTGCATTGGGTGTGGGTGTCGTTCTCTGTTCTGAAGAGTTGTTCAACTATGCAATTTTTATTTAATTGCATGTTCTTGACAGCTACGGGATAGCAGACAAACTCTGTGTTACTTTGAAGGCAGTCTTTAAATTCGTCTTGATTTAATTCAAAGTAGCGCTCGTTGTTGTAATCGAAACCCATGAATGTCTGCTGTATCGTTAAACACGCGAAAGATCCATCTGTTTTCCTTTCTGGAATTGGCGTTACGTGTATCAGAGTATACTTTGTGATGTCGTGTATTGGGAAGTACGCGTACACTCTTATGTGCGTAGTATTAACATTCATCTCTGTTTGTATTATCTGACCCTGAATAATTTTTAAGTTTGATGGTAGTTTTTGATTAGCCATTTGTATAATTTTGCTAATGTGTTTTGGTGTTAGTATACTGTATATAGTGGTTTTTTGTGAATAAATTTCAAGTAAGCCTTTATAATAGTCCATAATTTCGTTTATAAAATTGTTTGCTAACTCGTAGGTTTGCATTACTTGTATCTTGATATGATTTTTGTCAATCGATTTATACCAAACATTGTGGTTATTCATGAACGATATTGCTTCATTTAGTTTTGCTTGGAACTTCTCTAACTTCTTCTGGATTTGTTCTTCAGTTTGGTTTACACCTGCGATGGTGGATATCATTATCTTTGTTTGATGATTGGCAGCGTCTATAAGCTTCTGCTGATTGTTATTTAATGTTTCTATGTCCCTGTATACTTCATCATTAACTCCGAATACCGATGTTAAAAGTTGTCCCAAGAGACCTCGTTTCTTCCTAGTTTTCTTTATCTCTGTTAGGTATTCCTTTGTTGTCTCAAATTTTGCTTTTTCTTCATTTAAATGGTGATAAAATTCATTGCAATGCGTTTCATCCATGATGTATTGAGTGTCCTTACAAAGTTGTTGAAATTGTGTTGTTATTTTTTCGATCTTCTTTTGGTCTAGTTCCAAGCTTCCTCTCTCGTAATCAGTTTCAATTCTAAACGTTCCTCGATTAATAGTTGTGGTTCCAATGTCTTCAACGTATAGCCCTGGCTTTAAATTTTTTAATGTGTATGTGGGCGTAGTCGATACGGTGCCGATTAATAAAATAAGCATTGTCTGAACTAGTAAACCCTTTAGCCAACTTTTCGATGATCGTATACCTTTTTTGTTTATTGTGGCTGTTGACATGTTACATTGCGTAGACGTTTGCATGTTTTTGCTAGTTGTTTCAATTTCTCCGTTTTCGTTCACAGGGAGCGGGATCAACGTGTGAATTGATCTTTTATGACAAGCGCCTGTTGATTTTTGAAGAGTTACCACTCTAACTACACCATCATTTCCCGGGTGTACTTCTGTGATTTTTGCTAATGGCCATTTACTTGGATTTATATTGTCGTCTTTTATTAGTACTACCGTTCCAATTTTAGCATTTTCATGTGCTTGTTTCCATTTGTATCTTTGCTGTAGTTGATGAAGATAGTCTTTTGTCCAACTGTTCCAAAAATCTTTTTTCATTTTTTGAATCTGCTTCCATCTGTTAACTAGGTCAGTATTGATGTTTTCGAGCGGGTTTGGTACTCCTACTGCTTCTCGGCCAATAAGAAAATGGCTTGGAGTTAGTATTGTGTTGTCATTAATATTTTCGGTTTGCGCACACAATGGTCTTGAATTCAAACACGCTTCAATTTGGTGTAGAAAGGTTGTCATTTCCTCGTATGTTAGTGTCGAATCCCCGATTACTCGACGTAAATGATGTTTCACTGACTTTACGCCAGCTTCCCAGATGCCACCGAAATGTGGTGATGATGGAGGAATGAAATGCCACTGTGTTCCTATATTCGTCATTGTGTTTTGAAATTCCGGCGATTGCGTGATTTGTAATATTTCTTGATGTAAAAAGTTGGCTGCTCCTACGAAGTTTGTTGCATTGTCACTGTACATGTGTAACACGTGACCTCTTCGTGCCATGAATCTGCGTAGCGCAGCGATAAATGTTTCTGTTGTTAAATCTCCCACCAATTCTAGGTGCACTGCTTTTGTTGCTAAACATACAAAAACAGCAATGTATGATTTATAAGACTTGTGTCCTCTCCCTTTCATGGTTCTTGTTTGTATTGGTCCCGCATAATCCACTCCAGTATAAGTGAATGGGTAGGATTGCGTTACTCGTGCTTTTGGCAGTATTCCCATTTTTTGTGAGTTTGTGTCTGCTTTGTATCGTATGCACCTCACACATTTGTTAATTATACTCTTTACTTTTCTTGTTCCACTAGTGATCCAGTATGTTTGTCGTAAATAAGCCATTGTTAATTTGTTACCACCATGCAAAGTTTTTGTATGTGCGTCTTGTATAATTAATGACGTTACGTGATGGTTATATGGTAAAAGTATTGGATGTTTTTGATTGTAAGGCAAATTGGAGTTTTGTAATCTGCCTCCAACTCTAAGTAGTCCGTCCTCGTCTATGAACGGATCTAAAGTGGATAATGTTTTATTTTTCTTCAAGGATTGTCCACTTTGTATGGTTTTCAATTCATCTTTGAATTCCTGTTGTTGTATCTTCTGAATTATTCGTTTTACTGTCACGTTTAGTTCATTACTAGTAAGTAGCTTATTTGTTGATTGTTTGTTTGTAAATCTGTAGCAGTAAGATAACACTCTTACCATTTTATCTAAACTGGAGAATCTATTCCAGAGATCATTATTTTCAATCTCAGTTGTAGTTGTATGACACACTTTGATTTCTTGGTTCGTCTGCGGCATACCTTTCGTGATAGGAATCTGGTTGGTTTTTAACCAATGTGGCCCGTTCCACCACAGTGAATAGTTAATCAATTTTTCCGGCTCAAGACCTCTTGAAACGATATCAGCCGGGTTATCAGCAGAAATTACATGGTTCCATTCTGCGTTTGGTAAAAGTTGTTTAATTTGAGACACCCTATTGGCTACGAACGTTTGCCACCGTTCTGGCTCTCCTCTTATCCAGCCTAACGTGATCATAGAATCCGTCCAACAAAATATCGTAATGTTCTTGCAGATAAGCGCTTCTTTTACTTTTTCCATTAAACCGGCTAGTAGCAGTGCAGCGCATAACTCAAGTCGAGGTAGAGTAGTTTTTTGTTTCTTTGGCGCCACTTTCGATTTTGCTTGTAATAATGTAACGTAGTAAATGTTATTGATTTTTACGCGGCTGTATACCACCGCTCCGTAAGCTTTTTCGGAAGCGTCGCTGAAACCGTATAGCTCAATTTCTGTGCTGTCTGTTATGTAACACCATCGTGGTATTTTAATTTCTTCTATCCTTTTAATTTGGTTTTGTAATTCAACCCATTTTTTCTGGATTATGTCATCAACAGGTTGATCCCATCCTATCTCGTTCGTCCAGAGTTCTTGTATGAGCAGCTTCATTTTAATAATAATTGGCGCTAACCAGCCCAAGGGATCGAATATTTTCGCAACTTCTGACATAATAAATCTTTTCGTTGGTTTTTTATTTTCCGTTATAGTTATCTGGAAATGAAAACTGTCTTCCCGTGGTGACCATATTATGCCCAATGACTTCCTGGACTCGTCTAACGGTAGTTTGAGCAGTTGATCGTCTTTGTCTTCCACTGGTATATTTTCCAGTAGCTCTGAACTATTTGAGGACCATTTTCGTAGTTTGAAACCGCCCTTGTTTAACATGGTTATTAACTGACTCTGTAACTCTTTAGCTGCACTTTCCTGGGAATCTCCGGATAAAATATCATCCACGTAGAAATCTTGTAAAGTAGCTTGACTTGCAATTGGGTAATTGTTTTGTTCGTCTATCGCAAGTTGTTGCAATGTTCGTACCGCAAGATAGGGGGCACTAGTTGTACCGTAGGTTACAGTTGTAAGTTCATATTCACTAATTGCGTGTTTTGGTGAAAATCTCCATAGTATCCTTTGATGTGCGTAGTCTAATTCGTTAATTTTTATGAAACGGTACATTTTCATAATATCTGCCATAAAGGCAAACTTGTGTTTTCGCCATCGTAGAAGTATAGTGGATAAGTCTTGTTGTAATCGTGGTCCTTTATACATATTGTCGTTAAGGCTTATTTTTGTGCTGCTTTTACTGCTCGCATCAAAAACCACGCGTAGTTTTGTAGTTAATGAGTCTTCTTTGATTACTGCCTGATGTGGTATGTAGTATTTTCCTGAGTTGTAGTTCGTTGTACCTACTTTTCTCATATGACCCATTTGTAGGTATTCATTCATGAAGTCAATGTATTGTTGTCGTAAATTTTCATTTTTTGCGAACTGTCGTTCTAATTGTAGTAGCCGTGCAGCGGCTTTCCTGCGTGATTCACCGTTTAAGTTTAAGTTTACGTTTGCATCTTTTAAAGAAAGTCGTACTGTGTAAGTTCCGTCTGGGTTTCTTATTGTTGTTTCTTTATAGTAGTTTTCGCAGGTCTGGTCATCATTTGTAAGTTCGTAATTTTGTGGAATTTCTTCTAATTCCCAAAATTTGGTAAGTTGTCGTACATCTTCGGTGCAAGCCACCATACTGAGTATTTTAACTCCATTCTTTGTTTCATTGGGATAAAATCCGGATAAAATCCACCCTAATTCTGTATTCTGAGCGATAATTCCGTCCCTTAGTCTTTCGAAACCCTGTAGTAATATTCTGCTGTATTCTTGGGCACCTAATATAATATCAATAGGTCCCTTTTTATAATAAGTTGGGTCTGCTACAAGTGCATTATCCAAGATTTTTTCTTGTAATTGTTGTAGATCATTTCTTGGTAGGGAACTTGTTAGCTTTGGTAGTACTATTAGCGTTACTGGTAGTTTGTAATCGCTGGAATACCTTGGTTGTAGAGTAATGTTGATTGTGTAGTTTGACGTTTTTGGTTTTTCATCTCCGATACCTTTTATTTCGGCTTGGATTTTTTGTCGTGGGTAAGATAACAATTGTGCTACTTCTTCAGTACAGAATGACGCTTCTGATCCTTGATCACACAATACTCTCAGCAACTGCGGCATCCCGTCATACGCGGTAGTTCTTACTATGGCAGTAGCTAGTAAAGTAGTGTTTGTAGCGTCAGTATTTGTTGCAGATAAGTTCGAAGTCGCTATATTTTGTGCCTTCTCTGTACCTGTATTTTTTGGTGCGTATTTTTTAGCGTTGTCATTGTTTTGAAACGGCCTAGATTGATGCAATAGAACGTTGTGACCCTTATGTTGACAAATTTCGCATTGTTTATAAACTGCACTCACACATTGTTTCTGATCATCGTGATTTAAGCAACGTTTGCACATTCTTTTTTGCGCGACAGCCTTGTATCGATCGTTGACGCATAACGCCTTGAAACTAGGGCAGTGATGAATAGTATGGTCGTTATTTTGACAAAACCAACAACGTTTATATTTTTCCGTTGTCTGTCTGTCCCGTGATAGTTGCTTGTTTGTATATGATGTAGATCCGTCAAAAGACTTAAGGCAATTGAAACGGTTTTCCATAAATTTCATCATCTCGTCAAAGGATTGTATTTTATTTCGGTTTTGTAGTTGATCTTCATACTTCGTATTTGTCTCTTCATCCCATTTTCTACTGACTATTCTTATCAATAGCGGGCCCCAAGACGATGTGTTTATGCGTTGATTTTTTAGTGCCTCAAGACATTCATTTACAGTGTCATGCATGTCTCGTAATTGTGCCGCGTTAGCTCGTTGCATTTTAGGCAAATCTAATAGTTTGTCAATAAATTTAGTAGCGATCATGCGCTCGTCTTCATATCTCTGCGTCAGCAACTTCCAAGCTGTTTCATAATTTATTTCGCTTATTGTTAGATGACGTATTAATCTTGCTGCGTCGCCTTTTACGTGTGTTTTTAGGTACTGCATTTTTTCTGTTGAAGAAATCGATTTATCTTCGTGAATAATTTTTCTAAATAAATCTTGGAATGTGTCCCAAGAGTCATAGTTCCCCGTGAATATGGGAATACTTATTCGTGGAAGTTTTCCCGAGGATTTTGTCGTAATAACTTTTTCATCTGAGATTTGAAAGATTCTTTCTTCCAATAACTCCGTAGTAATTTCATAATCTTTCTGCGTTTTTTCGAAACAAGTATCTCTGAAGTAGCTGTTGTCCAGTGTACTTTCGGCCATTAGTAGTTCGATGTGAGTTTCTTCGATTTCTAGCCATTGTTTTTGTAATGTTTGTAATAGTGTTTGTAAGTGCCATATCGGCTTATTTTGTATTACAGATTCCTTAGCCTGAGATATTTTCTTAGCTATCTGTGACATTCGGAATAGCTGTATAAATAGTTTTGGGCTACTGACTCCATCCTTGTCTTCCTCTTCATCTAAAAGTCGTGGTTCGTAGACACTTTGTACATGTTGTAGCCTTTCTTCGCATTTTTCGAGGTACTCGATTCCTTCGTCGTAACATTTTTTAATGTTGTCAAAGTAGTTTGTAGTCATATACTTATGAGTTGATAACACCTCCTGTTCCTGTAGTCTTGTATGGTTTTCTTGAACTCGCTGAAAAACTTGGTATAAGGTTTTTTTTCTCTCATTGATGTATTTTTCTGTTTTTCTTGTGGGCGAGTCTTTTTTTATGTTTGTCAATACTCTTCTGATCTCGTTGTAATCCGCTTCCTGGCTCTTGATTAATTCGTTAATTTCCTGTATCTCCATTGTGCTCTTCTTTCTTCTTCCCTAACGCCCTACCCTACTCTAACAGTCAAGTCCGTACTAGTGGTATCTGCGCTCTTGTTATATTTGTGCGACTTCTCAATCAGCTGGTGAGACCCGCTTGTGGGAGGCCAGTGACCGATCCGCAACGAGAGGCTTTCCGACAGAATACCCTAGTACAATGTTCTTCAGATTACCGAAAACTGGTGCTTTGTTGAGCACACCAGCCCCCAGTTCTCCAAAATGTCAGTCTGTCAAAGTCTATCCCTACTCTGGGCAAGGGGAACCGCGTGATTCAAATGCTCGAAGGACCAAAATGTACATCCACCCTTAACAAACGTCACGTAAGGCCGCAATATTGTCAAGGGTGTGACGGTACATGGAAATATATGATAAGTTAAGGAACCTACAAAGACCTACAAGCCTAACAGTCCCTAGCCTACCATATACTTAGTGTGTGATAAATAAATACATAGATAAGTACAGGATGTCTGCACCATGCGACCTAAGGTAACAGACGGATAGTAGACAGGAATACCAGGTTCGGGAAGGGTACACTCACTGCCAGTCACGCAGACTCACGAGACTGATCGGAGATGGCTAAAGGTGTCTTGGCCACAGTGAGGGGTAATGAGACAAGAATATAAAATTCAAATCTGATTTATTTACAAAATGTTCTGCTTATATACTAGTTTCTCTTAACACACACTATTATACTTAATTCTATGTGTCCTATGCGTGTAATATGCAACCAAGTCAATATTTTAACTGGACCGCATGAGGCAGGCAGAGTGCTGAGTCAATGTCCAAAGGTAACATTGAACAAATATATTACATTTAGTTGGCAGCGCGACCTGGCGACGTCGCCATGGCGCGGCGTCCCGGTGAGGCTCTCACTGTCAAAATCGTTCTTAAAAATATACGGGAAATGCCCATCTGGAGTACTTTCTATCTTTTATTTGTGTTTTATTGACCTAGTATCTGTGTTTGACCTAGTATCGGTGTTTTATTGACCTACTTTAAGATTTTGTATTCATAGCTATTATCATGAAATTGTAAAACTTTGAATAAATTGATTTGATTTGATTTAATTTGTTAAATGTATATGTTACTGTACAAATCAGTTATATGCATAAATGTACTGTATTTCCAGCATTTCTAAGCGGATTTAGATGAATTTTCTTTCGTTCATCTTGATTATAGTATTTTGTATCTTCAGCTAAAAATAGAAAAATAAATTTACTGTAAAAAAAAAGTAAAAAACGACTTCAAAAACCTAAAACGAATAAAATAGCTTTCATAAAAAACTTAACAGCTTCTGAAATCGGTGTCTTCAGTTCTTCAATGCACTAATAGCTTGGCACTGACTTCAGAAGCTGTTTAGTTTTTTTTTTATGAAAGTTATTTTATTCGTTTTCAAAAACCTTTTTGAAGTCGGTTTTTACTTTTTTTTTAAGTAAATTTTATTTGTGTTTATCTTGATAAAGTCTGCCGGGCATGAGGTAAATTGGTTTCGTGTATAAAGCTGCTTTAGTACTCTGATTTTGGTAGCCAGCTGATAAAAACCGTTGTCTCTAACATCGACTACAACTGCAATAACGCTTTTTGGGTCAGTTTTAGCTTTGTCAACTTCAGGTACTTTCAGTCTTACATTTTGGCTTATTTATGAGCTGTCGTGGCTTGCATTTTTTCAGCTTGTTCCTCCAAACTCAATTTTGCTTTATTTCTTATTGCATGAACAGATTGTATCTTTTTCGGTATTGGCTCTATAGTAACAACAACTTCTTGATTTTTAACCGACTTCAAAAAATGGAGGAGGTTCCCAGTTCGTCGGAATCTTTTCATTTTTTTTTATGTATGTTCCCGGATTACTCGAAGACGGCTGGACCGATTTGGAAAATTCTTTTTTTGTTTGAAAGGGTTTACTTTTTAGTTGGTCCCATTTTCATCGGGTCAGGATGTAATTATGGGATCCTGGAGAAATCGACGGAACTCTTCAAATATTGTAGGAACACCTATAGAGATTTGTGTATTTTTTTTTTTTAGTAACTCGTGCATTTGTTCTTGGAAAGCACCATTTGGTTAAGTGGAACTGATAATGAAGATCACAGATGGCCACCGGAACTGCTCAATAGTAAGTATTTCAAGGGTTGCGATTCGATTAGGTACCTACTTTAATAATGGTTGTTAAGTAATTTATGCTCCTCACAATGCTTATGGTAATGTGGAGTTCTCCTGGTACTTACCAGGAGAACTCCTCAACAATTAACGTCCCTGCATCGGGAAAAGAAAAATTTTGTAAACTGATAAGGTGATATTGTAACATAGATAAATTACAAACTGACCCACTAAAAAGGAAAAATAAAAACTTTTTTCCAAAAAAATCAACCGGCTTCCAAAAAAACACCACAAAGTGAAAAATGACTTTAATTCCGGTGATATTTAAAGTCTATTAAAGATTTAAAGTCGGTGGTAAAAAATAAAATACAGATCCAAAGACACCGACTTAACGAAATTTTTCACTTTGTGGTGTTTTTTTGGAAGTCGGTTGATTTTTTGGGAAAAAGTTTTTATGGGTTGTAGTTTCTCTCTCTGCATCAGTTATTATCATTTCAATCATATCAAAATATTTCAATCTTTGATTTCGGACATTTACCGGTGTAAATGTTTTTACCGCAAACACCGGTAAATGTCCGAAATTAAAGATTATTATAGAACAATTCGGACTTTTACCGGTGAGAGTTGGTAAATCTTAGTATTTACCGGTAAATCCTATTACAATTAAGAACATAGTATTTTGGAACCCATAGTAATATGAAATAAGTCTTATCTCAAAGTTGCAGTCGTTATTACACGAGGAAATCGCTTTTGAATTTTGCTCTCAATGCACAGATTTACGCTGAAACAATTGTATCAAGACTTTGTAGACCCAATTTGGTGCTTCATTTCTGCTTATGCATGATAATGCACGTCCACATGACACACAATGAGCTGCTTCAAACATACTTGCCGCAGCTAATATCAACTAGGCTTGAATCCCATTGAGCACGCATGGGATAAGCTTCAAATAACAGCTCTATGCCGTAAACACAATAGAAAATCTTTACTGACAGACGTGGGTGGCCATTCCGCAACGTGATTTGTCCGAACACATATTGAGAAAGCGCAATCGCTGCGATTGTGTTATACGCCTTAACGGTGAAAATACAGACTACAAATTGTTTATTTTACGCATTAAAAACCTTCAACAACTTTAATTTTTATTTTTTTATCCCCTTTTTGTCTGGATTAACCAAGGGGAAAAATCCAGCATAATCAAAAATCGCGAAAACTATTAATGCAAAAGCAAAGAGTACTTCGTCGATCTACACATACGAAAACATTTTAATTAATCAATCTAAACTAAACAGACATTTTAATTTAATTTCAATAGGGCAATAAAATATTTTTTTTAAATACCTTGATCCCTAGACACTTTTGATGTGTGTACTTAAATAAAATAAGTAAAAAGCCTTTACTCTAGAGAAACTACTTACGAGAGGTTAAAACGTAAATTAACAATAAGGAACACTACCTACAGGTTTAATACGAAGTCTACCTATCTATTTACCAATACTACTCGTACGGCAATGCATTATTTCTTATCAGAAGTCCATTTTCATGTAAATGTTTAAAATCTAAAGTTTCACCTCTCGCAGGTTCTGAAAACTTATGGCGGTGGGAAAGTCCTTGCTCAGTAAGGATCGGACATATTTCCGGAGGTCATATCTAGTTATAACTTTTGCTCGAGACTTCAGACATGTGGATTTGGAAAATAAGGTTTGAATTAAACTAACTTTAACACGTTGCACCCACGCATCATATTATACTATCTAACAACTAACAAAATCTACCACACAGTTATATAACTGTGTGGTAGACTTCCATACATATGTATAGGCAGTATTTATCCATCTATCTTCGTTTGCTTAGCTTTTAGCTACGAGTAGTAATCCAAACACAGATAGCATCGAATTCACAAGCCTATCTATGCCTTTGAGCCGTGAATTGTTAGCTAACAGGCTAACAGTAAATAGCGCATCGCTGTCCTATGGCAAATACCAGGAATATCTACCTAGGTATATCAAAGTCCACATCCCGGTAAATTATGTAATAGATAGGCAAATTTCAAGAAAACCTAGACCTTGGTAATACACATTAACATACTATTGAAATTATATTAAAAGTTGGAATCGGAAGTAGGATCTTACTTATAGGTACTAGTCAAGTTACCCTCTGCCATTTTATCCGTGTATTACATAACATCGATCAGGCAGGGGCATAGTCCTTCCGTAGTTAAAGGTTACCAATCAACTATAGCGACCCAAACCCAGAGCACAATATATTTTGTGTCCATGTTCTGCAATAGTCCTGAACCAAGCGGGGATTGTTCTTGGATGCATTTGTATAGTGCGTACAGAGATATTCGTAGCTTGGTGCCTGAATACATAAAATTGTTTAATTTAAAATTGCCTCTGCAAGTTGGCTTCGGCCCCTCATACGCCTTCGTAACTCTATGCGATTCATAATTAATGTAAATAGATCCAATATCAAATTACATTAATGCAGCGAATGCGTTTGTGCCAGCGTTGCTAACTTATTGCGTTAAGGAGGAACTGCTTGTTAGAATTATGTCACCAGCTGGCGCCAGTACCCGGCTAATTTAATTGCTGACTCAACACTCGGAAAATACAATCGGCGTAACGGACTGTCCTCCGTGCAGGGATTGCATGGAGGCTGAGGAAACCGTTGCCCATGTACTTTTTGAATGCACAGACGTTACCCAGATTAGAACAAAAACCCTCGTGGCACCCAGATCTTTCACAGATGTACTGAACAGACCAGCGGGGCAATTGCGTAACACTATCAATCGGAATCGGTTTCATTTTGACAGTTCAATAACACTCATTGCGTTGTTTACGTTGTCGAGCAGACTAATTTTTCGAACATATGAAGCAATGGATTAGCTATTTGCTTCAAAATGATTCAGATTCTGATCGATAGTGTGTTACGCAATTCGGGAGCGTGAGACGTGATCAGTTTCTGGAGGGAGGTGGGCTGGTTGGAATAACCACCGACGGCTGCCATGGCTCACGTACACACATCATCATTGACTCACATCGTCATTGGTCCACTGGAAGAACTAAGGGTAGAAACCAAACCCAATAACAAAGAATATAGGATACTCGGAAAAGTAAATTCCTCACCTACGTTACTTTAGACAATAAGTGTTTGGCAAGACTTTTACAAAATATAAATATTTTTGCATCGAGTTAGGTAATATTGTGAATAAATGTACGTACCTACTACTAATTTTACTTTGATGGTCCTAGTTTATCATTTGTGACTTCGAGTTACGGCTATATGCAAGTGGGCACGCCCTATATGCCTGAAGGCTTTTATTAGGGTATCGTACCAAAATGGTAAAAAGGAACCCTTATGGTCGCACTGTCTGTCTGTCACAGCTGGATATCTCAAGAATTACTAATGCTATCAAATTGAATTTTGGAATAATTTTAGATGACGATTGCCCAACTATTTTGCAAA
This sequence comes from Dicycla oo, assembly GCA_948252095.1. Lineage (NCBI taxonomy): Eukaryota > Metazoa > Arthropoda > Insecta > Lepidoptera > Noctuidae > Dicycla > Dicycla oo. The sequence goes on from OX411709.1 coordinate 24,628,434, forward strand.
TAAGAAAGAAATAAAAATGTAGGTAATTGATTTTGTAACAGGGACTGAAAGGGGGTTTTAAAAATTCGAAGTGGGACTTCTAGGGCACGTGGGGTATCATATGAAAGAGCGCGGTTTGCACATTCTCAATCACTTTTTTCTTTATTTTTAGGCCGCATAGTTTTAGACTTTTGATGAAAAATTTTACATTTTTCATCAAAAGTCTAAAACTATGCGGCGGTAAAAATACCGTTCCTTATCTCCGAAGTTTGCATAGATAAAATCTGAAATTATTCTGTGTGATAGAAGTTTATGTAAAGATTACAGGAAAAATAAAACGATGTCTCTAAATAGCACTTTTTTACGGAACCCTCGGTGCGCGAGTCCGACTCACTCTTGGCCGTTTTTTTTTTCGTTTTGCTTTTTTATTTCTGCTTGAGTATAGTTTTCGTTTTTTTTTTGGTATATTCGCGTGTGCTGGCTGACTTAATGGCAAATATTTAATTCAGTTTAATGTGTTGTGTTACGTTTACCTAAATTATTTTGCGCGCTATTGTATACAATCAAATTTTCTTAACTGAACAGACAGCTGCAGCTGTGCTGCTGAGGACTTCTTCCAGCTATGGGGGACCGTCTTATGTAATTTTGACATTCGAAAAGTCTGATTCTCAGCCTAGTTTGAATAAATGACTTTTGATTTTGAATAACAATTAACACTAGCAGTATACAGCCTGTGAAAACTCTTTGTGTCGTATATTGTCAATCCCCTAACAAACATGGCTATAATATAGCCAAGTGCAACTTGTTCATCTTGTTCACTAGTATTTACTCTTTGTGTCTACCTCATAGGTGGCGTGAAAACGTGTGCATATTATGGATAATACAAGTTTAGTACATTTTAGAATCGCTTTTTCTCAGAATCGGTGATTCTCAGGAAAAAAGTGTAAGGGCAATTTTTATAGATAATTACATGATCTACAATTTTTGTCTGAGCTTTTTTTATCATAAAACTAACCGGTTCGCTGAAAGTTCCAAAAAACCTGTTATGCGAACTTTTGCACACATCGATGAGGACTTTTCACAACTTCATTACAATGGTATCCTTAACGTTCATGTAAATTTTCGGAATTTAATTAATTATTTAATTTAATTGTTTTTTTTTTTTGGAGTTTACGCAAGGGTACCCCTATTTATCGGTAGCACTATTTAGGAAAAATACGTCAGATGCGCAAATTTAAGCGAGGCACGTGTCGGTCTTAGCATGTCTACTAGTATTAAGTATACAAAGTTTAAAAGCAGGAAATAAAAGTTTAATTTAAAAACCCCCGACACAAACAAAATCCTTTAAGAACCGGCCAAGTGCGTGTCGGACCAAGCACAATGAAGAGTTCCGTAGTTGGGATAAATTTATTCCAACAACAGACGTACATTGCAGTTGAAAAACATGTTCTCCCATACATTCCAACCGCAAATGTAGGTTTGGGGGACACTTGACTTTTACAAAAATTAGCACTTTGAAGCTTAATATTACGCAACGGATCCCAGAATCGAAAAATGTTTTTCACAGACCTGCAATAATTTTGAACGGCCTTTCCAACGATACCCCACACCATGGGATAGACGAGAAAATATATATCATCGCCACTTTACGGGTAGTGTAGGTAGGTACCCTGTAACCTTTTTTTTTCTTCAATATTTTCTTCTACCACTTTGTCGGTATACCCATGCCAATTTAAAGCTTTCTAGTACTAAGAGTCACTGAGCTAAGCCGCGGACAGACAGACAGTCTGACGGACATCGTGAAAGTGTAGGGGTTCCTTGTAGACTACAGAACCCTAAAATGTAATAAAATAAAATGTATTGGCCTTTAAGTTTAAGTAGTAGATAATACTTTCATCCAAGCGTTGTCGCGTTGGGGGACGACTAATGCAAACACCAAACAGGAGGCTTATATCTAGCAATTATGCATGTACGTTGTACACAGTCACGAACCGGGATTGTTGAGCTACTAGCATAACATCTTAACTTGGTTGTGTTACACGAATGCCGCCCGTGAAATTTGACGTGACATTTCAGTAACGAAAAACGGGTGGCATTCGTGTAGCACAACCAAGTTAAGATGATAAGCTAGTGGCTCAACAATCCCGGTTCGTGACTGTACAAAGGATAGCTGCTGTTAATTTCCTATTTTCAAGAGCCGTCCCCCGACGCGACGACGCTTGGATCAAAATATTACCTGTGATATGTACAACTTATATTACGTTAAACTTAGGACCAAAACATTTTATTTTAGTACTTTTTAAAGGATTTTGTTTGTGTCGGGGGTTTTTAAATTTTTAATCTAACTTATAGAATATTCTATAACTTTTAGTATACTTATTCCAAAGGAGATCATTCCATTTTGGCTAAATTATGAGTCAGCCAAACAAAAAAACATTTAAGTAGGTATTCCGTTACAATTTCTTTGGATTATGTAACACATTTTCTTTTAGAATGCGAGCTCAAAATGTAGCACTCGCAATCGCTTGCCATATTTGGAATTGCGTAACAAACATTAGGAATCCTCTGTCAAAGTTTCAACTTTTATTCACTTTTTTTCACGAAAACAAGTTTAAATGTTCTCCCACAACTCCTGCAGGTACCGTTGCGTGCACCCATTAGCACAGTGGCTTACGTGTGTTACATTCACGGAACATACCATACTCTAGGGAGGTTACGTTGCTCCTGCCGCATGCCGTAAACAGCGATTTTTCACACCAAAAATAAAAATCGGTTCCTAGCAATATTTTTAGCTTAATTTACTTAGGGCTGGTTTTTTGATCCGTAGTTAACTTAACCAATGGTTAAACATAGTAACTAATGGTTGAATTTTGGTGTATGCAAAAATGCAATTACTTACTATTTTTAACATGAATGAGTTAACATGAATACATTCATGCTAACTCATTCATGTTTAGCTTTTCAGATTTAGCCAAAATTCAACCATTAGTTACTGATTGAGTTAACTGCAGATCAAAAAACCAGCCCTTAGTTTAATGTACAATTTGTTTGCTTTTAACACCCTGTATATTTAAAAATACAACAAAGATGAAAAAGAAACAGCTCCAAGCTGTTGTCATATTGGCACATGTTGTTTATTATTTATTGTGTTGTTGTGTGTGTTGTTGTTGGCTGTTGTTAAGGTGTTGTTGTTGTTATTGTTCATTGTGTTGTCGGCTGTTGTCGTTGTTGTTGTTGTGTGTTGTTGTATTTACTTAAATTTTATTATACTGGGTGTAATTTTAATCAACGTTATCTTATAAAGGGGTCATTGTACTCATCATTATGAACAACTTTTACTATGGGCCCAAAGCTGAAATCGCGGAAAAAAATCAGCTGCTCCCTACATTTTGACGAGTTATGTGAACATGAATTGAATGTATGGGACAGCTGAAATTATTTTTCGCGATTTCAGGTTTGGTCCCATTGTAAAAGTTGTTCATAATGATGAGTACAATAAACTCGTTTAGAGAATAACACCCTGTATGTAGAAAGTAAATAATTTGCTATAGTTCTATGGAGTTTCGGGGTGTGCTTATGTTTTCTAGAGCAAGAAAGTAAAAGCCGTGCTTGTATGAAACATTCTATTATTAAACAAGAATAAATTAGTACATAAGAATAAAATCGATAAAGATTACGACTATGTCTCGGTTATATAATCAGGATCCCCGAGCACGGAGCACAGAGCCCGGTGAGTGCGGTCCCTACACCGCGATCCCTGAGGACAGTTTGAGCAAGTATGGCCTGCTTCATATATGGGGAAGCCATCGATATTCCCTGCAGGTCCATAGTTACAAAACGTGTATGCAAAAATTTTTCTTTCCGATTGGGTTTTTTCTTTACTTTCTACCGCAACTCCGCGGTGTAAAGGCGACTCTTTACTTCTGTAGGCGCTATCAGTGGTAGCAAAATCACCAAACCACACAGATTTCGCTTCAGTCATGTATTTAGTACGTCGCAGAATGTTTTGACTTGGCATGAACGTTCTTGTCGCACTAGCTGTTGAAGATTTTATCGTTTCCTCACTACTTATTGTTCTGCGTTTGCGGAAGAAAACACAAGAAGGTTTTTTAGCGGTACAAAGAGCTTGTGAGCAACCAATACGCCATGTGGATGCCCAAGCTGCTGCTGAATACCAATGAGCGTTACAACCACCGGGCGCGCTACAGTTACTCAGTCTAAAAGACGACACATGCTCCGGTGGAAGAACTCTGGAGCCAGAGAACCACGCGCCCACGGCGTCTGCTAGCAACTGAGCTTCTGTCACCTTGCTCACAACGGCCCGCACGTCCATGTTCTGTAGAACATTAAATCTGATAGTATTCCTGCACTCGTCATGTCGTTTCTGGCACTGGCGAGCCCAAACTTCTGCCATATGCTCGAGTTCATAGTCCCAGTACATCTTGCGCATGTTAGTGGCGGATGGCTGACCCGGCTCTAAGCCCATGGCGATATTGTCCCTGTGCCTATTATGCAGTAACAGAATTTGGTACCGCATCCAACTTGTCATACCTGATGCATACAGCCTAGAGCTCTGCTTATTAGCGGCTACGCAAATTGTGTGCTGGTTTTCCATAGAACAATCAGGATGAGCGCAATAATTAAATTCCTTATTGGTTCCGTTATTACAGAACACATATCCTACAATAAAACTGCTACAAAATAAGTAAATAATATTCATATCTAAAGAAAAAATTAATAAGCCGCAAAAAGAACAGAATGATGGAAGAACACGTGCAACATCAGAATCACAGATTACTAATACAGAATGACTGACATTATTATTGTCACTGACTCATTATTGTTGACTATTGTTGACTAATAACAAAAAAAAACCGCTTTAGACCAATGTCAAACTTTAGCCAAATCTTAATCGTACCTCTTTGATACATGACCTAATATTTTGATATTGTCACTACTTCTCACTTGCCAGCTTCTCGTCCTCTCTTTCCGCTATACTTTATCCTGTGGTGGACAACGCAACGTCGTGAGTGATTGATTTGCCCAAAATACATTGTCTGCTTCAAAATGAAGACGGGCAGTAAGTAGGTCCTATCATACCACAAGCCACATTGCCATACCCAACAGTGGGTCGATACGGAATGATTTTTACCTACAATAATTTCAATAATTTGTAATTTCAATATATCGATGGTCTAGAAGACAGATGTTATAAGTGCAGTTTTGGTAATAATTCAGGAGAGCAGTTATAGAAAGTTGAAAGTTTAACACGCTGTTTTACAAAAGTGTGCAGTGATAGTGTGTTTATTATTTAACCATTATGTAGAGGCTATCTGTATTATCATGAGTAGAAAATAAATATTATTTATTACCTATTAGGTATTCTGAAGAATATTCAAAAACATGAAAAAATACCGCCACTTACTACTTTTGTACATATTGTATTGGCATTCCACCTAACGTTAAAATACTCGTAAGTTCAATTACATCGTTAATTATCAGGAATTTAGGGCAAATAATTATTAAGATTGGATATTGTGTCCTACCAAGTTGAGTACCTAATACGGAGTTGGTAGAATATGGTTTGGGGAAAAGTTAGAGATTATCCATGAGGTTACTATCTAGACTCGAGACCATCACTAGTATCGTGCAAGGCTAACCATAATAAGCATGCTCAGATTATCGTTGAACATAACATCTTTCTTCTACTTCTTTACTCATAACACACTTTTTTACTAAATGTCCGGCAAATAATGTAGCCACACAGACTGGATATAGCTCTATTGTTTGCCGCTTTTAAACCCTGCAGGGTACAAATAGTCACGCATGAAGGATTTCACCTGTGAAATCCTACCCATCCCAATAACTGTGTGGTTGTGGAAAACTGATTCCACAATCACACAGTTATTGGGATGGTTTTTTTTAATTTATTTTTTTATTTGTGATGGGTTTGCTCTTGACGTTAGTCTAGGTCAGAGGTGACAGAGACAAAGTCTACGATGGAGTGGGCTTACCCAGAAGAAGCCTGTACACTCTAACTTTGAAGAGATTCGGGATGTATGCATTCGGGAACACAGACGCAGGTAGTGAGTTCCACTCTTTTGCCGTGCGCATTATGAAAGATGTTTGGAAGCGCTTAGTGCGAATTGGTGGAATAGCAATTAGGTATGGATGGTAATTTTCAGTGCATCTAGATGTTCGATGGTAGAAGGGCGCCGGTGGAATGAGGTTGTGGAGTTCCAGAGCACACTCACCAAAGTACAGTCTAAAGAAGACCGACAAGCAGGCAACCTTGCGGCGATGAGCCAAGCTGGGCAGCTTGGCATCCACCAGTTTTACGTCGCCAATGAGTCTCTTAGCTCTGCGTTCCACTGAGTCAATTGCAGCAAGTTGGTATGACGAAATTAAATATACTCCATCAAACCAGTCTTGGCCAAATTTTGCCCACTAATTGGAAAAGGATATTGAATTTTCCCTCTTGCTCATTGCAGTATTTGTTTATTAAAAGAATAATTGTTAATCATTAATAATATATTCACCGTCGTTTTGTACTACCATTCGCCATCGATCTGGCAAAGAGTGACACAGTTGGTATTTCTCATCCACTGCTCTGTCTTCTGAGGAGGGCGCGTGTCTCTCTTGAAGCTATTTTGACTCTTTAAGAAGGTAAGAGGTAGCTTGTGTCCAAACAGACGATGTCACCTATCTTAGCGGCGGAACGATTCAACACGAACTTCGCAACAGAATAAGAAATACGCTGCGCAAGTCGCGTGAAGAACCTGAGTCGAGGCTAGCGGAGATGTAAGGCGGTGTAGTATGTTGATACAGTAACTAACTTTTATTATTTATTGGGTTGGCTAATAAGTAATGAGTGACATACAACTATTTTATTTGTATTTATTTATTAAATGAATAATTGTTAATCATTAATAATATATTCACCGTCGTTTTCTACTACCATTCGCCATTGATCTGGAAAAGAGTGAATGGCGTCCGCATAGAACTTTTTTGAACGGTTTTGAATTGAAGAAGTCATCTATGTATTGTTTCAAGAGTGGTTCATCGTCAAAGCTTTTTTCGCGTAAATTATTACTAAGTGATCGGAACAAGCTGAAATCAGTTGGTGCTAAGTCCGGCAAAATATGGAGGTAAAACTATTGCAGTAATAATATAGTAGTAATAGTTTTAGCCTGGTACTCTTAGCAATATGCGGCCGGGTATTGTCGTGCAGGAAAAATATTTTGTCGTGCTGTGGACGTTTGCGATGGATGTCAAGCTTCAGTTTTTCGAGTTGATCACAATATACTGTTGCTGTAATCGTAGTATTAGTAGGAAGGAATTCCCAGCTTATTACTCCATGTATATCCCACCAGACAGAAAGCATTACCTTGCGAGGATGAAGATCACCTTTTGACGTTGGTTTTCCCTGTTCTTTACATCCCAGCCACTGGCGCTTGCGTGTGTGATTAACATAGAGAACCCACTTTTCATCTCCAGTGACAAGATGATCTAACCAATTAAATGTGCGGCGGAAAGATAAAAGTTGTACCTACACAAATCTCAGCTCGGTAGGTCAGCTGATCTTTACTTAATTGATGGGGTACGCAAACACTCATTTCAACAAACAACAACAATTACAACAAAATTATAGAAATTATAAACTAAAACGCTCATTACTTATTAGCCAACCCGATAGTTTTTCAGCAGGACAATTGTCAAAGAACATTCAAGCGTGATATTTTGTGCAATGCTCTATGCCACCTGGCTTCAAGAGGCTGACAGCCTTTTTTTTATTATTCATTTATTCACTCAAGTTATATGACTCATACACAATATTTAATACATACAATACAATGCAAAACAAAACAAAAACCACCGCACTACTCGTATCAACACTTACATGACCGATGACGATGACTGTAGGTGACGTGCAAGTCACTGCAGTGCAGTGTCTAAGTCTAATGTATGGACAGTCTTGTCTGTTCGCTATCATCATCAGCACGCTGTATGGGCTACCGCGCACCATGTGCACCAGAGACGCGCTCCGCTTACGCATCGTTGCCTAATACCAGTCGACGCTAGCTTCGGCAAACATGTCCGAGGTACAATAGTGTCACGGCAGGCCCATCAGCGCTCTGAAGATGTTGTTATACAGTGTGAATCATTATAATCAATGAGGGAAACTATGCTTCATTTTATACTCGGAAAGAATATTTTTAAAAATCTAAAAAATAAATTAAAATTTTTATAGCATTTTTTAAATTCTATTTCGCTGCTGTGGCCTCTGTGTAAACAAAACTTTTAAACTAAACAATCTATCACGATGAAACAAACTCAGCTATGATTGGAAATAACAGGGTGTCCTTATAAAATAAAAATTAAAGAAAAAACTGTCCTTAATTGAGAATTTAAAATATTGGTTATTAAATCTCCATACATTAGAAAATTGCCCTTATGGAACTTACTAACCCATGACCATGACTGCTTGCATATGGTCAATGCGATTAATTGTAACTGCCTACAAATATATGTTGTCAGTAAACCAACATATATTGGAGTAGTTATAGACGATAAGTTTAACTGGAGTTATCACATAGAACGTGTTTGCGATAAACTTCGACATTTCTCGCTATTATGACCATACTAAAAAACCGCCTGCCCTTTCAAGTGAAGTTAATGCTCTATTACGCAATGGCTGAATCCTACAACCAGTATGGCCTTGGTAGTTATGGTCGTACCTATAAAACCTATCTCGATAGTATTTACAAAATTCAACTTCGAATTTTAAATAATAGGTTGGGGAAAAAGTTTCTTCGCATTTTTTAAGAAAATTCAAAACATTTTTTAATATATTTTATTTACATTTAACTAAAGTATGTAGGTACCATTTTGTTCGATAACTTTTTGCCATCTTGTAGGTAGGGACATGATCCCATTGCTGTAGAAATTTTGGGACTTCTGGTCAAAATACCGCGACAAGTGGTTTTGGCAGTCCTCTCGTGATGTTAACCTGACACTGCCTAAAGAATTCTGAAGAGACCGAAACAGGTGGAAATCTGAAGGTGCAAGGTCAGGACTATACGGCGGATGCATTAATACCTCCCAGCCAAACTCTCTTAATTTTTGTTGAGTGGCTAAAGATGTGTGAGGTCTAGCGTTATCATGATGAAAAACCAGACCCCTTCTGTTGATTAATTCCGGCCGCTTTCTCTCAACTTCTTGCTTTAATCTCATCACTTGTTCGCAGTAGAGTTCAGAATCGATGGTCCTGCCTGGTGGTAACAGCTCATAATGAATAATGCCCTTCCAATCCCACCACACACACAGCATCACCTTGTTGCGAGTTAACCCGGGTTTCGCCACAGTCTGTGAAGCCTGACAGGCCTTTGACCACGACCTTTTTCGCACGTTCTTGTCATACGTGATCCACTTTTCATCACCAGTTATCAGCTTCTTCAAAAATGGTTCGGTTTCATTACGTCGTAATAAAGAATCACAAATGAGTACACGGTTCATTAGGTTTCTTTCAGTGAGCTCGTGAGGTACCCAAATGTCGAGCTTTTTTGTGTACCCAGTTTTTTTCAAATGCGCCAAAACTGTTTTGTGGTCAATTACCAGTTCTTCAGCTACGTCGTAACTACTGATATGCCGATCTTGCTCCACTTTTTCAAAAATGGCATCCATTTTATCCGTAATAGGGCGACCAGAGCGACGTGCATCTTTGACATCAAAATTTCCGGATTGAAAACGCTTAAACCAAATTTGTGCTACTCTCACAGACACTACACTAGGTCCATAAACATCGCAAATTTTTTTCGCGACTTGCATTGCATTTTTACCTTTTTTGCAGTAAAATTTTAAATTGTATCGAATTTCTTCTTTTCATAAATTCATAAATTAAATTCATTTCTTGTTTTTCGTACTGTCAAGATGAGTGAATCTATTCACTCATCTTGACGGTACGAAAAACAAATGAAAATCACAGATTTTCCTAATTTGAATTTGGAATTATGTTCATTAAAATTTTAACTTTCAATGATACCAAAACCAGCCAGATACAAATAGTATAGCCAAAGAGATTTTATTACAAGTTCATACATACTATAATGCGAAAAGACTTTTTCCCCAACCTAATACAATATTATAAATCCATTTTACGACCATATAAATGGTATCTTTAAACACTGTAATGTCTTACCAGTTCAAGTACAGACGCCAGCAGGTCAAGCTACCCGGAACTGTCAAATTTTCCCTACCAACCTTGAACCTAATGCTTTAGCGATAAAGTTGAAAATCTATTAAAGAAATTTGACAGATTGTGGTAGCTTGATGTGCTAGCGTCTGTACAAATATATTTTTTTTGTTATAAAAAGAACAATTTTTCAATAAATCGTTAAGCAACAAAATCGAACATCCTGTATGCACTCGGGCAGTCTCTGAGAATAACCTTCGTACACAGCGCGCCAACAATACGTATGGCGAATGAACTACCGGCTATATTATACCGAGACTTATTAATAGTCTACCCTCAGAAATAAACATATAAAAATATCAAATGTAAACTTGACCAACATTACTTAAATATTATTTAGGAATGACTGTAACTATTTTAATACCTAAAGATGTTATTAATTGTATCGACAATAACGTATACTTATAAAATGCAATATTGTATAGTTTGATGATAGCCTCAGTGGTTTTTGGTTGCTATTTAATATGTAATCCTGTATACTTTTGTTTAGATGATAAATAAATTTAAAAAAAAATCATGTGTTTTTAACAAAAATCTGGTTTTTTTTTTTCATACATTTTTACAATTTATTGTAATCAATCCCCCCTCAATAAAACCCCCTATTACCTACATTTATTATTACTTTAAATATTATTGTGTATCGTATTATCGTGTTAGCTTTCTAAAAGTAAAAATACCACGTTTATAACTCAATCACAACATTTGCTATCAACTGTCAAAGAAGCCTTGCTACACGGCTACGTACAAAAATATTTCAGCAGGCAGACAATTAAAAAGATGTTTTTATCATTTTCGTTCATATCGATATGTGTTCATTATTAAGACCCACACTGTATTGGACGCGGAGGGCTTCGTATGATTTTTGGGTGTGATTCACCTACTGTACGTGTACAATGAGGTAGGTATGATGTACAATAAGCTCTGAAAAGTAAATTTTAATTTGCTTGACGTTTGTGGAGATGGAATACATAGGAGTGAAACTTTTATAATATCAGCACTCAACGATAATCATCCTACAAAATAACTGTAAGCTGAAAAAACTCCATACCTTCTGTAGCTTCAGACAAACAGCATGCGTTATTTAAAGTACAGAACACTTTATCATTATTAGGTAAAGTATTAGGGTGAATATTCGACCTTTTAACCGCCGTCATTACCTTCCGCCAAAAGTTGATGAAGGAGAATATCGTTAATGAAATATTTCATCAATTCCCAGAATCTGCTTAAGGACCAGAATCAGGAATTGCTGAAATATTTCATTAAATATATTCTCTTTCATCAACTTTTGGCGGAAGGTAATGACGGCGGTTTAAAAGGTCGAATATTCACCCATTAGGTAAGATTCAGTCAAACACCCGCCAGCGTGTTCTTATACACTGAGGTACTACTACTAATATAGTTCAATGGTTTTCTAGGGCAAAATTGCAGTGTGGTTGTGATAAAATCACTAAACTATTGAAAACAGACATATTGGCAAATGTCAAATAGTAAATTATGCACCAAGAGGATAAAGCAGTGTCTTATGTCGCGGGCGCCGTATTGTAACAGCGTAACGAAGGGTTCTAGTGTTAAGAGGATTGTGAAGTGCCGATACGCGGCGCGATTTTTGGAGGCAATTACCTACATTTCATACAATTATCTACATAAATATTGTTTCGGGCGATAACGTTTTCACTCCCTTAAACCTTTACGAAATGAGACAATTTTGGTCTCATTACATTCAGTACACTTCAATCTAGGTCTGTACGTTATTCGTTTTTAGTAATTCAATTTAAATTAACTTAAAAAAATAAAAATGCTCGAGGATGTTTTTATGACAAAAATATAGATATTTAGATGCTAATAACTTATATCGTATGTAATATTTCTTTATAATAAAAACGTACAGACCTAGTTTTTTATTATACCTACAACATTGCCAAAAATTATGAAAATTAAACTATGTTTACGGGGAGAAAAACGTTATCTCTTTTTGTATTAAAATTTACAGCTTCACAATCCTCCCGAGTGGGACGAGGTAGTTTAGAGTTAACACAAGAATTCTTAGTGCAACGAGGAGAATATTCTACTTTTCACACCATCTACGAGACATTAAAAAGCAATAGTAGGTACTTACTAGAACCAAAGTATTTATTAAAATTATAATTACAGTTAGTGGACCTATTTAAAACAATTAAAAGTAATGTTTGGTACATTAGACCAGTTGTGGAAAGACAAAGTTATGTTTTTATTTGGTACATTTAATAAAGTTGAGGTAGAGTTTATTTGAGTATTGCTATTGAGAAAAGTGTCAGAAACTTGGGTCTGTTGCGGATTATTTTGGATCGTGAGAGCTGGTGAAAGTAGTGATTGAGCCAGCGGGCTAGATGAATAGAGTTTTGATGTGTATGGTTGCGGTCACAAAGGTGTCCAAGGATCAGCCAGCCTATTCTGTAAAAATCTCACCGTGAAAACTTAGGTGAAGTGAGCTTGAAGGGAGCTGTCATTCCCCCAGATGCTAGGGATTGACGCTATTGACGGCTCACTTCACCTAAGTTTTCACGGTGAGATTTGTACAAAAAAGCACTGCAGGTATTCACGGTGTTTTTTGTTTGATGTTGTCACCAATGCGGCAGCTTATTTTATCTTTAATCTGTATAAAATGTTCAATGTAGCCCTCCGCTACTACATACAGTCCAAAAATCAAGGCCACCTGTAACAAAAATAGGCAGGCAGGTTAGTAAGTAGGAAGGTACGAGTAGGTTACCTACGTAGGTACTGTAATATATGAATTCGCATATATTCAAGTTATACACTTTCTTAGATTTGATCGACATTTAGAACTGTAATAATATACACATAGACCTAACCAAGATTTACAATTATATATTTATCTTGGTTAAAGCGCAGAAATCTTTACGTTTTGACATGTCGGTCTTCTACAGATTGTACTTCGGAGAGTGTGCTCAAGAACTCCACGACCTCATTCCGCCGGCCCCCTTCTACCATCGGTTATCTAGACGCACTGCCAGTTACCATCCCTACCTAGTTGCTATTCCACCAATTTGCACTAAGCGCTTCCAAATGTCTTTTATAATGCACACAGCAAAAGAGTGGAACTCACTAACCGCGTCTGTGTTTCCGAGCGCATACAACCCTAATCTCTACAAAGTAAGAATCAACAGGCTTCTTCTGGGTAAGCTCACTCCATCATCGACTCTGTCTCTGTCGCCTCCGACCTAGACTAGAGTCAAGAGCAAACCCATCTTATATATAAAAAAATGTCGAAACATCACATCAGTAGATCGCACACAAGCTATCGATGCATGAGCGGGTCTCTAATATAAGTATATGTAAGTTTATGTATGTACAGACGCCATCACATCAAGCTACTACAATCTGTGAAATTTCTTTAATAGATTTTCAACTTTATCACTAAAGCATTAGGTTCAAAGTTGATTGGGGAAAATTTGACAGTTTCGGGTAGATTGACCTGCTGGCGTCTGTACCTACTAAAAATTCAACCATTTTGTTAGGTACTTACTTTTGTAGCAAGAAAGCTGTAATAATTAAGTATTATAAGCATGATGTCTTGCGATTTCATTTTTTTTAAAACAAATAATTTGGTGTAGGAATACCTATGTATTAATTTGAATATTACCTATGTTTGTTGCTTACTGTTGACCTGAGCATCGAATAGATGCACCATAGGCTACTTGGCTGCTTTGTACATGATAACTGCTGGAAGTTGGCTAAAAACACTGATTCAGATACAGACTTGACGCTCTATAAAGTTTTCTATTTGTAAAAATCATCGTAGACTTTCATGTACGATTCTTTCTGACTTACTTTCTTAGCAACAAAACGATTTGCAGTATTCGCGCCCTTTTTATTTATGCCCACACTACGTAGTCTGTGTATCCACAGCTTTTATTTGTGTTCTACTCGTTCAACTTCAGTTCGATTTTCGAACAATTTCTTTTTTAGTGCAAGTCTCAATAATAAACTAATGGAATTAGTATGTACTATGGTAAAATGTTTTGCATGCGATTTTTACTTGAGGTTCCAAAATAGCTGGGAAATAGCTAGGCAGATGATGGGTCATAATGAAATCCACTGAAATACAGTATTATATTCATGCTCGGCTAGACCCCAGGTCTTTAAGAGGATTGTGAAGCTGTAAATTTTCATACAAAAAGCGATAAGGTTTTTCTCCTCGTAAACATAGTCTAATTTTCATAATTTTTGGAAATGTTGTAGGTATAATGAAACACTAGGTCCGTACGTTTTTATAATAAACAAATATTGCATACACTATAAGTTATTAGCATCTAATATCTATATTTTTGACATAAAAGTTTCTCGAGTGTTTTATTATTAAATTAATTTGAATGGGGATAAAAACTGCCACTTGCTCACTTCAGATGTCGCCACCATTGCCCGTCTTATAATTAGACCGCTATCTGTCAATATCCATACATTTGTTGTAAACAATTAACTTCTTTTACTCATAATTAATTAATATGCCTCGTTGCGCAGCTGTTGACTGCAAAAATCCGGAAACCATACATTCCCAAAAGATGTTAAAAGAAGAAAACTGTGGGAGAGAGCTCTCCGAAGAAAAAATTGGAAACCCAGAAACAAAATCTCTGATAAGTCTTCAAGTTTAAAACGCTATCCATTTTAAACCTGAAGACTTATCAGAGAAATTCGTATACAGGTGATGCTCTCGTTCATAAAACAGAGAACTGGGTGTGTTTTCATTACAGTTACTGTGCATGAAAATATTCATGGTTACAAACATAGGCAACTCTTAGCGTTACCTGTGGCGTTACCAAGCTCCTACTTTCATTATACAGGATTTTCCCTTTAAGGGGTATTTGAAACCTGGAACAGTATTAACGCATTGTAAATAAAGTATATTTTACTAATTAGAATCAACTCACAGAGGAACGTAAATGGATCATCTCTGTATGAAAACTGACCTTTCAGCAAACTCTTAAATGTGGGTTTTACTTAGCGCTGGAAGATCATTGCCAGAATTAACATCCCTGAACTTTTCTAGGGTAAGAATGTTTGGGTGATCATCCCCAAGCTCGTCTTCAACTCTGATCAAGTTATTTCTTCTCAGTCTCTAGTCTCTAGCCTTCAACAAAAAAAAATACTTTAATGTAAAACAAACAAAACAACCTATCAATTATAAAATGGCCATAATTTATTTAGCTTTAGGTACACTAAATCTGTTTTTTTACCAGTGGTAGACGCTTTCCTTTTCCTTAGCTCCGCTTTTAGTTGTACTACACACTAATTAGTGTTAGTCACAACAGTGAACGCATACACAACAATGGCGCTTTGAAGACGGACAAAAGTGCTGCAATCTATGACGAGCTTCCAGTTTTTAACCCCATTACTAAAAAAGAAACTTACAGACCTAGATTGAGGTGTACTGAATGTAATGAGACCAAAATTGTCTCATTTCGTAAAGGTTTAAGGGGTGAAAACGTTATCGCCCGAAACAATATTTATGTAAATAATTGTAAATGTAGGTAATTACCTCCAAGACTCGCGCCGCGTATCGGCAATTCACAATCCTCTTAATGACTTACTTTAGATTTGCATGACGTATAATTTGACAGTCGAGCAGGTGGTCAATCAGTCTGTCTAGCCTTTTCCCAACTATGTTGGGGTCGGCTTCCAGTCTAACCGGATGCAGCTGAATATCAGTATTTTACATGGAGCGACTGCCTATCTGACCTCCACAACCAAGTTACTGGGTAATACGACACCCTTTGGTAAGACTGGTTGTCAGGATTCTGACAACCCGTAACGTCTGTCAAAGATCCACGAATGACAGCCGGGACCAACGGCTTAACGTGCTTTCCGAGGCACGGAGGAGACTCGTTATGAAAAGATGGTCACCCATCCACAGACCAACCCCGGCAAGCGTAGCTTAACCTGATCGATCGACCCATGCGGCTGTTATTACTTAGCCACGATTTCCTTTGGTGTGAAAAATAATAAAAGACTAGATTTTTGGAAGTCGCAATAATAAAAAAAGAAATGTTAATAAAGCTTTTTATCACATTTGGTAGCATCGATCGATGTTCAATGATTTCAAAGTAATATAGAAGTCAATGTTGATGTTACTTAATAAAATGTGTTAACCCTGAAGTCAAAAAGGAGAGATGGAAATATGGTTTTCTAATGATTACAAATGGTGCAGCATGGTCAGGTTTTTTTTTTAATCTGCACTTATAACATCTGTCTTCTAGACCATTGATATTATGCTCCATTGAAGCTGCATCCTCGAGAATCGGTGCTTTTATAACCTAACTTCTTCTGGGTAAGCTCACTCCATCGTATACTTTGTCTCTGTCACCTCTGACCTAGACTAAAGTCAAGAGCAAACCCATCACAAATAAATAATAATAATAATTGATCACCACGCTTGCTCAAGACGTTGGCGATTTCAGAGTTATATTAACTCTAAAGTCTAGGTTTCCTCACGATCCTTTCCTTCACCGATGTCAATGACCAAGACAAACTCAGGAAGTAAATATGAATTGAAAAAGTCACATTGGTACCTACTTGCCTGGATTTGAACCCACAATCTCGTGCACGAGAGTAAGTTGTGATAAAAACACAAAATCTGATTGATAGGTAAAATTGTCTAAGGTTTTAAGCATTTTAGGTAGCTATTCTCTATCTACGCTTTTAGGGGATAATCGCGGATGATGAATGAATATTTGTTGTCTTACAATCTCAGAACCCTTTTGTAATTTATGCTTTCTTTTATGTACCTATATTGATTTCTGATTAAATACCTACTTCATTCTGAAAAGTTGAATAATGTTACATGAGGACCACACAAGTACACGAGCAGCTGAGTGTTGCCTATTATGTGGCTGCTAATGTGCTGTCACCGTAGACATAACATTCTCTGTTTACGGCTGTCACAGAGAACTGTCATGAATGAGTCATGAGGTCTAGGGTATGTATGATCTGTGGGCATGAGTACCTAATATAAATTTATTAGTTATACTCTTTAAAGTACTCTGTGGTATGGTCATGAGCCGTAGATAGAGAATGAACTATAGATTCGCTATCAGCGTGCACCGACATGAGATGGCTATAGTCTTATGACATTAAATGGAGGTTGCCAACTGAATAATTTTACCCATATTTATGGGTAGTCGACCTTTTACCCATGGTCATATAAAACAAGATCTGTGTGTATATTAAAAAAATTGCCTTTTATGCTTTGACGCAATTGGGTAAAAATAAAATAAGACAGTTGATAGAAAAAAACGTTTATTCAAAATACATAGTTACTGGCCCTTAAATAAAACTAATTTGGTATAAAAATTTAGGACCTTGACATCCTCTTCACACATTTTTTTTGTTGCGAAATGCATCCTAACTTTCAAGTATTTCATGCAGATTGCTTTAATTAGAAGTGGATAATGGCAATCCAGGAAAGATTGATGTTGGAAATGTTGGGCAATTTGACAAAATAATCTGACGGACAAACAATTCTTCAGACATTTTTGCAAAATATTGTGAAAAATGTTATTCTCGCTAAAGCTTGTGTTTTGACGGAATATTTATTCACATATTTCGCAAATTGTTACAACATCTTTGCTGGGATAGTGCAAGCCCCCCTTATTTTTTTTTAATTGTAAGCTCGTGTACTTTTCTTCTGAAATTAAGGCAGACAAACATTCTTGGCATTTTAAATCTTTTTCAAGTTTTTGGACAATAAAACCGCCAATATAGATCAGGACTTGTTTAGAAAACTCAGTGAGTCTACTTGGATCTGCCAAATAATCATGATCCTTCATAATTTTTATTAAATCTATTTCTCCGCTGTGGTATTCCCCAAAGTTATCATCGGAATCCTGAATATTCCGATCGACTGTTTTATTGATTGCCACTTCAGGTTTAGTATAGGTTAAAATATTTATTTCCTGTAAAGGAATACAATTTCCTGACGTAATATGCTTAAGTTCCCCATGTACTAGCATTCTTTTGAAGGCAGATCTAAATTGCCTCGCCGTGGGGTTGTTATTAAAACCGCCCTTAGCTCGTATAGCACTGAAAAAATATTCCAGATGATCCTGGCTGAATTTGTAAGTACAGAGAAAGGTAAGAGAGTTACTTCTAACATAGTTCTCATACAAATACAAAACACTTTTTATACATATTAGGAAACCCAAAAATCCAGTTTTCCTATTAGTATCTAGGATATTTCTTCCATTCATTTTCAGTTCCGTTAAATATTTAAACACATTTAGTAAAAAACAGTTATGTCTGGAAAAATATCCATTAAATAAGGGTTTTTTTTAGGCATAGGCATTCATATTACGTGTATTCAAAACATCAAATAAATTATTTATGTTCCGAATGAAATCAATAGTTGCATCAGAATTTCGAAAGGTAACAAGATCTAATTCATTTTTACAAAATTCTATAGCATCAGCTACCGACCCACTAAAAACTTGGGCTGCCAATTTTACTTTCATTATTTGTTTATTAAAATTGACATGAGCTCTTTTTAATTTGTTGCCCAGGTGCAATCCTTCATTTTCCTGTAATTCTTGTAAACGTTCAATGTAATCCCAAGATATTATTCTACCTTGCCCATAAGTAATTTCACTTTTTTGTGCCAACGTATTTCTTACTAACTTTAACATGTGGAATGGGTCCGGAAATATAACAATTTTTTTATCCCCATGACTAAAACAAGGATTTATTTCGTTTATATTTAAATTGCACCCTAGCAATTTGGCCATTGCAAAATTAGCAGGACACCCATCAAATGTTATGGATATGATATCCACTCCACATTCACGAGAAACCATTTTAATAGCAATATTTACTAAGGCAGCTTTTTGTTCAGCGGAAATGCCATCAATTAAAAAATAGCCGAGTGGTATCTTCCATGATCCATTTATACACGTCATCATAAAAACTAAGGCTTCTTTCGCTAATTGGTCATAGTCTAAATTGTTGCCATAATTGACAAATCCAACACAATCTTTTCTATCAAAATCTATAAACTTTCTGATAGCCATTTCGTCAAAGCTCAACGCACAAAGCAATTTAGTTGTTTTTTTCTCACTATGGGCTTTATTGAGAAGTTTGACAGCTTCTATAGACTCTCTGCTAAATCCCGGATTACCCTCTACACACTGATACCAGCGCGATAGTGTCCGAGGATGAGGAAGACAAGTATTAAATTGTTCCCGAACATATTTATAGGCCCTGGGACTTATAAAATTTAAAGTTAAGGCGAACTTCCGTATCTCCGGAGAATATTTTCGTTCACAGGTATCTTTACAAAGAAACCTTTTTAAAAAGTCCTCATTTGCCGGTTCTATATAATTTAACATAGCAGCAGATTCTTCATTTATCATTGAACGAGCTTTTAATTGTGCTATTATGTGTGATAACCCAGCAGTCTTCTTTTTCAACCTCCTGTTTTTTGATTTTAAAGCAACCACCTGATTTTTCCTGCTTTCGGCTAGAAGAGTTTGTCGGCTCAATTGTTTTCTTAATTTACGTTTCCGAGGTGTTTCTAACAATGGCATAGGTGTTGGAACAGTAATTGATACATCCCCTTCAACCTGAAATCAAATAGGTATGTATACATTAATAATAATAATAATAATAATAACCTGGGACATTATTCACACACAGTCACCTGATCCCAAACTAAGCAGAGCTTGTACTATGGAAGCCAGATAACTGATATACTACATATACTACTTTTTTTTTGTAAATACATACTTATATAGATAATTACACCCAGACTCAGAACAAACAGACATGTTCATGCATACAAATGTTTGTCCTGGATGGGAATCGAACCCACGACCTGCGGCATGATAGGTGGTATCTTAACCAACCACGCCAACTGGCCTGTCATTGAAATACATACGAGAAACAAAAAAAATGGTAACAAGTAACAACAGGCTGATTATTTTATTTTTAACATACAATAGAACTTTCAACTTCCATAGACACTGCGATGTCTCCAGTTGGTCTACAAGAATATGTGTATGGTTGATCTGTGTTTAAAATATCTTCACGCAGACCCTGTAAAACATGTGAAAAAAAATTAGCCAAAGAAGTTCCCATAGCCACTTCCATCTGTACACTTATAAATTTTGTACTTGATTGATTGCAAAGTATTTTTAGTTTATCCTAAAACAAAGTCTAGACAAAATTTGAAAGCGTGAAAAAAATCAGAACTTATAAGGCACAAGCTATAAGAACAGCTAAACAACCTATAAAAAATCAGAACCTATAAAAACATCTGAAGAATTAAGTCGATCTTGTCAAGAATATTGCTTTTATCAAATTATAAGATATGTGTGAATAAACTTTAACTTACCTACCTTCACACAATATAAAACATTTAAATTATACATTAATATCTTTGAGCTATCGTCTTTCAAATGGAGTGCATGGGGTGGGTCAATTTTTTTGCACGCAAGAGTATTAATATTTTCTTTTAGGGAACTGGTGTTTTTTGCCACACTTTGAATGTATAGCAATAAACTTACCGATAATTTAAAATGACTCATTTTACTAGTACTAGGTTGCTCAAGTATGATAGAGTTGTCATCTCTCTCTGGAGGCTAAAAAGGAAAAGACGGTAAAAACGATTGAATTAATTTCTTGTAAATCCCATAGCAGACAATGAAACGTAGTAAACCCATTTTAAATGCGTCAATTTTAAATGGTTCAGTAGGTTGATATCCTACGGGATTTCTATGTGATATCAATCGAACCATTTCAAATTTCAAAAAGCCAATCCCAGTTTAGGCCCTTTTTGTGATGAGATGAAGGCGGGCAAGCACATAATAAATGACAAGTTATTTAAAACTATTCCAAATTTGAAGTAGGTAGTACAGCAGCATTATTAGCTGCTGAAATAAGCACATGACTGTACTACAATATAATATTATAATTATGTATATGTTACTTACAGGAATAAAAAGTGTTGGAATTGAATCCGGGTTCAAGTAAGTCAAATTGTTTTTTGTCTTGCGAAAGCAAGAAGATTCAAAATGTTTGGAACATATCCGAGCACTTTGGTTTGGTTGCCAATTTTTTCGTCCAGTAAGAAGAATCCACAGATTTCGTATTCTTGGTTTTTTGGGAAACTGGTAAAAAAGAAACAGCGTTATTATAATAAAAATATGATAGGAATATGGACTTATGGGTAAACTTGCCGAGGACTGGTATCCCTTAAACTAGTATCCCTCAAACAGTACAAGAATATTACTACAAACAAATGAAATAAAACAGTTTAAAACACGTTTAATTTTTCATTACTTCTGATAATTACGTGTTAATATAATGAATGATAAATTCTATAAACGTTTTAAATCGTAAATATATTTTATTAGAAAAACTAACTCATTTACCGATGAAAGGTTATGTCTGCATTTTTTTGTCCTGGTCGATTTGTACAACATAATACACTACAGCGCCCCATATTAAAAGTAATTTAAATTATGTTCTGCAATTACACATTCACACAAATAAAAAGAAAGCGTCGAAAACACAGTTTTCCAAAGAATTTTTATAACGATGGCACTGACAGTTGACAGTTGTTGTTTGTTTGGAGTCAAACTGGCTCCAAACAAAAAAAGGTTAGTCGCAAAAAGGGATAGAAAAACCCTATATCTGTCTTGCTTACTCTTACTACTGGTTTAATAAATGTGTCCCGCTCTGATTTATTATTGTTTTTTAGAGACCAATCTATAGTTCATTCTCTATCTACGTCATGAGCACAGAGTACTTTTTACATGTCATGAGTTTCATCTGCCATCCATTTGATCTGGATATTTCAATTTGTACATTTAGCTGTCTATGATTTCAGTATTCAACTCTCACAACAATCTTTCAAATTCGTGAAATTCTCGTTTGTTCTGTAATCTAAGTTCCTAATAAGGCTACTATAGCAGCTACTAAAAATCAGTTTCATTGACCAGCAACACACCATGCATATTAAACTGGTACATATAGCCTTACGAGGATTGTTTATATTTTTTATGGCTCTGGGTTTCTTTTACAGCTCGGAATGTCCAGACTTAACTTCATTAAACCATTTTATAATGACCGGCACATACGGCAGCTTTATAATAGTTTCATTAGGCCTCCTCATAGAAAAAGCAATGGACATGTACACTGATCTATTCATAGAGAGCAATTTCATTATGTTGGCCAGTTTATTCAATGTTGTGGTTTCTATTTTAGCGTTCTACGAATATTATTCAGGCATATTGCCAGTCAAGGAAACAATGCATAAGGGATTTGTCTCTGTTACAGGTATTTTTATTTGCTTGATAGATTTTATTTTTTTACATGTCTACAGATAAAATAAGTACATATATAAGACTTGTGTTTTCTTGGAAGTACCTATCTAACATACATAACAAGAAACTCAAAACTCTGTATCGAAGGAAGGGGAAGCACAACATCACTATAACCTACAATACTTATCTGATTTATGTGGTATCTACCACATAGATCAGCTTTCTTTTATAGTGAGATATGTCTCTGAAACCGGATGCCCTGTTGAACGATTTTTGAAATTCATTCCAAATTGTGGCCATGAACCCGACGACCTGGCTAAAAAGTAAGATTTCGCCATTGTTCTTTTAGTTCATGATGACTGATAACTAATTTTATTCCACACCTTTTTAATCGCGATTAAAAATAATCTAAGTTAGTTTACAATCAAAATTTTAGGTGATAAATTTTCACTAAAATAAATAGCTTAGTGCGATCTTAGAGCTGTCAAACTATAATATAGTTGTGTCACTTTAGTCAATTTCAGAATGGAAAATCGTCGTTTGACAGGAATAAACTAAATTTTGGTGATTTTTAGTCTAGTTTAGAGACATTTGTGACAATAAAATCGGCACCAATATACAGTTTATTATTTTATCGATACAGAACTATTTACATAATGTGTCCCATCCCTAATCGAGTAGCGTCGAAATTTCTAGACAGCGAGCAAGTTGATTTAGACTTTATCAATGGACATAAGGTCGTTTTAGTTCGCATCAAAGTAATAAATATGTTTTTGCGAATAAAACCAATTATAATGAAATATATCAAAGTTTTATACTTACCGGTGATACGATACACCTTCGTAAGACACATTTTTTGTGCTGCTATTATTTTTGCATGTCAAAATTGCACAATAAGGCATAGTTGTATTTTTTTTTTGTTACGTTCGTAACGTCGTGTCACAGTAGCGACTGTACTAATGTTGCTAGATTTGGCATAATTGAGACACGCGCGATAGCTGTAGGACACTTCCACTGTTTTTATTATTCCTTGGTTTAGCCCAACCTTTATTTAAAAAGGTATCGTTATAGCTCAACCTTTATTAGTTTAAAATAAAGGTTGAGCTATACCGATACCTTTATATCTTAACTTTATATTTACCTGTACCGGTATATTTTTGAGGTATCTTAACCTTTAACCGTAACCGCTTTCAGTCCCTGCTATAAAGCTAATTGGTTTTTTTAAGGTTCCGTAGAAAAATGGTAAAAAGGAACCCTTATGGTGCGACTGAGTCTGTCTGTCTGTCTGTCTGTCACAGCTGTATACCTCAATAACCACTAATGCTATCATCTTGAAATTTGGAATAGTTTTAGATGACGTTTGCCCAACTATTTTTAGAAAATAAGAAAGAAATAAAAATATATATTTGGTATACCCCTTTTCAGTCCCTGTTGCAAAAATATAATTTTGACTGAAAAGGGGTCTTAAAAATTAGAAGTGGGGCTACTAGGGCATGTGGGAAGAGCGCTGTTTGCACATTTTTCATTTTTTTAGGTCGCACAGTTTCCGACTTTTGATGAAAAATGTAAAAAAAGAAAAATACCTTTCCCCTTTATCTCCGAAGTTTGCATAGAGAAAAATCAGAAATTATTCTGTGTGATTGAAGTTTAAGTAAAGATTACAGGAAAAATAAAACGATGTCTCTAAATAGCACAGTTTTTTTTATATATGATGGTACGGAACCCTCGGCGTGCGAGTCCGACTCGCTTTTGACCGGTTTTTATTTTAGAATCATTCGGATATATGCCGCGTATGACGTGACGACTGTTGACGTAACGTAACTATATTGACATGCTTAGCATAGACTGCATTATTTCTGATGTTTATTTATAGTTATTAAAGTCAGATAGAAATTACTTTAAAAAACTTTTTTACAAAAGAAAAACCACCGACTTCCAAAAAAACACTCACATGAAAAATAACTTTAATTTCAGAAGTCGGTATCTATAAGTTGGTGTCTATTGGATCTGCATTTTAGTTTTTTTTACCACAGACTTCTGTAATTAAAGTTATTTTTCACTTTGTAGTGTTTGTTTTGGAAGTCGGTTTCTTTATTTTTTGTAAAAAAGTTTTTTTTTTTCACATTTTAGTGGGTCAGTTTGTAATTTATCTCAGTTACAATAGCCTAATGTCAACTGCTCAACACCGTTTGCAATATATTGCTTTTCCCGATGTTGCGACGTTAATTGTTGTGGAGTTCTCCTAGTAAGCACCAGGAGAACTGGAGCTAATGGTGAAATCACCATAAAAATAGTTCATTTCCTGTACCAGTGCATTTTATTTACAAAATTTCCAAAATGGCGTCGGATTGGGGGGCCCCAAATGTCTAAGTGCCTAGGGGCCCTGGGTCTCTAAGTCCGGGCCTGGATGCTACCACTCGTGAATTAGCGGAAGCACTTAACTGCAGTCACCATGTCGTGGAAAACCATCTGCATGAGCTTGGGTATAGAAAAGTTTTGGCTCGGTGGGTAGCGCACATCCTTTCAGACGCTTACAGACGCCAGTCGTACAGTCCGTGTCGCTATATGTCAATCACTTTTGCTGCGACCCCGACGACGTAAAGAGTTTTTGTCTGATCTGGTTACTGAAGATGAATCAAGGATTCATTACGAGAACGATACACGTCGTGCTTTTTGGCTGCCTCCAGAAGAAACGCCACCAACTCAACCGAAGCTGAGTCAAAAGAACCGCTTAAATGTTCTGCTTTGCTGATCTGGGACGCGCAAGGTATGCTGTTTTATGAACTATTACACAATGACTATAAATGCTAACTATAAATGCTGACAAATATTCAACCCAGCTCACCTAACTATCTGCTGCTATCAAGACAAAACGACGAAGACGAGTCAATGTAATTTTACTACATGATAACGCTCGACTTCATGTCGCATCTGCCGTTCGCCAACAGTTGGAGAACTTGGGCTGGGAGACGATACCCCACTCACCTTATTTCCCAGACCTCGCCCCATCAGACTATTATTTGTTTAGAGCCCACAAACAATATTTGCGGGGTAAATGATTTCTCTGATGTAGAAGCAGAGTTGAACAACTTTTTCGAGGTACAGCCATCGGAGTTCTGGGCGAAAGGCATCCAAATTTTGCCGGATCATTGGCAAGAAGTCTTAGATGCTAATGGTGATTACACCATTGACTAAGCTTTTTGTATTGTAATAACATTATTATTACAATACAAAATTAAAATGTATTGTAATAATAAAAAATATAAAACGGAAACAAACTGTCTCATTACTTTTGTGCCCACCTGATATTTCGGTATGAATAGGTACTTAGACAAAGCAAAACCCAACCTATGCGAGGCCTGCACCCTAATTGCCTAACACACTATGAATAGGAATCTGAATCATTTTATAGCAAATTACTAACCCATTGCTTCATCAAATCAAATCAAATTATTTATTTGCTAGAATGCAGGTACCTATACAAATAAGGTCGTGAATAATTAAAGTTGATAGATCAAAAATTCAATATTCTAAACTACGACAAAATATGTATATGAACAGAAAGCCAACCACCTAGGCACCATAAAGTAGGTCAAAAGAGGCATGAGGTGGGCTCAAACCAAACTCATCGACTCCTTCAGTGATGAGGAGAGAAAAATCGAAGGATGCAGCATTCGAGTCTTCACCGATCACAGAACTGGAGAATACATCACGGTAAAGGGTATTTACGTCCCAATACCAAATCAAAATGAAATGTCTGACGAATTCGAGCAACTACTAAGAGAGGACAGTGCCCTAATCATAGGAGACATGAACCTAAGGATGCAACTACTCGGCCGTTCAGTCGATAGAGGTCTCGGAATTCTAGTACGAGAAATACACAACAACGGCGACTGTAGAATTTTACATTCCGGTCAGTTCAGTCAGTATGTTGTTGTTTCCAATACTGACGGGTGCCAGTATTGGAAACAACAACATACTGGTCATAGCAATCACAACATACAATCATTCAGATTTGGAAATAAAATCATGCAAACAGACAGAATCCATAGGGTCCGATCATATACCATGGATGATAATCACAATAAACTTGGAAAACGACTACGAGATCCCATACAAGTCGCAACTTCAAAGACATCAAAACGAGTAAGGATAAGCGCGACGAGTTTGAACAATCTCTGGCAACAAAAATAAATCCAAACACAAAAATCTAAACACACAGACACAGACTGTGACAAAATGATTACCAAACTAGAAAAAGCCGTAATAGAGACACTGAACGAATTTGCACCGCTCAAACAAACCGACAGCAGACAAAATCTTCCCAAAGAAATTCAAAGGTTGATACACAAAAGAAATAAAGCGAAAGACATCGCATGGAGTCTAAGATTCACATACAGATACAACGGACTAAAGAAAGAATACAACAGACTAAAACGCAATTTAGCTAAGAAACTCATAGAACACGGAGAAGAAATTTTGAACAAAGTTTTAGAAGATAAAACCGACAGCAGAAAGAAAATGTGGAGTATACAGAGATCGATGAAAAAGCTACCTCAAAGGCTCCCTCTTATAGAAAACTGCAACACAGAGCTAGAGATTATCGATCTATTCTCTCTAGTGGACACGGCTATCGTTCACACATCCGATATCTCCCATGAAGACGAAAACACAGAGAAATACACACCATTCCAACCATTGGATGCAACATCACACGCAGAGTTAAAAACAGAGAGTTAAAAATCAGAAACACCTGGCCCTGACGGGATAAGAGCGGACATCTTGAAAATGGGATACTTCCCAAAAAGATGGAAAAAAAGCACATGCATCTTTCTGCACAAACCAGGGAAAGACTACACACAACCCAAGTCATACAGACCCATTAGTTTACTTAATATCGTGGGCAAATGGGCCGAACGCATTATTCTCTCGAGAATAAATACAGTCAGCAACAAACTTATCCCCGAACACCAACATGGATTCTTCCGCCAAAGAGGCACAGCAACACAAATACTAAGGACCGGCAAATACATCAGCGACGCCCTGGAGAAAGGGCACAGTGTGGCCATGATATCGACCGACCTCAGTAAGGCATTTGATTCTATAAATCATCAGGGCCTAATAAAGAAACTCTACGAAGCTGGAGCCCGAAATAACATCATAAAGATAATAGAAAATTATCTGTCGAACAGAACAACCAAAGGCAGATTCAGAACAACCACAGGAACAGAAAAAAAGGTACCACACGGTGTACCCCAAGACTCGATCCTCGGACCAGTGCTTTTTAACTTGTATGTCGCTGACATACCAAAGCATAAAATCGCAGGTCAGATGCTCTCTCAGTACGCAGATGACCTGTGCATTCTCAATGCAGCGGAGAAACCAGATCACGCCACCAGGCGTGCAGAATGGGCAGCGGAGGAAATTATAGAATACTACAAGAGATGGGGCCTCCAATGCAACGTGGATAAAACGGAGTGTATCATGTTCTCTCACAAAAGACCTAGGCTGGGAAATACAAACAGCGGATACAAAAATTACATCAAAATGAAAAATGAACGGATTGGATATAAGAACGAAGTAAAATACCTCGGTGTCGTATTTGATAAGACTATCGATGAATAAACACACCAAAGAAACTGTAGAAAAATCAAAACAAATAAGAGGTGCCCTAAACTCGATCATGGGGTACCGATCGAAAGTGAACGTCAAAACAAAACTACTCATCATACAGGCGTGACTCTTGCCAATACTCGACTATAGGCGAAATTGAATATATAAACAAATCGGAGAGGCAAACCGCTCCACATAAGAACGCCCCCCCACTCCCCCCCCCCCCCCCCCCCCCGTCAGCAAGATAGGCTTCGACTCGTAAAATCACTCCTAGCTTATAAGTAATTTTAGGTCTAGGCCTATTTATTGAGGAAATCCTATTCTATAGATTATTTTAATAATTCTATCATTGCTATTTTTGATTTCCTTTTACACGCCTCTTATTCTAGGAATTTATTGACTACAGTAGCACTATTTTCAATTTTTTATTCCTTCATATGTTTTGAATTCTATAAAATTGTGGACTTCCACTTGTGTAAGTGACACAAACTCTTTTGTACATTATACACAACTATTATTAGGACTATTTTTATGATAAATCGACAAACAAAGGCACACGCCTGCATTTCGCCAGTGGTTTATTCCATAGTTTGCTCTATTTCATTCACTTTCATAGCATTTTCCAATGTGGCAGTATAGCTGTGCCTGTGCCTGTAACTGGAGTCAAGAGAGTCTTAGAATTTGTCAGGATGACGTCATATTTATCAACCTCACAATTTCCTGACCCAATGTGTGACAAATTACTCAGAACGGCAGTTTTTAAACCAGCAACAAACTGCCCAGTAGTTGGGTTTGTGTTAGCTCCACAGTTACTGTGAATGCAGCCAGGGTCCTGTTGGATTCTTCTTGTTGACAAGCTTTTAATTATTTTGTGTTTTTCTTTAAGATTTTCCCATAGTCTTTCCAGCCCATTCTAACTCCAGACCCAATCTTCCTTGGATGGGGGAGAACTTTTGCACTCCAAAAAAGTTAAACTTCTAAAAAAATGCTACATTTCCTTAAACATTTTCAAATGGTTTGTACTGTCCTTTAAATTTGTTGACATTGGTTTCCCCCTTCTAAGGTCTGGTGTGTAGGCATTAACACAATCAAATAATTTTTCCATCTTGGAAATCACATTTGCTGTGGTTGTTGCATCACATGATAATTCTCCTGAAAAAAAAAAGACTTTATAGACAATAATAATATATCACATTCGGAATGCAAAAATGCATTGAAAGAGCCTTCATGACTAAGCGAAAACGAAGTAATCGCGCGGGCGGACTACGCTTTGCGATACTACGGGGTGGGTCAGGGGAACAAGCAAAATTCACGCGCGAAGTCTCGGGCAGAAGCTAGTTTCAAATAAACGTGATTGTATAATATAAAATCTTTAAGGAAACAATTATCAATCATACTGTTCAATGATCTATTATTATGTAGATTATACCAAAATGAGGAATCCAAAATAGCTTTGAAGCTAAGTCCAAAATGGATGATCAAAGTAAAAGATCCTTACCTTGTACTATTTTTGCGTACATGCCCTGCTACTACTGAGTGGCACAAAACTTGAGCAGCAAGCTTGACTTTCATTTTCTGTTTTGTGTTCGGATTAAGGTGGTCTGGTTTAAGACATGGTGCAAACACAAAATTGGGGTTAATGTTGTCCAGCTCATAAAACTCTTTAACATAGCTCCATTTAGCAATACCTGTAACAATAAATGAACAGTATATTAGGTGTTAGGATAGACTGCGGTATTCAAATTCAGATTAATTTATTTGCTGAGCATCTGCCATAGTAAACTTCATAGTGATATTTTTTTAGGAAATTTCAGTTACCTACCAATTACAGTTATAAAGATACAGCCTTGTGACAGACATACATAGTTACTTTCGAATTTATAATATTAGTATGGATATGACACCCTCTTGGGTATAAAACCCTAAAAAGGCTGATAATATACAGGGTGCTCGGAAATTCGACCTATTCCTTAAAAGGGGTAAACTAGAGGTCATTTCCAACAAATTAAGCCCGCCAACTAGGAGTCGAAACGTAATGGTTTCCGAGTTACGGAGGTTTTTAGATTATCTTTTATATTTTCAGACTTGTCACGAAAAACAAATAATTAAAAAATAACTACTTCTCTCTCGGCACGTATTTTTGTGACTGACGGATGATAAATTAGTAATAATTTACAAAAAAAAAAAAATACATGCCCTAAATTCCCATAATTTCAGAAATAAAAAGTCAAGTGGAAAGAAAACCTTTTTTTATTTTTGAAAAAAATGTAGAAAAAATATAAAAATGGTAGGGCTTTATTTGTTGGAAATGACCTCTAGTATAATCCCTTTCAAGGAACAGGTCGAATTTCCGAGCACCCTGTATATGATGATCATAAAATAATGAAAATTAAGTTATTTGACAGTTACTCACCAATTCCTTTGCTGTCGGATGTTCCACATTTTATGTCATATTTTAGAAATAAATTTCTAAAACACTTCAATAAATGTGATTTATGTCAAAAACAGTGACAATTTCATTATTGCCTAACATAGTATAAGGCTGCTCTACAGTAGCTCCCAAGATGGTTACAGCATTCTTGTTCACCGAGTCTAGTTCCCATACTGTGGTAGCTATATTAAGTCCAGCATCAAAACAACACTTCAAAACCTGAAATGATAAAACAAATTATGATGATAAACTGGGTGAAGAAAATGTCATGAATTATTAGAAATAATATGTATAAATCTTCATCTACTGTGTCAACAGAACCAGACACCAAGTCGGTAGTGCAGCTGACTGTTTCATAGTGCGCAGGATGATAATTTACAATGTTAGGAATGGAAAGGAATTCATATTATGCTCACCTCTTTCAGGAGAACTGCCAGTCGATCATCAGTTACATATCCACCAGAAAGATTCAATTCAATTCAATTCAATTCATTTTTATTGTGGATCATAGAAAAGTGTACATAATACAACTGGTGTTAATTTAGTGCTTTGCAAACAGCTATGTCCTGCCCTTAGGGCGTACAATAAATGTACGTACATACAGGGGGTTTACATGCATGTCAACAATAATATTATAACAATACATTACATAGACTGTTAAATATTGAATTGTACCATAATTTTTTTTTATGGACATCTCATCGAACATCAATACATATTCCCTGTCAGATGGTATCCAGGATTTCACTGTTTTTTTTTTTTTTCAAAACATTAAAAATATTTTTATTGATGCCAACGCTCAAGTGAAATTTGTTCAAGAGGGACTTTAATGTGGTAGTAGCCGGAAGACAAATCATTCTCCTTAAAAGCTTATAACATGTTGGGGATCGTTTGTAGAGCCTTAAAGCTGTTATTTTTGCCTATGTGCTCCATCTATGGGCTCTTCCTTTTTAAAGTTTTATAATTCCCCTTGCAGTAACAGTGAAAAAGTTGATGACACTTTTGATTTCAAAATATCATTGACTGTGTTGTCTTTACATAGAACATTGAGAAATGACACATTTTTCAGGTATTTGATACTTTTTTGAAGTCTACTGACTTGCTTCATATTTCTTATTATCCTTGTGTACAATTTTCTTTCTCTGACATTTTGGGGTTGCTTGGAAGACAATGCAACTGGTTTTAATTGCTGTGCAGACACATTAGTTGTATTTAACACATTTAAATTTTCAGTCAATGGTTGGATTATTCTTGATGGGCCTGCTACTGGTACAAACACACTGCTCAAAGGATTACCAGGATTTAAAACCTAAAAGTGAAAAAAATATATTAGTCAAAGTATGCATTCACTATTATATTATGGGCGAACTTTCGGGGTGGCTAACTTCAAGCCTGGCCAACATAGAATGCACATATGGTATGGGTTATATGCGCATTCTGAGTTGGCCAGCCTGACTAAAGTTTTCAGGGACTGAGTGGTGACAGCAGGTGCAGGGCTATGGCGTCTTAGCTGTACATGGGCGAACTTTCAGGGTGGCTAACTTCAAGCCTGGCCAACATAGAATGCACATATGGTATGGGTTATCAGCCTCATACCATTTGGGACTATTTCACCGAATTTCCTAACCTCCATTGTTGGACTGGGTTATCTTATCAACAACACAACACATTCACTTAGTTACAGTTACAAAAATGTTTTTAGACTGACCATGAAATTCTTCAGATGGTACTGCAGTTCTCAAGAGCTTCTGGTTGATGAAACATATATTTTTGAAATGTTTACTGCACAGCATTGTAATTTGAGAAAACAGTTTTCCTTGGAATTCAGGTGATGACCATGGCTCATTCGGGAAGCAGTATTTCGCCCATAGTTCACAACTGGAAAGAGTGTAAGAAGGTGAAAAATTTTTAGCTTCATAAAAATTACATAGTTTACAACAAGTTATGTTCTCTAAAAGCAACAACGTAAGTAAGTAATACCAACACATACTGAAGACTATTTGTTCTGCCTGGTTTTGGAAAACGATGCAATGTGATGCTGGGCATCTTGTGAAGATAAGGACCCACACTTAATGCACTTTCTTAAGTTTTCCTTCATCGTGAAACACAATAAAACAGTTTATTTATTTAATTATTTGTTTAAACAAGAAAAATCGACCGACCTCAACGGACGGAAGACATTTACCTTGTGGTGTTGCCATAGCAAACTACCAACCATAGATGTATGGACCTTGGGCCAGGTACGTGTACACTATACATACAAATAGGGAAATATATTTAAAACAGTTCTCAACTGTACAACTACTTTAAAATGGCTTTGTTTGCTGGTAAACCACAATTAATTACACTATAATTTGCAACACACAACAAAAACCCATCATGGGGGTAAGCTGTCATTTTGATTGATTAATGACATTTGACATCTTTAAAACACAAGAAGAGTACTAAAGTGACTCTTTCTATGATCAGTGGTCGTTCCTTAGAATAATAACTAAAGCATAGAAGGAGTGCTAAAATAGCAACTGAACTCAATATATTTATTTCATTTTGGCTTATGGAACCGCTATGATGTTAGAGAAGGACACGTATACAGAAGACGTTTCAAAATTTCGTAGGTTGTAATTCATTTTATTTGACTAATTGAGGTGACCCACAAAAACGTCGATAGAATTTACAACGACATGCATTTTTGTACTGCCAAAATTAATTACTAAGCATACTTTTATGATAATACATATTATCTACATCGTTTTTAGGGTTCCGTATTCAACAAGTAACCCTTATAGTTTCGCCATGTCCGTCTGTCTTAGTACTAGAAAGCTATAATTTGACATGGACATACATATTAATCACGCCGACAAAGTGGTAAAAAAAAATCATATCGAGGGTTCACGGGCTATTTGTATTAAGCGACATGTTTGGAACTTACATGTGAGCATTTCAAAGTTTCATTATTCGGAAAAAAGAACATTGTAAAAAAGTGTCAATATTTTTTACAAAAAAGTGTCCTATCGTCGGTTAATAATCAATAGTGTCTATCTCCGTTTATTACGTTTTTGACTTTTTAATGCAGGTAGATATGATAATAACTCAATATCAGCCAGGATGTCGCTTAATACAAATAGCCCGTGAACCCTCGATATAGCTCTTTATGTATCCAAGTATTAAACCTGACCCAGCTAACCCCGAAGGTATATTACTTTAGTTAAATGTAAATAAACTATATTAAAAAATGTTTTGAATTTTCTTAAAAAATGCGAAGAAACTTTTTCCCCAACCTATTATATAATTGCCATAGTAACTGATGATGAGTTTCCTGAAAACGAAGTGGGAGACATTCGGGTGTGCGAATGCTTTTAGAAAGTCTTGCTTTAAATTACTTTCTCATATTTATTTGGATTTTAGATACCAAGTCTAGGGAACAAGGGTATTCATAGTAATCATTTTTATTTTAATACTTTTTATGTGACAAATTTTATATCAATAAAAGCGTAGTTAATATAATGGAGATTTTAATTATCTGATTAAATAAAAGGGTTGATAGTGAAAAAATAAAAATTTATTATGAAAATCCAGTGGTACCAAAACAACAAAAACTTTTTTGTAGATAATGACTTGCATTATAAACTATAACTTTGTACGTAGTCTGGTCATAAGTTTTGTCGCATATGGAAAGTTAAATAACTGACACAATGAGTTACGCACTACAACCATTTATACATCAAATGAAAGGGTATAAAATACAGATTTACACCACATTAAAATTATTCGAAATGTCCTCCTCTTGCTTCGATACAAGCCTTCAATCTGCAAGGCCAGTCATCAATCGAAGCACGCACGACGTTCATGTCAATATCGGCAACTGCTTTAATCAGGGATGATTTAAGTGACTCCAAGTTGCGATGGGGTTTAGCGCAGACCTTCTCCTCTAAGTGCTGCCATATTTTGTAATCCAAGGGATTCAAGTCTGGGCTGGATAAGGGCTAATCCTCATGCCTGATAAAGTCGATTCCACGGGTCGTGAGCCAGTTTTGTGTACTTTTCGCCTTATGAGCCGGAGCAGAATCCTGCTGGAATACCCAGTGCTTGTTTTCAAATGTTGTTTGTGAAAGAGGTTCCACAATGTTTGTTAGGACTGTATTTTGATATACAAGGGCACTGGTTTTCACTCCTTTTTCACAAAAAAAAAAACACCACCGTTGGACCCAAATAGGACACCCCAAGCCAAACCATGAATGCCGAAGGGTGATGATTTCACGAGATGTCAAGGTTAGTGGCGATTCAGTAATCTTGACCAGTCCAACGTCCATTGCTACGGCATCCTAGAATTGCGTATTTTGTATTAAAGATAAATAAATAAATTGGCACACGACTATATTTCCGACTGGGAGAATTAGAGAAACATGCAACATTATGTGAACCTGTTTCTCATGTAATGTTATACCTGTCTTCCTGTAAGATATGTCTTAGATTGCTGTTGATGGTGAGTGGTTCCTTGAATCTGCAGAATTGAGCTATTTTCATCTTCGCAGACTTCCATGAGCACTTCCTGTAATGTAATAAATCAGGTTTTAATTTGAGCGGGATACTATTTATTGCAATAAAACCTTAATCATGTCATATTATATCAGACCATTTCATCTGTTCTATCCATAATAAATAAAGTAGGAACAGCATCTTCTCTTAGTCGTCTTCATTTCATATTTTCATTACATAGGTACATAAGACTGCGAAGTAAAATGCTTGGAACATATGCGACTGTGCTTTTTCAAAGTCCAATTTCGTCTGCCAATAGAGTTTATCCATTCACTTCTTTTTTACATCGTCGTTAGGAAATCTGTAAAAGAAAAATAACGACAACATTATTTACATCACTATGGCTGATCAAGATAACCTCAAAACGGTTTCCCAATATTCGCCAATAACATCTATTAGAATAGATATTACGCCTGGTTTCCGCTACAAAGTGATTCAGCAACATTTGTCACGTATTTATATTCGTTTATCAGCTCATATTCAATAAAAAAATACCAAAACTTACCGATGCAAGGTCAATATTTCTTGTTTGTTTTCTTTTCTTGGTGAATGGGACTTGCAGCCCCCAACCACACAAGACATTGCTCCACAGAGTCCACACACTCACTATTTATAGTTACTCAAAGGATTAGTGTAATCTAACAGTAGCAAATATTACTAAAACATCGCAAAACCATGAAAGATTACGACAAACGCATAAACAATGAACACGCAAACAAGTTTATTCATGTTCAATGAATGAACTGTCAGACATTGAAGCAAAGTACGGCCGAGTTGAAAGGCCACCACGGTAACCAAATGACAATTCATCTTGTGACAATGCCAATAAAGTAAAACAAAGAGTAACTCATTTATCTCTTTCCCACATCCTTTTTCGTACCATAAGATAGAACGGGAACAAAGATAGTTACAGAATTCTGTTTTAGCCCTCCTTCTATGCTTTAGTTATTATTCTAAGGGTCGTTCTATGGTTTACTGTCAAGGAACTTGTTAGGTATAAAAGTTCCTTGCTGTCATTGTTTTTATGCACAGAGTAACTAAATCGGTGATACGCCATGTTGAAAGTAGATAAAAATAATTGATAAATATCAATTCCCTACCACGACTGTATACATCTAAATGAATTATCTGTATTTTTCCCGAATTCTATGGATTTTTCTCGTTTTTTTGAGATAGTGTACACAGACGGCCCATTTTGAAACATCTTCTTTAATAATTTTGATACTGATTATATTCATTAATTTTTCTAAATGAGGTTGATTAATGAAAAATCATTAGATTGCTATTTATAAGCTAATATAATGAAAATAACGCTTTTATAGCAAATATTTCACTTTATTTTACTTGGTAACATTATAGTGCAAGTTAGCCTGTTAGATAGATTGTTGATAGGTACTTACACAAACTACAGGGTTATTGGTAAAACACCAACAACCTCTTAAGGGGTCATTGTACTCATCATTATGAACCACTTTTACTGTGGGACCAAACATGATATCGTGAAAAAAAATCAGCTGCTCAGTACATTTTGACGAATTATGTTAACATAAATGTACTGAACAGCTGATATTTTTTTCGCGATTTCAGGTTTGGTACCATAGTAAAAGTTGTTCATAATGATGAGTAACATGGTGAGAGGTTGTTAGTGTTTTACCAATAACCCTGTATAATTAAAATATTAGTGGTAGGTACTTGAAATTTTCTAAAACATTTTTATTTTTAATGGATTTTTTTTTTAATTTTCTGAGCAGATCAATTTTATGCTCATTATTTTGTATTTAATTTGAATGAATTAAGGTCAATAATTTAAGAAAAAAGTGACGTTTCATTTAAATGACATTTAAAGTAAGCAGGAAAAAATACTTCATATGCCATCGAGAAAAAAAAACTTGGATGGATAAATTAATTCATTCACCTAATCACCATAAAAATTCGAGGGGAAAATTATATTAAATACCAAATCAAATTAAAAACACAGAAGGAAAAATGCTTCATATCACATTGATGAAAAAAAAAACATTCGTACATACATTATTAAAAATCTATAATTGCCCATCTGCAATCTGAAAGGACTTGATGAATAACCCTTTCGAATTAAACACAAAAGTTTTTCAACAGACACAACACGCTCAAAAAAAAAATCTGATTATTTACATGTAATTCTAGCTCTCCTTAATCGCTTAATAAAGTTAATACCATATTCAACTCAAAAACATAAAGTAAACGATGCCGCGGGAAAAGCTAGTCATACATCAATGGAAACATCCACGCGACCTCCTGCCGCATTATAAACTCCTGGTAGCACAATTTTGTTAGCGCCTCGCTACTATGGGAAGGATACCAGGAGCTTTGGCTCAGAGGAGGTGGGCGACGAAAAATCGATACTGTGACCTGCGCACATTGAAAGTGAAAGGGGACGTGACGTCAATCTGCGTATACATCGCTTTATACGGCACGAGATTTTTTATGCAAAAATGCTGTGTTTTGATTTTATTTCTTGAAATGAACAACGAGTTAGTAGTTAATGTGAGGTTAACGTTTATGGTTGTAGTTAAATATGACCCTATGTTTTTTTTTTTTCAGAGTAAGAACAATGCAAGTGAAAGTGTACCTACTTACCAAACGGGGATAATTGTATATGTTACTCATAAGTCGTAGGTACCACTTATTCGTAATAATATGGTGGTTTCATTTGATTTTTAATCATTTTCCTTTCTTCCAACGATAATGGTTTCCATCAGAATCGGCTCTACATAAAAATTCCAAAAAAAAAGTAATTAATAAAACTAAAAAACCCGACTGCAGTAAAACTGAAATGCTAAAAACAAGCCCATTTTAAATTAAATAAAAGTTGGAAGCAGGCGGGACCCATTTGAGTTTGAAAATATAAGAATGTAATGGGTCCCGCCTTCTTCGAAGTTGTTTATATTTTTGTAATCACCTTTTAAAACCCTTCATTTTGATACCCCACTCGATGGTATTAGTTGAAAAAAAAAAATTCAAACTCCACAAAATGGCACCCCAAATCCGCCATTTTACTTTGTTTTTTATTTTAAAGTAGCCAGTGACACTCGCGCTACCAAGACAAATCTCCGTGAGCCTCCTTGTGAGCCTCCTTATAAGACCCAGCACGTGGAGCAAACCCACTATCAAAACGTGCGAGCTGAACTACCACACGAGTGAGCGGAGCGCGCTTTGTGTTTGTTTGTGAAGAGCGAGCGATGACACGAAAGAAAAGAAGACTACAAGAAAATCGAGTTTAGCGAGCCTATTTTAATGATGAGCAAACTTGTGAGCGCCTCATAAGCCAAGCTAACTCCGCTCGTTAGTAATTGCGCTTCGCTCACTCGTGGCGTTGGCGGGCTCGTTAAACTACGTTGTCTCGAGTGTGGTCTTCCTCCGCTCGCTTGTCTTATGGAGAAGGATCGCTTCTCTCGCTTTTATCGTGAGAAAGCGGACTCGTGGCGTAAGTGGGCTCGCTTCACTCGCTCAATTTAAGAATATGCTTGTGTGTTGCACTCGCTTGTCTAGTGAGGGGGCTCGTTTCGTTCGCTCATTGCTTGAATAAGCGTGCGCTCTGCTCAGTCTATTGGCTCGCTTCGCTCACGAAACTGTCAAACTGTGCTACACTGGGTTGAGTTACGGAATCCCCTTCGTTAAGTCAGCTTAGCTTGATGTGAATGTGACCGCGTCTTATTAATTGGGATAGGGCAAGCTTTATGTAACAGTGGCTAGCAAAGTGCTAGCACCGACTAAGGACTGTTTAGGGATCTTTTCTCACTAGGTTAGGTCAGCGTGGCAATTGCGTAACACACTAACAATCGGAATCGGTTTCATTTTGACAGTTCAACAACATTCTTTGCGTTATTTACGTTGTTGAGTAGACACATTTTTCGAACATATGAAGCAACGGATTAACAATTTGCTTCAAAATATTTCAGATTCCGATTGATAGTGTGTTACTTAGGTCATATTGAAAGTTTTTGGATTCTGATAAATAAGACCAGAATAAATGTATCATATGTCTAATATCTGATATTAGACTTATATGGTACGTACATTTTTTGTTTTTCAAAGCATAATTTTTTGCATTTACTGGAACCATTGTAAAAGCAATTGGGCGAGTCTTCCATAGGGACCTCAGTCAGTGGGTCGTCTTAGGGACGTTTTATTATTATTTTGTTTTCATAAATAATTTATTGTTTTTAAATTACATGATTATTGCATAATAATTATAGAACCAAAAATACTGGTCCCATTTCGTGTCAAACAAAAATATCATAGATGCGCTTAGATGTCTCACAATTTTCAGCTGGCAAGTCTAACGATTTTCCAAACCTCAGTTTTGCAACACAACACTGGACAAGTGACATTCAATAACTTGGGCATTACGCTTAAAAGGACGTT
Source organism: Dicycla oo (assembly GCA_948252095.1). Classification (NCBI taxonomy): domain Eukaryota; kingdom Metazoa; phylum Arthropoda; class Insecta; order Lepidoptera; family Noctuidae; genus Dicycla; species Dicycla oo. The sequence continues at coordinate 24,667,960 of OX411709.1, forward strand.
GATATGACAGTTTGACGTTTTGATATCAAACAAGGGGAGCTTTGGATTTTTTGTGATTTCTTTAAAAGATTCTCATTAGATGTTTATATAAAAATGAGTCTACATAAAGCAAGGTAATGGAACTCAATATTTATTAATGTGTTGTGCGTGTTATGTTTAGAGTCCAGATAAATGATAAGCAAATGTAGTTTATACTGAATATGATAAATGTTTAATAAAGGTTCACAATAACTTGTTTATAATTAATACAGTAACTTAGGACGTGGCAAGGCGAAGGTAAGTAAGCGACTGGCGTGCCCGGCGCTGGCATTCCTTAACAATATCAAAAATGCAATTCAGCGAATCGCATCGCCAGGGTCGCTACATCACACACCCCCTTTCTCCAAAATTTTTACCGAAAATTGTCTTACCTGCTAGCCCGTACGTAAAATCCTGCAGTCTAGGTATGGGGTACCTGTCTGGCTTCGTGATCGCGTTGAGTGCACGATAGTCACCACAAAGTCTGATCTGTCCGTCCTTCTTCGGCACGACGTGTAGAGCGCTCGCCCAAGGACTGCTAGATGGCCTGCAAATTCCTAACTCTTGCATTTCCCTAAATTCCTGCTGTACAAGTATCTACCTATGAGGTGGCGATGGCCTAGTGTGCGTAAAAACTGGAGGGCCTGTAGTCTCTATATGGTGATAAACGTTGTGGCTAGATGGTTCTCTGTACGATACCGGCCTAGTTATGCTCGGACATTCCTGAAGTAATTCTTTGTATGGGTTATCTAACTGTATGCTCGAAACAGATGTTTCCATACACTTTACGATGGATTCTTCCCTACTCAATTTGGTGTAACCAATCTGCCGCTTTTTATGCAAATCTACTATCAGATGGTGTGCCTCTAGGAAATCTGCTCCTAAAATAGGCTGTTTTACATCACAAATAATAAATGTCCATTTAAAACTCCTTCTTAAACCTAAATGTAGCTCTATGTTAGTTATACCATAAGTTTTTATCTCTGTGTTATTCGCCGCAAACAGCTTATACGAACACTCCGTTTAACTTTATTACCTCTCACTTTACTCACTGGTATTACTGATACGTTAGTTCCTGTGTCCACTAGATACACAACACCTGTTTTATAATCTCGCATGCAGAGCCGGTGGTTTCCCGCGGTACAATCTCCCACCGATGACGACTGCACCATCTCTTGTTTTACCGCACCCTGCTGTTTCTTCGACCAATTGCATGGTGACTCGCACGCCCGTGCGTTTTCCCAGTAACGAAAATGGTGTCTGCATAGCCAATCCGTGGAACTCGGTGTGCGACGCGGCCTTGACTGGCTCCTGGGCCTGTAGCGCCCCTGCTGCCAACGCACGGTTCCTGTCCCGGGTCTCGCTCGTCTCGCTTTCTGATGTCATTTATTTCCCCGCGCAACTCATAAATCGCCAATAAACGCTTTTTTAATGCTGCATACTTGCCTGACTCTGGCGGGGCTTCGATTATATCGGTAACTTGCCGCACTGTGTCCTGGGTCAACCTGGCGATCGCTACGTCGAATAACTGCGCGTCACTCTGCTTTTGTGGTGGCATAATAGCCTCGAACGGATAGAACCATGATTTGGGCAAATCTGTCCAAAAATCTGGTATCCTCGTCTGCACCGATACCGCTGCTACTCCGGTGGCAGCTGCGTGGGCAGCCGCGTCTACTCCGGCTGCTGTTGGGGTAGTCATCGTAATTGTTTCACTAGTTTCGAGACTATTCACTGTTACTTGCACCCACGCGGTGTTTTAGCGCGCCCTTGCCACGTCGCCGCTGAGTCGCTTACGGCGCAAAAATATAAAACGTAAAACTATTTAAACTATTGTCTGTAAACGTTCGGGGTCACCACTTGTTGTGCGTGTTATGTTTAGGGTCCAAATAAATGATAAGCAAATTTAGTTTATACTGAATATGATAACTGTTTAATAAAGGTTCACAATAACTTGTTTATAATTAATACAGTAACTTAGGAAGTGGCAAGGCGAAGGTAAGTAAGCGACTGGCGTGCCCGGCGCTGGCGTTCCTTAATAATATCAAAAATGCAATTCAGCGAATCGCATCGCCAGGGTCGCTACACATGTGTAGTTATAATTCAGACATTTATATTCTATCCTTCGAAATAAATTGTTAATAGCCACTGCTGACACATAAAAAAGGCGTATTCATCAGCGAAATTACTTGAAATACTAATTTATTAAATTAATTCGTGTACTCATTTAGTTGGTTACGTATGTTTTGTTAATGTCTGAATTATATATAAAACATAAATTTATTAATGTAAAATTATATACCTAATCACAAAATCACACGTACCTACTTTCCATGGAGGTAAGCAGTACTTTCCCTTACCATGATTTCTATAATCGTAAAGAGAAACTGCATTTTTTTAATGTGATTTTAACGAACAGAAAAGTATGTCTGGTTTTAAAAAACAACATGAAAATTCCAAAAAATCAAATAATTGTTTTAGCAAGAATTCTATTAGGAATTAAATTAATCTAAAGGAATTCTATTATAAGAATTAATTAAACAAATAAAATAAAAATAAGGTCAGTGGGTCGTCTTAGGGGTAATAATTTGTTATTAGTCAGTATGCTGCTATGTATACCACATCTAGTAACACATGTATAATTATGTTGTATGCTCTTAATCACACATCTTTACATTTATGTACATTTTGTTTCTCTGTAAGTAAATTATTAAAGTATAAAAAGTTCATAAACCATTTTTTATGGCGAGTTGTAGGTAATTTTTCGTGTTGAGGCAGCAATAAATTAGACCTAGTATGCAGAAAGCAGCCTTATGGCACTTTTTCCAAAGATGCGTTATAAACACAGTCAACTAATTTCGACATACAAGATTTTTTGCAAAAACAGCCATGTTGATATCTCTATTTATCACCGAGATATGAGCCGTCAAATGCAGAACTTGTCCATACATCCATAATACAACCGTCGACAGAAAAATGCTTATAACTCTGTTTTTCCCGACATGGCTGCTTTCTATTTAACACGGTCCAATTACTGTTGGTTAATTTACAAAAATACATTAGTAGTAACAGCTGTCAAAGGTTAAGCCATGGTTACCGAGCTCAGTCTGTGGATGGGTGCTCATTTATTACATAGGTACCGAGACTCCTCCATGCATCGGAAAGGATGTTAAGCCATAGGTCCCAGCTGACATTCATCTATTGTTAACAGTTGTTGCTTTTGATCTGCTGACTACCCAGTCAGCAGGTCAAAACTCTAAGGGTGCCAACAGACGGTATGCAGTTAATATCGACCTCACACAAGTGCAGCCGACCGCGTGAAGTTGATATCACGACTGTACGAAGTCGAACGTACAACTGCATGCAGTTGAATATATCGACTGCGTGCGGCTGTCGCTGTGCAGTCCGTCTGTAGGCGACCAGTCTTACCAATGGGTATTCTGACACCCAGTAGCTGCCATGGGCTGTGGAGATCAGATAGACATGTGCTCCATGTAAAGTACTGGACTACTGGTATTCCTGGTATTCCAACCATACTAATCAATATTAGCCAATAAATTGTGATTGATTTATATTTTTAATGAATAATGACTATTGTATTTTTCCACAAGTACATAAATGAGTTTACTATAAAAATAGACTCTGTTTTCTTACAGAATAAAAGCTTTCGAAGAAGTACTGGAAGCAGATGTTGTGGATATTGAAAAATTAAGAAAACTGGCATTTAACGGTAAACATAATTATAATATTTTGTGACTTACAAGGTGTTAGTTACTATAGATAGACTTCTGTTTTCTTTTAACCAGAAATTACTCGGCTCATTTTCTGAATATGTATTTTTTCTCGCTGTACCTTCTATTAAGATTTCATTGCATACCAAAAATTATTACATTGTTGATTAACTATTTTCTTTTATTATATTAAGGTATACCTGATGACAAGGGATTGAGATCCCTAGTGTGGAAAATATTACTTCTTTATCTTCCTCATCAAAAGAATTCATGGAAAGCAACCCTTGGCGAGAAAAGGCAACACTACAAACATTATATAGGTTGGTATTATACATTTCCTACTAACACTGCGCGCTGCTTATGGGATGTTTGTATTCATTGTTTACCCTCTTTGCTAACATAACTTTAACTTTTTATCTATATTTAAGAGGGCACTCAATGTAGGCATCTGAATTTAGATATTAAACTTATTATGGTCGCATGTACACACGGCTACATATCAAGCTATAGATTTCCAGTTTAAGCTGACCTCTCATTGTACGGTAATCCTATAAAATGCGAGATAAGCTTATACTGGAAATATATAGCTTGATATGTAGCCGTGTGTACCTACGAAATAGAGATTTACATATTCGGAATCAGCGGAAAAAGACGCATCTACCAGTATTTTGAAATTGGCGTAAACTAATAATTCTTACTGTAAACCTTTTAACCGCCCGACTTCATATCAGTTGTCGTGCCCCCAGCGCCCGGCACAGTGAATCGAAAAATAAATACAAATAAATACCTACAACAAATAGGGATGTGCAATACTTAACTTTTTCGACGTCGATATTTCGTTATAATAATATTATTTGCATTTGCGAGTGTGGTTAACTGATGGCTTTTTCTGGGTAAGCTCAGTCCATCGTCGACTCTGTCTCTGTCCCTCCGACCTAGACTAGAATCAAAAGCGAACTTTTCACTTTTTGTATGGAAAATATGAAAAATTTCTAAATTTCTATTCTTGATTATTACCAATATGTAGAGTTTAGGGAGTTACGGGACGCAACGGGTGGCAAAATTTTCATTATTTATGCGATAAGCCACACCGTTTTCGAGATATAAGCAAAAGAAGAGAAAAAAACACTTTGCGGCCGTCATGTAGAAAGTGAGAGAGAGAGAAAAGTGGTCATGCTAAGCCCGCAGTTAACAACAAACATAAAAATAAAAATATATCTTGGACAATTATATTAATAACAGTTTACCTATTGACTTAGATGGTAACGATATTTATACAATTACAATTTGTTAAACTCTTCGTCTGATATAAATTCTTCATTTTCATGGTCTTCTAGAATTTGTATTAATTCTTCAGTAGTCGTCATGATACATTTCAATACACATCTTTTATACGTACGTAAAACTACACGTATAAGCACAACACTGATGGTAAATTCCAGTACTGCCGTCGTAAGAAAAAAGGGCACAACTAACATTAAAAAAAAAAATCTACAAAAAATTGAGCAGATTAGCCTTTTTTTCTGATTCTAAATATGTATGTAACGCAATTTTTTTTTAAATGTTAGTTGTGCCCTTTTTGCTTACGACGGCAGAGTAGTCGACCCTCGTTTATGACGTTGAAGTGGTCGTCTTTATCCGACCGGAGCGCTGGGCGTACTCACAACATAAGTTTAGAAACTATGTAGGCTAGCGATGGGAACCATCATTTCAGTCGCTGACATTTCACAAGTAAATTTACTTAATTTTAAAGGAATTAAATAAAATACACACAAATATTTGTAGAAAAATGTTTTATTAACAATTGCTGTATTTGTTTTATGGTTAATTAGTCAGTAATAGTCAGTATAAAGAGAAATATTGATGATTTATGTTTTTTTTGCCGGTAAATCTTGGCATAATGTCGCGTCCCTAATGTCGGATTTTGCCGTCACGGGCGTTGTATGTACATACATCAATGCAATTTTCTAAAAATAATATTAGCCATTCAACTAACTTCGGAAATTATTTTAGGACTTCTAATTAAGACACTAAAGTGTATTAAATTGAAAATGATTACGTAATTATCTATTTACCTAATATAAAAATCTTTTTGATAGAATACAGCGTAATTAAATAAAAAAGCAGAATAAACGAGCTGTGGTATTTGGTCGTAAATATACGATCCTGGCGAAATGGACACGAAAATATTTGTCGGATTAATTCGACGTAAGCGGTTAAAGGGTTAAAAGACGCATGTGCCTTTGTATCTTATAGTTTAAACAGGACAAAATATTTTGTTCTCCATTTCAATATTTCTGTAAATACGTCCTTTTTCCTTACGGCGGCAGAATAGGTAACGCGGTCTGGTGTCCGTAACGCGCGTATTTTGCGTACTAGGATAATCGAGTAAATTGTAATTAAACACCTAAAGTAGTTACACATTTTAGTAAAGTAGTACCTATCTGGTCGACCGAGCTCTGCTCCAATAAAAGTAGAGAAAACGAGTTTTCCCAGAAATAAAACCTACTTCGATCGACTACCTAGATCGATTTTTCGCCCCTACCCTAAACCCCTATATTGCAACTTTCATCGAACAAGTTAGAGCCGTTTTCGAAAACGTGATTACAAATATATAGGGTGACTGGTAATTAGTGACCGATACTTAAACACATGATTGTACTCATGATAACAAATAACTTTTACTATGGGCCTATGGGACCAAACATGAAATCGCGAAAAAAAATTCAGCTGTCCCATACATTCATATTTGCATAACTCATCAAAATGTAGGGAGCTGCAGATTTCTTTTTTCGCGATTTCAGGTTTGGCCCCATAGTAAAAGTTGTTTGTTATCATGAGTACAATCATGTGTTTAAGTATCGGTCACTAATTACCAGCCACCCTTACATAATTATATATATACAAATATTACTCATTTAATAATAGGTTGGGGAAAATGTTTTTTCGCATTTTTTAAGAAAATTCAAAACATTTTTTAATATACTTTATTTACATTTAACTAAAGTATGTAGGTACCATTTTTAACCGACTTCCAAAAGGAGGAGGTTATCAATTCGTCTGTATGTTTTTTTTTTTTTTTTTTTGTATGTTTGTTACGCGATTACTCAAAGACGCATGGACCGATTTAGAAAATTCTTTTTTTGTTTGATATAAATTTTATTAACTTTGTTCGGGAAGTTTTTGAGTTAGCTTCAATAATGCGTATATTTCCCACTTATTTTATGTGGATGATGTGATGGTGTTTTAATAACATCCTATCACTGTTATTTACATGGCTATACCTACAATTATTGTGCTCAATTATGTATTCGAATTAGTGTGGGGTAGGTTCCACAACTAAAAAGTGAAAAATAAAAACTTTTTAGCAAAAAATAAAACCGACTTCCGAAACAAAACACTACAAAGTGAAAAATAACTTTAATTTCGGAAGTCGGTGGCAAAAAACGAAAATACAAAACCCAAGACACCGACTTCCGAAATTAAAGTTATTTTTCACTTTGTAGTGTTTTGTTTCGGAAGTCGGTTTTATTTTTTGCTAAAAAGTTTTTATGTTCGATAACTTTTTGCCATCTTGTAGGTAGGGACATGATCCCATTGCTATAGAAATTTTGGGACTTCTGGTAAAATACCGCGACAAGTGGTTTTGGCAGTCCTCTCGTGATGTTAACCTGACACTGCCTAAAGAATTCTGAAGAGACCGAAACAGGTGGAAATCTGAAGGTGCAAGGTCAGGACTATACGGCGGATGCATTAACACCTCCCAGCCAAACTCTCTTAATTTTTGCTGAGTGGCTAGTGTCGTGGCCTGTGACCACGACCTTTTTCGCACGTTCTTGTCATACGTGATCCACTTTTCATCACCAGTTATCAACTTCTTCAAAAATGGTTCGGTTTCATTACGTCCTAATAAAGAATCACAAATGAGTACACGGTTCATTAGGTTTCTTTCAGTGAGCTCGTGAGGTACCCAAATATCGAGCTTTTTTGTGTACCCAGTTTTTTTCAAATGCGCCAATACTGTTTTGTGGTCAACTTCCAGTTCTTCAGCTACGTCGTAACTACTGATATGCCGATCATGCTCCACTTTTTCAAAAATGGCATCCATTTTATCCGTAATAGGGCGACCAGAGCGACGTGCATCTTTGACATCAAAATTTCCGGATTGAAAACGCTTAAACCAAATTTGTGCTACTCTCACAGACACTACACTAGGTCCATAAACATCGCAAATTTTTTTCGCTGCTTGCGTTGCATTTTTACCTTTTTTGTAGTAAAATTTTAAAATGTATCGAATTTCTTCATTAGATTCACTCATCTTGACGGTACGAAAAACAAATGAAAATCACACATTTTCGTAATTTGAATTTGGAATTATGTTCTTTAAAATTTAAACTTTCAATGATACCAAAACCAGCCAGATACAAATAGTATAGCCAAAGAGATTTTATTACAAGTTCATACATACTATAATGCGAAAAGACTTTTTCCCCAACCTAATAGTATAGGTTAATGATATAGGTACTTCCACACAGTAGAAAGCGTAACGGTACCTATGTGTATTTCCAGATGAGATAATAGTATCCCCAGGTGGGCCTACAGACCATCCATTGAATATTAGTCCTGACAGTTCGTGGAGCACTTACTTCAAGGACAATGAAGTATTGTTGCAGATTGACAAAGATGTCCGAAGACTATGTCCTGATATATCATTCTTTCAATCTGCCACTGAATTTCCGTGTGAAGAAGTAAGTATTGCTCATCAAATATCTCTGAGGTTTATACATTACAGCTTGAGAACCATTTACCGGTTGACACCCAGACTCACATCGATTTTTATTATTTTTAGATAGTGAACAGCAATGGCGTGAAGAGGCTGCACAAAAGAGTTGAGCAGTCAGTTCTGAAGTATTCAACTTTAGAACGACGAGGACTTGGAGTCGCTAAGGTATAGCTGTTACATTTAACATTTCAACAATAATATAACTATATCAGCCTTATAATATATTTTTTCCTTACTCCTTTTTATCTACAATCGGCTGTTTAACCATAATTATTAGATGTGGTCTGGGGTGTATTTTTTGAATGCCATTCCAGTGAATAGCACCAATTACAAGTGGGAACACTTCAGTTCCTTTGGTCGAGTTCCAGTATACCGCCACCTTTTAAGGCGTTTTATGTGGTCTTTGTCTGGAAGTAGTAGATGTTTGGCTTAAGTGGTTTAGTCTTTCTTTTTACTTTTCGCTGTAGTAGTTTACTAATTTTCTTATGGTCGGCATTTCTAGGTATTCGTGTATTTCAGATTTTCTTACAAACCAGTGTGCGCTGGAGCCCGTTCATAGCGCTCGTGTACACGATGCCGCCACCGCACCGCCGCCGCAGCTCTGCACTGTGTATACGAGACGCATTCGCGCCGCCACCGCGTTTTGCGCATTGGTATGGTGAAATCAAGCGCCAACGGCGCGGTGACGCGTCTCGTATACACAGTGCAGAGCTGCGGCGGCGGTGCAGTGTCGGAGCGGTGGCGGCATCGTGTACACGAGCGCTTAGTGCACCGTTTTGGAATCGCTAATGTCTCTAGGTTGGAATTGCTAGCAGATCCTCCGAGTTCCAGTCTATAGGTCCAACTTCGTTTTATGATGGTAGACTTGTAGACAAGCAATTTATTGTTGATAGAGTTGAGATTTTCGGCCCATTAGCCATGAGGAGTTCTTAAATTGTATATTTGCTTCTGTTCTCTTGGCTTTAATGTGGTTGGTCCATGTCAATCGTCTATCTAGGTGCAAGCCTACGTATTTCACCGTGCTGCTGGTAAGTAAGGTTCCTCGTTCCATGCAAACAGATGAGCAGACTCCTTTTCTGAGTGAGAATGTGACATGCGTGGACTTTGTTACTCTGGGCTTGATTCTCCATTTTGGAAGCCACACGTCGATCTTATCTGACTGTGCCTGCAGTTTGGTCGGTATTGCTTGCGAGACGCGCAGTATCATCTGCATTAGTCGCTGTAACAACATCAGCAGTCTCAGGCAGGTCTGACGTATGTATGGAGTAAAATGCAGGGCCCAGCACTGATCTATGCGGTACCGAGGTTTTAATTTGTGAAGCTTTGAGAATGCCTCTTCTTATATTTCACTTGATACAATCTTTGTTCCAGGTATGGTTTTAGAATAATTTAAAATGAGTTTGAAAGCAGTTTTAAGCTTTATAAGTAATAGTGAACATAATTTGATTTTCTCTGATTCTTGGGTTGAATGGATTAAGTTAAAACGCAGAAAACAGGTCAAACATTTGCTGTATTATGTGGCCTATCAAGTTGAAACTTTGTATAGTCTTTCATTCCGACGACAATATCTACATTTGACATATAGTGGTGACTGCACAAGCTCTTGCATGGACATTGGTATTCTCGTTTAGTAGACCTGTTGAGAAAATGAGAATAGTCAGGTTGGAGGTCATCATGATAACGTTGATTACAACGTTATCATGATGACCTCCAACCTGCAACATTTTAAATTAAACTTTTTTTTTTAGTTAAGCAATGAGATCCGTCGCTCGGACAGCGTCCACAGCGGGGACTACGCGCCGCTGAACGAGGGCTGTGAGGCGCACTGGGAGGTGGTGGAACGTATGCTGTTCCTCTACGCCAAGCTCAACCCGGGCCAGGGCTACGTTCAGGGCATGAACGAAATCATCGGACCAATCTACCATACTTTCGCCATTGACGCGGATAAAGAGTTTCGTAGTGAGTGTGGAATATACTTGTTCTGTTTTTAACCGACGGAAAAAAGGAGGAGGTTCTCAAGTCAACACGTATATGTAACAAAAACCTGTTGTCTCTCGTAAACCCTGCTTTTCCTTTGAGCACATGATTGCACTCATGATAACAAACAACTTTTACTATGGGACCAAACCTGAAATCGCGAAAAAAAATCAGCTGCTCCCTACATTTTGACGAGTTATGCGAACAGAAATGTATGGGACAGCTGATATTTTTCGCGTCCCATAGTAAAAGTTGTTTGTTATCATGAGTACAATCATGCGCTCAAAGGAAAAACGGGGTTTTTGTTACAATTATATATTTATTTATCATCTAATCTAACCTACCCTATCTATCTATCTAATAGTTACCCTGATACGACAGTGAAGTTATCAACTAATCCAGTACAATAGCTAATATAATAATTAAAGGTACTGTATTATAATATATAAAATAATCTAAATCTTAATTTTCTAAGGTAATAACTAACTACATTTAATAAAAACTTGCGAATTCACTCAAAGAGCACGAAAAAATATCCAGTCTCTCGTGGACTTCGTTCACCACACGGATTGTTCTGGTGAAGGATGCTTTCGTCAGTAGATTGGTTCTGGCCACGGGCACGTTTAGCAGTTGCGGGCGCCGCCGCCTCCACACGTATCGGTCTGGCAGCACTCCCGGGTTATGTGCTACGCCGTGCAGTAGCTTCACTACATATGCAGCAAGACTGAACTCCCGGCGAACCCTGAGCTCATTATACCCCACCATACCCAATACAAATAGTGTGGGTACATCAACGGGTAGAACGGATACACCCCATACAGTTTAAAATACAACCGCCTTGTAAACTTGTTCTGTACCCGATCCAACATGACACTGTATTTGGCTTCATGTGGTGCCCAAATGACCGCACTATGTTCAAGATGGCTTCTAACTAGTGCGTCATACAACACCTTGAGCGTGGTAATGTTCGAAAACCCCTGTATCTGCCTCAGTACGAAACCTAGGTTTCTGTACACCTTCTTGCATATCTTAACGATGTGTTCGCGAAAATTAAGGTCTGGAGTGAGATACACCCCAAGATCCCGTACCTGCGACACTAGTTGCATTGTTGCTCTCTCTCTACTTTGTACTCGTAGCACATCAGTGTCCGCGCACGAGTAAACGTTATCACCGAGCATTTTTCTACATAGAAGTTTAGCTTGTTATTATGGCTCCACTTCACCACTCTATCCTGTCCTCCTGCAGGCGTTCACAATCCGACTTACCTTTGACCTCGAGCAGCAATTTAAGGTCATCTGCAAACAATAAACATAAGCCATGTCTGACGACCTCCGGTAAGTCGTTTATCTTTATGATAAATTCGGGAGGCCCTAAATTGCTGCCCTGGCTTACTCCGGACCTTGTGTGGTATAGTTCAGACTCCATTTTACCCATTTTAGTCCACATACTGCTGTCTATCTTTCATGTAGCTCACAAAGAACTGCAATAGGTGTGGTGTACAGCCGATCTCTGAAAGTTTTCTTAATAGAACGTCATTGTCGACGGTGTCAAATGCCTTTTTAAAATCAAAGTATGGCACGTCCACCGGCACCCCCGCATCGACTGACGGTACTAGCTTCGCCATGAAGTTGAGTAGATAGTAGCAGTGCTGCGCTCTGGCCTGAATCCATGCTGCGCGTCCGTCAGCTGTGTGCGCACCTGTCCCTGCACACAAATTGTATACAGGGTGGCCAAAAAGTCGTGGATCAAACGAAGTAGGGAGATAAAGGAGGTCATTCCCAACAAAAAATCTTTCTACAGCATGACCATAATTCAATTGCCCTAAAAGTTATGAATATTTTGGTTTTTACAATTTGACTAATTTAAAAAAATAGTGGTGGCAAAAACGGAGAAACGAAATGTCACTTTGTATAGAAAAGGCTGTCTACTCTACGTAGAGATAAACACAAGTGGTAATGCTAAGCCCACTGGCGTCTGTCTGTACATTGTTTTTGTCGAATTTTCTTACCCTGAAAATAAATCGCCTATGATTGATCTTACCATTTTTTTACCTTTTTTAGGTTTTTTTTTTTTAGCTATCTTACCAATTTTTTACCTTCTTTAGGTTATTTTCTTAGCTGGTTGCGCAACGCCAAAATATTCGTTTGCCATTTTATTCCGACTATTAACGCAATATTCCAATATTTATCGTCAAGGAAATGTTTTTCTTCGTTTTATCTTTATAATTTTTACCACTGTAGTTGTATTTCTATGATTTATAGATTTGTGTCGTTACAGAACATGCTGAAGCTGACTGTTTCTTCTGCTTCACCAACCTTATGGCAGAGATACGTGACTTCTTCATTCGCACCCTGGACGAGTCGACCAGCGGTATCAACTATGTAATGGGCAAGCTCAGCGATTGCCTGAAAAAAAATGATCCGTTGGTCTGGGATTTGCTGGAGTTACAAGAACTAAGACCCCAATATTACAGTTTTAGGTAAGCTTTGCGACCATCTTCGCGAAATAATCATAAAACTATGATCGTGGTAAGTAAAGAGTAAGTAATTAAAATAAATCAATAATATTTCGCAGATGGTTGACGCTGCTGCTCTCTCAAGAGTTCTCACTGCCAGATGTCGAAAGAATTTGGGACTCTATGTTCGCTGACGCGCAACGATTTGATTTTCTGATCTACATCTGCTGTGCCATGATTTTGTAAGTATTTATATATAATTAATAATATTGTACGTCATCGTCATCGAAATACGCATAACATTGCTCACTTCGCTTTCGCTAATTTACATTATTTTTAACAACAGATTGGTAAGACACGAGATTCTTCATGGAGATTTTGCGTCAAATGTGAAATTGCTACAAAACTTTCCACCGATGGATGTATCTCTGATTTTAAACAAAGCAGTTGAAATATCGAATAATTGATAAATCTCAGTTTGGTTACAACATTTTATTAACTTTTGATATCCAAACCTTTTATATCTTATTATGCATTTATACTTATGACATTATTATTATAAAAAAGACATTTGGATGTACTTTTGGATCGAATATTTTGTATTAATTATTTAGATATGTTATATTCTAAGGCCTAATGTTCACTGTAAACCAATTTACTCCCAATATACTAAAAATCAATTATTAGGATAAGTAATATAATTTATTTAGCTATAGTTTAATTGTATCTACAATCGCTGCAACGAGACATGGGCAGCTGATCTGCAGTCATGCAGTGTAGTACCTATACGTGGAACGCGATGCTCACTGTTACAATTGGATAGGTCTCGAAATTGCATTTACATACACATTCGTAACTTCTCATCTCTCGTTGCAAAGACTACGCCAGTAGGAATTTTAATTGTATGCCATAATTATTAGTTACCCTTTAAGTTTACAGTAGTAACTGCTGTTATTATTTTTTCTGACAACCAATTTCCTGATATGTATTTTACGGGTCATCACAAAATACAAGGATACTTACTCATGAGCTGCAAGCCTATCTCGACTGTCTCACGAGTAAGGTAAAGACTACGTGTTACCGACAATGTGCAATCATTTTATTTAAATTTAAGTATTCGATACATTCCAGCAAATTTTGCAATTCACACGAATTGGTGATGTACAAAATCATAAATGACGATAAACTTTTCCTTACTTTGCCTGGTCGGGGGATAACTTCAGACAAGATTTTAAAAGGCTTTAATTTCCAGGAGTTGTCTTCAATGTTCTTATGTTCAATTACTGTAAATTGCTGGCTTCTGGTCACACCCATTAAAGTTCCTAACTTTAAACCATGTTACGGGTGTATGCTTGTACTTTATAACTTGTTTATTTACAAAGTTAATGGCAACTACGAACATACCAGAATGCGGGCTTTCGGAGCCAATCAGAAATTTTTGTCTCCGGTTGCCCGGAATAAAATCCATTGTGACGTTGTCTCGCTATTTATGGATGATCAGACAGGCCTGATGCGCCATTGCAACAATTATGTTCATTTACGCGACTGACATATATTCCCCCACTTTCATGCAGCTCACTAGTTTTTTGGGTAGAAGATGATCCCAAAAATCTGTACTTATGAAATTACTTTTTCATAAGTTTTTTTTACAATTTTGACATGCTGTAACTATGGAAAGCCCGACATTCATGATTAGTAATAAGATAAGAAGATATTGTGATCTAATGCTCATATAGAATGCGTTCAAAATTCTTATTTTTACTCATCGACGGTAACATGCGCCATAAGCACGTAACTAACCTACCTTTTTATTCAATAGGATAGTGAAAGCATGAACTTGATTTTAAACAGATATAGCCAATCCATATTTATTTGAAGATATTATTATTTAAATATATGAGAAAACATTAGGTATTTAATTAAATGTAATATCTCGATGGTTTCCATACGATCTCTTCGCACTAACACGACGTAGTTATTTATTTATAGATGTTTCTTTTCATAATCATTGCATATATGTCTGTATACGCAGCAGGAGCGTACGTTTAATCCGATTGAAAGCGAAAGTTTAACGTGCGTAGTATTAAGTACCTTCCGAATCGTATATGTAAAAAAATAGCACCTAAATACAGCGATATCTTAAATTATTTTCCAGCAGGACCTTCCGCTGCTTGATGGTCTTCAGACTAATCTTATATGGTCCCGTTTAGCAATGTACCTTAAAAATACCTTAATTTTATTTTAAAATAAATATTATTTCACGAGGAATGCACCTGCAAAACTTTTATCATGCCAGCGGGACCCTATTTTGTTTTGACGCTTTCAGCCCAGACAGTCATATTTCTCATCAGCATTTTATTAGTACCTACTTTTCAAATAACTTTTCGTTTAATTCAAATAGTTTGTATTTTAGCACACAATTTGTTTTAAAACTTTTAGTACTTTTTCAGCGAACGAACGTTTAGTTTGGCCGATGTATGAGCTTTCACAGCTTTTAGTAGGTATGGTGGCGTTAATCAAAGAGATGAATTGAACGTAAGGTTATTTGAAAAGTACTAATAATATGCTGATAAGAAATATGACTGTCTGGGCTGAAAGCGTCAAAACAAAATAGGGTCCCGTTGGCATGATAAAAGTTTTGCAGATGCATTCCTCATAAAATAATAATTATTAGAAAATAAAACTAGGGTATTTTTAAGGTACTAACACACCGTTATACGGGACCATGTAAGATTGGTCTGAAGACCTTCAAACGGTTGAGGGTCCTGCTGGAAAATAATTTAAGATTTCGCTGTAGCAATTAAGGTACTATTTTTTACTTATACGATTCGGAAGGTACTAAATACTAACTTTGGCCCTTCGCACACGGATCGTAAGCGTATGGTCATGCAGCATTGGCGCGAAATCTCACACGATTCGCTGCAGTACCGCTTCGTATGCGGAGCAGTTTGAACATGTACGTGCTCGTATGGCTCTCGTCCTACGTGCGTATTATGATACGCTTACGATACTACGCCGTGTGCGAAGGGCCATAAGCTTTCAATTGGCGTCCTGCTGACATATTGATTTTGCTTCCTCAAGAAGATACATTAATATTTTTTCTGATATTAATACACCGACGCCGTATACTTTTCTTACCACAAGCAAAAGCCAAACAAATATCTTTTCAGCCCAACCATAAGTCTGTAACCTGGACGTTTCAGTACCTATCTATAAAGTCTTTTGATGTATGTCAACTTATTCGTACGTATATAATGTAGAATGGTTCGTCTGAATGGTACGCTTGCATATTGCGAATACCATTATAATATCTGTTAAACTATAGGTTATATACATATTGTATATAGATTATAACTCTTCACTCTAACGTTTAGGTGTAATCTTAATAGTATTCAATCATTTACCAAGTCAAATAAGTCGTAGAAAGGTATCTTCCAATCATTATGACCACCTTTCTTATTTGACTTGGCTATATTGTTGGTTGGACAATAACTTACATAACTGTCAAACTATTTTAGAAATATAGGCATTTACACACGTCCATTGCAAATTAATGGATAAATTCGGAGGAACTCTAGTTGTAATAGGTATACTGTACTTGTAATTAACCTATCTAAAAATGCGATTGTATCCACAACTACGTGGACTCCACCTCCCAGAGACCCTCAATGCAAAGATAGGATCAATTCAGATAGAAAATCATTACTGTGTCTAATTAAAGTAATAGTAATTAATAACTATCAAGTCTTTCCAAGAGTTTTGAGTTACAGTGGTGGCCCAACAGGCCCATTTGTAACGTCTGCGACCTACCAGCTGTAGGCCGTGGGTTCGAACGCAAACAGGCACTTTGTGTAAATTATTTCATCACCACTGCTCTCAAATCGTCGTGATCGTGAGGAAACCAGCATGTCCTAGAACCAAATATTCGAAGATATGTGACATCCACCAATGAGCCTGTGTGGTGGATTATAGCCCGCTTCCTCTCACAGAAAGAAGAGGCCTGTGTCCCAGTAGTGGTAACATTATAGGCTGATGATTATGCTATGCCAGTGATCGGATAATCGGGCGTATACCTAAACTTCTTCCTACGAAAGAATAATATGGACATTCCTTTCTGAATAAACAAGTAATCCCGGGTTCCCGGGATTAAACAATTTTGTAAAAACAACTATAACAAACTTAACCGATTCATTGCCACCTTCATTTTCGTGAACATTTCAGCCAGGCCCCATTCATTGGTCGGTGGCTCACCATTTGAGTCATCGGCCTCCCTGAAGGATGACTCAACTGATGAGTCATTGGCTCCTTGTAATGATTTAATGCTTTTCGCCATCATTCGAGCCAGTCTGACAACCAGAAACGTGTTACTGTGTTCTCCTATTCGAATTTGTGGATATTAAAAGTGAATATGGCGTTTCAAGGTAGTATTTTTTGATTTTAATGAAATATTGCAGACGTAGTAAACATTTTAGTAACCTTACCTACATGTATTCAATCATTATTTATTATTGTAATATTATTTGTAGATAAGATGATGGAGATGGAGACGCATTCGCATGTGGGGCTAGTGGTGCAGCGTAATGTTGCCATGTTAAATGTATTTTTGCGTCATTTGTTAGGCTGTTTGTAATATAATCTTATTAGAGAAATACCTGTATAAAAATATACAGATAGTATGTATAAAAATCGAAGTAGATAGATTTAACTTCACCCATGTGCACATAACATTTCGGCCCATAACGTGTCGGCACACCTTTGACTCAACTATTGAGTCATTGGCCATGAATCGGCCACCTCGGCTATCGGCTAACAAAAGGTTTATGACACCTGACTATTAAAAATATTCTGTAAAATGAAGGGCCAGGTCTGATATTCACGGAAATGTTTAATGAGATCTGAAAAATGGTAGTTTAAGTGATAATTTTTTTTTAATATCCGTTTTTATACAATTTTGGTTTGACTCACCAATTGAGCCATCGGCCTTCCTAAAGGTTTTTTAATGACTCAACTGTTGAGTCATTGGCCATGAATCGGTTAAGGAAATTATAGCAGTGGTTATTTTGATTTAGTATCTCTATTTTAATCAAAACAAATGGAATATCAATACAGAATAATAATGTGCACTATGTGTTCAAATAGTGGAAATTGATTTAAGTATCTATCTAACAGATTAGTGATCGAATCGACTAATTTAATGTATTTTATACGAATAGAAGGGATTCTGAAAGAAATGTCCGTATTATTCTTTCGTGGGAATAAAAGTGAAGTTTTGGTATATTAGCGCCCGATTATCCGATCACTGGCTATAAGTCTTTCAAATGCAACACGGTTGCTTTTACTGGTCTTTGTTCGGGCTAACATGGGGCATATGTACCCACCTGTTACGTAGAGTCCGCACAAGCATAGTTGGGTCGTAAATCGTTATGTGAATAAGCATGCACAATGCGTTGTGAGTCTTGTGCACACGCAGGTAAAACCGTAATTTATTCACAAATTTTTAACAGACGGCAACAAAAAAAAACCCAGTTTCAAGGCGTTTGTGTCTAATGTTTAGATTGTAGTGCATTTTCTCAAACGGGAAAAGATTGTTCGTCTCCTGCGGGCCTAGCCAAAGTAACATTCGGTTAGCGATGCCGATGACGCAAAAATGTATGGGGTTGACAACTTGACATAAGCTATCGAAATGTCACGTGATCATAGATCAGCATTTCCATAGAGATGCGCGTTGATAGCGATTGTAGAAATAGAATCGCTCCAAAGCGAATGCCATTTGGCTAGGCCTACTGCAATTAGTAATTCCAGCAATTTATTCCTGTAAAGGCAATTATAAGAATACACTTTACTCCAGCTATTATAATATTGATATTAAAAATCATTCATGATGTATGATGTCAAATAGTGTAGTCGTACAATAATTGCCACGATTTTGATGTAATTTGTTAATAACCATAATCATCAGGTGTGTTGTAATATGAAATGGTCACTGCTTCACTGTACTCTACTGTCTGTATATTATGTCGATCTTTTTTGGACCATTAAAAAGAGGAATTCAACGGATTTTTTTCTGCCTGCTTCTGATCACATTTAATGAATTTACAAAAACATCATTTCGCCTTTAAAGATTTAATATAAATAATTATAATGTAATCAATTTGTACATATCCATTGACAATAATAATAGAAAGTAAAGATTTTATACAAATATAATGTCATTTTAGGTCTGTATTATAAATAACGGCTAGGTTACATAGTCAATTACATTGGAAAATAAGAACATACTCCACATTTATTATAGAATCGTGTAATAATAATCGTATAAAGGAGATATTCATTATATTCAATATGAATTTTGTTGGTCGCCGCTCGGAACAGTTTGATATATGGAACCTTAATGCCAGTATTTTACTTAGAAATAAAAAACTTTATTAAGGAACATACTTTCATCAATTGGAATCTTAAATGGTGATGAAATAGGTACTTTTTTATTTATTTAATTACTAATACATACATATAATTACACAATTACACAAAGTTGTATGAGAGTCATAACATTAATAGATAACATATTATATAATACTGCTTTTTGACCGACTACCGATGCATATCCAATGGATACTCACACACTGACGCGACATTTTACAGGAATTACAATAAACTATTATTTTAGTCGTAATTTTTTTGGTCACATTAATTTTAATGGTTTAAAGTTGAGTGCTATTAAAATTTAACTGACAGTTTTAGAAATTGCAGCCATGACACGACGAGACGCGTATGGTATGCAAGCCAAAAGTGTATTTTTGCCAATACGGAGTAAAAAAAACAATGTGCGCGTCACATTGTTGACAACCTTTTTAGCTGCTGATTACACGTCGAGAAGGAATATTATTGTACTTGACAAACTAACTTTTACAAAGCAAAAGCCAAATCAGCATTTCACAATTACTACAATGTTATCACTCCCTTACTTGTTAAAATACAGGAATTATTATGAACATAATTTTGTGCCCGAATAAACGCACTTAAAAGTATGACGTAATAAAAAAAATAACAAGATGTTAACAAGCACTTACAGAAATATGAGATTTAAAAATTTGGGGCTGAACAGGAAAGCCTCCTCATTTTAAATAACAACTGTTATGGAAATCTCGTCAGTAAATTCTAGAATGAGATGAACCACCTGCAGCTTGGCGATATAGGAAATAGTGAGACACCTAACATTCTAGTGCACATAGATTTACATACAGTCCGTTAATTTACTATGGAAACATCTAGAGGTTAACAATTAACACCGATACGTACTTGCAATGACACCACAAAGCTATTTTGCTATAATAAGTTAAAAGTGATGTATGCCGAGCCATGCTATAGGTGGACATGTAGATGGTATTACATTAAATCGTCAATCTTGTTTTTTTTTCATTGTAAGCCAACATCGCTTCGCATAGGAACGCGCTCAGTATGCGAGTTAGTTCACACACGTGCTATTTGTTCAGTGCAGTGCAACGCGGCTGATACGTGTGATGCCACCTACAGTAATGCACGAGCGTGCGATACCAGCCGCGCCGTGCCACACTGAACAGCTGCCAGCTCGAGTTCATCTGCGACGCCATGTCGACGGCAGAACTAAATTCACTCGCTGATGTTCTACAACCACACCCCTAAGCTTCACCTACAAAATACGAAAACTAAACAAAGTCAAAAATAATTTATCTGTTTAATAACGAAGATCATAACGCTATTTCCTTCCTAATTACTTCTAGCTACCTTAAAAACTCTATCCTTTTGGAACCTATCGATTTTATACACATTACTAACTATAACCATTTTGCAACAGTTGTCCAGCCATTTTGTTTATTCGTATTTTATATTACAAGTCGTTTGCATTTCGTTATTATTTTTTTTTTTTGGTTTAAGGAAAATAGCCCATCCGTATTTTACATAATTTTAATAATTCTATTTCTCAGCAGAAACTACCTTATTATAATCAAATTCGTCATGTATACTAAAATGACTCCATCGCACTTTTCCGCCAGCAAATACTACAAAATTATTGCAACCAGTTATTTTTAGCGTATATAATTTTGTATAGTATTGGCTAGTTATCACTTTCACTAACCTGTTACCCAATATGCTGCCAAGTATAAATTAGCAAATAAATACAGTCTTGTTGCTTCTGTCGAAGAAATAGTATGTAATTTAAGTAGGCTCATTAAAATTATCTCATCAACTGCTTAGTAACCACAATATCGTCAAAATTCAAAACGGGTTAGTGTCCACACTACTGGATGCAACCGTGGAATTATGAAGGAGGCTACTTTAATAATATAACAGTTATAACATTTAACTACACATAATCTATAGGTATTTATGTACGGCTACACACGAATGCTATTGACAAATTACAGTCGACTAGTTCTATACTGAAGTACACACCTAAAATCACGCTTTATGCGCCGATAGGGTAGGCAGTTGTCGATTATCATAACTGCCGCAATGTGAGTACACTATGACCCACATTTCGGCAGTTATGATAGTGCCATGTAATAGAGGTGTGAGCCTATTGGTCTCCAAACTGATCTGCTTGAAATTACCATTAGTATTCGTGGCTAGCATAGCGAAACATGGCAAAATACATCCGTCGAAATATCTAAAATCTTCAATGATATCGTCGATACTTGGTTACCCACTTTGTATGCTTTATAATACTTTTTATAAATAAAGATATAAAAATATACATTTAAATTATGTATTTTAATATTATTCAACACAGAGTCAACTCTTAAAATAACAGTTTTTAAATAAATGATTATTTTCAAAGTTCTCTTTATATGTCAATTGATTAAAATGAGCAAAAGTGGAAATAATATTTCACTGGTTTTTGTTTGATATAATAGAGCTTCACAATTATAACTCTTATCTTAAGCTCCTTTAAAATTTTGTGAGATTCTCTAAAACGATATAAAATAAAAGAAAAAATTATTATTTTTATGTTTTACGCACAGAGTGCACACACATTGTCTTTGAATGAAAAACAATCATTTAAATAGCCTGAAAACTAATTAACATCTCGAACAAAAAATTTCTTCAGACTAGCTAAATGAAATAAATACTTTCATGTTTGTACCCTAAAAAAGTTTGATAAAAACTTACTATATAAAATTATATCAAAAACATTAATTAAGATACCAGATAAAATAAAACTGCTACCTACATAGGTATACTGAATCTAACACGACAACAATGTATAGGTTACACAAAAATAGCTGCCATACTCGCAATGAATTTTGTAAATAGTAGGTACGATGAACCTTTATGTTTGTAAATAGTACCTTTACTTGTAGAAATATTTCAGTGATGAACATAAAGTATGTTTAAGATGAAATATTTAGCACCGAGTAAACACCAAGGTTGGCTGCCGCCATCGTAAAGCATAGCGTGTTACTGGTGTGAAGCGAATTAGGGACCGTGGATGGTCGGTTACTGGATAGCGCAGCACTTGCACTTGGGCTTCTTGCGGATGGTGACGTGTTCTGGCTGCTGCGGCTCCTGCGGCGGCGATCGCTGCACCTCCACCTGGCCAGCGCGCACCTCGGCCACGGCGGCACCGTTCTTAGTGCCGTTCATCACCTTCGGAGTGCTCTGCTGCTCTGGGCTCGCCACCTTTGTCTGCGGCGATGGCGGAGAATTGGCCTGAAATTTACATTTTAATAGTTATTTATGCAACTGTTGTATAATAAGGGGTCTTAAAACACGAACGTGGGTTTATCACACGAGGCGAAGCAGAGTGTGGTAATAGTATAACATGAGTGTTTTAATACCTAATTATGTACAGTTGCATACAAGACTTTATCTACACTATAATGAATCCTCTATAAAAGATTCTGAAACTATAGGGTGTTGTAAAAACGATATGTAAATTCAAGGAAAGTTTAATTGCCGAGTACAGCCCGCGGCACGTAAGTTGGCAATGTAATTGGCGTAGTGGGGATAAGTACGCGCATGCTACACTTAGTGCAAATTCCTTGTATTTAAAGCCTATTAAAATTGATGTTAAACCATGTTGTTAAAAGTTATTATCAGTAAATTGATACAAAAATAACAGCTAATTGTTTATCGAAAAGTGACTTCGGTATTGGTCATTCCTAAATATTATATGTCCACAACTGTAAGTATGGATTGACTAAACTATGTTTAGCGTCGTTTTGTAAGTATAGCAAAAACGAAGAAAGAAGGACTCGTACAACACGACATCTGCAATCGTTATTACTGGGTGATCATCAAACCAATCAAATTTCACCGCACATAATATGTACTAAGCGCACTTTCCCACTTATGTACAATAGGCATACCCATGATATAGCAAAATTTATTACGTTAACATTATTCGCTTGCACTTTCTCCTCCTTTTCGTCGCAGGCGGCTAGTTGAGGCAGCGCGACCGGCGGCGGCGTCGGGGTGATCGGCTTCCCGCCCTTGATCAGGGACACTATCTCGTCGGCCTCGCGACTCAGATCACCATCCGGACGGAACGGATTGTCCCACCCGCTCTCCGTACTGCAAACACAAAAATATACTATTCACCAACCTTATTCCAAACAATGAACATTCAACAATGGCCACATAATTACTTTCGAACTAGGCAAATTGCACATGAATACTTCAATCGACTCATCCCTATTATGGCTATCACTCAACCGTGAAAACTAAAAATTGGTTCTGGTTGATTAAAAAGTGGTTAGATATAGCGACGCTTGGACGCTGCCTGTGTTCAGCAATGGACGTCTTTCGGTTGATATTATGACGAAAATTAAAAAGTTGTATCCTATTTTTATTGCTATTTTTGCAGAATTCAAATCTTAGTAAATTAAATGTCAACAAAGGCAGGTACTAGTATGTACATTCCTAAAGAATAATAGTTGGAAAATACCTACATTAAGCGCTATTATTGTGGTTCTAAACATCAGCACAATTATGTTGGATTCACATGCACATGTTGATGCAGGATGACATCATCGCTGTGTGTATTGACTCTATTATGTATACACAAGAATAATAGTGCGAATAAATTACTTCTTGGGAGGACCAGTTATGCTATGCTATGTATCAAGTGCTTATTTGTTATTTAACGCGCAATATCATCTATTATCTGATAACAGCTGATTCGTAAAGATATTCTTAAAATAGATGTGAATATCAGTGTTCAATGATCAGGTACATGAGCGATGCATATTAAGTACAGACGAACGTATGGGTATCCCTTTTTAGATATTTTAAATAATGCATGAGGGGTGCGTTATTGATACAGGAGTCTGTGTACATTTCAATTTCACATGTCAGTAACTATCTCAGAATATGGACTTCTAGTGTTCAGCTATGCTTATGCTGCAGATGGTTTTTGAACTGGACGACTACCTGTATTGCTACTTAAGCAAAGGTTTTAATTTTTTGACTTTGCAAATGTACCTGAAATATCTAAGTAAAATATCAAAGCAAAACTGCTAGTTAAAATTAAATAAATAGGTATTTATTTACCTGATCTGTCTGTTATACATAGTGTGGTCCACCATGTCGGCGTTAACGGCAGCTGAGAGCAGGGCCGCGTAAAGAACGTGGGAATCTGTCGAAGGCACCGGGGGAGGGGGGGACAAGCACTGCGGCCGCGCCCCTTGGTAGAACGACACGCGAACCTTTGAGCGCTCTGAACTGAAATAAATATATTAATTTAAATATTAAGTACTTTAAATTATATTAAGAGAATTGCAATGGCGGTCGGAAACGCAAGCACATGAAAATTAAATTGAAATCGATTTCTTATGGCATTCAGCATGGAAATGTTTACCTACCTAGACAGTTTTCACAACTTTTCATGACTAAGTATTGTTATGAACTGTATCATAAGCGAGTTTTATGATTGTAGATGTTCTCGTTTCTTTTTGATATTTCTCAAACAATTCATATAGAATACTTTAAAAGTGTGCCAACAATTCACAGAATTTATGAGTAAATCTAATTGTTTATATTTTTTTAAATAAGTACATTAAATTAATCAACACAATAAAATGCACGCTCATTAAACATATTTCATTATGAAAAACCTATTGAAAAAATAAATAGTTCAACAAACTACTAGTACTTTTAAATACCTATTATAACTTAGATTTTTTGTAAACAGGCTATAATATTCTTTTGTTTCTTGTCATCTGCATATGCAAATATAGGTACTATGAAATATTTGAATTAAAATATTGCATGTAGAGTATGCTATTAAATTTTTAATGTCAGTTTGCAATTAGTACCCAATTGTAAGATCTCATCATTCTCAACTGTATAATTTAAATATAATTATCCTAAGCATAAACAATTTATAGCAAGCAACACCCAACACTCAATAAATGAGGTTTCTTAGATATTTCTCTTCTTTCAATATTTTATTTTATTATTTTTTACAACCGTTACTCAAATAATTTCTAGCAACTTTCTGCAGTACTGTAGAGGCTTCAACACCAGGGGTATTCTCTTGCATAAAACCTCCTCGAGTATAATCAATAGATTAAGGAGGAAGCGTCATGGTAGCCCGCGAAATTCAAATTTTCTTACGTTTTTTGCAATTTGCAAGTCAGTATTATTATGTTAAATAAAGTATGATTTGCGGCTGTAACAAATATGTATTTACAGAATCATTATCATTACAATCAGTAATACAACTCCTTAAGTTAGTATAATCCTGAAATGTCAAGATTTCAGAAAATAGTAATTCATTAGGATTACCTGGTCTTAAAGAGTTGTATTGATCACTTTAATGATTCTAATTACGTAAATAGACACTTGTTACGGCCGCAAATTATATTTTGATCAACGTACAATATTGTACCGACTTGTACATTGCAAAAAAACGTAAGAAAATTTGAATTTCGCGGGCTACCCAGACGCTTCCCCCTTAAAGAGACAAAGATTGTCTCTGAAACACAAATTTTCGGTATTTACAGGGATTCCCCTGTATTGGCATTTTAGAAGCAATTAATTTCATAAAATCACATAATATTCAAAATTCGGCATTTTTTCCAGACTCTCGCAGTAGCATTCAGGCCTTAAGTCAAAATCAATTAAAATCAAAAATTCATAGTAAAATCATTATAGACATTCAAAATTTACTCTTCATTTGCTCTAACAACAATTTAAACATTGAAATTGTTTGGATTCGTAGTCACTCGGGTATAAGCGGCAACGAGTGCGCCGACTCGCTAGCTAAATTTGCTACTTCCAACCACCTTGACCAAAAACATTATGTCGTTATAGTTACGACCTACGGGCTGACACCAAACTTAAAATGCAAACTCGTGGTCAGCAGGGTGACAGATAAGTTCAAAACACAAGGGGGTGTACTACGCCAGTATCCATCCAACCCGACATCCAACGGAAACCTTGTTTTTTTAAATGCTCCAAATTATCCAAATGTACTATTTAATCTAAGTGTAGACTCAGACTCGGTCACTGCTGCAGTCCAGTATTCCTGAATAAGATTCGTGTTTGTGACAGTTCCTTGTGCGAATGCAATCTTTTAAATTATACCTTAAGCTTCCTAAACTTAAAATCACCCTTCCTGCTAACTTCCATTCCCTCTTGACTAACTTTTTCCCTAAACTAATCCAAATTCTAGCAAATAGCAATTTTTTTTTAAATGACAACGATATAAAAATGTAGTGTGGTGTGTCATAATAATCATAAATCTGTAAATATCTATGTCGTTTTATAGTAAGTACAGTAATTATTTATGTATTTTTTTAAATAATAATAATAAAACTTGCAAAAATTGTCTTGTCCTTTCAGCTAATAACAACATTACAAATAACAACTACCACAAAGTGAAAGGTTCGACGGCTCATCTCGCTGTGCTGCTGTCACCACATGACGCTGGCAGAATAGTTGACAACGGCTCAGTTGCCAAAAAGGAAAACAAAATGGATATGTCAGGGAGACAGCCCTGGGCCAAAAGGCTAACTAGGTTAAATATTGCAAACTGTTATAAAACTATATCAGACTTCTTCAATGTGAATAGTTTAATACTTAATTATTGTCCGTCCCAAAGAAGTACAGGCCCTCAGGCATTTTACAGTACTAGGTTGATCCAAAAGTAATGGTAATATTATATAGGGTGACTGGTAATTTGTGACTGATACTTAAACACATGATTGTACTCATGATAACAAAGAATTTTTACTATGGGACCAAACCTGAAATCAGCTACTCTCTACATTTTGACAAGTTATGCGAACATGAATGTATGGGACAGTTTTTTCGCGAATTTAGGTTTGGTCCCATAGTAAAAGTTGTTTGTTATCATGAGTACATCATGTGTTTATGTATTGGTCACTAATTTCCAGTCACCCATAAAAATATATAAAAACTAGCTGACCCGACAAACATTGTCTTGTCAAAATTTGAATAATTCATACAAAATTCCCATAGAAAATGTACTTTCAGTTTTCCTGGCAACTTTTCAAACAATTAGCCAAATAGGTACATACAACCGTTCTGAAGTGATACGCGTACATACATTCGGAAATTGATTTTTAGGGTTCCGTACCAAAATGGTAAAAAGGAACCCTTATGGTGCGACTCAGTCTGTCTGTCTATCACAGCTTTTTTTTTAGATGGGAAATCATCAAATAACTTCTCCCGCTCTGGGCGGAACGGGAGGGCGTGTCAGACTTCTACTGACTAAAACCCACCCGTGTTCGTTCAGTTGCCTGTGCCAGGGCCACGGTAACTCTTTCGAACAACCCGCAACCCTGGCGGGCTGTCTGTCACAGCTGGATATCTCAAGAAATACTTGAACTTTGGAATAGTTTTGAATGACGTTTGCCCAGCTATTTTGTGAATAAGAAAGAAATAAAAAATATATATTTTGTTTTGCAACAGGGACTGAAAGGGGTTCTTAAAAATTCAAAGTGGGCTACTAGGGGCTCTCAGCATTTTTTTTTAGGCCGCGTAGTTTTCGTCTTTTGATGAAAAATGTAAAAAAATATATATCCGAAGTTCCGAAATCCCTTTATCTCCGAAGTTTGCATAGAGATAAATCTGAAATTATTCTGTATGATAGAAGTTTATGTAAAGATTACAGAAAAAATAAAATGATGTCTCTAAATAGCACACTTTTTTATATTATGATGGTACGGAACCATTAGTGCGCGAGTCCGACTCGCTCTTGACCGGGTTTTATTTATATAGATGATTATTTTTGCTTGCTTATCTACCCACTAAATCTGCATAAAAAATTATCATTACTTGTCTTATGGATCACCCCTAGTATTTGAGCAACTAATAGTAAGACAGATTAAAAATATATGAGTATTATTATAACTTATCAAATCACAAGGCGATTGATAATAATAATCGGCCTAATTAAAATTTCCACTGGCCGAAATCTTATTTCCATGTACTTGAATAAATTGTGTTGTAAATAGTTACGTATTTAATTTTATTTACTCTACGGCACATCCGGTATTATAATTTCATAGTTTTATCTTACACTAGGTGACCCGACAGACATTGTCCTGACTAAATTTCAATATTCATACAAATATCCCATTGAAAAAATCAGTTTCACTTTAACCAAATTTTTCAATTTTCTGGGCATTTAAACAATTTTTCTCTCCCTAAAAACCTTATACGGAATTACGGACTAATACGAACATTTAAAAAAAAACCAAATTGGTTCTCCAGCTCTTCTCAAATGATGCTCTTAAAAAAGAACAGAATTTTATTTTTATTAGACATTCTGTTCATTCACACCTGTTTTGCCTGAAGGGAAATGATTTTTTTTTATCAAATGATTTGAAAAGAAGAGTAGTCAGCAGGCAGTACTGACAAATACAGGGTGAATTTTAAGATGGACTTCAGGGAATAACAAGAACTATGTATGAATTTGACATAGGGGAATACTAGTTTTTTTTTTTTAATGGTGTGGATGAATAAAAAAATGCCACTGTAGTCATTTCAATCAAAATAAGATCTGATTGGAGATTCTAGTCTAGGCTCCTGGAAAAAAGTTGATTACAAATAGCACAATATGAATGATCATCATCACATTCAGCAAAGCCAGCCTGTGTCATCTTGCCTAGCACCTAGGACATTTCTCGTTTCAGTGTCAAGATATCTATCTACCAGATAAATTTAAAAAAATTACCAGATTTGTATGGAACTATCTGGTAGATAAGTTAATGGAAGTTATCCAGATGTTGAGAAACAAGCCTTTACTCTCCCTCATCATATACTATGGCTAAAATTGCAGTTCTAGCTAAGTACTTTTTTGCAGTTTTTTACATAATGCTAAGCAATACTCGCCTTGCAAGCCGTCATGAACATATTCGCATGGCCGGGACGCTAGCGCCGCACTTATTAACAGTGAAGGTGACTCAATTATGGAACCTCTTTTATTAGTAGATGACTATATTCATCGCCCACACAGTATTTAGCTCCAATCTTGAGCTCATACTTAACACTTTGACTTGTTAAATAGAAGTATTTGTTCAGCTTTATGCAATAACATCTCATTTGCATAATTATTGGGATTGTGGCTTTCTATAAATTCACCGTTTACTGTGTCTCCAACCTTATTTAATAATAACATTTAAAAAAATCACAAGGTTGGTTACATCATAATAACCACAGTCACACCCAAAAAATCTATCTGCCACCACAATGATATGACATCATTTACTTTCAATTTTTGATAAGGTTTAAAGAAAGGCCTCAAATCTGTTGTTAAAAAGATGTCTTTAATATATTACTTGTAAGGACATTAAGACCATCTAGTAGATGGATGCACATTAGCCCACCCACATGTTTGTAGCAGATCATTACAAGAATGATACAAAAATCTGACATCATCAAATTCCTTAACAACACATGAATCAACAGATGGTAAAAATAGAAAAATATCATCGCTTTGCTTAATTGACATAAAACCCAAGGTCACATAGTGTTAACTCAGTGTATACCAGTGTCATGTTGATGTTAGTGACATTAAACATTTAAAATAATAAGTTTGACAAATGAAATTAGTCCAATTTGTTTTGTCTATGCACATAAATCACATGTTATTTATTACTTTATTGTTTACAAAAATAAAATCGCACAACTCCTCATAAAACAAGAGTTTATAAATATGGCAAAAAGCCCAATATGAAGAAAGACTCCACCCTTTCATATTATATAATCTGTAAGTTTTTTTTCTGACTAAGCTATTACTAACTACTTCAATTATTTGATTGTTAAGAAGAAATTCAATATAAAAGCAGAAGACACACAATGAATTCTAAATTAAATTGAAGCCTGCACTAAGAGGTTCATATTCACATCAGCAAACATCTATAGTGTGGCTTAATTGGACACTGATGCATGATGAAGGCCACAAGCAATACAGCCCTACATGTACATGTAGACATGCAACCAACTTTCTGGAGTCTAGGTGGGGCTTATCCAGGAGGTTACTTACCCATTCCTGAATTTAATAGTCTCCTGATCCTGAGTTACAATACTTAGACTGAAAATTGATTCCAATATATTTTTATTAGGCCTAACTAGTCATTGTTTACAATTTAAACTAGTCTCAAAAATGAGAAATTGTGCAGATTTTACAAAGTACAGAATACAAGAGAAAAGACTTTTAGTCAAGGTGTTGAGATATTGATGTGTATAAATTGGTGCACGAAACGAATAGCCTGATATGGCCTCGAAGCGGCTTAGGGCGGGCCCTCAATGAATGGAGTCGACTACTGATGGTGTCATTAAAAATAGAGATTTTATAACGATTGCCAATGCATGTTTACAGTGTTTACTACTTGTACATACGTGCTGAGTAGTGACCTTGTGTTCCCGACTGCTGGATGGAACTGAAAGTCGTTTTATGTTTATAAATCAGTACTCGTGACGTCATTGTGACCGAATTATCCGCACAAAATTCGATATATGAAAGACAAATCAACTCAAGTTCACACTATTTCGCGACATTATGATTCACCGAAAGAACAATTGCATTAAAATTCATACTTTTGTACTGTGCGTAATCAAAATTCAGGAAACCATCGGCAAGTGAACACCCAGTGGACAACAAATATGACGTGATTATTGTAAATAACATACCTTGAAAGTATCCACTCACAAAGTTACCACTGTTCACGTTTTAATAATTATTTATTCACTGAATTTATCTAAGTAGCCTTTAAACTAACTAATAAAAACATCGGCGTAGTTGACGCTGTAGGGTTTGGTCCATTCGACGCTTCACAAAAATGTTTCCCACTCACAGTCACTACAATCTACATCGATCTCGGAAGTCGCGCGCGGCTCCGTGGCGAATGGAATGGAGAACGGAACGAAACGAGCGGAGCACGCAGCGCAGCCAGCGAGCTCGCCCAGTGACGTAATGTTACTTGTTAGCGTTCGCGATAACATTTTAACGAGACAACATTACGGCTGTCATTTTTGCATTTCATATTCTTAATTTATACAATATTTTTAACATAAAATATATGGGAATCATTAATTAATGAATATAATGTACGTAATATGACTAACTGAAGGCTACATACAATAGACAACGATACGAAGTTTTACGTAGTAGCTCAATAGATGGCGCTACATTTACACTGATACGGATTACACGCCGAAAATTTTATTTTTCTCTTTATCCTTGAGATACATCTTATTTATTAATAATTATGACAGTCATCATCAGTGGATTACATCCACCGTCATTCATCATTACAAACATTGTTTTATTATTTTCTTCATAGTTTCTATTATATTATCGGAATTTTAAAGTACAAAGCTTGTGATAGGTTTTTTCTGCGCCCAACGAACAATTTCCACGCAAACATGTCAGCAGGTTTTCAGGGCCTGGCTGTCGCATAGAGATCTAGTAGATGTTACGCCGTTGGCTGCCGAAGGCAGATTATTGCAGACAATAGCGTAGGCGGTGTTTTAGCAGTAGGTTCTCCTTATTTTCAAGACATTACTAAGATGAACCAAACTCAACATCCCATAGTATTTTTAAAAGATGTCGTCATTCAGCGTTCAAATCAATCAATCAATCTGCCTAGCCTTTTCCCAACTATGTTGGGGTCGGCTTCCAGTCTAACCGGATGCAGCTGAATACCAGTATTTTACATGGCGCGACTGCCTATTTGACCTCCACAACCCAGTTACTGGGTAATACGATAGCCCTTGGTAAGAGTGGTTGTCAGACTTTCGGGCTTCTGACGACCCGTAACGACTGTCAAAGATCCACGAATGACAGCCGGGACCAACGGCTTAACGTGCTTTCCGAGGCACGGAGGAGTCTGTATATGAAAAGATGGTCACCCATCCACAGACGCGTCCATCCAAAGCGTTATGAGACTTATTAGGTACTTAGGTACAGTTTATGTAGGTCCCAAGGTGAAGTTAATGTAACAAGTGATAGCATCGTTTCTTAGTACCTACCTAGGTACTGCAGAACAGCTTCAAGTGAAAGGCATATCCGGAAATAAAATAAAAAAAACTATAACTGCATCCGAAGTCGCTCTGTTGGATTTTATGTGACGTCACATACTAACCCACGGAACAAAATGACACTTTCAACGATACCTTGTCTGTCAAATTACGACGAGCAGTTTAGGAGTTACTAGGTACATACAACACATGAAGAAACATACATATATAGGTACCTACATACTTACAGAGTGTGTTAATACATTAGGCGCGGCAGACGCACATGCGCGTTTCCATAACTTTCTTCGAGTGCGGCGCGCCGCACATGTGCGTTCGTTGTGCATCTCTATTGTTTCGAAAACATCGTAAAAAAAGGGTCGGTAAGGGTGTAGCATAAAGAAGCGTTTGCATACAGAATTAAGCAGAGAATGTGTTAAAATCACAATCGTACCTACCTACTTCGGCTTTGCCGTAGTTGGGAAAAAGCAACGCTCGTTGGATTTGCAGAAGAGCGTACCTACACGCGCGTCAACGGCGCGTAACAAAAATGCCGTGAGCATAGAGGGCCTTTAGGAGGCCTTCTATGTTCACGGCGTGTTTGCTCCTAAACGGTATTATACAACGTGCCGCTGCAATGGCGACATTAATTTGACACACGTATACGGTTTCACGTTTTCGTTTTATTATTTATTTTAGTTTCATTAAACGTTATTATTTATTTATTTTCAATTTTCTAAAATAGCACCTGTAGCGCAGATATGAAATTAAAACGAACGAGAAAAAACAAAAGCGAGTCGGACTCGCACACCGAGGGTTTCGTACCATCAAAATAAAGTGTGCTATTTAGCTATTTAGAGACATCTTTTTATTTTTCCTGTAATCTTTACATAAACTTCTATCACATAGAATAATTTCAGATTTTTCTCTATGCAAAATTCGGAGATAAGAAGAAAATAATTTTTTTAATTTTTCATCAAAAATCGAAAACAATTCAGCCTAAAAAAAAGAAAAAAATGTTTGAAAATGTGCAAACAGCGCTCTTTCATATGATACCCCACATGCCCTAGTAGCCCTACTTAGAATTTTCAAGACCGCCTTTCAGACCCTGTGGCAAAAAAATATTTCTTTCTTATTTGCAAAATAGTTGGGCAAACGTCATCTAAAACTATTCCAAAATTCAAGTTGATAGCCTTAGTCGTTCTTGAAATACCTAGCTGTGACAGACTGATAGAC
Organism: Dicycla oo; assembly: GCA_948252095.1. NCBI lineage: Eukaryota > Metazoa > Arthropoda > Insecta > Lepidoptera > Noctuidae > Dicycla > Dicycla oo. Next base: position 24,701,627 of record OX411709.1, read on the forward strand.
AGACTGAGTCGCACCATCACCATCACCATCACCAGCCCAAACACCACCACCACCGGTGCTGTTTGGGCTGCCGCGCCACTGCAGCGCTTCAGCTATGTTTGCGATGAAAAGCGTGGATGGTTTTCAGGCCATTATGCGGAAGCGTAGTGCGTCTCTTATGAAGCGCATGCGGGCCAGCTCGAACAGCCTTCTGAGCGTGTTTGTGGGCCGCTGGGACTCGCTGATGTGGCGGCACTGGATGCGACTACACACTGTGGGTGGTCGCGTCCAGGGCTTGGCTTAAACTGGCACTCCTGGGCGGTGCCACTTTGTGATTTTTATTTTTTATCTCTTTCTGTGGTTTTTTGTATGTACTAACAATAGCTATGTAAGTTTTTTTTGTGTTACTAACATTGTATGGACTACGTCTGAAATAAATGTCTTATTATTATTATTATTATAAGGGTTGCTTTTTACCATTTTGGTACGGAACCCTAAAAAAGCCACACCACTCTCTTTTTTTTTGTAGGGTCTTATTAAAATTGGGACTACTGTGCAAAAAATCATTCATGAAGCTACTTAGAGTATTCCCGTTTGAGCACCTATGGATATTGCACCAAAGGGCCATTTTATACTACCTTTTGTGGAAAATGCATAGGTGCTCTAAAAATAGGTGCTCAAACGGGAATACTCCGCCACTGCTACAACCTTACAACTGCTGCTTACAACTGCTGCAACGGCCTTTTACCAGCTAGCATAGAACAATAGCTTTGCATAGAGTGATCCTAATTTTGGTTATTATTTTATTATTGTGTGTATGAAATTTTTTCTTCAATATTTGAATTAATTTATCTTAATAATTTTTTATAATAATATTAATAATATCGTTTATTTATAAAAATGGTGCAGATTTACAATAACATAACTTAAAAATTATAGAGGGCACAGTTGCTCATTTGCCTGAACTAGGTAGAACCTGTGTTTCAGGTGCTTAAATTTAAAAAAAAATATAAAATTAACAATGGAGAAGACTAAATTAGAAACTAATAGTGGTGTGTGTATAGAGAAAATAAAAAATGATGCGTTTTCAAAACTATCATTCGGTGATAAAAAACAAGTGATTGTAAAAGGTCGTTGTACACCGGATTTGCAATTAGTACAAACTAAAGGATTGATATGTCTATAAAATCAGTCAATGGATATTTGAGGTGGCTATTACCTACGTCATTATTTAATCGACAAGACGACGAACCAAAACCAATATGCAGTAAGTATTTTGGCTATTAAAATTTTCTGCCTACCTTGTCTAAAAACTCTGTGCACGCCACTGATGATATGCTAAGTAAAAATTGCAGAATAATCTTTTTGCAGTCGTAATTATTTAATTTATACATACTTAATTTCCTATTTAATTTATTGTACAGAAATGGGCCTAAAAATGTATAAAATCTATTTACAAAAACATATTTAGAGGATGCATTTGTCTCACAATATCATTCCGTCTCTTATTAGTACTTTCAGTGTTATAAGAGAGCATGGTGTGCTGTTTTAATACCAAGTGCGTTATAAAAAGCTGGCGAGCAGTCAGCACGTTACAGGATTTGTTTATCAGATCTGTAGGATAGAATTTATGATTACCTATTGGCCACTAGCCCTACCCATGTGTTGAATTAATGTCGCCATTGTGGCGGCACTTTGTATAAACCCATTCAATGTGCTACGAGTATATGGGTTCCAGACTCCTGTGTGATTCACGGCGTGAATTCACGCCGTAATTTTGCCGTGAAGTCGGCGCGAAAAGCATGCCCTTCCACACTCGCTATCGTTCACAGTTAAGTTCGCAAGCTCGTCGAGATCGAGAATGGACGCCGAAATATGCACTGCTATAGGTAATTGCGTTTCAAGAACTGGGAGATGGTGGGAATGTCGAGATCTACACGTCCATGGCGCGAATGTGGAGCCCGCATTATATTCTCGTCAAATACCTTTGCCGCTCTGAAGTTCGCGCAAATGACTGCGCAGTAGTCAATATTTATACTAAAACAGCAGCGCGCCATGCCATGCGCATCGGAAGCCTGGTTTAAGAGAGTTATTTGACGCGAACTATAATAGCATTGATGATTTCCAATAGTCTGAGAATTCACTAGGAGGTAAGCGATCAAATATACCTACTGCATAAAAGACGGTACTCCGTCCTTAAAGAAATAAATAACTCTGGCGCCGATTCCCTTGTTCACAAACTACACTTAAGTTCAGTGCATCTTATTCTTTCTATTTTATTAAGAAAAGGACAGAATATGATAAATATTAGTTTACTCCTATCAAATTACGATATTCCATAGACAAGTTTAGACGTGATTAAAAAGTTACCTACTAAAAATACGTCAATTTACGTCAGGCGCTGACTAATTTGACAGGACTAACAATAAGCTAATATTTATCGTCTGTCCTTTTCTTAATGCAATAAAAAGAAAAAGATGCACTGAACTTAAATTTAATTTAGTTTGTGAACAAGGGAATCGGCGCCAATGAGAGTCTTTGAAACTGTCCTAGTTAACTAAAAAATAGATCCCCTACATCGATAATGTCTGGTGAAAAGATCGTTCACACATAGATAGCCTGTTAGCTGTTAGTTACGAGGGTCTATAGAAAATAAAATGGGGCTATGTTCTGATGCTCTTTATTGATTGCGGAAGATAGGGGGAGCTCATCTAATCTATGCTATTCTATGCACCATGGAGGGGAAGCTTATTCCATTGCGAGAAACTAAATTAGGTACCGGTAAGCGTCTAAGGTTATTTTTCATCGTGTGGATCGTCCTATTTCTTACAAGTCTTTATTCTGATAAAATAAAATTAAAGTCTGCCAGTTCCCTTCTCTCTCAGTGGGTAGGTAGGTAGGTATAACTAAGTAAGTAATTCTTAATTTGTCAAAATATGAATACCTAGGTACCAAATAGTAGGTAAGTGCAACGGTATTTTAATTAGAGATAAAAGGTTCCAGATTCCTACAAAGTTCATACATTTCGGTCAATTGGTGTCCTCAATAATTTGAATTTGTCAAGCCAGTGCGCTCCAAACAAGCGCTTAGGTAAGTAGGTAGGTATCTACCTACAACATGGATAGCTATTTTATTACGATGCCAATCACAATTCTGTTGTATTACGTTATACTTACCTATTACCTACATACAGTAAATCCTATTTTATATTTACCTATTATAGGTAAATACAGAAATAAGTTGTGTTGCGGGAATAAATTATGTATAAACTTAAGTAGATAGGACGATTAGAAAAATCTCTCTAATGATCATTTTACCTTATAAAAACGGCTAATATTAAATAATGTTAAGTACTATAAAAGAAAACCAAATCGCAAAAAGCGTTCGCGTGAATTCGGAACAAAAATGAATAATTAACATACTCAAATGAACAAAACGTACTCGTCTTCAATGGGCGTGTAGGGGAACGCCGTCTCTTGCACCTTGGGCGGCGGGCTGCTCTCCGGCTCCTCTTGTAGGGGACTCTCGTAGATTAGGGTCTCCACCATCGACCCTTTTGAACTGCCGAATGACACCCTACAAAAACGAAACAAAGTTAATAATACAATTTTTTAAATAAGTAATTTATATCTGTGTTGTTCAATACAACGCAGTTAGATTCAAATACAAGAACAAATTGCAAAATTGTATTCAACTCTACCGTGATTTTTAATTTGTAACTTTTTGGCCTGTTCTTAATTTTTATCCGACGAAAAAGGAGGAGGTTCTCAAGTCGACGCGAATATATGATGGCGCAGTCAATTAGCTTAATCAGCCGTTTAGTTAACAGCCTAACGGCGCCATTCAACTAGCGGCCTAAATGATATTCAATTATAGGTACTGTTGGAACTGTGACTAACCGCGCGGGAGCCGAACTATCTAAGCTGGGGCACCCCGACCAAATAGGTTAGGTTAGGTTGGATCTGTGAGCAACCGCGCGCGAGCCGAATAATTGGTCGTAGTAACTAAGCTGGGGCACCCCGACCAAATGGGTTAGGTTAGGTTAGAACTGTGACCAACCGCGCGCGAGCCGAATAATTGGTCGCAGTAACTAAGCTGGGGCACCCCGACCAAATGGGTTAGGTTAGGTTAGAACTGTGACCAACCGCGCGCGAGCCGAATAATTGGTCGCAGTAACTAAGCTGGGGCACCCCGACCAAATGGGTTAGGTTAGGTTAGAACTGTGACCAACCGCGCGCGAGCCGAATAATTGGTCGCAGTAACTAAGCTGGGGCACCCTGACCAAATGGGTTAGGTTAGGTTAGAACTGTGACCAACCGCGCGCGAGCCGAATAATTGGTCGCAGTAACTAAGCTGGGGCACCCGGACCAAATAGGTTAGGTTAGAACTGTGACCAACCGCGTGCGAGCCGAATAATTGGTCGCAGTAACTAAGCTGGGGCACCCTGACCAAATGGGTTAGGTTAGGTTAGAACTGTGACCAACCGCGCGCGAGCCGAATAATTGGTCGCAGTAACTAAGCTGGGGCACCCCGACCAAATGGGTTAGGTTAGGTTAGAACTGTGACCAACCGCGCGCGAGCCGAGTGAGCGAAACGGGCGGTGCCGCGGCAAAGCGGCTGGCGAGCGCTACTACCAAAGGCTTGGCTGCGATATAGGTACCTAAGTGTATGTTATATTTTCTTTTTCGTATTGAATTCGGCTGTAGGTATCGGTTGTTTCGCGGAGCTAATCTTCTAGTTTATTACTTTATTTTTCTGCAGTAGTTCTGTTACTTTACCAATTACCGTTCCTTCACGCGCGTGTCGCATTTATGGGTTGCTAATGGTTCTGTTTCCGATTTGTTGCTAGTCGTTCAAAGTAAATCGTTACAATCACCTTCAAAGCGTGTTTGTAACAATAATTTACTATCTACAAGTGATGCGGCTAAAATTTTCTCTTTACGAATGCTTTACATTGTATCATATGTAAGTAGGTACCTAACAGTGCTGCGGTACAGTGAAAGTTGTATCAAAATTACCATCAGTGTGATGTATCGAACTCACAGGAAATAGGTAGTATATTGCTTCACTCATGGCCTCCGATATCGCTAGATATCAAGATAAAATCCGATATTTTATGATATTTCATCAACCACAAAGTCATTACCACTACCACTGACTGACATTTCCTTGACACTTTGACAGTGACATTGTTTTGTATGTCTTGGCGAGGGAAAAATTGTTATTGGAGGTCGTTCCTCTTATACGACACCGTGCGAAATTGCGAGCTGACAGTAGCTATGTAACTGAACTCTAAAATTTAATCTACAGTTATGTACTTGGAATGTGCAGTGCATATAAACTGGTAACAGCTATATGGTTCGCTGATATGCCATAAGTAAAACGAGTGAGCGCAATAAAACCTCTTTGGGTAAACAGTATGAACATGGTGTCCAGGTTTCTGGTAGGCAACAATAAATTGATAGTACTTGTAATTATGTCAAAAAATTATAATTGTCAATTTTCGTAAACGTATTAATTTGTGAAACAGTGTGATTTTTATGGTACTTAGTTTACTTATCACTTTCGAAATTATTAAGAATTTGCAGTATCTAACCAAACTAAAGTAATTTCTTAATTCACAAATCTTTGCTAGCAAGTAGTTTTTCAACTTTGTCTGCACCTAAAACATAGAAGGTAGGTAACTTGAGGGTCTTATGGAGATACTCAATTGGCTCCTCAGTTAGGCTAGCTACGTAAAACGTACTTTTTATCTGCACTTAGGAAGGTACTTACTAAGTACTTATACAAAATTATGATGGATGATTAAATGCAGGTCCAAATATCCACACAGATTCCTCCACTGATACCGGACGGAAATATACAGGTGTGTGTGGCGTATTTAATGGATAACCGTTAATTACGCCACACCCTTTAAAGGGTGACTGATAATTAGTGACCGATACTTAAACCCATGATTGCACTCATGTTAACCAACAATTTTTACACATGTTAACCAAACCTGAAATCGCGAAAAAATGCATTCATGTTCGCATAACTCGTCAAAATGTAGGGAGCAGCTGATTTTTTTTCGCGATTTGAGGCTTGGTCCCATAGTAAAAGTTGTTTCTTATTATGAGTACAGTCATGTGTTTAAGTATCGGTCACAAATTAATTACCAGTCACCCTATATAAAATATGATAGTCATAACAATTCATGTCATAGCCAAAATAAAAACTTTCTATCGTACCTATAGACCAAGAGGTGACACAATAGTCACGTAATTTTTACGTTCGATACAGTTCCGGATCCGCAGCTTAGTGCTACTTAACATTCTCACTGATGTCTGCCCCACTTTAACTATAACTGACACCAGCCTTTAGCCTCTAGCATTCCTTTACTTTGGAAGGTTGCATGCAGTTATGTAAGTAGAGTTCTAATTTGAATTTCTCCAGTAACTTTGCGCATATTAAAATGAATAAATATTTATCCAATGTTGAACTCTCGTTACTGGGAGGATAAACTTATTACTTATGCATTAAACCGTCTTAGAAAAGCACACAAATTCTAAAAACTCTTTCTAATACTCTAACTACCAAATGATCGACACGGGTGTAGGTATAAAAGGTGGCTATGTTCTTCACCAAAATAAAATTAGTTAACTTGCTCCTAAACACGCTGTATTATTTAAATAAGTAGGTAATATCCAGGAAACACATCTGATCGATTTGGAAACAAAATCACGTGCACACGATGACCACATCTGTTAGCAAGCGTTACTATAGCGGCCGAGCGCTGCCAGCACTTACGGTGTATAGATGTTCGTTTCTCCGATAGTACCTACACTACCTACCTAACTCTGCGTGATTCTTTCACGCGTTTCGGGGTTCGAGTTCTAGTCCAGGTTTATGTCAGTTTTAGATGGAAAAATTGCCTTTTATCCTTAAGATGGAGCATTCAAAATCAAAAATAATTTATTCTAATTAGGCTGAGAATCAGCACTTATTGAACGTCGACATTACCCAAAACACCCGCCCTTCACCACTTCCTATTGTTTTATTTTTAGAGAAGAAGAACAAGTGGCGCAACAAACTCCCCAGCAACACATCTGTCTGTTACGTTAGAAACTTGCAGCACATACCTAATTAGGTGAAATGTGTAGTTAGGTGACGTGTGTCTTAGTGGTGATAGATATGTCATGGATTGATTGGGCTTGACTCTCGTATGACTTTCGAGCCAAAGAATATAATAATTATGCTCTTAGCTTTGACTCATCCTCATCACAGAAATATTGTGATCAATTTGAGTTAATTACTAACCTCAACTTAACTAATTCTGCTATCCATTACCCTATACACAGAGCTGCTCAGATACTGTTAGACAATTAATCTTATCATATCTACACACTCTGAATTTAATATTTGGGTTAGTACTGATTTTCCCGTTTTTGTTTTGCCCCGTAATTTATAATAAGAGTATCGTTTAATTACGTTTTCTATTTCCCTGAAATTATAAAATTAAGTACCTAGGTATCTACTACAGCTATGCGAGAAAGTTCAACCACCGAAATATAATTTTTAGGAACCAATCTTATAAAGATTATCCAAGTGACATTATTTGTATCACTTATGGCTCGCCACAACCACTCTCAACTCACCATTCCTGTTATTAAGAACAATAGAACATGATGTGAGTAGATATTAAGGTGGTTGGACCATGGAAGGTCACCATAGCAACTAAACCAGATCTCACCAAAAACATTAAATGTACAAAAATGCCAAGTCTCGCTACGCAGTTTTTCTGCCGTAAACCAAGTCGGTTAATTCAGTAGGTACCTAGCTATCTATGGGAGCAGCTATGCAGCCTCTTTGTCATAAATTGATACATTGTTAGTTAGCTAACAACATTTTATAGTAACCATATCAATATTACATTACCTAATTTCTTTAATAAGTAGAGTGACTTGGCAATTGCACACAGTAACATAATCTACTAGGTAATTTAAATAATCCTCCATATGTAGGAACTTTCAAACAAATAAAAGCACAAAACGCTTAGATCAGTAGAAAAGTATAAAACGCTTAGATCAAGTAGTAGTTTTGTGTAGATTATATTGCAGTGTGCAATTGCCGAGTCACTCTACATAATAAAGAAATAATTAAATGTAATATTGGCATGGTTAGGTACTATAAAATGTTGTTAGTTAACTAACAAGGCATCATTTTATGACAAAGTGGTTGGACAGCTGCTTCCAAAGATAGGTAGGTACTGAATTAACCAACTTGGTTTATATTCGATTTCACAACTTTTTATGACAGAAAAACTGCGTTCGAGACTTGGCATTTTTGTACTTGTATGTTTTTGATAGGATCTCATTTCTTTTTGTAGGTATTCTTCCTTTTTTATTTTCTCCGGTATCGTGGAAGTTTTTAAAAACGCTAATTACCTCTATCATCAATTTAAATCAAGTCTAATTGAGAACTGTAAAAGTAACTTTGTAGTTACATACAATTTATATAGGATTACAAAGTTACTTATGCAGTTTGTATTTCTAGAAAACGAGATATAGCCTAAACAATAACTGTGTTCAAAATTGGAGTTTGTGGGTCTGCTAGAAGTACCTTAGAATTTTGATGATCGGTGAGTCGGTGACAAGTCTTTGACTGGCATGTACTTGTTGAAATTTAATGTAAATTAGAAATATATCTATAGATGTAATGCCCTCTTGGTCACAGAAAATTTAGGCTTCTAGTTTTTCCACAACGAAGTTACAGGGGGTCAAAAATGGCCCGAATGGCTTCGAGAAAAGCATGGTAAGGCCGTGCCTTTGTTTTGCTCAACTTAGAGGGGGCACAGAAGTGCTCCGGACAAGTCGAGCAAAACAGAAGATTATTACTTAACACACTAACAAAAGAAACTGGGAAAATGAAATGAACTAAGAATTAAGTAAGACTTTTTAAACAACACTTCATTGTATAACATAAAAAAATAACATTTACTAAGGAGCTTATAATTTTAGGTTTACTAAACTCTTCCAAATGGCCTTGCTAGGAACAGGGCTCCTTATATGGCCGACATAATAATTCAGTCATTTTAGGTCAAACTAGCGTTATATTTATCTTTCGTTTAAACAAAATAACACGCTATTGTTAATATTTTCACGTCAATAATTATTCTCTGTACATCACCTAGAACGCTATAGGAAACCTAAGGGTATAAATGTAAATGTTCAATAAAACATCTTACTGAGGATTATAATGAAACCTGATAAGAATCAGATAACTTTTCTAATTAAATAATAAACGTAGAAAAAAAACACCAAATCGGCCTTCCTAGGGGCCCGTTCCTTGCAAGGCCAAAATTTTCCTAAATTATTAAAAGGATAATTGGTATATTGCTTACGCATAGTTTTCTTTTCCCGACACATATGTATCTATTTATAACACCATTCATTATTCTGTTCTTTCTTTTGTATGATTCTGGGACGATGTTTCTAGTAAATCCAATTGTGCCCTAGCAAGGCCAACCGTTAATTTATTTGTTGGCCTTCCCAATACTGTGGGTGATAACCAGTTCTGTTCCTAGGAACGCCAATGTTTGTAATAAATTCCTTCTTCAATAGCAAAATCATCATATATCAATGCAGAATAAAAATCTACACGTAATGCCAGTAGTATTACTTGAAACCTTATATTTTGCTGTGTGCGGGAATTAGAATTTCAGCAACCCCAACCGACTTCAATAAAGCGAAGGACGGCACCGCACAAATAGCAGCGCTAGGAACACAGGATGGGTCTTTGTGTAAGAAGAGCGAAATTGCGATCATACAACAATAACTGCGATTTTTAAAAATCTTACAAAGAGCAGGGCCTTACATGGGTCACCCATCTTATGCTTCTCCCTTTCACGCGTTTATAAAAATCCTAATATATATAAACAAATGTCTGCATAGAAGGTTACATTTTTAGTAGGTATATTTAAGTAAGTAGTGATTTTTTTTTAATTAATCAAGAAATCTGTGATTTTTGTAATTGTGAAGAAACTAATTGTAAAATTACCAAAAGCTGTGATTTGATTTGTGATACTTAATATAGAATAATTTCATATGAAATAAACATATCGAGTAGTACTTTTTCTTTGACTGTACCACCACGCTTTCGTCTGATAAAACGGGATTATAAAGTACATAACTTTTCGGGGCGAATCAGTACTAAACCGAATTTTTATTCCAGTTTGCACATAAAGGATTCAGTTCACTGGTTCGTTTGTGTTGCAGTTACACATCTAGAATTCATGAAGGATCCTAAGATACGAGCCTATCGAATGTATAAAAAGGATCCCTTAGGTGCTGCTTGGTCCAGCATTCTGCTCTCATACCTTATTCTACGTTTCCCAATAAAATCAACGTCATCACTTGAACAAAGACGTGCTGTTGGCATCGTGCCCGGCTCAGTCAGATTACTGCCGTTTTGCTCCTATAGTGAGATCGTTATGTTCTTTTCCTTTTATAGATAGTATTTCGTTTAATAATTTCGACAACTATATTTATAGGTGAACAATGGCTGAAGGCAAGGCGGTCAAGTTTGACCCAAACACGGAAGCGTTTCAAATGCGAGCGCAATGGAAAAAACAGGATAACTGCCGACAGCAGTGGTTCGAAAGATGGAGCTGGCTGCTCGATGAAAGAAAGTAAGTGTTATACCTTAGGTACATTAAAAAAAACCGGTCAAGAGCGAGTCGGACTCGCGCACCGAGGCTTCCGTACCATCATATAGGTATAAAAAATGTGCTATTTAGAGACATCGTTTTATTTTTACTGTGATCTTTACATAAACTATCACACAGAATAATTTCAGATTTTTCTCTATGCAAACTTCAGAGATAAGGGGGGAGGACGGTATTTTCTTTTTACATTTTTCATCAAAAGTCGAGAACTGCGGCCTAAAAAACAAAAGCAAAAATGATTGAGAATGTGCAAACAGCGCTATTTCATATGATACCCCACATGCCCTCGTAGCCATACTTCGAATTTATAAGAGCACGACTCAGTGCACGTTGCAAAAAAAAAAAATTCTAAAATAAATTAGCAAAATAGTTGGGCAAACGCCATCTAGAACTATTCCAAATTTCAAGTTGGTAGCAAGTTCATAGACAGACTGAGTCGCACCATAAAGTGTTCCTTTTTACCATTTTACCTAAAAAGACGTATCTACAGAAATATTGAAATGGAGAAAAAGCATATTTTGTCCTGTTTATACAAAGGCAGATGCTTATCTTAATATTAATAATTTGTTAAGTTTACATAAGCGCCTAAAACATGAAAAATATATCTATCCTGCGCTGTCCCCAAACAGATTATGTTAGTCAATGAGTAGTTTTAACTAACTTCAAATTATATATAATAAATTATATTTCATATAATTTAGAAACTAGACTAATTAAATTAATGCAATCTAAGAAAACGCAATTACTAACTTTTTCTTTTTCTTAAAAACTATAAAGTTTAATTCTGTCCCTCATATTTAGCGTCTCATTTGCTGGCGCTTTGTATTCTTTTTAAAATCACGACTGGTTGAAATTGCGATACCATAAACACAAAGTATTCAACGTGAAGTTAGCAGGAAGCCTGCACGACGCAAGCGGGCGGCCATTTTGCCCGCCGTTTCAGTGAAATCACTTACTGGGAGTAGTTTGAATTAGTGAATGTGTTCTCTCTACTGGCAAGTCTTTTTTCGCAATTATAAGCATAAATACTATATTTTCGTTATATAATTATTGTAATTTATGTATAGAATCGCATTCCCCTTTGTTAAACACGTATTACAAACACTTTGACGTTTATAACAGTTTTATAACAAAAATGTATCTCTCCTGTCTCATAGGGTGCCATGGTAGATATCTACGTAGTTGGGCCATAAGTTCTGTCATACAGGTAAAATTTCGAATTTAGAATGCAAGCCGAGGTAAATTTTATGGGCGTTCGAAATTTGAATATTTAAAGAAAATAAAAACAAAGGGTTTCTGGAATTTTGTTCATTTTCTAAAATAGAGTGGACGCGCAAAGAAGACAGAGTCACAGTAAATGCATTGCATCGTTGCGGTCACGCGCCAACTGAGATTTACCAACTGAGATTTACAAACTGCAGAAAAACTGAGATTCAAATTCCACTGAGATTTATTTATCGTACTATCAAACGATTCAGGGAAGATTCAAGATTAGAAGATAAACAAAGGAACGGTCGACCTCGTACTGTTCGGACTCCAGCAGTCATCAAAGCAGTGAAGGCGCGAATCCAACGAAATCCTGTCCGCAAGCAAAAAATGTTGGCTCTGCAGATGGGACTAAGCAGAACTACTGTTAAAAGGTTTTAAAATTAAAGGTTAAATGAAGACCTAGGACTGCGTGCTTATAGAAAAAAAAAAAACAGCACATCTTCTTAACGCACGGGTGAAAAAATCTGACTCGAAAGAAGCCAGGTTTTGTTAAGGCGGTACGCGGGAAATAATACCGCAAAATACTTTTTTCAGACGAAAAAATTTTTAATGTTGGAGGAGAGTTTCAACAAACAAAATGATTAAGTGTATGCACACTCTAGTGAAGAAGCGAGCAGACATGTGCCACGTGTTTAGCGTGGTCATCACCCTTCGGCATTCATGGTTTGGCTTGGGGTGTCCTATTTGGGTCCAACTGAGGTGTTTTTTTTTTATGAAAAAGGAATGAAAACCAGTGTCCTTGTATATCAAAACACAGTCCTAACAAACATTGTGGAACCTCTTTCACAAACAATGTTCGAAAACAAGCACTGGGTATTCCAGCAGGATTCTGCGCCGGCTCATAAGGCGAAAAGTACCCAAAACTGGCTCACGACCCGTGGAATCGACTTTATCAGGCATGAGGGATTGGCTTTCATCCAGTCCAGACTTGAATCCCTTGAATTACAAAATATGGCAGCACTTAGAGGAGGTCTGCGCTAAACCCCATCGCAACTTGGAGTCACTTAAAGTCGATTAAAGCTGTCGCCGATATTGACATGAACGTCGTGCGTACTTCGATTGATGACTGGCCTTGCAAATTGAAGGCTACAACCCTTCGAAGCAAGGGGAGGACATTTTGAATAATTTTAATGTGGTGTAAATCTGTATTTTATACCATTTCATTGTGTCAGTTATTTAACATTCCTATTGTAACAAAACTTATGACCAGACTACGTACAGTCCAGAGCAGATAAATATATGTTGTATTAGTCTTTTTACAAGCGATTCGTGTACTCAATGTGTTTTGTATGGAATTTTTCTCTTTTTGTGTGGAAATTATTACCTACATGTAGAGTTTCAGAGGGTTAGGGGCTTTATATAGGGGGCAAAATTTTCATGCGATAGGACAAACCGTTTTTGAGATACAAGCAAAAGAAGAGAAAAAAAATACGATTTTGTAGATAGCCGTATAAACTTCGCGGTCGTCGATAGAAAGTTTTCTACTGTCTTTAGATCTATAACTTTTTTACAATTTGTGTTCCATATTTCACCTATTAAAAATATTTCAATAAAACTGTTTTTTTCAACTTTTCAAAACACCAAGCGAAAATTCGAAAAATTCCTATTTCTTTCAAAAGGATTCTTTCTGTTTTTTTTTTTCTATGGGTAACATGCGAAAAAAACCCCAATTCATTGCAACGCTATTCATTAACGCTATTAAAACAACACCAGTGTCACTTCCTTGTTCATAGAGTATTGTACTATGTACGTCCTGTCTCTTTCCTGTATTTAGTATCTCTCCTGGAAAGTTATAAAATAATAAAAAATAAATTAATTGACTGGCTGCTTTTCGGGTATGAGGATATTAACTAATTCGATAAATACATACTAAAATCACATAACAATTCTATAATTTTTGTCGTGCTGCCTTTCCTAACAACTTAGTACCTCTTAACTATGACCCAGGTATAGAACTATTTTCTGCATTTTTTCAAAATATTAGGTTCAGTAGTTTCGGAGATAAGGGGGAATGATCAGATTTCGTCTAAATAACTTTAAAACAGTTTATTTTAAAATTATAAAAATATGTAGGTATATTTGAGACCCTTACGGTAAACCCATTCATTTGATATGTCACACAGTAAAGCTTGCAAAAAAAAAAAAAAAAATCTTATTTGCCGCCAAAACTGACCCCCAAATTCAAAATTAATTTATTTACGTTACACGTTCGTGTTTGGGTCACAGAAATTCATATGTGTACAAAATTTCAACTTAATCGGTCCATTAGATTGAGGCGGGATCGCGGCAGACCACGTAGGAGATGGCGGGACGAGCTGGATAGGTTCCGTCAAAACTGGAAAGAGGACGCGCGAGCTCGCGAAAGATGGAAGGAGTCGAAGGAGGCCTTTACCCAGGCGTCGGACAGCGCAGACAAGTAAAAAAAAAAAACTTTACAGAGGTATATAGGCCAAGTTTAATATAAATTGATGCTGGAGAAGATACCAGAATACGCCCTGGTTCCATACCTTCACAATAAAAAAAAATAGATACGCTATGTCTAAACAAATCTAGGTATTTATCTACTTAATTATTACATAATTATGCGTCAATTTAGTCAATAAGGGTAATTTGGAGTAAGCTCTTTACACTACACCACGCTTAGCATGACCCTTTCTATTTCTTCTCTACAAATCGATTATTTCGATCTGTCACCCTGCTTTGTCCCCTAGTGGCACAGATCGGAAAATAAATTAGGAGGCTGTTAGCAACGAGGTGACAGGTCGAATCTGGGACAGATAGGAGTGAATAAAGCTGCTAACAGGGGTACAGATCAAACTTTTTTCCGATCTGTCCCCCTAAGGTGACAAAGCAGGGTGACAGATCGGAAAAATCCCTACAAATTGTAGAATAGAAATCGCTTGTCTACTCTTCCCGAAATCTCTTCTACCCGAACACGAGGTCACACCTCGATCCGGGTTTCTTCCTAAACAGTGTGTCTTTGCTCGTTTCGTATTTTTTTTTTCATATAATAGGTATATGTTTATGGTAATTTCAGCCTATTAAATGATAAACGCAATAAAGCATCGCACAAAATTACTCGCCTTAACGAAGAAACAACTAACTATTTTAATGGCTTTAGCATGGCGATTACAAAATCAATAGTCTACATAAATAAAAAAGGACCTAAAATTACCATCGCCTACAATTGTGTCCTTCACACAATCCTCACCTTTGAAAACTTAATGAAAATCAATTTAGAGTACGCCAAAAAATAGTCATAAATAGTCAAAATTAGTCAAAAAACCAAGGTTAAAAAAATAGTCGCATTATGATTCCGAAGTTATAGCTATATGTTGGTGAGGATTGTGGGGTGAACGTCTCCACACAATCCTCACCTCAGTCCAAGCAAACGGCTGGGAGTAACGACATGGTTTCAATCCCAAAAAATAGTCAAAAAATAGTCGTATCTATGCCAAATTTCGAAAATAGTTATTTGTTTAATTGTTTTCCATAAGGCTTTGGGATTATGTTTCGCTTTTTCAAGTTGACCGGTTTCATATGACATATTTAGTTTTCTTAGTAAGTTATTGCAAAAAATACGATAACGTGAATAAGTAGTCTTGAGTAGTCTTCAGAATAATATTATCTGATGATTTTTTAGATTCTACGTGCACTTTATCTCTATTTTTTACTTACGAATTTTTTTATACATTTTAAAGGACCAGGGGTTATTGAAGATAATATGTTACTCTTTGAAGTTCTTACGAGTACTAGCTAAGGAAGAGCTTGGGCACGGCACAATTGCGGCGATAAGTCCCCTCTTTGAGGAGTGGTTGGAGAGGCGTCACGGCATCCTCACCTTCCGCCTGACGCAGGTCCTCACCGGACGCGGTTGCTTCGGGAGGTTCCTGTTCCGGATAAGGCGGGAGGAAACGCCCGGGTGTTACCATTGTGTGGATCGCCCGGAGGACACGGTGGAGCATACGGTGGAGGTCTGCCCGGCTTGGGCAGAGCACCGCCGCGTCCTCACGGAGGCGATCGGCGGCGGCGATCTCTCGCGTCCGGCCCTGGTACAGGCTATGGTACGGAGCGAGAGTGCATGGGAAGCCGTCACCTCCTTCTGCGAAGCTGTAATGCTCGCGAAGGAGGAGGCTGAACGCGTGAGGGAGAGGCAATCTTTACGCCCTCATGCCCCTAGTCGCCGCAGGAGACGCCCTGGGCGTCGGGAATCGATAGCCGATTCCCAGCCACCGTAGGCGCGGGCTTGCGGATGGCGAGCAATGGGTAGCTCGCCGTCCGGTAAGGACCAGGCCCGGGTCGACGGCGCGTTGTGTTCCACGCGCGCCTCAAAGAGATGTCAGCACTAGCTGAAGGGGTCCGCTAGGGCCGATGCCCGCCAGGGTTGCGGGTTGTCCGAAAGAGTTACCGTGGCCCTGGCACAGGCAACTGAAGGAACACAGGTGGGTTTTAGTCAGTAGAAGTCTGACACGCCCTCCCGCTCCACCCAGAGCGGGAGAAGTTATTTGATGATTTCCCATCCACAAAAAAAAAAGCTAAAGAAGAGCTGTGCCTGATACATGTTTTATTTAAGATAAGATATGTCATGATTATAATACCTACCTCAAATAGCTAAATTATTAACAACTATACCTTTTTTAATACAACCAAAATATAAGGTGACATTAAAAATACGTCCTTAATGATTTTGCGCTCGACGGTACTCGACTCGAAAATGTATGTAGAAGTTTACATGGAAGTTTAACTTACTTCTACGTAGTAAATCAGGTCGAAATTATCATGGTTGGAGACGACTATTTGTTGACTATTTTTTGACACCAAAGTCAAATTCAAAAACGTAAGCGTTCCGCGGTAATCAGGTGAGGATTGTGGCGAGAAAGGCTCACCACGTAATCCTCACCCAGACACCTTTATATCTCTGGAATCCCTTAATGACTATTTTCGAGATACGGCATAGCTTTACGTAATTTTTTTTGCTATTTTCTGGAATTTAAACCAAGTCGATACTCCCAGCCGTTTGCTTGCACTGAGGTGAGGATTGTGTGGAGACGTTCACCCCACAATCCTTACCAACATATAGCTATAACTTTGGAATCATAATGCGACTATTTTTTTAACCTTGGTGAATATTTATGACTATTTCTTGACTATTTTTTGGCGTACTCAAAATTGATTTTCATTAAGTTTTCAAAGGTGAGGATTGTGTGGTGAAGGACACCTAAAATTACTCGCTTTAACGAAGAAACAACTAATCGATCTTTGTGTAGGTCTTTTTTTATGTAGACAATTCGGATGAAAGTTTTTTATTTTATTCCAAACCGTAAAAATCGAAGAAAAATTGTACGTCACGCTTGATGTTGTAGACAATTGTCTAGGGTAGTGAAGACAATTTGATTTTGTAATCGCCATGCTAAAGACATTAGGAAACTTTTTACTCGACAGCCGCAAAGTACGAGAATATACGGTTATCTACAAAATCATGATTTTACAGGAGAGCGTTTCGAATGCTAAACTGTGATTAATAGATGAACAAAGCTATATTCTTCTATTTTACATCATTTAGTTATTAGAGCATTACCAAGAAAATGGTTAAGGCCAATGACTGTAATATATTTATATATTGCAAAATATTGTAGATCTCTTTACTTTTACTTTACTATTTTGTACGTGTATAAGTAAAAATTGAGAATTAAACAGAAAAGAAAATCCTACGATAAAACAAAGAATTCCGAGTCAAATTATGTAAAAAAGTAAATTTCGTAAAAAGTGCAGTTGGCTACTTACTACTTTGCTGCCGTCGTCGTACTGTAAACGTCATTTTTGAATACTCTTCCGTCGACAAAACGCTTTTCTCTACGGTTCTCGTGCTAAGCATTCAGGATTTATTTTGACTTAGGGTTAAAGTGCTTACCGACGATATGCATCATGAATAGGTTGTGAGGTTGTGACCGATATTCAGATTGACTTTGTGCACAACATTGCATAACGAGAGCGCTGCGTTGCTAATCCAAATAAATCAATAAATGGGCACAAATAAATTAAAACTAACTTCCTTTCATCGCCCAGCATGTACAATGTGTTTTTTTTATATATACCATAACTTTGAACAACTTTTACTAAGGGACCAAACCTGAAATCGTGAAAAAAATTTGAGTTTTGCGAACAGAAATGTATGGGACAGCTGATTTTTTTTCGCGATTTCAGGTTTGGTTCCATAGTAAAGGTGGTTCAAAATGATATTCTCATTAATACCCTAGGGTTATGGTATACAAAAAAACACGTTGTATAGAATGCGATCGATTTTTAAGTTAAGAAATCGGTATCCCGTTTTTATCAGAGAAGAATGAGCTTTTAACGCACTGATGCTGCACTCATAATACTCTTCTAACAGTCAAATAATAACACAGTCACAGTTTTCAGCTTAAATAAGCTTACAGTAATCGTGCAATTTAGTTTTTAACCGACTTCCAAAAGGAGGAGGATCTCAATTCGTCTGTATTTTTTTTTGTATGTTTGTTACGCGATTACTCAAAGACGGATGGACCGATTTGGAAAATTCTTTTTTTGTTTGAAAGGGTATACTTCTGAGGTGGTCCCATATAAATTTTATTAACTTTGCTTGGGGTGTTTTTGAGTTAGCTTCAATAATGCGTATATTTCCCACTTATTTTATATGGATGATGTGATGATGTTTTAATAACTTCCTATCACTGTTATTTACATGGCTATATCTACAATTATTGTGCTCAATTATGTATTCGAATTTGTGTGGGGTAGGTTCCACAACTAAAAAGTGAAAAATAAAAACTTTTTAGCAAAAAATAAAACCGACTTCTAAAACAAAACACTACAAAGTGAAAAATAACTTTAATTTCGGAAGTCGGTGGCAAAAAACGAAAATGCAAAACCAGAGACACCGACTTCCGAAATTAAAGTTATTTTTCACTTTGTAGTGTTTTGTTTTAGAAGTCGGTTTTATTTTTTGCTAAAAAGTTTTTATAACTAAAGAGTACGCATGTCCTATAAGGACATGCGTACTCTTTAGTTTTCGCTTCAAGCTCAACTACGGTATGTCCACTGTAAAGAGTAGATTTCATCCTCCTGACATAACGTGAGTTAAAAATAGGTACGTAATTAAAAATATGTAGGTACAGCCATCAACAAAAATCGATTAAATCATGATTATTGACAAAAATATTCATACAATCCTGAACTCTGATATAGTTAATAAGGAGTATTAACTCTAACATTAACTATTACTATTATTTAACTATTACATTAATTGCCTACTGAGAAGCAATGTATGGAATCAAACAGACGGAGTGTTATAAGTTTTGTGTGTATCTGTGTAACTGTCTGTGGCATCGTAGCTCCCAAACGACTGAACCGAATTAGATTTTTTTTTTGTTTTGTTTGAAAGGTGATTTGATCGAGAGTGTTCTTAGATATGAAAATTTATTCAGCGGTTTGAAGATTATCAGCTCTTTTCTAGTTGATGAAAGGATGTGAGCGTCTTCCACAGGTCTGATCGAGTCGAAATTTGGTATTCAGTTGGATAACATAGTAACCTTGAAATAATGCTGTGCAGCGTTACCTAGAATTTGCAGGATACCCGACTTCCGCACCAACTTACAGCAGAGGTATCGTGTTTGGGCTCAATGAATAGGTTATAGATAGATTGCAATCAGGGTCTGATAATGGAGTATCAAACAAAAATAAGGGTAAATTTGTGTCGGCGGACTTTTGTTGCTGGCTGTACGCCTTTAATTCACGGACATAATTGACTACGTTTAAAGCCCTTATAAATTAGGACTCTAATGGTTTGCTGTTAGGGATGTATATAACTATCTGAATTATATACGGAATTTCCAAAACGGAAAATCTGTTGGCAATTACTTATCTACCAACGTAGGTATGTTACCCGTGTTCGATATTCGCGATCACTCATTTAGCTATACCATAAATACTGTCAACTGTTAGTGCAGCCACACAGCTCCTGACGTTTATACTGCATCAAAGCCACACAATTGGCTACGGAGATCAAATTTATCGTGAGCGCTGGAGTTTCATGCGAAACCAATGTTGAACACGACCGTTCCTAGTTCACGAACGGAGCTACAGACGAAATTGCTATAAAAAACTGTTTAGATACTTTAGAAAATGTTGACCTTTCAGTACTTTTGTTGAATTGTTAAGAAAGCTCCAATATCAATAACTTATTTAGATCAAGTAACATGTCTATGCGATATCCTGCTTTACCTACTCGGATAGCTTTCTGTTTCTTTTTTATTATTACCGAAAGGATGCCAAATCTTAGAAAACATTCGAATGAATGCTATTTAGACCACCATAAGACGATAACAGTAGGGATCCGTTCAAATCGGTTTGACGTAGGTTCTAACCGGTGGATGTGATATAATAGCTTACGTAGCTAATCAATATCATATCCCACTTATTTATGGGTCTGGTCGGACGTGTAGGTACACAATAGATAGGTATCGGTAATCATTATAAACTTCCACTAACAGCTAGTTATCGACCGCTTTTGTATTGTAACCTAACCTTGTAAAGAAAAAGAGGTCGGTTCCTAAATTCTATTTTTTTTTTTTATTTAGGCTCGGTAGCTTTTCGAAAAGTCTAACAGATCCTATATATAGCTTTATAGTTCAGTTCTTGTAAACGCTTTCAGGCAGTGATTGTGCTTAATTGCTTAGCTATGAAAACTGCGCTTCAACAGTCTTCAAAATTGGTGAAACACTGGTAGAGTCTACTCCACTATAGTGTCTCACTAGAGTCTAAATCGATTAGTTCAGTTTTCATAAATACTAAGGTGGGTCAGGCGCTCACTAATAAATAAAAGTGATGTTTCTATTCTCAGGGAGACATTGGCTCAAACACAGGCGATTCGTCAAGAGGCATCAGCCACTCGGTCTCAAGCTACCGTCAAGACAGAGGAACTGAAATCGCTGAAACCTGTCCCTCCCACGTCGACTGGAGTTATAGGATGGCTCGCTAGCAGGTTCGCTTCGCTCACATTTATTTCGTGAATGGTACAGTATAGGTACTCAAACTTCGAAAATTACAATTATGTACGATCTAATTTTTAAAGAACCTGTAAAACACCGTTTCTCATGTTTTGGGTACATAAGGATTCAAAGGATTTGATTTATTTAATCTCTACAGCGTTAAATCGTTCAATTCGAATACGACATTTTGCAAGTTGACCTATTTAGTGCGTTCCTGATTATAGTGTAGATAGATCTTTTTCTAGACCCTATGTTTAAAGGACGGAAATGAACTCCTTTCAGAGTGTCATATTGTATGAGACTTGCGAGAAACCTCGCTAGCAATCTACGTGAAAGGCTGCTGTAAAATGAGCGGGTGCCGGGCTCTGCAAAGTATTCCTCATATAAAAGGATATGTGGAGCAGTTTATGAAAAATACTTAATACGGTGAATGGTTCCTTTTCAGTGAACAATCCTTTTTTTTCACAGGCCTGATTGCCGCCTAGAAATCTACCGAGCGTGGTTATATAAGCCCCCGATACGACTGCCTGATGCCTGGGATCACCCGGACTACACGAGTCATAAGAAATAGATTCACTCTAGATTTTTAAAGTTATTTAACTAATATTTTTTTTTACGAGTATACCTGCATATACATATAAACAATAAAACGGTAACGAAGTCAAAACTGTACATTCATTTAAAAAAAAAAAGTAATTGCTATGAGAAGTGGGAACGAGTCTGACGCAGAAAATATACAGGGTTATTTGTAAAACACCAGCAACCTCTTATGGGGTCATTGTACTCATCATTATGAACGAACAACTTTTACTATGGGACCAAACCAAAAAATAATTTCAGCTGCCCCATACATTCAATTCATGTTCACATAACTCGTCAAAATGTAGGGAGCAGCTGATTTTTTTCCGCGATTTCAGGTTTGGTCCCATAGTAAAAGTTGTTCATAATGAGTACAATGACCCCTTAAGAGGTTGCTGGTGTTTTACAAATAACCCTGTAGTTTTTGAATTTTTAACAGACTTAAAAAAAACGGAGGTTATAATTCGACACGTATGTATGTAATATTATTGGAACTGCAATATATTCACATGATAATCTATTGTATTAGGGCTTCCAAACAAATACCTATACAAGTTTTTATTGATGTATGTATGTTTATGTTTGTAGGTACGTAGGTTTGTCCACGCATTTCTCCGAAACTATTGATCAAATCGCGACCATTTAATTTTTATTGGCTTACATTAACTTCAACTTCCACCGTGAAGAAACGTGCAAGTTTCATCAAAATCAGTTCAGAAGTTTTCAAGATAATGGATTAATACGTGTAAGTGTGAGGGCCTGGCTTATTGATACGAGCTACGGGTGTGGTGTCAAAGGGAAAACATATCATAACCTTGGTCAAATTCTAGTGCAATATTTATAACAAAACTAACTAGGTACTTATTACAAAGAAATATTCCAGTTTTTACCAAAAACTAAAATTTACGAATAAAAAAAAAAAAACGACTTCAAAAAGAAATAATCTCAAAATTATGAAATACTCGTAACTTTAATTTAGGAAGTCGAGTCGGTGGCAAGAACTTAAATACAGATCCCAAGACACCGACTTCCGAAATAAAGACATTTCATAGGTAATTAATTTCTTATTGAAGACGATTTTTTTTTAATTGTTTTTTATTGTCTGTTTATCTGGATGTAGGTTCCGCATTAGTGCTAAAACGGCTCAACGGATTTGGATGAAATTGACACACATATAGTTTATAACCCGGATTAACACATAGTGTACTTTTAATCCTAGTAGTTCCCGTGGGATATGTTCCGACATACACACGGGCGAAAGCTACTTCAAAATCTGATTATAAGCTATAATTAAAAAAAAAAAAAACCTTTACAATAATTACTTAATGTTGCTTTAATTAAATTGTAAAAAGAATGCGTTCGTGCCTGCTGCCTCTGTTCATTTGTAGCTATTCACACTACGTAATTGACTGCGGTGGATAATTGGCAAAGCAATTAAAAATCACATCAATTATATGATTAGCGTAGGTATACCCTAGTGGTTTGCAATAACTACTGTTTTATAAAACGAGTTTGCGCAGCAAAACTTTAAATGTTGATACTTTGAGACGATACGATAATATAATTATACTACACCCACTTATATTCAGATTTGAATAACTTACGTGATATTCGCATGTAGCTATATCATTTGCAATAAAGGCTGAGAACAAATTCCTTTGAATGATGCATTGCTCTTGATCAAATGCAATAATAGTATATACCTACATTCACATATTATTATGTAATAGGCAAAAGATAGGAGATAGACACAAATAAAAAAAAACAGCGAAGTGCGCGTCCGACCACGCACAAACGAAAGGGTTCCGTAGTCGGGATGAATATTTACGCATGCATAGTATTAACTGACTGCAAAAATAAGTTTGTATTTCAAGGTATTTCTTGAAAACTATGAAAAACAAAGTTAGTTGTGCGGTTGTAACCCAAAATATCCCATATCCCTAAAAACTATTCATCCCTTTATGTTAAATGTATGGGGAGTGCGACTCGTTATTATTTGTTTCGTAGTTTAATTAAGTCATTGTTTAGCGGTGCACGGAATACGTTTTCCAATTTCCATCGATATAGTGCAAATAGTCTCCAAGTGTCACATACGGACAGACAAAATTATAAGGGTTCCATTTTCACCATTTGGCTGCGGAACCCTAAAAAACTTAATTAAAGGCAGGGATTCGTTATGGTGATCCGACTAGTAGTTACTAGTCAATTATAGTTTCAGAATAAGTACGCTATAGTGTCAGAGCTAGTGTAATGGAATAGGGTAGAGTGGTAGACGTGTTCTTGATGAGTGGAGGCTGGGAATAGAATCTCAACGTAGGGTAGGACACCCTCCGTTTATTACCCGTGGTCCCTCCAAGAAATACATTGCTGCCGAATTAAAATGGTAGTCTCGAAAATACGATTGGCAACAATAACAAATAATTATGTAGATTTGCCGTCGTTTGGACTGATATCCGAAATCAGACCAAACCACGCCAAATCTAACTTAGACGAGCTGTATTGATGATTCTTATGGTTATATTATTATGTAAATACATATTTCGCACAGTGAGAATGAAAAGAACCAAACTTAAAATTTTGGCGATTTTTAAGTACGTATTTTAATGGAAACTCCCTAAAATACGAATACAATTTTGTGATTTCCCACAAAATGCAATTTTCGTGTTAGGTCTCTTTTAGTCTCATGGTGCGATTTGTTATTGACGGGAATCACATTTTCGAGACTATCATTTTAATTCGGCAGCATTTTATTTCTCGGAGGGATCACGGATAACAAAATTTCCTGGTAATTTTGTTACCCGTGTTCCCTCCGAGGTTGGCTACGTGAAATGACGAACCGCGCTGCATCGCAGCTAGCCTAGCTATGTCTAACGGTGGACTACGATAAGCTGACGATGTTTAAAGTGATATGATGATAGTGGTGATACTCGCACCGTACGGACGTTATTCCATAATATGCATTAAAGGAGCAATAATACCACTTGAGACTAGTTCCACCTACACATTAGCAACCTTTAAAGCCAATGTAAGTACAATTAGAAGAAATAATACCAGATTTAGAGGGCTATTTAATTTTGATTACACACCAGAAATTCATTTTCCCATGACAATCCAGCAATTTCACTCCACGCTCTAATTTTACGCAACGATTTGAGATTACCGTTCTTTTTATATCGAAATCCATTATTTTTGCTGTTTAATCCATAACTAAACACGCTACATAAACGTCTGACACAAGTTGGAATCAACTTCGGCTTCAGATTTTAATAATTAATGACTAGCTTTTGGCTGTGGCTTCGCGCGCGTGGTTCGGAAATTATACCATTGGAACGTATTACCCAGATTAGTCTATGCGTATGCTAGGTGCTATGCGTAGGCGTGAAAAGGTATAAAGTAAGAGTCAGGGTTGCTTTCGAATTTATAATAGGTAGTATGGTTAGTTTTATTGTTTTCCACTGCCTGAGAACCACGTCTTGGGTAATCGGATTCTAACTCACTTGCGACAATCTGATCAACTTCAAACTTATAGCTAGAGGAGTACAGTACAACTATTTTCTTAATGTCCCTCGGCAATCATCGCATTTCCGAAAACAAACGAATGCTAATTTCCGTATGTTTGAATTCAGAACTAAGTACCTACTTTATTGGTGTTCAAATGAAAACAAAACAACAATAAAGTATGGTTAGTTCTGAATTCAAATTGTTATACACGATAAATCTAATAATTAATGGACATGGAAAATAGCATTCGTATTCGGAAATGTGATGATTGCCGAGGGACATTATTGTTTTTTTTTTAGTTATACTCTGCCCATGTTTGCCTTCAAGTTCATTGGGTTAATTTGGTTACAGGTTAATTCAACCATCGATTGCCTATTAAAAGTACCTAATTGACAGGCAATAATTGCTTTAAAGAGCCCCATATCCTACTGTGGGCCATTCTGATGAATCGATGACCTTTGCTATTAATTGCCTACCTACTCAATTTCGATGATAAAATATATGGTGTCTGGTAATTAGTGACCGATACTTAAACACATGATTGTACTCATGATAACAAACAACTTTTACTAGGGGACCAAACATGAAACCGCGAAAAAAAATCTGCTGCTCCTTACATTTTGACGAGTTATGTGAACATAATATGTATAAATGGAGCAGCTGATTTTTTTTCTCGCGATTTCACGTTTAGTCCCCTAGTAAAAGTTGTTTGTTATCATGAGTACAATCATGTGATTATCGGTCACTAATTACCAGTCACCCTATATAAAGACAGGAAGGATCTAAACGCAACTAAACGCAAGTTTTATAATACCTAGAAATTTATGATCTACTGCAGTAAACAAAATCATAAAAATATATGATATTCTTCAGGACATATATAATAATATAATAATAATAATAATATTCCACAACTATCACACAACGCCGTCTAGCCTCAAGCTAAGCAGAGCTTGTGTTATGAGTACTAGACAACTGATAAACATACTTATATATTTCTAAATACATACATATATAGATAAATTACACCCAGACACAGAACAAATGATCATGCTCATCACACAAACATTTGTCCTGGGTGGGAATCGAACCCACGACCTCCGGCATAGCAGTCAGGGCCACTAACCACTAGACCAACAGGCCAGTCAAATATGCTAGTTAGATAATGTGTTGAAAACAATACAACTAAATTGATACGACAAAAAAAGTCACGAAGATACCTCTAAACTTTTTTTAAAGATTAAAAAACCATATGCAATCATTCTGATTTTTTGTTAGATTATTCTACAAGCAACATATAAACGAAATAGTGTTTTAATTTTTTAGTCCAATCAATAGATTTTTTGTAAATAGATAATTGCTTCATATTTTGCGATAAATTCCCAGCGTTGTGTCTCCGCGCTTTTCTTTCTTTTCTCGACCGTGCCCGCGCTTTAGGTCCTGGAGGTACATAAAAATAATGATTAAAAAAAAAACAACTCACCTCTTCAATGTGGTGTGTTTGGTTCCATTTCCAAGAAGTTTATGCTTTGGTTTGTCGTGTGCGCCAGTGGGCGTCGACGAGGATATGGTGAGATCGCTGGCGAACGAGCTGGTCGAGGACTCTTTGGAGATGTTGGTGATGGCGGAGCGAGCGCGGCGCGCGGCTGACTCGGGGCTGCCGGGGCTGCCCACCAGCTCGAGCGCCAGCCGCCCCTTGCCGGGCACCGGCGGCGGCTTCTCCTCCACCGGAACCATGTACGACAGCATCGCTGCCTACTCTCTATTCTCTAACCACATGAAATCCCACAGCTTTTTATTCACGCCTCAGTTTCAAACTTGTACAGTAACACTGCCCATATTCACAAAATGGATTTCAAAGTCCTATTCCTTAGTCACTCACGACGTTATTTAAGTATGTCTTTCTCGACACTGTAGAGATCTGAAAGATGATTGTTATGATAATATATAATGAGGTAGTTTGGTGATCATTTGATATCATAAGTGAATACATGCATGACATGTATTCACATAAAACATGTATTCATTTGGGAGAACACCTGCCTTTTGCCAGTATGATGTGGGTGTTTTGTTATTCGAGTTGAATTAATGAAACACTCCAACTGGTAATAAAATTCATGACTAGTAGTCAACTGTAAGCGCAAATAGAATAAAATTATGCGTCTTCATTTTGAAGTTCCGGGATTAAGGTTTCCCCTAGAGGTGTGTGGCCAGATAAGCTCAAGTTATCTTCTTTGATAAATTAGACGTAGGCCGTTTGTCCACCGTCACCATCAATGGGCCGTCAACGAGCAACGAGATTATTCGCACCAAACGTGACGTCCCGGGCGCTGGTGTGCGGTGGACACGCGGCCATAGTAAATGACGTCGCTACTTCGGCGCCGTCATCTTGTTCTCGTTGACGGTGGCGGTGGAAAAACGGCTTTAGACTGGCAGCCGCAGCCATTCAGTCTTTATTATTCTAGTATGCGGTAGAACTTTACCTTGGGAAACTCCGAGCATTACATTGGATTAAACTATGTTGAATGTATTTACCCCAATAATTTCCCAAATAAGACACAGAATTATATTATCATCAGAATCATCATTTTTATCGTAGGTGAACTCTTCCTTTGAGGAAGCTTTTATATAAAAATAAAGAACAGATGGAGTGGAATTCTTACTAAACACGATGTGACAACGCTATCCATGCTTATATTTATGGATTGGCTAGGTTGAAAATGATGACGTGCATAGCCACACTTGGCCTTGATCACATTTTTTTGCACTCATATCTTGCAGAAGTCGATGAGTAGGCATCGTGTGATAAGTACATTGATTTGTGTGTCTTGACCGAACTACTAGCCTAGCCGTCGGCAGGTCGTATTTCCATGATTGATACCCATGCTCATTGATCTCACTGGGGCTAAAGTATTTTGGAGGATTTTGTCATTAGCAGTGATCGGAGTAGGTAGATTGATTTTTGGTACTTGTATCATAAATGCCCACAGAAAGAATAACATGGATAATTTTCCCGGAAAGTAATTCCGGTATTTCCGGATCCAATTAAATATTGTTAATGTTGGTAATGATATTATTACCACTCAATTCAAAATTTAAAGGAAGGTACCAAAACTAAATTAATTTGTTATTTATCTGTTGAATAATAAAAACAATCGAATTCTGATCGAAGCATTAATACATTTTTAATATATATTTTATTTTTAGCCTTTAATTATGGCCACAACTTTTTATAAATTGTTGCAATTAAATTTCAATATTTTCATAGTGGTCATGGTCATTGACATTAAGGGTAGAATAAATAACAATAAGGATAAAAAATCAACACTGTTTATTGTTATATATGAACATTTTACATCAAATTTTTATCAAAAATAAAATCCATATTTTTAATCTTCATCGATTACAATGTTAGCATCCTGGTAATCTAATAATAATCAATCAATTCCTAAATTCCGGAGGAATGTCCATATTAATAGATACCTTTCGGATCAATGACCCCAATTCAATCTACCTACTCCGATCTCTGGTCATTAGAAACTTATTCAACTGCAAGCTGATTGTCTAATAGATAGTACTATCAACATAATGATAGGTATCATTATGTCGATAGTACTATCTACTAGACAATCTGTAGGTATCTACATATTTATCCTAAAACTTACAAATGTTCAATTTTCACATCACATCTCACTCTCGGAATATTTGTCGGAGATGTTAAAGTATGTTATTATTGATTTTAATTGTATGCTGCGGCTGTCAGTTGCGACGCTGTTGAATTGATCGTAAAACTATTCCGTGCGTTTCACAGATTCCAACCTTGATCTTGAATGATGGAGATTCGCGAGCTACGTCGGTAGGTGCCTACGTAAGCTCTGCCTAGTTCCAATCTATTTTTATAACTGCAGATAAAATATACTTACATAGAATCTTATCGTCAAACTTCTATAGGAATCTGATGAGGCGTTGCTTTTGGAGAAACTAGATCTCAGATTAGGTATCTCACTAATTTATTTGTTGATTAAAACTTGAGAATGTTGCACATGAGTCACAACTTTATTTTTGTTTTTGTGACTGGCTTTTAAACTTATAACGTGAAATTAACTTTGCTAGTTGTCGACACACAAAATAAGAAGTTGATGTTTCAATTTAGACATTACGACATGCACTGGGCACTGGACATGCACCAATGAGCTCACATCACTATTGTTCCACATCTTGCCTTTGCCAAGGTCAAACAATAATTACGAACGCATGATTTTATATAATTATCTAAATATAGTGTGTACATCATCTCGTTGGCGCCGGTTCTATGATTTACTTTCATGATTTCGAGTACACATGGGCATTTTCTTTCTAACTTCGTTATTTCTTATACAATACCCAACAACAGTACCTACATATTATAATGGTCTGAGATATTATCTCAGGATTTATCGATAAAACTGTATTCGTATAGCAGTGTAATAATTTGAGGTAAGATTAAAATACAATTTATTATCACGAGACTCAAAAATAGATACTACTACTTTGGAATCAAATTAGTTATTTTAATCGCAGTAATTGTCCATAGTTAAACGAAAAGATCCAACCCCCATTAAATGTAATGTGGGTTGGATCCTTTTCGTTTAACTATGGACATTATTGTAAAGTTTGGCCCAGTAGTATCGGTCCCGACTTACGTGTCGTGTAGGTCGTAGGTTCGAAGCAGCCACTTGGTTTAGTTTAGCTATTTCATCACGGTGATTGAAAACATCGTAAGGAAACCGGCATGTCCTAGAACCAAAAATTCGAAGACATGTGACATCACTAACCCGCATTGGGCCTGCGTGTTGGATTATCCACTCCCTTTTACAGGGAGGAGGCCTGTGACCCAACAGTGGGAACGTTAAAAGCAGCGCTACGCTGATTATACATGATGCTTTTTATCGGCTAGGGAACTGCCACGATAGTGTTGTACTCATCATTATGAACAACTTTTACTATGGGACCAACCTGAAATCGTGAAAAAAAAAATTCAGCTGTTCGCTACATTTATGTTCGCATAACTCGTCACAATGTAGGTAACAGCTGATTGTTTTTCGCCATTTCAGGTTTGGTCTCATAGTAAAAGTTGTTCATATTGATGAGTACAACACTCGTGGCAGCTCCCTAGGCAATAAAAAAGCAGCCTGTAAATACATCATTATGTAATAGACGAAGGACTTTCGACCTCTGCGTGCAACTACTTTAAGTACCCATTTTACACTTGCCTCTGTCTATTTCTTGAACGGTCAAGTCTTTTGAACTATATTGATCTAATCAAACGGTTGGTGGTTTAAGGCATGTGTCAATTGATGTCTATTTGGATCCAATAATTTCTTTCTACTCATCAAGGTTTGGCTGGATGCCCACTTAAATATCCACTGAGTGAGATGAGATGTTAGTTCAGTCCTATTTGTCAGCGTGAATAATTTGTGACTTATGAAGGAGAAATGCTTACCTAATATGTTTTCTCTTCTAGAATCATTCCATGAACGGAACTCGCTAATTTCCTTTCTGTGATTTCGGCGGCTGAAACAAAATCAATAAATCAATGTTTGGCTATGGTACATACTACAGG
This sequence comes from Dicycla oo, assembly GCA_948252095.1. Classification (NCBI taxonomy): domain Eukaryota; kingdom Metazoa; phylum Arthropoda; class Insecta; order Lepidoptera; family Noctuidae; genus Dicycla; species Dicycla oo. The sequence continues at coordinate 24,732,288 of OX411709.1, forward strand.
ATCTGTAGTATACATTTGTTAAGAACTAAGCGAACTAAGGAGTAGCGTTTAATTAAAAACGATGGGAGAAAGGAGTGAAATTATGTAAAGTAGGTAGGTATGTATACAAATGCATGTATGAGTAGCATTTATTTGTGTATCAGTCTATGTGTAAGTACCTACGCTACGGTATAGTACGCTGCTTATAGCACGTCGAGAGCGCCTTTGTGGAGCTTCGACTCGCTCATGCCTGTGCGACAATATCTTTGTTAAACTTGATGTGCCATATTAGGCCCCGGTAAGTAGGTAGGTACTGAAGACTGGGTGTACCTCATAAAGCGCAGGCCACACTGGGAACGAAGCTAAGTTCGCTTAGCTTCGCTCATGTAGCTACCATTTAGCTGTTTGCATACTTCGTTTTCACCGAGTGAACCGAAGTAAACGAACTTAATTTCGTTCCCAGTAGAGCGTTGGTTTCCTAGGAATAGGAAAGCGGTTCCCTCAAAATTATTATAACGGCCGTCATGGCATGAAAATCTGACATTTTCACCAGTAACTGACATTAGTCAAACTTCACCCCCCAAAGATTTAAATCGCTAGATTTGCCCTCACCATACTTAGTCACGGGAAAAAGCGTCCTTAGTGAGAAGAGCGAGCTCACACATTTATTAAATAGCGTTTCCATGACAATTAACTCAAGTCACTGCGTCATTGTTTGTCAGAGGTTTCAAACCGAAACAGAAACGCAACTATCTTTTGACGCGGTAGGGCGAATCTAAGGATTTAAATCTTTGCCGCTGTCATCACTTTCATGACAGCCGTCACTGCGGCCGTTAAGTGCGGCTACCGCTCTTATAGGAAGCCGTACTTTAACACAGACGATAGTTATGTAGAGTGCAACAAAGACCTTTATTGTTAAACATTTGTAAAGTTGGTGCAGAAATTTTATTGATAAAAGAGGATGGCGGTGTTAGTTCCTATTTTGGCCACGCGCCAAAATAAGCTTGTAGCGTTGTTGGTCACCTCTTGAAGGTTTTTGTCTTCTTTTACTCCATTTTTAATATGCAATAGAAGTTTAGGTAAGACTAGTTTCTGCCCGCGCTTTCATACGCGTGAAATTTATTTTTTAACATAAAATATAGAGGGTAGCAGACATCGATGCACAACCTGTTAACATGGATTTAGTACATGACTCTGGACTGGACCCCGCTGCGTAGTGGGGCTGCGGTGAAATTTTTCGTAGGTTGTTAATAAATAAATCAGCTGTTTCCTATAAAAGTGCAATATCTACGCGGTCAAAATGTAAGGTTTATCAATTATTTTTAAAAATTACCGGCAAAAATTTACAAAACAATTACTTATTCAGTGAAATTTAAAAACTGCTTGAGCATTCGCGAGCATTATTCCGTTTGGTGGAAACTCTTATACGCATACGACTGTGTCCGTGCGTAGATTTGTAATGTGACCACAAGTTTCTCCCACAATCAGTATAACTAATTTAGTTAATAAACAACGTTTTAAACATAATAGTAAAAATTAACTTTATCCAACTATGTAGAACTTAACTCTGTGCAGATTGTTTTTACGATTAATTAAAACTTTCAATTATTTGACATGTTCTTTGGTAACTTAGGTACCCTATGTGTTACGTGCCTAAACTCAGTAGGAACAGTCCGAGTGAAGTAGATTCTGTAGAAATCTGGATGAAATATGAAACTGAGTTGACTAGAAAAAGAAGTACGTAAGCCTGGACAAATACATAGCGGTGTTACCTACAACATTAAAAAGAAGTACGTAGACCTGAACAAATACATAGCGGTGTTACCTACAACATTAAAAAGAAGTACGTAGAGCTGGACAAATATATAACGGTGTTACCTACAACATTAAAAAGAAGTACGTAGACCTGAACAAATACATAGCGGTGTTACCTACAACATTAAAAAGAAGTACGTAGACCTGAACAAATACATAGCGGTGTTACCTACAACATTAAAAAGAAGTACGTAGAGCTGGACAAATATATAACGGTGTTACCTACAACATTAAAAAGAAGTACGTAGACCTGAACAAATACATAGCGGTGTTACCTACAACATTAAAAAGAAGTACGTAGAGCTGGACAAATACATAGCGGTGTTACCTACAACATAAAAAAGAAGTACGTAGACCTGAACAAATGCATAGCGGTGTTACCTACAACATTAAAAAGAAGTACGTAGAGCTGGACAAATACATAGCGGTGTTACCTACAACATAAAAAAGAAGTACGTAGACCTGAACAAATACATAGCGGTGTTACCTACAACATTAAAAAGAAGTACGTAGAGCTGGACAAATACATAGCGGTGTTACCTACAACATAAAAAAGAAGTACGTAGACCTGAACAAATACATAGCGGTGTTACCTACAACATTAAAAAGAAGTACGTAGAGCTGGACAAATATATAGCGGTGTTACCTACAACATTAAAAAGAAGTACGTAGACCTGGACAAATACATAGCGGTGTTACCTACAACATTAAAAAGAAGTACGTAGACCTGAACAAATACATAGCGGTGTTACCTACAACATTAAAAAGAAGTACGTAGACCTGAACAAATACATAGCGGTGTTACTTACAATATTATACAAAAGTACGTAGACCTGGACAAATACATAGCGGTGTTACCTACAATATTATAAAGAAGAACGTAGACCTGGACAAATACATAGCGGTGTTACCTACAATATTATAAAGAAGAACGTAGACCGGGACAAATACATAGCGGTATTACCTACAATATTATAAAGAAGAACGTAGACCTGGACAAATACATAGCGGTGTTACCTACAATATTATAAAGAAGAACGTAGACCTGGACAAATACATAGCGGTGTTACCTATAATATTATAAAGAAGAACGTAGACCTGGACAAATACATAGCAGTGTTACCTACAACATTAAGAAGGAGTACGTAGGCCTGGACAAATACATAGCGGTGTTACTTACAATATTATAAAGAAGAACGTAGACCTGGACAAATACATAGCGGTGTTACCTACAACATTAAGAAGAAGTACGTAGACCTGGACAAATACATAGCGGTGTTACCTACAATATTATAAAGAAGAAAGTAGACCTGGACAAATACATAGCGGTGTTACCTACAATATTATAAAGAAGAACGTAGACCTGGACAAATACATAGCAGTGTAACCTACAACATTAAGAAGAAGTACGTAGACCTGGACAAATACATAGCGGTGTTACCTACAATATTATAAAGAAGAAAGTAGACCTGGACAAATACATAGCGGTGTTACCTACAATATTATAAAGAAGAACGTAGACCTGGACAAATACATAGCAGTGTTACCTACAACATTAAGAAGGAGTACGTAGGCCTGGACAAATACATAGCGGTGTTACTTACAATATTATAAAGAAGAACGTAGACCTGGACAAATACATAGCGGTGTTACCTACAACATTAAGAAGAAGTACGTAGACCTGGACAAATACATAGCGGTGTTACCTACAATATTATAAAGAAGAAAGTAGACCTGGACAAATACATAGCGGTGTTACCTACAATATTATAAAGAAGAACGTAGACCTGGACAAATACATAGCGGTGTTACCTATAATATTATAAAGAAGAACGTAGACCTGGACAAATACATAGCAGTGTTACCTACAACATTAAGAAGGAGTACGTAGGCCTGGACAAATACATAGCGGTGTTACTTACAATATTATAAAGAAGAACGTAGACCTGGACAAATACATAGCGGTGTTACCTACAACATTAAAAAGAAGTACGTAGAGCTGGACAAATATATAACGGTGTTACCTACAACATTAAAAAGAAGTACGTAGACCTGAACAAATACATAGCGGTGTTACCTACAACATTAAAAAGAAGTACGTAGACCTGAACAAATACATAGCGGTGTTACCTACAACATTAAAAAGAAGTACGTAGAGCTGGACAAATATATAACGGTGTTACCTACAACATTAAAAAGAAGTACGTAGAGCTGGACAAATATATAACGGTGTTACCTACAACATTAAAAAGAAGTACGTAGACCTGAACAAATACATAGCGGTGTTACCTACAACATTAAAAAGAAGTACGTAGAGCTGGACAAATACATAGCGGTGTTACCTACAACATAAAAAAGAAGTACGTAGACCTGAACAAATGCATAGCGGTGTTACCTACAACATTAAAAAGAAGTACGTAGAGCTGGACAAATACATAGCGGTGTTACCTACAACATAAAAAAGAAGTACGTAGACCTGAACAAATACATAGCGGTGTTACCTACAACATTAAAAAGAAGTACGTAGACCTGGACAAATACATAGCGGTGTTACCTACAACATAAAAAAGAAGTACGTAGACCTGAACAAATACATAGCGGTGTTACCTACAACATTAAAAAGAAGTACGTAGAGCTGGACAAATATATAGCGGTGTTACCTACAACATTAAAAAGAAGTACGTAGACCTGGACAAATACATAGCGGTGTTACCTACAACATTAAAAAGAAGTACGTAGACCTGAACAAATACATAGCGGTGTTACCTACAACATTAAAAAGAAGTACGTAGACCTGAACAAATACATAGCGGTGTTACTTACAATATTATACAAAAGTACGTAGACCTGGACAAATACATAGCGGTGTTACCTACAATATTATAAAGAAGAACGTAGACCTGGACAAATACATAGCGGTGTTACCTACAATATTATAAAGAAGAACGTAGACCGGGACAAATACATAGCGGTATTACCTACAATATTATAAAGAAGAACGTAGACCTGGACAAATACATAGCGGTGTTACCTACAATATTATAAAGAAGAACGTAGACCTGGACAAATACATAGCGGTGTTACCTATAATATTATAAAGAAGAACGTAGACCTGGACAAATACATAGCAGTGTTACCTACAACATTAAGAAGGAGTACGTAGGCCTGGACAAATACATAGCGGTGTTACTTACAATATTATAAAGAAGAACGTAGACCTGGACAAATACATAGCGGTGTTACCTACAACATTAAGAAGAAGTACGTAGACCTGGACAAATACATAGCGGTGTTACCTACAATATTATAAAGAAGAAAGTAGACCTGGACAAATACATAGCGGTGTTACCTACAATATTATAAAGAAGAACGTAGACCTGGACAAATACATAGCAGTGTAACCTACAACATTAAGAAGAAGTACGTAGACCTGGACAAATACATAGCGGCGTTACCTACAATATTATAAAGAAGAAAGTAGACCTGGACAAATACATAGCGGTGTTACCTACAATATTATAAAGAAGAACGTAGACCTGGACAAATACATAGCAGTGTTACCTACAACATTAAGAAGAAGTACGTAGACCTGGACAAATACATAGCGGTGCTACCTACAATATTATAAAGAAGAACGTAGACCTGGACAAATACATAGCAGTGTTACCTACAACATTAAGAAGAAGTACGTAGACCTGGACAAATACATAGCGGTGTTACCTACAATATTATAAAGAAGAAAGTAGACCTGGACAAATACATAGCGGTGTTACCTACAATATTATAAAGAAGAACGTAGACCTGAACAAATACATAGCGGTGTTACCTATAATATTAAAATTACCTACAGTACTCAATTCACGGATTAGCATGAACCTGTGGACACAAAATGTGTCAACTATACACTTTTGCAAGAAAGGCAGAAATATTTCGGTGGGTTGCACCATTTTACTTTAACAATAACGAACATCGCACTGGTCGCATTGTTAAAGTACCTGTAAGACAAAAAAATGGGTTGTTTTGTTCCATTTGACAATTTGTTAGCTGACGTCATAACTTTAACTGTAAACCGATCTTACTCTTCTGTCAGACCGTCAGACGCGTCGAATATCATATCATGTCCCTACTCCGAACTTTAACTTTTACATTTGACATGACGATGCAACAGCAGGTAGTTATTCTATGGTCAATAATAATGTTAAAAATAATAAGCTTTATTTTTGTCTCTTCACAAAATTGCACATAGTGAAAAACGTTTAGACAAAAATGCATACAACTTTGTGAGAGACTGGTGTCCATACTAGGATACCCTATGTGACAGATCACCAGGCTCTCACCCCAAATTTAATCTAATAAAACATTATAACGGTCAATCAACGGTCCACGGTAATTAACTTTGACTTGACGGAAACTATAAGGTAACCCTTGGTGCAACCCACCCTAAGTATAATAAGTATTTGTGTTATCAACAATTCAGTGATAATACCTACAGAAGCAGTTTCAATCCTTACAGCATTTAGGTTAAATGGTCTAAGTTTCAATCAAACATCACAATGCATTGTTTGTTGTCTTGGTCATAAAGTCACGTTTGAGAATAGTAGGTACTCTTATTAATGAATGCGCTAGTCAAGAACTTGAGACAAGCGGCTGGACATGACGTAACAGAGTTTGAAGGAAAGCTGTATGTGCCTCCGAGAGACATCAGACATCTACATTGATTTGTCAAGGTAGTACACAATTACGCAACGTTAATGTTTGGTCCCCAAAATTGATTCCAAAATAAGATCTATGTTCTATGTTATTGGGTTTGGTTTCCGCACTTAATCCTTCATGTGGACCATTGTACGTGACCAAAATAAGATTTTCAGAAATAATTATTGCTTCTGATGAGCTCCTTTATGAAGGTAAACGAATACGAGTACGGACGTAACAAGTAACCAAGGAAACGGGAAAACCATCCGAAGGAAGTATAATTCATTTTCGCTAAACGAAAATAAGTCTGTAGGAGTCTTCCTGGCACCCATGGCGCCTAGGCATCATAAACATGTTACATAATTTAATAATTTGTTTAATGTAACGTAAAAAGGTAAAAAAATAGATAACGTATTCTGACCACAGGCCGATATTTTTTAATTATTTTTTGGTTTTATCTGAAGAATAAAAATGGCGGTTTGACATATTTTCTATATAAAATCTGTACTGTCATATTCATTCCTCAGATTAAGGCGCAGACCCACGTGTGTTAAGCTTCGCAATGCAAGAAAATGTAGGTATGTGATTGTGTCCACTGCAACCCACGGACAAGCTACGCATGGATTGACGTCATTAGTACATGCGTGGCTTGCGCGAATATGGCACTCACATAGCTCAACGCTGTCAACGCAATGCACGCTGTGCATGCGGTACACACTATACACGAATATTAACCCACGACTATGTACAACTGTGTGTAAAGGCGCGGCTCCACCGCAGTGCACGCTGTGCACGGACACGCGGCGCATTTTAGCTGCGTGTATTCATTTGTTTGACAACGTGGGTCTACGTTTCCACTGAAGTACACGAATATGACCCACGACTATGTGTAGCGTGGCACGGCGCACGGGTAGACCCACGCTGACAGCGTTGAGCTACGTAACCGCTTATTCGAGCAAGCTATGCGTGTGTCAATGACGTCAATTCATGCGTAGCCTCTTCGTGGGTTGCAGTGGAAACAACTACATACATTTTCTTACAAAGCGAAGTTGAGTACACATGCGTAGCCTCTCCGTGCACCGCCGTGGGGCACTGCGGGAGGTGGGACGGGCGGGGAAGCAAGCGAGCGACGCCTGCGCCATTTTGTCAATTGCTAGGTTTCGTGGCGCACGCGTGCATTTGATGACCACGACAGGCGGCTTTATTTTTATTTAGTCAATAATATTTGGTTTAATTATGGAGTTATTTATTGAAAAAGTCAAACTACACCCCTGTTTATGGAAAATGAGCGATATATCGTACAGAGACATCGGTAAAAAGGATTTGGCTTGGGAAAAGATTGCGAGGGAATGTGATAGTCGATAGTAATTTTCAAATTTTTCATCACTTAATGTCATAAATAATGTTTTGTATTCTCCATGTTTATTTCTGAATTTAATATGATTTTCAATCCAGAACCGGTGTTTTCTTTTCTTTTGCAATTCACCCAAGATTAGATCATCAATCTCACTTTCGGATTCATCGTCAGAAGAACTGTCTAGCAAAGTCAGTACCAATGCCATTCTATGAGTACCTCGATACGATATATACGAGAAACACGAAACGCGTCCGTTCCACAACGTGTATGACTGAAAACTGCTCTGCGATAACCGAGCTGTACATAGTCGTGGGTCTTATTCGTGTACTCCAGTGGAAACGTAGACCCACGTTGACAGCGTTGAGCTATGTAACCGCCTATTCGAGCAAGCCACGCGTGTATCAATGACGTCAATTCATGCGTAGCCTCTCCGTGGGTTGCAGTGGACACAACCACATACATTTTCTTACAAAGCGAAGCTTAATACACGTGCGTAGCCTCTCCGTGCACCGCGGTGGGCCCGCGCCTTAAAACACCTGTGTAGCCTCTCCGTGCGCCGCCGTGGGCCACGCGTGTGTACTGCAGTGGAAACATAGACCCACGTTGTCAAACAAATGAATCCACGCAGCATGCACCGCGTGCCCGCGCACAGCATGCGCCGCTGTGGGTTCTCGCCTTAAAACTTATCTGATATTTGAAAAATCAGCCCTATGCAGGATTTTTTTTCTACATAAGATATTTAGTTAGATATTGTTGAAAAGAGCGTCTTTTCACCAGGTTTATTTGTATCATAAATTGATGACCCGGACAAACTGTTAATGAATTAATAATGGTAAATGATAACTAATTAATGAATAAATGATTATGTTTTTTGTTTTGTGAGGTTTGTTATGTTTTATTATTTTGTGTTTCGCTTTTCTTGTGTAGTTTGTGTGTGTCATTTTCACGCGAATAAACTGTTTTTCTTTCTTTCTTTCTTTTCTTTCATCCTTCCGCACATTCGGAAAGTGTTCTACTACACGCTAATCCTTTACGACAACACCAATAAAATCTGGTTTATTTACAGTTACTGTAAAAAAGACATTTTGAAATCCTTCCATCGCGTCGCCGCGTCGACCGCATCTTTCAACGCGCACTTACTGTTTTTGATGATATCAAGATTAAATGTGTGGGAATGTAAGTGAAATAATATTCCACGGTGAGGGAAAGGTCAGTCCCCTCTGCTGAACCCGGCACGACTATCGTCACTGCTGCTTCGGCAGTGGCACTCGGTACATATGATTGCAATCGGTACTGAGCTAATTAGAACGTTCGCCATAACGTTTCTCACACGTGCTATAATATAAAGGAAGTAGCTGATTTCATTCAACATCCCCTGTTCTAGTATGTGGTTCACTGTATTGCAATTTAAGTATCATGTGTATCCTGGCAAACTTAATTTAAAATATGTGGATACACGAACGCACGTTTGTGGTAAAAAACCGGTATAAGCTGGCCTCTATTATCTATAGATACTCCGTACTACGCCAGACCAGCTCAAGGTCAAAGTGTTACAAGCTTCTTTCTTATATCTATGGCCACAAGTGACGTGCGGCCTACTGCATCTGCGGTGTAGGTACAGTCGTAGCTTCATCAATAAGCTAAAAGCATATTCCACCGCCGAATCAACCTTTTTAAAATCGCTGCAAATTTTTCCTTAATTCGGGTACCACTGTAAGAAAATAGTCCAAAGAAACGATGGATGGACTGTGTGAAAGATGATATGGCTAGAAAGGGGGTGACCACCGAGATGACGACTAATAGTATGGAAAAAAGGGGCATGTTGTGCCGACCCCAAATAGATTGGGATATGGGCAGGAGAATGATGATGATGATGATGATGATGATGATTCGGGGTACCACAAGGATCTCACCTGAGACCGTTTCTCTTTACTTATCGTTAGTCTTTTTCCCCCTAAAAATAACTTGTTGTTCCCATAAATCTGGCACTTCAAACGTCGTCATCATCATCTGCCTAGCCTTTTTTCCGACTATGTTGGGGTCGGCTTCCAGTCTAACCGGATGTAGCTGAATACCAGTACTTTACATGAAGCGACTACCTATCTGACCTCCACAACCCTATTTCTGGGTAATACGATACCCCTTGGTAAGACTGGTTGGCAGACTTTCGGGCTTCTGACAACCCGTAACGACTGTCAAATTTCCACGAAACAGTTGACCACGGTGGGATTTCGGTATGTAAAACACCTAACATATTTACAGAATGTATCAGAAAGATATGGTCAAATTTAAGGGTGTGGTACAGACCATCAAACTGAACAACTAGCTCCATGCGACCAACCGAGAAAAAATAATCAGCCGCCCATACGTTTTGGGTTGAGTAGGTATGTACAGACGCCAGCAGGTCAAGCTACCCGAAACTGTCAATTTTTTCCAATCAACTTTGAACCTAATGCTTTGATGATAAAGTTGAAACTCTATTGAAGAAATTTGACATATTGTAGAAGCTTGATGTGCTGGCGTCTGTACCTATTGAAGTTTTGTACTGGTCAGCTGATATTTTTTTATTTTCTCGATTACGATGTAAGCACAAACAACTATACGATTTATGAATAGAAGTAAAAGACGTGGTTAACTAATGGCTGTCATCAAAAATGTACCCGCTCGATTACTTAGAATCGTCTTAAAACAATCATTATTCTGTATTTGACATAAAGTTATGAATATAACGCATTTATCGGTCAGTGCTATATTTATGGCGTTATAAGTTTTACTGCTCGCATTCTATGATATCAATTTCAAGCCAGAATGGGTAGTTTTAAACGCAATCTCGAATAACCTCCACGCATGCTTATACACATCTTAGGGTGCGCAAGATTAGTCAGCCAGATACATTTTGTGTCCATACCGTACAGATGGAACAGATACATTTTGTGTCCATACCGTACAGATGGAACAGATACATTTTGTGTCCATACCGTACAGATGGAACAGAAACATTTTGTGTCCATACCGTACAGATGGAACAGATACATTTTGTGTCCATACCGTACAGATGGAACAGAAACATTTTGTGTCCATACCGTGCAGATGGAACAGATACATTTTGTGTCCATACCGTACAGATGGAACAGTTACATTTTGTGTCCATACCGTACAGATGGAACAGATACATTTTGTGTCCATACCGTACAAATGGAACAGATTCCAAGAATCGCAAAACTGGCGAACCACCTTTGTAACTTGGCAATTTCGAATGGCTTTGCATCGGTTTTTGTTCTCTATTTAGAGTTGAAATGCATTGGGTTGGTCGAATACATATATTTGGATGTGGACGTCTTGCACTCGTCCCAATTCAGAACATCAATATTCATGAAAGAGACGAAAATGTAAGAATAAGCGCACGAGTGGGACTCGGACAGAATCTATTCAATTCAATGACACGGTCAGTCTGACCTTTGCAGACGATTTGTTCATAATATATTATTAGGAGAAGGCATGCAACTATTCGCTTTTTAGAATTCCTTAGGTGAACATTCGGAAAACCAACCAGCAGTTCGTTCAGTAACATACCGTTCAGTTCTTCCCATGAATACTCACGTATTTATTAAATAAATAGTGTTATTTTACATGCAGCATGTTTTTTTTCATTTTTCATTAAAATTTGTTTTTTTTTATGTATGTTCGTCGATATTTTCGTCATTTGTGGACCGATTTTGAAAATTAGTTTTTCATTTGGTAGAGGAAGCTTGCGCGGTGGTAATAAAAAAAATATTGAATTCGCTTGGGTACTTTTGGAGTTAGCTTCGGTTGATACGAAAATTTAATCCAATTTTTCACTTTGTAGTGTTTTATGTTTTTTTTTTTTGTTTACTGATTCACAATTCATTGTAAACCGCTTTGTTGGCAAATCTATCAAGTTCCCCTGAATTCATTTCCTCTGACGAAACGAATAAACTTTTAATATTGTTTCTCGCTAGCTGAACACATTTCTACAATTTATAACTTCGCACTGATTAAAATTGAATTGAATTTGCTTGTGATCAGTTTTGTCTGTGGTTCATAAACCGAAATTGCGGTGACGCGCGGCGATTGCGTGCAACTTACATAAGCAAAAACAACCGAATCTAGTTTTAAACATAATTATGTTAACTTCAATGCCATCTACGTGGAATAATTTAATTAAAAGTTATATCAACAAAAGTTTATATTTGCCTTGTTTATTTATGAGAGCGACTGTACAGGGAAGTGTTAGCAACACCCCGGGAGAAAGACGTTTGTTAAATAGACCATGTCCAGTTGAGGTAGGAGGTACCTACAAGTACCTATTCATGCGTAATGCTGTCATTCTATAAGACGTTAACTTAGGGCCGATTTTTTTATCCGTAGTTAACTTAACCACTGGTTAAACATGACACACATACACTAATGGTTGAATTTTGGCTAAATGTGTTTGCCAAAATGCCATTATTACTATTTTTTTAATATGCCTACGTTATCATGAATACATTCATGTTAAAAAAAATATGTTTAACCTTTCACATTTAGACAAAATTCAACCATTGTTTAACCATTGGTTGATTTAACTAGGGATCAAAAAACCGGCCCTTAATTAGTAAACTGGAAGATTGTCGGTAGTCCCTGTTTTATTGACGGATTGGTACCTAATTCTTGCGATATTTAAAAAGAATCAAATTACTTATATACCATTGTAAATAAATGAGTAGGTACTTGATGGTAAAGTAAAGCAATAAAGATATACATATGTATATATTTGAGCGTTGCTGCGGACGTCACACCACAACAATAAAATTATAGCTGAATTCACACCGTTATGCACGTCCAAGTCTACCTACCTAGATTTGTTCCTTAAAATTCTACATGCTGAATTTTAAAATTTATGAACAGGAGCTGCTAATGAAATCTTATAAATATAAAGTGGACGGCTGATTCATTACAATTTATTTCCGGTGGGATCGAATGTTTGTTATTGTTCAGCTTCCGTGATTACCTACTAAAACCATGTTGCATGTGTGCATAACATAACATCTAGACTACATTGGAGAATTTAACTTCGATTCAATGAAATCATTATGCTACGTTCTTAACTTTTAACACACGTGCACTATAGGTACACATTTTGCGACTGTTTCGCTATTTTAATGACATAAGCAAAAGCTGGTTTGTAACGCAATGTGCAGACCAAGACATTTCGTAACTCAAATAAAGTCAAGTCGATAAACTCAGTGAAATATATTTTTTCGCAATCTGTAATACCAACTGTGATCTTATAATATTAAGTCACTTAAAAAGTTGAAACACTTAAAAGGCGCCAGAATAGGCGCGTCTAGTACAATAATGTTTATTTCTATTTCTAGCGAAACCCTATAAAGTTAAAGATCTAATTATAAGTAATCAACAACTCGTACACAAGTATAATGTGAAAGTGAACATGACTTATCAAGAAAAAAAGGTTGAATGTTATCTAACCGAAATTAAAAATAAGCATCTAATTACAGAACGACGTAATTTTCCGAGGGGAGCTGCGCGAGCCACCTACTCAAGTTGTTAACAAGTCTACAGAATTTTTAACAAAGCTAACATTTCGCTATTTTTAATTACACCAGATTTCACAGAATCCTGTAACAACTTAGTTTGTTTTCAATTTTACTTTTAGTAATAACAAAGTACGAAAAAATAATTTACAAAATTTTCTTATTACCAAATTATTTTTTTGTAGAAGACAACATAGGTTGCTTTGAGCTTGGGTTACTAGGAACACTAAGCAAACCTGGCCATTCCTAATTCCAAGGTTTATAATATAGAAATTACATAGATATACTTTGATACTTTAGCCACGCGCCAATTTGTCTTCAGTACCTTGGGTAGAGATAAAGAAGAATCTTTAAATCTATCAAGTGTTTTAATCCAGCTGAATGATCTATATCACCTGATAAAGTGATAAGCCCAATATTGATAATCGCGGCAAAAGCGTCGCAGGGCATCACGTTAACAGTTTAGCTGTAATGTAGGAGGACACTGGACAGTGGACATGATTCGGCGCACCCAGATGACGTGGGCAAGGAGAGGGACACTATTGTACGACATTCAATGTATGTTTGTTCGTATGACATCACCACAGCGACATGGAGCGATGCATTTACCTAAGTATATCATCTAATAATAACCAGTGATGGCCAAGCGAGGTTTGTAAATAAAGCTCTTAACCAACTCTGGCCAAAATCCAGTTTTTATGACCATCGTGTTGACGTTGCTTCTCCCAATGTCGAGGTTGAAGCAAGGTAGGGAATGAGGACTAAAAGATGAAGATGCTAGGTGGACCACTGACAGAACTGGATTGTTACAGAACGGGTCATCCAAACATAAATCCAGTTCTGTCATTTTCACTTTTCATTTCATCTTTAAAATCCTATACAGTTTAACTCTGAAATATGTAGTTAGAGTTTTTGACGGTACAGCAACAGCAACAGATAGAATAACCTAAAACTAACTCGGTAGGGTAGATGTTGCGAGTTAGTGACGGTGAAACAGTAACATGAGATGACACATGACCCATTCCGCCGAACTACAGTTATAGTAGTATCGATGTCAACGCAGCCCGATCATTTTGCATTGATCCTCTAAATGCAGCCACAACCTTAGCACAAATGTTTCCTTTGTAAGAAATGCTTACGTTTTTACCTATAACGCTATAAAACTTGAAAGTTTATTGAATGACAATCCTGGGAAGCTTTCGTGACATTAAATTTCCCATGGGTGTACTATTATTTAAAACTGTGACTGATTTCTAATCAGGAATCGCTCTCAACTCTAGTACTTTGACGTTTTTCTCCTTAATCCATATAACAGTTTCTTAGATTCTTAAAAATAGCATTTAACCATCTTCCTGTTTATCCAACCGATAATATCCTGGTGTACAATGCCTTCAAGCAAGTTCTAGATTGAGTCTGTAAAAAAATCAGTTGTTATTGACATATTTTAAGTTAAAACTTGATGACCATACAATGCATGCGCATACCATACATAAACCGCCTTTTTTTCCATGACACTTACCTACCTACATACACATAAATCAGCGTCTTATTGCATTGGGATGTCATTGCCCATGGGACAGTAGACACCATATTTTCCTATTTGATCCTTTCTTTTGTTTGGACGTTCAAGCAGCTGGTCAGACAAGCGCGCCAGTTGCGAGTTATAGGATACCTACTACTACGCACCTGATCTTGATCTTAGGGGATACCAGCATAACATTTGCAAACAGTTCGCGTCTAGCTCCATGTAAAACCATCATAAATCAAATACTTGGCCCTTGTGTTCTCTATATTTGTCATCTCTATTTATGATTGGGACCGGGGATCTATAAGTATATACAAATCTATTCAAAATCTTTGCGAATGTTATTTCAAATCAGGCAGGTAAAATTAGATCAGCCAGCTAGAAAAGCAGCCTGCGCACTGCTGCTATAATTTAGTACGGTCTAATGCTTAAGTTAGTGACGCCGCCTAGATTTAAGTTATAAACGGCGTTCCTGGTCCACTTTCATCGTTTCCGTCATGATGACTCGCAAACTCAACAACTACAGGATGTCCTACGTTTAGGAGACCGAAGTCGCGAACATAGAAAATGTACATTTCCTGCTATCATACAGACCTAGAATTTAAGACGTGACCTCACTTAATCATCTACCAACAGTAGGTCGCACTAATTTATTATGTAATGTGAAAAATTGGGACGCAACACAAGTAGGTATACGTTATTGGTTCAATAAATGTGAAGGTTTTGACTTAAATAATCTAGTCTATTCGTAAATACTGCCATGAACTCTTTTATGTTAAATATAGCGGCTGACCTTTATCCGGTAGTTTAGTAAACAAAGATATGAACGAGCGAATAATACCAACACACAAGTTTTGTTTTCTTGTACCCTGAAACCCCCACGAAAGGAAAACTCTACGTTTCTTTATTTTAACATATTATAATGTAGACTTATCATGTAATAGCTAAGCAACTCTTAAATCGACGTATTTGGATTTGAGGTCAACGTCTATGAAAAATCAATGCCAAGTAGGTTAACGCGTTAAGCAAGCACGATTATTACGATTACTGGTGTAAGTAAATACACATCGATTTGTACTGTAACCATTTCTTACATCCTCAATTCCTCATTAACGTCCAGTTATACTCTGCATTTTTAGGCAAGGTAGGTTTTCAATTCCATGTAATATAACAAAGTATTTTAAGAATCCTTTACCAAATATTGCCCCTTTTTTACTCTGTTTATTAATTATAATCACTACCTTCCTTTATGGTTGCAGTTGTCTATGCTCCAAAGTTGTGCAATCATCATTACCTACCTATGAGACCACAGTGTCCATTGGAGCAATGCAACTGACATACCTGCATCATCCACCCCCGTTAGACACTAGTTTGGCCGGATTATCATCATTTGAATTTCCAGATTATGTAGGTATTCAACAGCAGTTACTACATTCAGGTATTACTTGAACAAAGCACTTGGAGGTTGAGACAAGCCTAAAAAAGTATCTCTCTATAACCGACACGGTCTTTCTGTTTACATGCATATGTATTGAGAACACTTGGATATTATTTATAGTCTGACATGCCTACGTAAACGCGTTGTCGTCAGTAAAGGATGATAAATGAATTTGGGATAAACAAGTGCAAGCGTACATACGTGCACTGAATCCGAGCGGTGCGTGGTTGCCGCCGGTGCGGCCGGTGCATTCAGGATCAGCCGTCCGGATCGCGCGCTGTCAGGCGGACGTATCAAAAACAAGAGGGAGCGAATGGATGCGGCCGGCTGTTTATAAACATTGAAATAGTCAGACGAGATGCGATCAATACCGAGACGGGTACACTCAAACGGCCGGGGCCACGCCGGCCCCAACCTCACCTGCCTCGTGGAATCAGCGGCGTAGATAACACAGTGCACTGGACCGCAGACGCAAGGCGTCGAGTGCAACACGGCGGGAGCAATCACTCGGACGTACTGAACGGGCGGCTGACGGCGGCCGTGTGCGCGCCGCCCTAGCGGTTACGTCACTCGGTTTTGACAGCTAGCGCACGAGGTACGCGCGGGTCGCCAGCGGGGGCCGCGCTGCGGCGCCACTGGCGGCCGCGGATCAATACCAAAGTTTGCGCCGCGTTCCACGCTGCGCAGAGCGCTACCGCGCAACCACACGAGACCGCACGAAGACGCCCGCCGGTGCCGCCGCCCGCCCGCCGCCGCCCGCTCACAAAACTCTTCGCTTGAAGCGCTGCAAATTGCAATGCAACGAAACAAGGGAGACCTACATATTCACGCTTCCCTATCTACGTATGTTGAATTGAGGCACCTTTATCGGAAACTTCCACGTTTCCTGGAAAACCTTGGCATGTTTGTTCTCGTCTGCTGAATATGAGTCCACCATGACCGACTATAGGGATGGTTATAATAAGTTCCGACAGTGATTACGTAATTCATCCATCGACCATCATTCTAAATCGGATCGGTATTTCTTTTATCTATCCATTAAAAATAAGCACTATACGAGACACTTTTGGTAGACGGAGTAATTAGGAAAGCATAAACCTAAGCATATTGCTTAGGCTTATGCTTTCCTAATTGCTCCGCAAATCTAACAAAGACAAATTAATCAGAATTTATCGTTTACGTTATGATCTTGGGGGCTGTGGCGGAAATTAGTATTTTAAAAAGGCAAATCATTGATCAGGCCTAAGTAATATCGATGAATGGTTGCAGACGTCAGAATTAAATAATTCCATCTCGAACACTGATTAGGGCGTCAGAATTAAAAAATACAGCTGTTACGAATTCAGGAATATACACACACACAATAGCTAACCACCACGAGGAACAGACCTAGAGAGCTCCAGGATTAGATATTCTAGTAATAACTCATATATACGTGATGTCTTGCTAGTTAGTGAACTAAGAACTCTTCTACGCTTCCAAATTAGTTATCGTTAAAGAGGCGCTTAAAACTTTAATATCTGATAATGGATACCTCAGGGTTCAATATTCGGTCTCACAGTGACTCGCGTTAGAAAACAAATCGTATGCCTTGTTTTCTAACGCGAGTCACTGTATTACATATTGCATGGTAATATGAGCAATGATGCCATTGCTCAAATTATTCACCAAGCTAGGTTATATGACGTTAACAATGACAAATAAATCTATACTAATATAATAAAGCTAAAGAGTTTGTTTGTTTGTTTAAACGTGTTTATCTCTGGAACAGCCAGTCAGATTTATAAAATATTTGTTTTTGATAGTCCAATTCTTGGGTTAGGTTATTTATAAGCTATTTAACATCACGCTACTACTGTTATGAGATGAGCAAAAAGAAAAGTCAGGAAGAACGCTGGCGTGGGCGAGCGATGCGATACGACGCGGTGGGTTGGGAGCCGAAATTTCACGCGGACGCGTATTCGCAGGCAGAAACTAGTGTTTTAATAAAGACAAAGAGAAAAATCTTCGGAATTTTTATACATTTTCAATCCAACGAAAATAAAACAGACCATTAATTAATCCATGATATTTTCTAGTGGAGCGTAAGCATAAGCACCCTTAACATCTATGTTTATTTTAATGACTGATTATTACTAATTTCCGATTATGAACAGTTTGGTGAAATTCGCCCTAATTCCACTACAATAGGAGCGGCTGCTGCAAGAGCAGAAAACCTCAACCGGCGCAAATACCTTATTAACCAATATGTTTGAGCCATTTGGGTTTGAAAGACTAGGGCCATGGAGTCCGAGTGTTCATCAAGTATGTCGGGACATCGCCAAGCGGTTGGTCGACTCTTCACGGGACCAGAGGGTTGGCCTATTTTTAGCCCAAAGAATCCGATGTGTGAGGTCTAGCGTTATCATGATGAAAAACCACACCCCTTCTGTTGATTAATTCCGGCCGCTTTCTCTCAACTTCTTCTTTAATCTCATCAGTTGTTCGCAGTAGAGTTCAGAATCGATGGTCCTGCCTGGTGGTAACAGCTCATAATGAATAATGCCCTTCCAATCCCACCACACACACAGCATCACCTTGTTGCGAGTTAACCCGGGTTTCGCCACAGTCTGTGAAGCCTGACCGGCCTTTGACCACGACCTTTTTCGCACGTTCTTGTCATACGTGATCCACTTTTCATCACCAGTTATCAGCTTCTTCAAAAATGGTTCGGTTTCATTACATCGTAATACAGAATCACAAATGAGTACAACCGTGTACTCATTTGTGATTCTGTATTACGATGTACATTGTGTTGTGTTGTGTGTTACATTAGGTTTCTTTCAGTGAGTTCGTGACGTACGCAAATGTCGAGCTTTTTTGTGTACCCAGTTTTTTTCAAATGCGCCTAAACTATTTTGTGGTCAATTTCCAGTTCTTCAGCTACGTCGCGTCGTAACTACTGATATGCCGATCTTGCTCCACTTTTTCAAAAATGGCATCCATTTTATCCGTAATAGGGCGACCAGAGCGACGTGCATCTTTGACATCAAAATTTCCGGATTGAAAACGCTTAAACCAAATTTGTGCTACTCTCACAGACACTACACTAGGTCCATAAACATCGCAAATTATTTTCGCGGCTTGCGTTGCATTTTTACCTATTTTTGTAGTAAAATTTGAAAATGTATCGAATTTCTTCATTAGATTCACTCATCTTGACGGTACGAAAAACAAATGAAAATCACACATTTTCCTAATTTGAATTTGGAATTATGTTCTTTAAAATTTAAACTTTCAATGATACCAAAACCAGCCAGATACACATAGTACCTATAGCCAAAGAGATTTTATTACAAGTTCATACATACTATAATGCGAAAAGACTTTTTCCCCAACCTAATATATACATTTTACTGTTACCTACTAAAAGGGGGTTGAAGTTTTAATATTTTAATAATTCACGATGAAGTTGATCATCGCAGATTGACCAAAAAAATAAATAAAAGAAGCGCTTTTAATTCTTTGGGAGGAGCACCTTACCTTTTTTTTCCGTGGAGAAATGCTCATGCATACTGCACTACCACGGGGAGATAGTGCAGTTATGTGGGACTCCAACCCACTAAAATTCCACGGTGTCCTCCTCTGCCGCTTGTGGCCGGAACACGGGCACGCGTTAGCACTCACCGCGAACCCGCCGCGGCTGTCCGCCATCGGACCCTCCTTTGGGGAGCACCCCCCATCACCGGCGCACAATAACACATTACGCGCCGTGACCACCCCATGGACCAAACCAGCACATGGGCACTAGATGACCCCATGTCTAGGCACCCTTGGTTTCCCTGCGACCGGTCAGGTCAGTGGCCGCCTACCACTTTTCGGCCGCAGAGGATAGAGAGAGCGGCCAACGAAATACCGATACTCCTCCTCCCCTGCGGCCCCACCGCGTCCGCCATCAGACGGTGGCGACCCCGTCAAGGCCGCGGAAGGTAGGGAGAGCGGCACTCCTCTTCCACCGCCGCCTCCAACCCTCAGCCGCGATGCATCCCATACGACATCGCGGCCTGCCTAGTTGCGATGTCGCCCAAGCGGCACTGCAACCTACCTGTTGGCCGCTACGTCGTCGACTTCCTGGGAAAAGCCCTGACGAGCGGCTCCTCCTCGGGTTCCTCTTCGCTTCACCGTGGGTAACCAAGCCACGGCTAGTGAGCCCCGCCGCCTCAACAATGCGGGAATCCACCGGGGGAGAGGATCACCTTACCTATGTTATGAAAAGAGGAAGTCTTGTGTGGTGTTTGGTGAGGATCCTTCAACAATACGAGTACATACATACAGATATCAAACTAAAAAAAAAATATCGGACCTTGAAAACAAAAGTGGCGTTTTAAAAGTTTAAAGTTTTCAGTATGACTATTTAAAGTTTTTGACGCAGCATTTTGGTTTAAATTAGCAAATAATTTTACTGAAATAAAAGTTTCACTTATAAGTTTGGCTATATCTTACTAAGTTATGTACTGAAAACATGCCAGTAAATTATGGAGTTATTTAAAAAAATATAGTTTTGATAATGTCAATTTTGTTATCAATGTGCGATATTTAGATGTGGTAACATAACGCAGAGTACCTACGCAGCGTAACTACCAAGCCTTCGCAGCGTACTACGCAAAGCCTACGCAGACCTTGCGTAGCGCTACGGCGTAGCGTACAGCGCATAGTCTACGCAGACCATGCGTGGCGCTGTAGCGTAGCGTACTACGTAATGCCTATGCAGAACTTGCGTAGTGCTTTGTCGTAGCGTACTACGTAAAGCTACCACGAAGAGATTATGCGGCGCGTCTACGCTGAGCCTACGCAGCGTCTTGTTAACGCGGCCCTTGTTCTGCGCCAACAATGGTGCAGTATTGTTGCATGACTAAGTTCGCCCTTGTGCAATATTTTTGTATTAATAAATATCATCATCATTCTTCTGCCCTTATAATAATCTATTAGACGTCGGTGCAACATGTCCCTATTATTCATACTTCTCTATTAGTCGGAATCGTGTGTTCCGTTCTGACCCGGTCACCATCTCCTGGCAACGACACTACCAGCCGCACTACCAGTAGTGTCCTTTACAATTAACGACACTACCAAGCCTATTTTGGATTAAATTGTACAGTCAACACAGCAAAGTTCAGAAATGTAATTCTTTGTTTATTACTAAGTAAATCATGAAATAAAAGTAACAGCAAACTTCAGTAACTGTATCTACTTGTAGCTCTTTATTTATTACGAGCTGTGCCCGTGACTTCGTTCGCATGTCGGAAAACAATAATGTGGATGGTTGGTATATTGGTTTGGTTTATATATTGGTACATATAAGGATAGGCAAGAACAATTAAAAATGGATATTTATTATTTATTAAAACTTTATGCACAAGTAAAAAACAAATACCGTACAAAGACGGACTTAATGCCTGAGGCATTCATTCTGCAAAAGATTTTAGTAACTTTTGGAAACATACGAACAAATTATAAATAATATTAATGAGAGTGGTAGCGGGGGTGGGACCATTGTGACCAAAAAACAAAACATCGCTGTATCTCTACGGTGACGTCGTGGTGGGGCTTGCGCACTCGAAACTTTAGGTCTGTGCCGGTAGAGTTTACTTTGCCAGAACGGGTCTAGGATGAGGAGCCAGACCAAGAGAGATACAGAAACCCGCAGGGCAGCATGTGGGGAGCTGTTGGGCAGTAGCGACCCCACGGACCCTATCTCCCGAGAGAAATCTTGTCCTCATCTCTGGCTTGCCTTTATTGGCCGGCTGGAGTAAACACTGACGAGGAACAGAGCTCCCACCTCTTTCTTGCCTTTATTGGCCGGCTTGAGTGGTGATTCGCAAGAGCAAACGTGCTCGGAGGAAGGAAGTATTCCAGTAAGGTGCTGGTAGGGATCTTGACCGAACTTCCGGGATTGTCCTGATAGCCATGGAATACCTCTCCACTCCTCAAGCATCTCAGGAAGTGTTGCCCCTTGTCGCTTCGTCACTATGTGCTAGCGGCCGTTTTCGGGAGCCCATTATTGAGTGTGCAAGTCACCCCCTGCCATTTTATCCGTGTATAATATATAACACTGGTCAGGCAGGGGACATAGTTCTTCCATAGTTCAAGTTACCCAATCAACTTTAACCACCCAAACTCATAGCCCAATATATTTTCTTTCCACTTTCTGCAATAGTCCTACACAAACCGGAGGTTGTCCTTGGGTGCACTTGAAATCAAATTCAAAAGTCATTTATTCAAACTAGGCTGAGAATCAGCACTTTTTGAACGTCAAAATTACATAAGACAGTCCCCCAAAACGCCCGCCCTTCACCACTTCCTAGTGCTTTAGCTGGGAAGAAGAAGTGGCGCAACAAACTCCCCAGCAGCACAGCTGTCTGTTCAGTTAAAAAAAATGAATCTATATAACACTGCGCATAATAAATTTAGGTTCATTACGCAACACAAAACATTAAATTAAAGTATTTGCTACGAGTATAAGTAAGCTAGCACACGCCAATATACAATAATAATAATAATAATAACCCCACCGCTGTATCTCTACGTTGACGTCGTGGTGGGGCTTGCGCGCTCCGAACTTTAGGTCTGTGCCGGTAGAATTTACTTTGCCGGAACGGGTCTAGGATGAGGAGCCAGACAAAGAGAGTTACAGAAACCCGCAGGGCAGCATGTGGCGGGCTGTTGGGCAGTAGCGACCCCACGGACCCTATCTCCCGGGAGAAATCTTGTACTCATCTCTGGCTTGCCTTAATTGGCCGGCTGGAGTAAACACTGACGAGGAACAGAGCTCCCACCTCTTTCTTGCCTTTATTGGCCGGCTTGAGTGGAGATTCGCAAGAGCAAACTTGCTCGGAGGAAGGAAGTATTCCAGTAAGGTGCTGGTAGGGATCTTGACCGTACTTCCGGGATTGTCCTGATAGCCGTGGAATACCTCTCCACTCCTCACGCACCTCAGGAAGTGTTGCCCCCTTTTCGCTACGTCACTATGTGCTAGCGGCCGTTTCCGGGGGCCCATTATTGAGTGTGCAAGTCACCCCCTGCCATTTTATCCGTGTATAATTGTATAACATTGGTCAGGCAGGGGACATAGTTATTCCATAGTTTAAGTAACCCAATGCACTTTAGCAACTCAAACCCATAGCCCAATATGTTTTGTTTTCACGTACAACAATAGTCCTGCACCAACCTGGGGTTGTCCTTGGGTGCATTTGCATAGCGCATATTGGGATAATCGTCGGTTGGTGCCTCCTCATCATTTAAAATTTTGTAAGGGGCCTCTGCGAGTCGGCTTCAGCTCCTCGTACGCCTTCCAAAGGTCCGGGACCCCAGGGTCCCGAGATATATGGAATAATAATAATAATAATCGAAAACTATACTCAAGCAGAAACAAAATACAAAACTAAAAACGTAAGCAGAACTTTATACGTAAATAAAAGCCTCCAGTAAGCCCACTTACATATAGCCGTACATGTAGTCGTAACTCAAAGTCACAGATGATAAACTAGGACCATCGAAGTAAAATAAACAACGAGTTAAGTTACTAATAACAAAACAAAACCAAGGTCAGCAAGACGACCTGTCACCACAAGCAGCACCCGTTCACGAGCATAACGCAAAGATCAGCCATTACCCCCCTCACCATATTTGAGGGAAGGAGACAACCCGACCCCCGACGCTACCGCAAGCAGTGACATCTAAGGGAGCATGACGAACTTGCTGCCGGTTGCTCAGGCAAGAAAAACTATGATCGATTGTCGAGGTCACTAGCTAACCACATATAGCAAAACCACTCATAAAAAAAAATAAACATTGAAATGAGTAGATTATGTCAATACTAAATAAAAATAAAATTAAAATAAATTGACCTTGACAGTCAAAGAAAATAAATAATTATATGAACTCATATAACCTGTCAGTAGGTATGCTAATTCTGGAGAAAGAACATAAACATTGTCTTAAGTTAAACACAGCGACCAACTATTCTTATCGTTTCAGTAATCGCTGATAGAATGGTATGCCTTTGAACAAAGGTTAGATTTTACTTTAGCTTTGAACGCATTGAAGGGCAAATCTAGCAAAGAAGAGGGTAGCTTGTTATAAAAAGATATACCAAGCCCAACAAATGAGTTATGAACCTTATGAAGACGGTGAAATGGAGCCCGTAATTTGTCCTTATTTCTGGTGTTAACATTGTGAATATCACTGTTTTTAGTGTATAAATGTATATTTTGTCTAATATATAGTCTTGCATAGTGCATACAGGGATAATCGTCGGTTGGTGCCTCCTTATCATTTAAAATTATTTAAGGGGCCTCTGCCAGTTGGCTTCGGCTCCTTGTACGCTCCTTTTCCGTAAAAAGCGTAACTAATGTCATCAAGAATATGCAAAGGGGTAAATCACCCGGTCATGATGGCCTCAGCATGGAACATTTTAAATATGCTGGTGTCAATATGCAGCTGCCAAGAGTTCTGACAATGTTTTTCAACCTAAGTCTGAGTCACTCCTACTTACCAGAATCGTTGATGCGCACTGTAGTGGTACCGATAGTAAAAAATAAGACAGGTGACTCTCACTAACGACTATTGCAGCTAAGGTGCTTGACAGTTTGCTAAATAGCAGTTTAAAAGAACATGTGGAAATACACGACGTCCAGTTCATGACTATAGGTTGGCGGGTGGCGTCAGGCAGGGGGGGTTGAGCTCGCCCCTTCTGTTTAATTTGTACGTCAACCAGCTTATCGAGCGACTCAGCAGCACTCATATCGGATGCTACATTGACGGTATTTGTCTCAACAATATTAGTTACGCAGATGACATGGTGTTGCTGAGTTCCTCGATCAGTGCGTTGCGAAAACTGTTGAGCATCTGTCAGGCATATGCGGCGGAGCATGGGCTTAAATATAACTCCAAGAAGAGTGAAATTCTCATCTTCAAAGCAGGCAAATATCGGCCAACTCATGTACCTCCCGTATGCCTTGCAGGAGTTCCGTTAAAGCTGATTGACAAGTTTAAATACCTAGGCCAAATGTGACGGGGGATCTCAGGGACGACGAAGGCATTGAGAGGGAGCGCAGGGCGTTGGCGGTGAGAAGCAATATGCTTGCCCGCAGGTTCTTTCCATGTACTAATGAAGTGAAGATAACGCTTTTTAACTCTTTTTGTCAATCTTTTTACTCGAGTGGCCTGTGGTGAGGTATATGCGGCGATCCTACGACGCCCTGCGCATCCAATACAACAATGCCTTCAGAATGTTGTTGAGGCTGCCGCGGCGCTGCAGCGCCTCCGGAATGTTTGCGGAGGCGCACACGGACGGTTTTAAAGTGATAATTCGCAAAAAAAAACAGCTTCTCTGCAGGCTGCAGCGCCTGCGGAGTGCTCATAACACTATTCTGAAGGACATTGCTGCTAGATTTGACTGCCCTATCCAAAAACATGGGAATGAAAGGCATATATAAATATTGGCATAAAAGTATGTATATTGTGTGTGACATTAAATGTAATTATTTAATAATTAGACACTAACAATACTACCATAACTATAAGTCAATTGTTACTAACACACTAACTATACATATATGGGCATAACAAGTCTGAAATAAATGTTTATTATTATTATAAATATATTGGTTTCGTACTTTTTACATGATACCGTCACAACTAAATCTCGCACAGTCTACAGATTTATTTTATGTATAGAAGAAGATGCCTACAGATATTAGAAAACTAAATAAAAGCAAACTTATTTGAAAAAAACCTCATTCATGTGGAAATACAAAAATTAACGCAAATCATGTGCTACCTTCTCCTTAGTACTGTAGTACTAAGGCTTCAAGTACACAACGCAACGCCGGAGCCGCACCGGCGCCGGACCGCATGTTCGGTATATGTTACGGGTAAAGTTAGATGATTGAGTAAACATAGGTTTACCCAAGCATTTTGGGTAAAGTCCGAAGAATAATTAAAATAAACTTTGATTCCCTATACAGGTCGACTCAGGTAATGCTAGAATGATTAAACTTAGGTGTAGGCTGAAAGGTAGGTTAGGTTAGGTTAGAACTGTGACCACACAACGCACGAGATTATTCGGACTTTACCCAAAATGCTTGGGTAAACCTAGGTTTACCCAATCTTCTTGCATTACCCGTAACATATACAATTGAAAACCGCACATGCGCCGCACCGGAGCCGCGTGTACATCGTATTTTCAAACTTTTCGAGGTTCCGAGGTTTTTACCAAATAAGTTTGGTTATATACTCTTCTAATATCTGTATCTTCTTCTATACATAAAATAAATCTGTAGAATGTGCGAGATTTAGTTGTGACGGTATCAAGTACGAAACCAATATCTTTATATAATGTACCAATATATAAACCAAACCTATATCGCAATAATAATGGTTATGGCTATAGACTGTATGGATATGTACCTTTTGGTACTAGAAAGAGAAATAATAGTACCACATTTTCATGACTTATACGCCATTTTCAGTGGCCGAGCTACAGCGTATTCATCCCAGCACAGCCACGCTTAGATCGGCTGAAATCCACAACTTTAATGGATGATTCGTGTCTGAGATAAATGTACGTGTCATATACTATGATAGCGCGGTATCTAGTCGAGCGCAGCGAGACCAATCATTTATCTAAATTTTACGTAGTAAACCAGCACCCTAATTGCGTAACACACTATCAACTGGAATCTGGATCATTTTAAAGCAAATTTCTAATCCTGCTTCATTATGTTCGAAAATTTTGTTTGGTCAACAACGTAACTAACGCAATGAATGTTGTTGAACTGTCAAAATGAAACCGATTCCTACTGATGGTGTGTTACGCAATTAGGGTACAGGTCGAAATTATTATGGTTAGAGATGACTATTTCTTGACTATTGTTCGGCAAAAGGCTAGGCAGATGATTAATATACTCACTAGATAATAAGCACAATTGACAAATGAACCAATGATCACAATTTGACAAAGCCAAGATTGTTATAGTAACAATCACCATAAAACCCAAAACTGGTTTTCCGATAAATATGCAGCTAGAGTTGATTTCGCTATTATAACCATAAAATACTAAACTTTGTTAATGACCCTTAGGAAATGAACTGGCGATTTTATTAGATATTGGCGCCGATTCCCTTGTTCACAAACTAAACTAAATTTAAGTTCAGTGCATCTTTTTCTATCTATTTCATTAAGAAAAGGACAGACGATAAATATTAGTTTAGTCCTGTCAAATTAAGATATTCCCTATACAAGTTTAGACGTGATTAAAAAATTGGCTACTAAAAATACATCAGGCGCATTTACGTCAGGCGCTGACTACACTAACCTAATATTTTTCTTCTATCCTTTTCTTAATGAATTAGAAAGAAAAAGATGCAGTGAACTTACAATTAATTTATTTTGTGAATAAAAGAATCGGTGCCATTGCCATACATCTCCCGGACCTCGTAAAAAGTAGTAAAGGCATACCATTATTTAAATCAGGTAATGAAAATGACGTTGGCAATTTTAGGCTTATTTCTATCTTTCCTACAGTAAGTAAAATATTTGAAAAGATAATATTCAGTTGCTAAGACATTTTAATTTAGCCTACTGCATGATGAACAATATGGCTTTACAAAAGGTCGTTCGGCTACAGATGCGAGTGTTGCTCTACTGAAACACTTATTTAAGAACTCGCAAAATTCTATTGAAGTTTTCTGTGATCTTTCCAAAGCCTTTGCTTGCGTGCACCATGACACGTAAACGCTTTTGCGTAAACTACATCATTACGGTGTCCAAAACGAAGCTTTTAAATTAATAAATTCACATTTACATAATAGGTTTCCATGTGTAAATGTTAATGGTGTGAAATCTTCCGGGTTATCAGTTCAGTTAGGTGTACCTTAAGGCTCAATACTGGGCCCATTCTTGTTCTTAGTGTATATCAATGACTTACCATTATATTTAAAGTTGTACTGTTTGCAGATGACACATCTCTTATTTTTAAAGTAGACAGGAATAGACAAGATTTTGACGACGTAAACAGTGCACTCTCAATGGTTACGGATTGGTTTACGACAAATTAGTTCTCAATGCCAAGAAAACGAAATGTATAAAGTTTGCCTTATCGAATGTAAATCTAGGACCCAACATCGTCTTAGATAAAGAGGTGCTTAAAACTCTACAGTTTTTCTGGGCATAACAGTACATGCCAAACTTCAGTGGGGCCCACATATATCAAGCCTAGCAGGAAAGCTCAGTTCAGCCGCTTACGCCGTCAGGAAAGTAAGACAATACACTGACGTTGATACAGCTCGGTTAGTCTATTTTAGTTATTTTCATAGCGCATATTTTCATAGTCCTACGGTATTCTGCTCTGGGGCAAAGCCCAAAAGGCAAAGTTCAAAATATATTTGTACTTCAAAAACGATCTGTTTGAGCAATTTACGAGCTAGGTGCCAGAGTTTCTCTGAGAGATTTTTTAAAACATATTGGTATTGTCACGGTGGCATCACAATTCATCTTCGCCAACATCTTATATATTAGACAAAATATATGATATATTTATACACTAAAAACAGTGATATCCACAGTGTTCACACCAGCAATAAGGACAAATTACGTGCTCCGTTTCACCGGCTTCATAAGGTTTATAACTTATTTGTTGGGCTTGGTATATCCTTTTATAACAAGTTACCCTCTTCTTTGCTAGATTTGCCCTTCAATGCGTTTAAAGCTAAAGTAAAATCTAACCTTTGTTCAAAGGAGTACTATTCTATCAACGACTACTTAAACGATAAGAATAGTTGGTCGCTGTGATTAACTCAAGGCAATGTTTATGTTCTTTCTCCAGAACTGGCTTACCTTCTGACAGGTTATATGTGTTCATATAATTATTTATTTTCTTTGATTGTAAAAGTCAATTAATTTTAATTTTATTTTTATAAACATTGTAATGAGTAGATTATGTCAATGATAAACCATTGACATAATCTACTCATTACAATGTTTTTTTTACGAGTGGTAATGAGATATGTGGTTAGCTAGTGACCTGGACAATTGATCATATTATTCTTGCCTGAGCAACCGGCAGCAAGTTCGTCATGCTCTCTTAGATGTCACTGCTTGCGGTAGCGTCAGGGGTCGGGTTGCCTCCTTCCCTCAAATATGGCGAGGGGAGTAATGGTTGATCTTTGCGTTATGCTCGTGAACGGGTGCAGCTTGTGGTGACTGGTCATCTTGCTGACCTTGGTTTTGTTTTGTTATTAGTATTAACTCTTCGTTTATTTTACTTCAATGGTCCTAGTTTATCATTTGTGACTTCGAGTTACGGCTTCATATACGGATATATGTAAGTGGGCACGCCCTTTATTACTGGAGGCTTTTATAAAGTTCTGCTTAAGTTTTTAGTGTTGTATTTTTATTTCTACTTGAGTATAGTTTTCGATTATTAATTTTTTTTGGGTATATTGGCGTGTGCTAGCTTACTTATAGCAAATAATTTAATTTAATGGTTTGTGTTGCGAAAAGTACCTAAATTACGAGTATTATGCGCAATGTTGCGCAACGTACTCAATTTTTTTAACTGAACAGACAGCTGTGCTGCTGGGAAGTTTGTTGTGCCACTTCTTCTCCCCAGCTAAAGCACTAGGAAGTAGTGAAGGGTGGGCGTTTTGGGGGACTGTCTTATGTAATTTTGACGTTCAAAAAGTGCTGATTCTCAGCCTAGTTTGAATAAATGACTTTTGATTTGATACACCCATAATCCCTAGATTTCGTTAATCACCATAATTGGCAAAGTCACTGGTTATTACTGAAAGTGATACTCATCTTCCTAATAGTGCTCCCCTCCGCCACAGTTTCTCTCGCGGCCGCCGGAAGGAACTCCCTTCCAATATTAATAGTAGATTAGAACAAAGTATTTTCATTATTAATATATTGTAAAATATGTATAATTATTAAACTGCCATGGTAATTTTTTTTTTTGTTGTATCATAATTTTTTCTACTCATCATGTCGTCGTCAAGATTGAGGACGACTAAATGACAGAAGAATCGCAGATTATCTCATGTTGAACTATCAAGATTCGAGATAACTGGTGCCATGTTAGGGTTTACCCAGAAAACATCAAGTTTGACAGAACGAGTCGAGAATTTTGTATAGCAGCGCTGTGAGAAAACGAGAAAGTGTTGCGCTGTCAGAAAATTAATCACGCGATTGGGTGAGAAAGGCTCACCAACTCACCACGTAATCCTCACCAAGACACCTTTATAACTCTGGAATCCCTTAATGACAATTTTCAAGATTTGGCATAGCGTTACGATTATTTTTTGACTATTTTTTGGAATTGAAACCAAGTCGATACTCCCAGCTATTTGCTTGAACTGAGGTGAGGCTTGTGTGGAGACGTTCACCCCACAATCCTCATCAGCATATAGCCATAACTTCGGAATCATAACGTGACAATTTTTTTAACCTTGGTGACTATTTCTTGACTATTTTTTGGCGAACTCAAAATCGCTTTTCATGAAGTTTTCAAAGGTGAGGATTGTGTGGTGAAGGACACGTATTTTCTTTCTTTCTGTGTAAGTAAGTAGGTAAAGATAGAATCCTCGTATTGCGTAAGTGCCTACGACACTTGAATAGCCATTGTAAGTTGTCAAGATGCTATTGCTATTGAATTATTGCAGGCGTATACCTGAAAAACATAAGTGACTATTAAATAGATTTGAAAGGTTCTTTTAAATATAAGTAGATCTATTTTATAGTAAAGTCACGAACCGGGATTGTTGAGCCACTAGCATATCATCTTAACTTGGTTGTGTTACACGAATGCCGCCCGTTTTTCATTATTGAAATGTCACATGTCAAATTTCACGAGCGGCATTCGTGTACCACAACCAAGTTAAGATGATAAGCTAGTGGCTCAACAATCCCGGTTCGTGACTGTACATAACACGTATATTTATCTCAGACACGAATCATCCATTAACCCTTTGACCGCCACGTCAGTGACGAAAATCTGTGTTCTCAATGCCAACCGACACATTCCTTATTTCATACCTACAAAATAATAGTCACGGCAAAAGTATATATCGATAAACCATTGATACATTTTACTTGTGCATGGTTTACGAATGAAATAGCTTATAAGTACCATTGAATTGTATTATTTCACCTATGTTTCACCTTTTTTCCCAACTTAGTAATCATTAACCAGAAGTTACAGCATTAGATAAGAGCAGATTTTATAATAAAAAGGTAATTTAAATACTTTAAATAACACAGTCACATCACTAATCTCGTTTGTGACGACATCCACTGACATTAACAGCCGTCACTGCATGGCGTAGTTTATTCCCGGTCGTCCCCGCCCCGTTGTCCCCACTGGGTACGACTGGGAAAATTAAGTTTCGTTCCTCCCCAGGGGTGACGACTTAAACTTTTTATTTCTCACTTGTTCCGCTATGGACCGAGAGTCAAAATGCAATAATGTGGATTTCAATAAGAGATTTCACGGATTGTTAAAATGTTTTAATTACGACTTTCTGAGCACACAGGTAATCAACGAATTCAGCGGGGACGACGGGGCGGGGACGACCGGGAATAAACCCATGGCGTGGCCAGCACTGCGCTTACTTTGCCGCCTGTGGGTTAGAGATGTATCGGTGTGATATCGATATTATTGCATGATATGTATTAAATCACTTGATTATTATATTACTAAAATAGTATAATGAAGTGTTAAATATAAGAATAATATTTTTTTTTAATTTATTGGAGTTAATTGTGTTTATTGCCTTTAATAATTCATCTGAACTAAGATATAGTACCTGTACCCTAATTGCGTAACACACTATCAATCGGAATCGGTTTCATTTAGACAGTTCAACAATATTCATTGCGTTATTTACGATGTTGAGAAGACAAATTTTTCGAACATATGAAGCAACTAACTTTTGCCCGCGGCTTCGCCCGTGTGGTGGTCGGAAATTACCCTTCAGAAGCGTGCTACCGGGATAAGAAAGTATCCTATATCCTAACCTAGGTCCTGGAATATTCATATGCCTTTCATCCAAATCTGATGGATGAAAGGCATACGCAATTATAGTTTTATCGAAGTTAAGTCAGACGATTACTTACGATCCCTGGAATTTTGCTTTCTGAAGCCCTTGCTGAGCAACTAAAGCGGTCATAGTCATAATTATGTAATAGTAGGTACCTAAGATGAGAGGAGTACATTCGCAAGCCGAAAGAACATTAAAATCATACCTCCAATTTTATGAACATTAAAACACATTTCCAGGTCAGTGTCAGATATCTAACACACACACACACACACATAGACACATACACACATACACATACACACACACATACTTATTTGTTATAGTCGCGAATCATATTTTGATCAAGATGCAACCTGACACTGACTTGCAAATTGCAAAAAAAACCTAAGAAAATTAGAACTTCGCGGGCTACTTTTTATTTTATTCCTCGACCTATGTTCCCTTGAGAAAGTTGTGCAGTATCATTGACTTACTACACAGTCAAAGTTTTGCGTTATTTATCTATTATTTATGTGAGGTGTCGGGATCGGGATTATTTGACTTAAATGATGCCATGAAACATACCCACAAGTTCCTCAACCATTTCCAGACAGCTCAGGTAAGTTGCTCGTGCAAATTTTCGAGTTTATTAATCAAAGGAATAAGATTTTTCACAATTATAAACTGTATCCGTTCATTTCACCCAACAGATGTGGAATTTTTAAAACTCATTTGGGAAGTTTCCATAACTTTACTCAAAGATAATTTATACCATTTTTGAGTTAGTAAGGCCACGCAGTAAACTCCTCGCCTTAAAAATTGAATTACCCCTTTTTGCCCCTTCACGGATCGACTTTCCTTCGGGATCAACATTCGAAAAACCCAAAAACTTATTATTGTTTATTTTCTGTCAAAAGTATAAATAATGAGTTTCGAACTATTCGGTAACGCGCTTTAAAATTCTTCCATACAAACTTTAACATCCCTAAACCCCCTTTGAGGTGTAGTTTTGAAAAAGTAATAATGACAAACTTTATTACTTACTTAGGCAAGTATTTGTGCCAAGTTTCAATTTAATTAACCAAATGAATAAGATTTTATTAAATTCCACCCCTGTGGAATCACACCCACCAAACCCTTAGGCGGGGGGGACCCTTAGGGGGTAGTTTAGGAAAACTAAAAAAAATGTCAAACTTTATAATCTACTAAGGTATTCATGTCAAGTCTAGTAACTCAAGGAATAAGATTTTTCATGCAAACTTTCTTCCCCTGTTTTACCCCGTTAGGGGTGGAATTTCGAAAAACCCTTTCTTAATACCTAGGTACTCTTCATAAATAACACAGCCTCCAAATTTCATGTCTCTAAGATCAGCGGTTTAGGCCGTGGCTGAGCATGTGTGTGTGTGTGTTTGTGTGTGTGTGTGTGTGTGCGGTGTGTGAGGGTGTGTGTGCGGTGTGTGTATGTGTGATGGGCGGCATTAGAGGCTTAGTTAGAGAATTATTTTTACTTGAATACAAAATTTTGTGAATGAACAACTTAAATACAAAATCGCATCCCCCTTTTCACCCTCTAAAGGGTTGAACCTTCAACAACACCGATTGAAACGTTGCGTTAGTTTCAAACCATAAGCCTAAATAATAAATTTTGTGATTTTTACTTCGTAAATAAAGATATTATTTTATAGATTGTAGATGACTTTCCATGCACAAATTCATACCCCTTTTCACTTCTTCGGGGGTGGAATTATCAAAAACGCTGAGACACGTATAAATTAATTTTTAATCCTCAGCCAAAACACAAAATTTGAAGATCCTCGCTTCAAAACTGACGGACTTTCATACAAACTTACATCCCCTTTTTAACCCGTTAGGGGTGGAATTTCCAAAAATCCTTCCTTAGTGGATGCCTACACTGTAAAAGGTACCTATGTACAAAATTTCAAGTCTCCAGGTCCAGCGGTTTGGGCTGTGCGCGTATATATCACCCAATCAGTCAGTCAGTCAGTCAGTCAGTCAGTCATTCATTCAGTCAGTTTACCATTTTATATATACTTATAGATGGATTAGCAATTTGCTTCAAAATGATTCAGATTCCGGTCGATGGGCTATATATTCAGTATATTGTGGTAGGTATATTCAAGCTCGGTTGACATGACTGTTTTTTTTTTGTTTGTTCAATAATAACTGTGTTTTTTTATTAATTCGTCATTAAACGAATAAGTTCGAATAAATAAGTCATTATTTTAAAATCTAAACACATTCAAAAGTATTTGTAGAAAGTAGTTTTACATTTGGGATTTGATTTTTAAAATGCTTTAGTAATAAAACTAAAAACCATGACTGTTTGAAGATTCTGCTTCAGAAAATGTATCATTGTCTTCTACACCCTCTAACACTTAACGGGGCTATTCTGTCATTTCACTTGAAGACATTTTTATTTTGTGGATTAAGATACTAAACGAAGACAATATTATAGGAAATAGGAAAAAAACGCAAGGCAGCACGGTTGACGTCATAGTGCGCCGTCTCATCTCATCTGTGGCGTACAAAGTAGGATTCCGCTGACAAGGATGCGCGAGATTTGCCACAAAAATATCGATTTGCACTTATTTACTCACTTATTACAAACATATTATATTTACTACAAACGGTAGTTTTATTTTATATTTTGCTTTCTATTTAATCTGTTGTAAAATGACGAGAAATAATTTTCATAGAGTAATAGTAGTGAAGTATTTAATTTGTTTTCGTAAAATAATAGGAAAAAAGAAACACTACAAACACATTTTTGTATGTTTATTTTGAACTGAAAAAAGTGGTATACGAGTATTCGACGTGCCATGCAGTCGGTGGCATCGTGAGCACGTTTTAATTGGACGTCCATAGACGTCCGTGGCGGTTAAAGGGTTAAGTTGTGGATTTCAGCCGATCTAAGCGTGATCGTGCTGGGACGGATACGCTGTAGTCCGGCCACTGAAAATGGCGTACGTCATGAAATAATAAAAAATATTATTCATTTATTATCGAATAACAGACTCATTGGACACACAATTACAATAAACAATATACAAATAACACCGAGAAAAAATAAAAACTAAAAATAAATTAAAATTAAATCACAATTAAAATTATGTCAAATTAAAATTAAATCAAATTAGATCACAATACTGATCATAAGAAAAACAAATAATAATTACAAAATCCTACACCGGCATTGAAACGGCAACATGCCTGCCACAGCCATGCCGGATATAAAGACAGTCCAGCCTGTCAGCGATCATTGCCAGGATAGCATTGGGGCTAGCCCACACCCAGCGCACCAGGGACACACACCTCTTGCCCATAGAAGCGTGGAAACAGTCAGTGCGTGCCATCGCGAACATCCCTGATGTGCTACAGAAACATGGCAGCCGCAACACTGCCCGGAACGCGTTTTTGTACTGGATACGGAGGACACTGTACGCCCGTTCAGTATAGTCAACCCACAGGCTGTGCGGGTACAGTGATGTGCAGTACGCTCTAAAAAGCGTGACCTTCACACCAGCAGAACAACGCGAAAACCTGCGGGCTATCATGTTGGTTCGCATCGACAGCACCCTCCTCTTCCGCTCCATGTCAGCATGGTTTTTGAGGTCCTCAGTGAGCAGATGTCCTAGATATTTAAAATTGGTCCACTCGGTCTATTGGAACACCATCAAGATGAACAGCCGGTATGTTCATAGGGCTCGACACACCGATGATGGCCTAAAAAACCATGTATTGGCTTTTCTTCCCATTATATGTATTTTTACCCATGTCCACGCGCGTAATCCGTACACGTACCGAGTAGCCTCCTCAGCCTCAGCTCCTCAGCAACACCATGTCGTCTGCATCACTCAAATTGTTAACATATACTCCTTCTACATGGCATCCGACATGTTGACTGCTGAGCGAGACGCTCACTTCGTTCATATAGAGGTTGAACAATGTCAGCGAGGTCAGACCAACCTGTCTTACGCCACATTCGCTAATATAAGGGTCCGACATTGCCCCCGCCCATACGACACTATTGACCTGGTGCCCGTACCAGTAAGGAGTATGCTGATTAGTTCCCACGGTAAGTCCGTGCTCTCCAGCTTCCTCCAGAGGATATCGTTCGAGACGAGGTCAAAGGCCTTGGATAAGGCGTTGTGCTTTAAACACAATATTGCACTCTGTGTGGACAGTTTAGGTCGAAAACCAAACTGGTTATCATGAAGTGTTACGTGTCTTTTTAACTGCGTGTTAAGCACACCGTGATATACTCGTACCTTCGCCACTACAGTTGCAAGCGATATAGGTCTGTAGTTATTTTTATCCGCCATATCGCCCGTTTTATTTTTAACCATTGGCACTACAACTGTCCTCATAAAGTCTGCAGGTAAGTTGGAGCGGCACACACACAGCGAGAACAACATTGCAACAACTCTCGCCAGGTACGGTCCGGCGTGCTGCAGGTGCTTAATGCTGAGTGCGTCATGCCCAGGGGACTTTCTCCGCGAAATCTGGCTGATGGCGTTTGTGACATTTTGCGCGAGGAAACTTATTCCTACAGTATTATTGATCGGATCAGCATTCAGCACCCTACTCGCCGGACCAAGTGGCGACCGGACCGAAAACTGTTCTTTGAAAACGTTCGCAATTCTCTTATAATCATTTAAACCCTCGACGTTCCCAGGAAGGCCAGGCCGCGAGTTCACTTTTCTCATTTTTCGCCAGAAGCCACGGAAGTCACCTTTCGAGAGTTGTTCAGCGAGAGTATCCATCCGAATCTGGTCCTGATTATTCTGGCACCACTTTTAAACACTTTTCTACTCTCTCGCATGTCCTCATTCACACAACCAGACTTAGGTCTTCCACACAATACCCTCTCGTTAAGCCTCAGCCTGGCCACCCTGTGAGCCTCGCCCACATGCTGTTCCATCCCGCCAAGCGTGCACCACGCCCACACTTCCGCGCGCTTCCCCCTTTCACCATAGCTGCGCCCTGAAGGGCAGTCACAATGCCGGAGTATAGTTTATCTAAGACACGCTCATGATCATGGTTACATGAACCGTTTGAGAAATATTGACCATAAACGTTGGTCCCTCTCTAATGATGATTCAACAATTTTGTGCCGGACGGGCGTGATCGATGGGCACTGTAGGGTGAAAGGAGGGTGTATCCCTATACCAGGTGTATCCCTATACCAGGTTTAGGTCTCCTAGCCCAAACGGCGCTGACGTCCTGCACCTATAGGCTCAGACTATCTGCAGACTGATGGCCGGCGGCTGTGAATTGAAGTCTTGACGGGGAAGGGTTTCTTGTTGATGAAATAATAACAACTGCTTGATAAGTCTTCAGGAGTTTTCAGGAGACAGCTTGCGTAAATCTTCAGGAAGAAGTGGTACCATGCCGATGGCTACGAACATATGTTTTCCCCTGCGCGCTTAGGTCCCTCGGTACTTTACCTTAACGAGGGCCGCAAATTGTCTCCCGATTTAAACTTTATTTTGATTAGTTTTTTACTGTTTTACCTTTTACAATTTCGCTCACAATCGCTTAAATATAAAATTAATCATGGCATGTGATAATGTATCACTAGAATTGCCATTAGATTACCCAGTGATTGAGATACCTGTAGTTCCTGTAACATTATCTACTGAAAATATTTTACAGTGTAAACACGCAAAACATAACTATTTTAATTAAATATTATTTTAAAAGTAGATTTATTTGAAAACCCATTTCAGTAAACTAAACAGATATCTCAAGCTGGTCTAATGACCTAACACAATATGATATTTACAATATCACAACTTTGTATTTCAGGACGGGACACGCCCTGAAAACCTAGATTGATAAAACAAATTAACAAAAAACAACAAACTAACATTTTCAACCCTTATAAACCCAAATAAGTGGGCTTTTCAGGAAGACTAGATGACTAATAGTACGTCCAGGGCTAGGTCTTTATTTAGGGTACCTGGACGCACCAACATACTATAAACCGAGGCTATGTAGCCCACTCAATTGAAGTTTATAAGGGTTGTACTTACGATTTCTTTAAGAAACACCATCACTTTCTAACTATAAAACACTATTGTTAAGTACTGAATTTAAATTATAAAACAAAACACTAAACTATAAACACTGTTTGGTGACGCATCATCGCGAAAAATTTGATCAGACATGTTAATGACTAGTTTTATTTTTCTTTTTGGAAGTCATCATATTTAGTACCCATTTTCTACTTTTACTTTTAGATTATGCAAAGGTCTTACGTTAAAGTTTAATTTTAAAAAAAGTACACGTTATTTTTATACCGATCTACTTTTGGCAAACAAGGTCCTATTGAAATAGGTATCTGTAATGCAAAAGGATAATTTAACTCATAATTATGAACAACTTTCACAATGGAACAAACCCAAATAACGCGAATCAATAGTCAGCTGTTCCAAACATTTTGTATATGACATGTGAAAATATATC
This sequence comes from Dicycla oo, assembly GCA_948252095.1. NCBI lineage: Eukaryota > Metazoa > Arthropoda > Insecta > Lepidoptera > Noctuidae > Dicycla > Dicycla oo. Next base: position 24,771,200 of record OX411709.1, read on the forward strand.
GACGGTCCCTATTAACAATGTCGGTTCTGCACGGAGACTACTGTTTAGTTCCTACTGAACAGTGGTCTTTTTCGCAGAACTGACATTGCTAATATCATAAAGATTCTTGTTTATCCTTAGCAAACTTTGAACTGCCCTCAGTTCAAAGTTTGTTTTGACAGTGAAGAATTTTGTTTTAATTGTAATTCAATTTATGTAAAAAGTGAATATTGGTAAAAATGTATATCCGACATTGTTAATAGGGACGGTCGGTATGTATGGAACCGCTGATTTTTTCGCGATTTTCGAAATTAAGTACTAATGATTGATAGTATTCATTTGCTACCATCAGAGAACCGAAAATTAATACTAATATTTATTGTATAATATTAAGTAATAATAAAACATATTTTTTCTGGACAAAACATTACTTTTTAGTATAAACATTACCTACTTTATATTTTGATAAAATATAAAGACATCATTTCAATCGTCACGGGCGATGAAACGTGGCTTTATTATTACGACGTGCCCACAAAGCTGCAAAATAAAATGAATATACAATTTCAAAAAGGGCACAGTCTGAATTGAAACTAATATTTTTTAAAGAAGTATTATGAATTAAAAAAAATTGAGTTATATTCTGGAGCCAATTTGCAATCGAAGTTACAGAAATATTTTGATGTTAACGTTATTATATAGTATATTTTAGATATTTCAAATATGTGAGATGTGCCCTTTTCGAAATTTATGATGTTGAAATCACATAATTTAAAGAAAAAAACCATATAAATTTGGCGAAATTTTTACCATACATGTTATGTTTAATTTTAGATACCAAAAATAAAAATTTCGATACTTAAATTAAAGATAATGAATCCGTTTTTTTTTTAATCTTCTTCTGTAAACTTTCGTTTGTAGTTAGCCATTGCAATATTTCATCATAAAATTTTGTAAATTCTCCTGGTAATTATATTGTTTCACTTTTGCAATATCTGCATTTTTTATTTATTAATAGGTACTTTGCCATTATAAGCTCGATTTCTTGGCTTGGTATGCATCGATCACTAATAAAAAACTAGATGCACAATGCCATACAAAAATTCTCTTAAAACGGTCGCCAATTGTCTTTACCTACTTCTAGTTGAATTAAATATACCTACGTTAATGTAAATTCAACCATAAATGCAATGTTTAAAGTTGTATTCATAAAGCCGTTACGACCGGTGCTTGCTAGTCAACATACATCAAAACAAATTCAACCTTACTTACAATGTTTTAAAATCAGATTTACAGTGCGAAAAAAAAAACAATAGATTTTACGACCGAGGCTCACCGCTAGGACAAAGGAATGAGTAGAGTCGAATTGTCCAATATTTTTTTGTTTATATATTATTATAAAGGTATTTTTTTAAAGCTTGTTAAGCTTAATGTATTAAAAAAAGTGTACGTAATAAAACACATTTTATTCTCTTCTTTGGTGTATATGTGTAATCATTATATTATAATTTACCTGAATGGATCGATCACTAATAAAGAACTAGACACAATCAGCGCAAAAAAGGTCCTTACCGAATGAATGCCCACTTGGACGGGTACGTTTGAATTACATTAACGTATATTTATTTCAACTACAATTACGTAAACACAATTGGCGACGAGAACTTTTGCATGGGGTTGTGTTACTATAATATTTATAGAAACAGTAAACAAGTCTCATTAAACAAAAAAAAAACAAAAAAATCATAAGTAACTTTAATAATAAAAAAAAAGAAACAATAGCGTCTCCACAAATGGAACATAATCAACGCACATAACCCGAACAAGTTAAGCGGGCATGCGATAGTATGGTTACTACGTTTACTGAGAGTCTTTACAATTGAGATGCTTTATAACTCCTCCTGTTTATTAAAAAAATGTTTTTACGACGATTTCTTGAGAAAATATCAGTATTTATAATACAGTGATAACAATTATTATATTGATAATATTAATAGTTACCGAAAATATGAAACTCCATCTTTTTTTTGCGTCCTGGAAGTGTGATTTTCGCACTTTTTAAAAGAGCACTGAGTCATGCTTACTGTCGGAGCGTTCAAATGCTACTAGAGTAAAAGTACACCAAATGTTAAATTTGGTGGACTTTCGGTGGGGACATTTTTTGCCGCTGATTGTGTATCTAGTTGTTTATTAGAGATCGATGTTGGTATGTTACTGCAAGTGCCTTTTACTCTAGAAAGAACGAAAATTTCCTCAGATACTATCTGTATGTATAGTATACTATCTGTATGTATACATACAGATAGTATCTGAGGAAATTTTCGTACGCAAAACCGCAAAACCTGGTAAAGTAATCGCAAACAATAGTTAGTTCAAAAACAAACGCTAAGCCAATACTTGAAAATTAAGTTTTTAATTTTTACTGCACCTTTTCCGTAACTTCTTACTGATAAAGGTTTAGATTTAAAATTTAGTTAAGCCCATTTCTTGAAATCAGTCCTATTTTCTGCATTTACTTTTTCAACGTTCAATTTGTTGGTGCAGAAGTATTAAAATAAAATCTCTTTAGAGTTGTGACCTTTTCGAAATTATTGCTGTCGACGCCATAACGTTGACAGTAGAACAAATACCATAGATGTTCTCTTTTCATATAAAATAGGTAGAGGAAAGCATTTAGAATTCATTGATTTGAAAAACGTATTCATCAATCTTTTCATATAAAATCTAGGTAGAGGGAAGCAATTAGAATTCATTGATTTGAAAAACGTATTCATCAAAATATGCGAGATGTGCCCTTTTCGAAATTGCATATTCAAATATGGGTGATAGAAGGCGAAGAAATTCCGACTGAAGTAAAAAAATTAAATCGATAAAAAGAAAATGATCGTGTTTTTTTTCGGTATTTGGGGAATTATTGAACAAGTGAGCAGAAGACTGTAAACGCTGCTTGGTACTCCTCTGTCTGCCTTCCTCGACTTATTTTTCAATTCAAGAAGCGTCGTCCGAAGTCGACTGACGTTACATCTTTTTTTTTATTATTTGAGATGGGTTTGCTCTTGACTCTAGTCTAGGTCAGAGGTGACAGAGACAAAGTCGACGATGGAGAGAGCTTACCCAGAAGAAGCCTGTTCACTCTCAGTTTGAAGAGATTAGGGTTGTATGTGCTCGGAAACACAGACGCAGGTAGTGAGTTCCACTCTTTTGCAGTGCGCATTATAAAAGACATTAATTGGAAACGCTTAGTGCGAATTGGTGGCATATCAACCAGGTAGGGATGGTAACTGGCAGTGCGTCTAGACGTACGATGGTAGAAGGGGGCCGGTGGAATCAGCTCGTGGAGTTCTTGGGCACACTCACCGAAGTACAATATGTAGAAGACCGACAAGCAGGCAACCTTGCGGCGATGAGCCAAGCTGTGAAGCTTAACATCCACCAGTTTTACGTCGCCAATGAGTCTCTTAGCTCTGCGTTCCACCGAGTCAAGCGCAGCTAGTTGGTACTTAGCTGATCCATCCCAAAGGTGGCTGCAATACTCCATGCAGGATCGGACTTGCGCTTTGTAAAGGGTTAAAAGCTGTCCAGGCGTAAAGTATCGCTTCACCCTATTTAGGATGCCCAGCTTCTTGGCCGCTGATTGGGCTTTGTACTCGATGGTGGCGCCGAAGTTGAGACCAGATGTCAACACCATGCCAAGGAGCTCAAGCCGATCAGTTACAGGAACAGATGTACCACGAAAAGTAGGAGTTTGGGCGAAACGACTCCTTTTAGCTGTAAAAAGACACGCCTGTGTTGGTGGCGTTAAAAGAGACCAGATTATCATCACCCCACTGGGAGACTAGGCTTAAGGTCAAATCTGTCCGCTCTACCATGGCCTCTCTCAAAGAACGAACTTCGGCCCCGCTGGTTTTTGCGCTGGACAAGTATCTCTCTGAAACTGTACTTTCATCTGCGTACCCAACAATACCAAGCCGAAGCATGTCATTTATGTGCAGCAGGAAAAGAGTTGCAGAGAGAACAGACCCCTGAGGAACTCCGGCATCAATAGCCATACGGTCAGAGGAACAGCCGTCTACGACTACTCTGATCGACCGTTCCCTAAGGAAATCTGATATCCAGCTACAAAAATCAGCTGGGACGCCATAAGCAGGAAGCTTGCTGAGCAGAGCAGCGTGCCAGACCCTGTCAAAGGCCTTAGAGATGTCAAGCGATACAGTAAGTGCTTCGCCGTGTTTCTCGATGGCTTTACCACAACAGTGCGTGACATACACAAGAAGATCGCCAGTTGACCGTCCCCGGCAAAAGCCATATTGACGGTCACTGAGGAGACCATTGTCTTCAAGGTAGGTCAGCAACTTATTGTTCAGTACCCTTTCCATAACCTTGCATAGAATGGAGGTAATGGCGATCGGACGGTAATGGGCAGGGTCTGCACGGTCGCACGTTTTGGGCACTGGTTGTACATTTGCAAGCTTCCAGGATTTCGGCACCGTTCTTTTTTCAAGAGAGAGGCAAAACAAACTTGTCAACACAGGAGACAGTTCAGGCGTACACTGTCTCAACACTCTCGCTGGGATGCCGTCAGGCCCACTGGCCTTGTTCGCGTCTAGATTGCACAATACTCTTCGGACCTCTTTAATGTGAACTGCGATCTCCGGCATCGAGGAGTCGCAATGAGGTACAGTAGGTGGTTGCTTGGAGCCAGCGACCAGATGTGAATTGCTTGCAAAGAGAGATGCAAATAAATTTCGCTTTCTCAATTGCAGAGTGAGCCAGCGACCCATCAGTAATGCTATTCTGTACAAATCTCACCGTGGAAATTTAGGTGAAGTGAGCGCGGAGTGAGCTGTCAATAGTGCCAACCGCATAGCATCACGTGGAATGACAGCTCACTTCACCTAAGTATTCACGGTGAGATTTTTACAGAATAGACCGGCAGGTTTCAGCATTGGAGGTAAAGTGGGACTACAGAAATTCGTTTCAGCCGCTTTGGACAGGGACCAGAACTGTTTACTTCCCGGAGGGTGCGACGACAGCCTGGGCCAGCAGTCTCGACATAGGTAGCGATCGCTAACCGACCGAATTCGATAGCTAAGTCCTAGTGGGGTGGGGTGGGGCAAAATTGCTTGACAAGCATGTGATTTTTTCGTGTTTGTCATGCAATTTTGACCGTCCCCACTATGACTTTGCAACCGACTTCGATCGTATAGCGATCGCTATGTCGAGACTGCAGGCCCTGGCCCCAATACGTCCGACATGGTCAAAACGTGCCCTACGTAAAACCCGCTTGCAGAACTTGGCCCAGGCTTGGTAGGCAGACTCTTTTCGGGCCTCAGCGTGGGCGCAGTCCGCATTATACCAAGGCCGGGATTTGTGACCGAGCGGGATGTTGGAGAACGGAATAAAATACTTCATCCCCTGCCGAATCACGTCCGCAACCACGTTAGCACAGCACGAGGGGTCACCCGAGGAAAAGCACACCTGCCGCCATGGATAAGACGCAAAGAAGTGCCGCATCTCATCCCAGTCTGCTGACTCATATCGCCATACTCGCCTCGTGCCTCTAGGGCTCTCGTCTGGAGGAGAGCAGGTCGACACGGATTTCACCAGAAAGTGGTCAGACGTTCCCAGCTGGGCTGAGACCGATACTGAATGACTGTCCGGATCAGATGCCAGCAGAAGGTCCAAGCAATTGGGTGTATGGCCGTCAACATCCGGTACCCGCGTTGCCACATTCACCATCTGGGTTAGAACTAGCGTTATAGCAAACTTGGTGGTTGGTGAAGAAAAAAAAAAAACGAAAAACCAGAATGGTCAGTTTTCTGGTACGGGAACAACCACTCTTTATGATGTGCGTTAAAGTCCCCCAGAAAAATGAGCTTCGCTGTTGGGTACCGTTGCCGGGCTACGTCAGTCCACTCCACGAGGAAATTAAAGAGCGCTGTTGTCTCCTGGTCACTGCTGTGCGATCGGTAGAGGCCGATGTAGAGAGATTTCTCCACGCCAGTATGCACAAGTAGCCATATGGCAGAAAAACCCGATTTCTTAAAGCAACGGAGACGACGACAACAAATGTCATCGCGAACGTACACACATACCCCAGCTTGCTTCTTGAACTTGTATTCAAGAGAGTAAACTGGGTAGTTGAGGTACGCCACGTCCGAGGGGGTTGTTATCTTCCACATGCCAACTTTTGCGAGACGCCGCCGCGCCGGCTTGAAACTTCGTGAAAAAACGTTAGGGCTCTGCTCCACATACCATCACCACTCACCACGTCAATTAATTTAAATTTAATGTTTTTTAGAATGGTATTAAACTTTTATGTAGGCTGATTTGAAATCCAAGACTTGGTCCCTCCATCTTGACGATAACGCCATAACACGCTACGCCACCGTAGCGGCGTCCGTGCAAAATGCCCGATAATAATGTAGTACATACATTAATTCTCTTTAGAGTACCAAAAGGTACATATCCGATAACCGCATGACCTTGTTTGGCATCGTGGCCGGGCCAGAAAGGAACACACTTAGCCGTGTCATCTTGCAGGGGAGGTCACACCAGGCGGCGGCCGAGTTAGCGACTCACGGGGTTGCGATAATCGTCGAGAGGATCCGGCGAATGGGACTCGAGGAGGTCCTGCACAAGTCCGAGGTCATGTGTTTTCATGGTCCTCGGAAAGCGCCACCGTCGGGTTCCCAAATAACGGTAGGAGGGGTTCACATCGGCGTCGAGCCGACGATAAGTACCTGGGACACGTACTCGTCCTCGACTTTCGTGGAGCATTTTCGACGTTTGGCTCCCAGATTGGAGCGGGCCGAGGCTCCTGCCCAATCTAGTGGGTCCAAACGCCTCCTGCCGGAGGCTCTACGTGGGGGTGTGCGGTCCATGGCCCTTTACGGGGCACCAGTCTGGGCGCGTTGCTTGGGGCGGTGACCAGCCCGGCGGTTGATCGCGTCCCAAAGGGTCATGGCCATCCGGCTAGTTCGGGGATACCGTACGGTCTCTGGTGAGGGGTGTTACCATTGTGTGGATCGCCCGGAGGACGCGGTGGAGCATACGGTGGAGGTCTGCCCCGCTTGGGCAGAGCACCGCCGCGTCCTCGCGGAGGCAATCGGAGGCGGCGATCTCTCGCGTCTGACCCTGGTACAGGCCATGGTACGGAGCGAGAGTGCATGGGAAGGCGTCACCTCCTTCTGCGAAGCAGTAATGCTCGCGAAGGAGGAGGCTGAATGCGTGAGGGAGAGGCAATCTTTGCGCCCCTTACGCCCCTAGTCGCCGATTCCCGACCACCGTTGGCGCGGGCTTGCGGATGGCGAGCAATGGGTAGGTCACCGTCCGGTAAGGACCAGTCGCGGGTCGACGCGCGACGGCGCGTTGTATTCCACGCGCGCCTCAAAAAGATGTCAGCACTAGCTGAAGGGGTCCGCTAGGGCCGATGCCCGCCAGGGTTGCTGGTTGTCCGAAAGAGTACCGTGGCCCTGGCACAGGCAACTGAAGGATGTATATGTGAACTGAGAGACCACACTGGGAATTCGCGAAATGAAAATCCTAGGATTTAGTAGTAGACTTAAAACAATTGTAGAACGAATCTGGGAATTTGTAAGCAAATATATTAAAAACTACGACTCATAAAGTGTGGTCCCTCAGTTCTCACAGACGATCAGCCAGATATAGGAAAGTATCATAAAAAAAAGGTTTTGTGAATACAGACATTTAGTAAAGAATTTGTAAAAATATTCACTAAATAACAGACCACAAAGCATTAAAGATAAAAAAAATATAACGACTAAACTGTGGTCCCTCAGTCCACATAACAAAGATAAATATTTTAGTGAATATTACTGAATAAAATTGATAAAACCGTTCTTTTTCTACATAAAGTTTTAGTAAAAGTCTTAAAACATTTTGTAAAAAAGAAATTGAGCTTAAATATCGAAGCATTTTGAAGATAGCGATGATTAAAACTGGTCCCTCGATCCTCTCCTCCACTAACATATGTGCGTGTGCTAGCTGCTAGACGAGAGGAATATCAGAAAGTCTAGTGTATTTAACTTTTAGTAATAATTTTCTACTAAATAATAGGTATATAAAATTGTGTATTTCTTACCTCTTAGCTGAGATAATATTATTTTTTTAATCCTATGAAAATAGATAGAGCAGTGTGACCACACAATAAAACAAAATGTAGACAGTACTATTATACTTTATTTAATATATCATTATTTAGACGAAACGGAAACAAGGTTGTACGATTAATTGAATGCTATATTACATGGCTTATGTGTATTTAATAAAAAGTAGATTACAAAATTAACTAATCACTTATTATAATACTTTTGTCAGTACTTACAATAACTTTAAAATAATGATCATCATAGTAAAAGAAGCTCCTTCAGAAAACAGTGATATCGGTAGATAAAGGAAGATTATATTGTAGTCCTATTTTTTTTATAGCATTTAAATTTTTTTTTGCTACTTGTAACTTTAAATAACTAAGGCTGTTTCCGAACGCAAACTTGAAGTAACAATAAATTAAATTACCCTCATTTTTTAAATTTATGTTTAATGTGTATCAGCTCAGAGGTTTTTAACGTACGCATAGTGTTTATGATGATAAATAAAACAGGAAACTGAAAATTGATGGGATTACAATTGATAACAAGAAGAAGAATAATATTAAGACTTCCATTGTGGTCAAATTTATCGTGTTCTTATTTCAATAAATTCAGAGAATAAAGCACCATCATCGTCAGGTATAGAAAGTTACTTTAAAACTTTAAAACACTTAGTTTTTAAAACAAAAGTACAAAAATATAGAATCGACGAGTTCATCAAAAATTACTCCATTTTTGTAGATGGAATAATAAAAACTGCACTTGCTGACCACGACACTTGCGTATTACTTTATTCACTACATTTTCACCTAGAAAATGTAGTGAATAAAGTAATCCCACACAAAAACGCTCGAGAAAGAAAAAACGAATAAATGTAAGTCAAGATAAAAAAAAACGCCAAAAAAGTTAACCACTTCACTGCCGCCCGCTAAAACAACCCGCCAAACGCAGCGCCGGCGTCACACTGACTCATAGAAACTGTACTGAGCCTAGCCCGCGCCAGCGCGTGTGTTAAATCTAATATTTCTACTGTATATTTTAATGCGGATTCAATATTTTCTGATCAACCCTCTTTTATTGAAAATTGGAGAGGTGAAGCTGAAATGAATAAAGAGAAAACAAATAATAATGTAAAATTATTAAAAAATGGTAACTTGTGTCGTTCGGTATTACTTAATGATAAATATGTCACTCTTAAGAATACTTGTGGTTTTGATTCTGTAATGTACTTTTTGAGTGCAGGATTTAACGAAAATGAGAATATTCGAGACGTTATGGCCACTTTTGAGAAAGATTTAATTCCACAATATATAAAGAACCTCTGCGACATAGAATATCCAGACGATTACATTTATTTAATGAGAGCAAAAATTGCTGCACAATATTTTAGCTCATTAAATGAGAAAGGAAACTATGCTTGCCAGTGTAATATCACATATATATTTGAACATATTCTTTTATGATATTTTTTCAGTGCAACTTTCATAAAAAAAGTGTTTAAATACATCCTGCCAATCAAACTTAATCAAAAAAGACATTGCGTTTTTACCCTTAAATATAAATTTTATTGAAATATTTGGCATAGGTATTTTGAAGAGGCAATTAACATCGATGAAGAAAACAGGAACTGTACCACTTGTGATGACCAATTTAGTTACAATTACGAGCTTTCAAAAATAATATCATTCGATTTGAATGGCACTGATAAAAATTCTCTTACTAATGTTCCTGTTACCATAACAGTTAAGAACAAAACCTACAAAATCATGGGCGCACTGAATTCATTCCAGCATTAATTCCAGGCGGTCTTGGCCATTACCGATGTCACTGTTTTATGAATGAGCGTTTCTTTTGCTATGATGATCAACAACTCAAACTTTTTGAAAGTACTGACCAACAAATATACTTACATTCATTAAGCTACATCCAAATGCCACTTACTTATACAAAAGTATTATAATAAGTGATTAGTTAATTTTGTAATCTACTTTTTATTAAATACACATAAGCCATGTAATGCATTCAATTAACCGTACAACCTTGTTTCCGTTTCGTCTAAATAATGATATATTAAATAAAGTATAATAGTACTGTCTACATTTTGTTTTATTGTGTGGTCATACTGCTCTATCTATTTTCATAGGATTCAAAAAATAATATTATCTCAGCTAAGAAATACACAATTTTATATACCTATTATTTAGTAGAAAATTATCACTAAAAGTTAAATACACTAGACTTTCTGATATTCCTCTCGTCTAGCAGCTAGCACACGCACATATGTTAGTGGAGGAGAGGATCGAGGGACCAGTTTTAATCATCGCTATCTTCAAAAGGCTTCGATATTTAAGCTCCATTTCTTTTTTACAAAATGTTTTAAGACTTTTACTAAAACTTTATGTAGAAAAAGAACGGTTTTATTAATTTTATTCACTAAAATATTTATCTTTGTTATGTGGACTGAGGGACCACAGTTTAGTCGTTATATTTTTTATCTTTAATGCTTTGTGGTCTGTTATTTAGTGAATATCTTCACAAATTCTTTACTAAATGTCTGTATTCACAAAACCTATTTTTTTATGATACTTTCCTACATCTGGCCGATCGTCTGTGAGAACTGAGGGACCACACTTTATGGGTCGTAGTTTTTAATATATTTTCTTACAAATTCGCAGATTCGTTCTACAATTGTTTTAAGTCTACTACTAAATCCTAGGATTTCCATTTCGCTAATTCCCAGTGTGGTCCCTCAGTTCACACATACATACTGAAGGAACACAGGTGGGTTTGAAGTCTGACACGCCCTCCCGCTCCACCCAGAGCGGGAGAAGTTATTTGAGGATTTCCCATAAAAAAAGACGTCATGCTCCCTGGCGGAACCACCCTTGCTGTAACAAGTATAAGTTACATGAAAAATTCTATGGAATGTCTATAAAATTCTAGTCCTATTAAAAAAAAGTCTATATCTCTAGTTTCGACGTAAACTTTTATTTAAAGTGGTTGCGCTGCACAGTATCCTTCCCAGCGAAACCACCATGATATTTCTATTACTATACATAGTATTTGCAAATATATAGTATCAAATAATTCTATAACAATTCTATATTGAACTGGCACCCCTAAATCTTCAATCTAATTTAAATATACGAACCAAACGGTGCCTCAAACTTTGTCTTCGAAATAATCACTAAGTGCCTAGAAATAAGAATTGAAACAACTAGTTATATAAGAAATTAACCACTGTACAACTTAACTTATGTTACACACCAAAAAAAAAACATACTTCTTGTTACAAATTATAAAACACGTGAAAAAAATTTGACTTTGGCATAAATTAATATATCTAACTGCATATTTCTCTTAACATTTGTTCTTGTCACTTTAATTGAATCATCATAACAAAACCATTTGGCGCCACTTTTACAGTGTGCTTTATAGTGTCCTAAGCCACTTGGTAATCCTGGCACATATTCTATGGCGGCCACAATACTGTATTTTTTATTCTCGATCAGAACTATATTGTTTGTTATTTCGGTAATGTTTATGTTGTCACCAATTTCAAAATTAAATGATCACTTAATTTGTATTTTTCAGTAATTACTCCTTTTTTATTATTGCACTGATGATTGGATGAGTTTGTTTTTTCGATGGTTTTTTCAATCAACATTGAATTAGCTGACTTTTCCAATCCAGTTGCCAGGCCATCTTCTGCCAAAATCAAAATATCGAGTGGCAATATAGGACAAGTTCTTTCCGTTTTGAAGTCACAATCGAGGCATACCTTTTCATGTTTCGCACTGTAAAATTCATTTAATAATAGTCCCTCAAAAATTCGGGTAACATTACAGCTGCAGTCAACAATTCGTATATTATTATTTCAAATTCAAATTCAAATTCAAATATTCTTTATTGTGGTACAGACGCCAGCACATCAAGCTACTACAATCTGTCAGATTTCTTTAATAGATTTTCGACTTTATTGCTAAGGCAGTAGGTTCAAGGTTGATTGGGAAAATCTGACAGTTTCGGGTAGGTTGACCTGCTGGCGTCTGTACATAGGTGAGCAATAAGTTGTTACATGTTTCCGAAATTGTACACAGCTATATTTCGCTTTATTGTTTCAAAAAAATTTGACAAAATTTCAGCTCTTAATCTTAGAACATCCACAGAAGTATCATTTTTAGAAACAACTTTTACGAGCGTTGAAAATGATGAGTGTTGTGATTTAAGCAATGTTTGAACACTGGTGTATTCTTTATAAGCAACTGCGAATGCTTGCACCGCAGCATCAAAAGCACAAGTATTAATTAATTACAGGCTTAATTTTTTCTATTAATGATATTTTCTTATCTTCATTAGTTTTATTTCGCCACGAAAGACATTGTATGATATTTGACGTAAACGTTATTTGCTAAAAACTTTAAACTAGGCACTTAGCGACTATTTCGAAGACAAAGTTTGAGGCACCGTTTGGTTCGTATATTTAAATTAGATTGAAGATTTAGGGGTGCCAGTTCAATATAGAATTGTTATAGAATTATTTGATACTATATATTTGCAAATACTATGTATAGTAATAGAAATATCATGGTGGTTTCGCTGGGAAGGATACTGTGCAGCGCAACCACTTTAAATAAAAGTTTACGTCGAAACTAGAGATATAGACTTTTTTTTAATAGGACCAGAATTTTATAGACATTCCATAGAATTTTTCATGTAACATACTTGTTACAGCAAAGGTGGTTCCGCCAGGGAGCATGACGTAAAAAAAGCCATGTCATACACACAGTCAATCCATCGTTTCTTTGGTCTTCTCCTACTCTTATAGGGTCTTCTCCTACTCTTATAGGGTCTTCTCCTACTCTTGTAGCCATCGACATTCATGCTCAAAACATTCCTCACATTTTTCCCATTTCACCGCATCACATGACGATCGATTTTCACACAACTTTTCAGTCACCGGTGCCATTTTCAAACATCCTCTTACGTACTGTACGAATATTAATAATTACTATTGAATAAAAATCAAAGACAAGTTTGAAGCATTCATTGCTTTATTACTTCATAATAAAGTATTAGGGTACTTGAACTTTAATACACAAAGAAACAAATGGGGACAAGTCGTAATTTCCAAAACAATGTTTTTATGAAAACTGCCAAGCTCAAGATTCGACTAGACGTCATTTTATTATACTATTAATAGGTATCTTCAAAAAGCGATAATAAATAATAAAACCTACTGAAGTCGCGGAATCTCTGCTCATTGTGTTGATATCCACCGTTGTCGCAACTGTTGATCCATAAGTAGTAAACATTGCGTTGAAAATATGTGATCTAGTTCAACAATCTGATTTATTTCCTATTTCATGTTTATCATAAACCTGATTGTTAATGTTTCTCAAACAACGCATAAGTTCTTAAATACGATAAAATGCTTTACAAAAAAATATTGTATCTTAATAGATGTATATGAAAATATAAACGAGCAAAAGCAGTGTTAATTTTCCAACACTGCTTTTGCTCGTTTTAACTATTGTAAAGCTGTAACAACTACTCGTATAAAATGAATTACAAAATGCTCAATGTGTTACGGGCTAACATTATGGCACTTTGACGATCTAACACTTACATCATGAAACTGTAATCTTAATCACTATGACACCGCAGCCGCTAGTCGAAGTTCAACAATTATAAAACAGCAGCTTGGCAGTTATAAACAACGGGGCGATAGAAATTAAAATTCTCAAAAATCTTTGACAAGCTTTACACACTGGCATCGATAAAAAAGAAAAGCAGGTACACCGTCAACTTTGTACACGACTTGTCCACGTGTTTCGTACAAATCTAGAGAGAAAAGAGATTAAAGAGGAAACATTAGGCAGTGTTTATAAAATGGCACTACATACAAAGACAAAACAGAGTGATCTATAGTGTTCTATACAACATTCGACGGTGATCAGTACCACTTCGAAGAGAATAGTTTTTAGAGTCGCAACTGTTATCTGAATATTGTAATAGTAGGTGCGGGGGGTGGAGCTTCAGTACACTTTCAGTTGATTCTTGTCATCGAAGCCGGCCGAGTGGCCAGCGTTGCGGACTATGAATGAGTTGCCGTCGAAGTGCATCCGCCTCTCGCCGCGTCTGTTGGAAATTAACTTTATTTACTAAAGACTAAGGGTCTATGCACATGATGCGTTACGGCGCCGGACCGCAAAAATTTCGCCGCATTGGCGGTCATCACACGGGCGTTGCGGCGCCGTAACGTTGTTTCGCCGCAGCGGCGCCGCACGCCGTACCCGCAAAGATTTATTTTCCTTTCTTCAGCCGCTCAAACGACTGAGCGGGGCTGCACCGGCTTCGCAACGCGTACAGTCATGAGCACTAATATGTATACACTGAGCAACTTTTAGAATTGATTTTTTACTACTGTATTGATCATAATTTCATTTTGTTTCAAACATAACATTTTGGAACCCATACTATTATGAAAAAGGTCATTTCTTAAAAATGCAATCGTTATTACACGAGAAAAACGATTTTGAATTTTGTTATGTGTATACATATTTTTGCTCGTGACTGTACAGCCCCTCCCCACCTCGTCATGCGGTTTAGTATGTACGGGTGGTGCGACACCGGGCACCGTGTGGCTTATGGAGAGAGATATGGATACTTGTATGTTGGACGCCCCCCGCAGCAACACAGTTCCCACCCCGCGCCCCCGCCAACAACACATCGTATGCATACGCCCTAAGTATAACAGGTGCAAACACAGATCTTAAAAATTTTAAGATCTATGGGTGCAAACGTACCGAACTGTGGTATTGTAATGTAATCAACATTACAATAGCACGTTAGTGAAAATCAAGCATGGCATGGCGAGCAACTTAATTATAACCGTTTAATCAGATTAAATATAAACACGGAGAGGATGGATCATAAAAATTGAAAAACAAGCCTAAAAGCAAGGCGAGTTAGTTATGGAGTAACAGGCAACAGCGAACGAACAACTAACGAACTATCCGTAAAAAACATTACAAATTGACAGTCAATACGATTGTTGGCAATGGAACTTTTAGATCGTACTGGTTAGTTCAGAAGTTGAAAATAAGTTGGACAAGGCCCTATGTTATAATAAAACCCACTCTATATTCTTCAACTAAATGACAAGAAATTTAAAACACGCATTAAACGTATGTATACTACGTAGACAAGCATATTATAAGTTAAATGCGTCTTATTCAAAAGGTTATAACTTACATTTTGGAAAAAAAAAATTAGTCTTTACTCGTCATACAGAGGATGGTGCCCGAAACGGTAATTTGTCCTTAAACATCGTGTCTAAAAAGAACGTAGGCAAAGATCGTTAGAGACAATGACGATTTCTACGGTGCGATGTCAAAGTTGGAGAAACGAAATGTCACGTTGTATAGAAAGAGATGTCTATTCTTCGAAACATGGAAAGCTTAAGATTCTGGGAAAAGACTGGGTCCTTTATGATATAAAGAGTTTAGGGGATCATTACAAAAAAGCTCACAGCGGTAACTCTACGGTACCTAACGGTAACTCTACTGTAGTTTATAAAAAGAATACACTTAAAAAAAAATAACAACTCGGGGAGGCTTGATTGCAAAGTAAAATCAATGGAAAATCATAGGTTTGAATCATCAGAAGACGAATTTATTAACTTATGCAAGATACAATATAGCGATATTTGATTTGGTCTATAGACCATCATTCTTTTGTCCATTTATAAAAAAAGACACTATCGGCAAGAATGTAGGATGCAAGAGCAATTATAACAAAGGTGTCCTGATTAAATAAATCAATAAATCTGGTTAACGCTGTGCCTTTGTCTAAAATCTACAAACACTAGAAAAAATCTAGATATTTATAACCAGGATAATTACTATATCGATCGACGTGTTAATTTTTCATCAAACACGGTTTTAGACGTGGTCATTCCATTCAAACAAAATAATTATTTATAATAATAATAATATTTATATATTCCATTAGGATGGAATTTGGTGTAGATAAATGTGCAGTCATGCATGTAAAGCGGGGCGGGATTGTGGAATCTTTGTCAGGCGGCAACAAGGTGCGTGCCTTTAACGGTTGGGTCATGCCGGTCCTGATGTACTCCTTTGGCATACTAAAGTGAACCCAGACGGAACTAGACGCCCTGGATAGCAGAAACCGGTCACTGCTGACTGCAAACCGGATGTACGAGTATCATCCACGTTCGTCTGTCATGAGGCTGTACATTCCGCGGAAGTGCGGGGGTCGAGGTTTTTTAAATGCTAAGACCCTCCACAACCGCGAGGTGTGCAGTCTCAGAGAATATTTTCTCAAGGCTGACGTGGGTATGCACCGAGCTGTGGTTGCAGTGGACAAGGGACTCACCCCGTTGTCCTTGGCTAAAGAGAACTGGCGCAAACCTGTGGTGCTTAGTACCAACGACCGCAAGGAAGTATGCCATAGAAAGGAGCTTCACGGATGCTTTTTCCGGGCCCTTCATGTGCCCGACGTAGATTTATTAGCGTCCGTGGCCTGGCTACGCTTCGGTGACCTCTTTGGGGAAACCGAAGGTTCAGTCTGTGCGATTATGGATGAAGTTATGCTAACGAATAACTACCGGAAGTATATAATGAAAGACGGGACGATCGACATATATCGGGCATGCCATTGTCCCGGTGAGTCTATCAGACATATTACTTCTGGGTGTTCTCGTTTAGCTAACGGCGAGTATTTGCACAGGCATAACCAAGTGGCCAGGATTGTCCATCAACAACTTGCTCTGAAATACGGCCTTGTGGACTCGTACGTACTTGAGGTACCGTATTACAGGTATGTGCCCGACCCAGTTCTCGAGAATGACCATGTCACGTTATACTGGGATCGATCTATTATCACTGACAGGACTATTGTAGCCAATAAGCCTGATATAGTGGTAATAGATCGATGAGTGCTCCGCACAATGGTAATCGATGTCACTATCCCGCATGACGAGAACCTCGTGAAGGCTGAGAAGGAGAAACAATTGAAGTATCTCGACTTAGCCCACGAGGTTGTCGCTATGTGAAATGTGGACTCGGCAATCATTGTGCCGATAGTCGTTACGGTCAATGGCCTTATCCGGCCTCGACCAACATCTCAAGAGGCTCTCGTTGGGTTGCTGGGTGAAGTGCCTGTTTCAGAAGGCGTATTGATACGGCGCGTATTGTGAGGAGGTTCCTGTCTCTGGGACCCTAACCACCGTTAGCTTGGACCCTGTTCCCCATGCCGGTGGATTTCTATTTTTTATATTTTTAAATGTTTTTTTAATTCTCATATTTAAAAATATAACTTATATGTTTTTACATATAAGTTGAATAAAGAAAAGAATAATATAATATCCTGGGACATTCCACACACGGTCATCTGATCCCAAACTAAGCAGAGCTTGTACTATGGAAACCAGATAACTGATATACTACATATACTACTTTTTTTTTGTAAATACATACTTATATATATAATTACATCCAGACTCAGGACAAACAGACATGTTCATGCACACAAATGTTTGTCCTGGATGGGAATCGAACCCACGACCTGCGGCGTGATAGGCGGTATCTTAACCAACCACGCCAACTGGCCTGTCAGGTTGATGCGATTTGATTTACATTGAATTTTTCAGTGCTTTTGATAAGGTAAGATAACTATTACAGAAGCTGGAATGTTATGGTTTAAATCATATTTGAGGGAATAGAAGCAAGTTGTTTCAGTGGGAAGTCACCAGCTGTGTGGGTCCCTTCTTTCATAATATTTGTCAACTATCTTGGTTCTCGAATTGGCTGCGACTTTTATTTTATCATCCTCGATTTTTTTCGACTTATCTTTGAGAATCTTGTATACAAGAGCAAGCGAAGCGTGCCCGAAAATTTTAACACCCCGCTTCGGATGGGTTGTTTTTTTTTTGGTCATTCAAACAAAAATAGGAATTAGTTTGTCGACTTATTTATGAATAAAGTTTCAGAAATAAGAGCATGAAAAATTCAAGAGTGAGCGATATGGCCTCCAAGATTTTAACACTATTTTTATATTTTGCATACGTACGAGGACTATGAGGTCTGAACATATTTTGACCTTGTTTGGGATTTCAATCAAAATTACTTAGATCCAGAACGGGTAGAACGGGGGGTCCGTTAGTCCGCCAGTGCACCATAGTCCTAGGCCCTACTACCTAACATCTGCAAAAAATTTTTTTAGGAATAAAGTGAAATGGTAGATAACTTTGGTCATGTATGAAGGATGGGAACATGGTGTAACTTGGGGGAGGCCTATGCCCAGCTAGCTAACTGTGACCACGACAAGGTAAAGTCTAGCCACCAAAATTAATAGTAAATATAATAGTTATGGGGTCTCACCTTACAAACAGATGCTGAGTCTGGCCCAACGAGGCGGTGCAGTGCAGAAACGGACTCGTGATGGACGCCGACCCGTTGCTAGGGCTGGTGCGAAGCTGATACTTGTGGCTACAACGGTGAATCCTGCAATAAAAACAATGCTTAGAAAGAAATAATACAAAGTATTTATTTGCTACATTAATATACTTATGAAATTTAAGGAACAGTTTAAAAGCTAACAAATACTGCTGGATATATGCACTGATCTAATGAAAAAAAAGAAATTGAATGGGAATTCTATTACATTAATAAATTAAATTTGTTTTGTCCAATTTGTGCGTCTCCAATCGTAACCCTCGTTGACGTGATAACAGGTTACAGACACGAGCACAAATTTTGCAAAATGGACGGCTGAAGTAAAGGCTACATTTACAGCGTTCTATATATGCAGTGGCTCAACTATTCGCTGAGGGCATTACAGCGCTCTGCGCGTACAATACAATAACGCTTTCATGGTGTTAATGGGGTTGCTACGCTACTACTGCAGTGCTTCCTAATGTTCGCAGAGACGAGAATAGGATTGGATATGCCTACATGCCACTGTGGTGTAGTAATGAATAATTAGTTCCATACCAAAATGGTAAAAAGGAACCCTTATGGTCTGTCACAGCCGGATATCTCAAGAACTACTAATGCTATCAACTTTGGAATATTATTTTTCAAATAAGAATTACAACCTTTTGTTATAATAACTTATTTGTCACACTGCTGGGCAAAGGTCTTTCTAACCTTTCCACCTCTCTGTGCCTCGCGTATTTTTTTTTTTTTTTTGATATCATCTAGGACCAGACTCCTTGTCAAGTCGAATCAAACGAGCCCAAACTCGATAGGGTTGCGTCGTTTTATTTCAGAATTCCTGTGGCCACCTTAAGGCCACGCCCTCCCGCTCCACCCAGAGTGCTGACTTCGCACCCTCCGGGTAGTAAACAGTTCTGGTCCCTGTCCAAAGCGGCCGAAACAAATTTGTCGCCCCACTACCTCCAATGATGAAACCTGATGGGTCGCTGGCTCACTCTGCAAGTGAGAAAGCACATTTATTTGCATCTCTCTTTGCAAGCAATTCACGTCTGGTCGCTGGCTCCAAGCAACCACCTACTATACCTCATTGTGACTCCTCGATGCCGGAGATCGCAATTCACATTAAATTGCAAGTAGCAAGTAGGTAATATTAAATTGCATCTCAGTATAAATGTGTGAATTTACTTAAATATAAAAAACGCTAATAAAATCAATTTATAACCTGAAGATATTTACTAAATAGTAGATCCTCAAGTATAATTAAAGCCTGCAAAATTGCTGGAAAAGTATGCCTAGCTCCATTATGTATTTATGGACAATGTTTTGGTTTAATAAAAGACAGAAATAAGCTTTACTTCCCGTTCTCGCTGAACCTTAG
Organism: Dicycla oo; assembly: GCA_948252095.1. NCBI lineage: Eukaryota > Metazoa > Arthropoda > Insecta > Lepidoptera > Noctuidae > Dicycla > Dicycla oo. The sequence continues at coordinate 24,791,134 of OX411709.1, forward strand.
CTTGTCTATCGTTAAATGGAAGTTTATTTACATGAAGCGTATAATGCCCCATTTTGTTTACGTGTGAGTTACGAGCGATGCCACACGGGCGTTGTCAATGCGTTGCGTCATCGCAGCGCAGTGAATTCGACGCAGTGAGTGTCACACGATCGCAGCGCTGCGATGTCGCAACGTAACGTAGCTTATCCTGTCGTCGATACCTTCGATGATATCCCGACGTCGATAGCTTCGATGCTTATCCCGACGTCGATTCCTTCGATGCTTATCCCGACGTCGATTCCTTCGATGCTTATCCCGACGTCGATTCCTTCGATGCTTATCCCGACGTCGATTCCTTCGATGCTTATCCCGACGTCGATTCCTTCGATGCTTATCCCGACGTCGATTCCTTCGATGCTTATCCCGACGTCGATACCTTCGATGCTTATCCCGAAGTCGATACCTTCGATGCTTATCCCGACGTCGATACCTTCGATGATGCTTATCCCGACGTCGATACCTTCGATATTCTAAAAAATACTACGCTGCGCTCCATTAACGCTCCGTCGATTCACCGCAGCAGCCCTCCCCAATTCCGTCTCCCCCTTGTCCGATACGCACGCGTTCCCTCGCAGCACGTCGTTTCGTTCGCAACGCACTGTGTGGCATGACGCTCAGATTTATGTAGAACTACGGCGCGACACCACTCAGGCGTCGCTGCGCTGATGCAACGCATTGGAAACCCCCGTGTGTCATCGCCCTTAGAGCGATACCACACTGCTCCGTTGCGTTGCGTCATTGAAATGCGACGACGCCACGTAGCGCAACGCACCCGTGTGGAATCTCACCTACGCATCGCCATCGGTGTCAAGAATTTTAATTTTACCATTCTGGTCTCTCTTTGACTGCAAGAATCAAGCTGCAAAGCACACAAACAGCTGCCGTATCACACTGACAGACAAGTAAAATATGTTATTTGAGTACATTTCTGCATTGTCCTGACAAAGGACCCCGCAAAAAATGTTGAAAAAGCCATTCGGCGAATTTGGCTGAAATCTTGGTACAATATACGGAGTAGCCTGTAACACGCTAATTAAAAGTCAATATGGGCGTAAAAAAAAATAATGGCCAGTTTTAGACTTAAGTTTATTTTTATTTTTATGTTGAAGTCAGGAAGCAGATTTTTATGATAAAATTATCGCTAAAAATAAATAAGTAAACAAAAAGCAAAACAAAGCAAAATCACATGAATCGCAACAGCACCCTAATTGCGTAACACACATCAATCGGAATAATATATTTGAAAAAATTATCTGTTCGACAACGTAAATAACGCAATAATTGTCGTTCAACTGTCAACAGGTAACCGATTCCGATTCATAGTGTGTTGTTAATTGCAATTGTCCCGCCGGTTCCAATTAGTACCCTAATTGCGTAACACACTATCGATTGGAGTTTGAATCAATTGGAAGCAAATTGCTAATCCATTGCTTCATAAATATGTTCGAAAATTTTGTCTGGCCAACAACGTAAATAACACAATGAATGTTGTTGAACTTTAAAAAAATAATTTAAAAATATTAAATCGGAAATAACTTCGGAAGTCGGTGTCTTGGAATCTGTATTTTAGTTTTTTACCACCGACTTCCAAAATTAAAGTTATTTCATAATAATTTTGAGTTTGTTTCGTTTTTTCGGTCATCTGATCCAAAACTAAGCAGAGGCTCTGCTTAGTTTTGTACTATAGAAACCAGATAACTGCTATACTACATACACTACTTTTTTTTTTAAAATACATACTTATATAGATAATTACACCCAGACTCAGGACAAACAGACATGTTCATAATTGATAACTCCTTTTTTTGAAGTCGTTAAAATGTAAGGTGAAGTGTGGCCGAGCTCTCCAAAACTAATAAGTAGAGTCCGACCGAAACTGGTTTGCCGGCCGAAACCGAAACCGTAACCGAATATTCGGCCGTTGTTTCAGATTCGGCCGAAACCGAAACTCACGTGGTCAAGTACTTAAAATACTGAAATTTGGTGCATTTTACCCTGCATTAATTAGGACATGAAATGGAAACACAGTATATTAATTTTGTTGTAATCATTTGTTTAATCATCATCTGCCTAGCCTTTTCCCAACTATGTTGGGGTCGGCTTCCAGTCTAACCGGATGCAGCTGAATACCAGTATTTTACATGGAGCGACTGCCTATCTGACCTCCACAACCCAGTTACTGGGTAATACGATACCCCTTGGTAAGACTGGTTGTCAGACTTTCGGGCTTCTGACGACCCGTAACGACTGTCAAAGATCCTCGAATGACAGCCGGGACCAACGGCTTAACGTGCTTTCCGAGGCACGGAGGAATCTCGGTATGAAAAGATGGTCACCCATCCACAGACCAACCCCGGCAAGCGTAGCTTAACCTGATGGATCGACCCGTGCGGCTGTTATTACTTAGCCACGAGCTCATCAATCATTTATTTCAATAATCATTTATTTAATATAATATGAAAAGTATTACGAGTAATAATATTTTTATTATTTTTTCAAATTAAGTTCTCATAGCAAAATCTTTATTATCAATAGTCAAATCACTAATTGTTACTGTTTCATTAAATGCTAAGTATTGGGTATTTTGAAATCTTATTAATTAATACTTTGGTTTGTATTTGTACTTAGAAGAATCATCAATCTCTTTTAGGTACCTCTTATATAAAAATAATAATTACTAAAATTACTATTACAATCACGACACACTAGAATTCCCGAACAGGACCGCCAGCGTCCGCCAAAGCGTTGCCGCGAGAAACGAAGTTAGGCGAGCGTGCACGACAACTTCCGAAATCAGTTTCGGTTTCGGCAAAAGTTTCGGCCAATTTCGGCCGAAACCGAAATTGCCGCCGAAACTTGATTTATTGCCGAAACTCGGCCGAAACCGAAACCGGAACCGAACTTTCGGTCGGACACTACTAATTTCATTGGACGGAGACCTAGATGACTCGATGATGTCACCTACCTGATGGTGGAATCTGAAGGCGGGTATAGGATCTCAGTGACGGCACAATGTAGAACCATCGTGTTTTACTTATTTGAATAGAATATTAGGAAAAGAATATAAATGTTGAAACCTAGGTCATCCTATTTCCATTACTAAGGACCAATAAGGTCCTGGTCATCATCAGACCTTCAGAAAGTATCATGTGATAGAATCCGTGCTCAATTAGATAAATGTTAAAAGCTAGGTAATCCTAACTATTTCCGTTACTGAGGACCAATAAGCACTTACCTGGTCATCATCAGACCTTCAGAAATTATCATGTAGTAACACCCGTGCTAAATTAGATAAAATGTTGAAAGCTAGATCATCCTCAACTATTTCCTTTACTGAGTACCAATAAGCACTTTCCTGGTCATTATCATACCTTCCGAAAGTATCATGTAGCAGCATCCGTGCTCAATTAGATAAATGTTGAAAGCTGGGTCGACTTAACTATTTCCGTTATTGAGAACCGATAAGCACTTACCTGGTCATCATCAGACCTTCAGAAAGTATCATGTAGCAATATCTGTGCTCAATTAGATAAATGTTGAAAGCTAGGTCATCCTCAATTATTTCCTTTACTGAGTACCAATAAGCACTTTCCTGTTCATCATCATACCTTCAGAAAGTATCATGTAGCAGCATCCGTGCTCAATTAGATAAATGTTGAAAGCTGGGTCGACGTAACTATTTCCGTTATTGAGAGCAGATAAGCACTTACCTGGTCATCATCAGACCTTCCGAAAGTATCATGTGATAGCATCTGTGCTCAATTAGATAAATGTTCAAAGCTAGGACCGCCTATTTCCACCTGAGGACCAATAAGCACTTACCTGGTCATCATCAGACCTTCAGAAAGTATCATGTAGTATCATCCGTGCTCAATTAGATAATGTTGAAAGCTAGGTCATCCTAACTATTTCCATTACTGAGGACCAATAAGCACTTACCTGGTCATCATCAGACCTTAGTATCATGTAGCAGCATCCGTGCTCAATTAGATAAATGTTAAAAGCTGGGTCAACCTATTTCAGTTACTGAGAACCTTGTACTGTGAACTACTTCATTTTGAGATGTTTTCCCTTTGACACCACACCCGTAGTTCGTATCAATAAGCTAGGCCGTCACACTTACACGTATTATCTTGAAAAGTCCTGAACCGATTTCGATGATACTTTCACTGTTCAAGTTGAAGTAAATGTAAGCCAACAAAAAAAGAATGGTCACGATCCGATTAATAGTTTCGGAGAAATGCGTGGACAAACATACATACATACATACAAACATAGATCTATAAAATTCTGTATATTTGTTTGGAAGCCCTAATAGATCATCATATAATATGTGAATATCTCGCAGTTCCAATAACATTACATACATTGGTATCGAATTGATAACTCCTATTTTGAAGTCGTTAAAACTGAAACCGATTCCGACTGATGTGTTACGCAATCAGGGTGTACATACAGGTTTTACCAATTTTACAATTACCAATTTTCTGTATAATTGTTTATTATATATCGATGCCTAACAGCCAAAAAGGGATAAACGACATTTTATGCGAAATCGATTTGTATATATGGTTAGATTCATCTTTTTTTTCTGCGTCTGTATCGATATACAAGTTGATTTCGCAAAAAATGTCGCTCATCCCTTTTTGGCTGTTTGGCATCGATATTTAATTTTATACCTTTATTACAAGCTTTATTTATTTATAATTTGCTTCGTTCGCATGTGTTTCCGGTTATTCGGTTTGTCATCAATTTTTCAAGCGCTTCCTGGAATCTGATTAAGCTAAAACTTAGCATACCTATATAACTTTGGCGACAACGTTGAAATATGATACCACAAGGAACTGGTCTGATGATGGAGCCCGAAGGTGGCCATAAAAACTCCTCAACCAACTTAAAAAGCAACATCGTGTGCTTGGAGTCGTTGGCCTTTATTATCATGACAAGTACTTTAATCCAGGGTCTGATGATGGAGCCAGTCCGAAGGTGAAACTCCTCAGCCAAACAACTCATGGGATATATAATGACAAGTGCTATTACACTAGGTGGTGTACAGGGTCTGATGAATCCGGAAGGTAGTCACGGGCACTCCTCAAGTATGTAAGCCAGACAGCTCCGTCGTTTTTGGTTTCATTAGATTCCTCTTGCAAGTACACTACGTGCTGTCCAGGGTCTAATCATGGAGCTAGAAGGTTACCATAGGAACTCACTGGCAGTGGTTACGATCTGGAGCAAGACAGATGCGCTCATGTAATAGCAATCTTGCAGTTTATGGGGTTCGCCCGTTACAAAGAAAACCTTCACTAAATATATAATTGCAAAGTGTACAATATGCTAGTACCTAATGTAGCTTGGCGTGCTGAACTGTCGCTGCTGCAGCGGAAAATCTCAAGTGGCGTAAATATGACAACATCCCTCATCTCCTTTTAAAAAAAATCACATTGCTTGACACTTCCCGTGACCCAAGGCACACCTAAGGCCTAATTAGGGTTCCGTACCAAAATGTTCAGAAGGAACCCTTATAGTGCGACTCCAGTCTGTCTGTCTGTCCGTCTGTCACAACTAGATATCTTAAGTACCACTAATGTTATCAACTTGAAATTTGGAATGGTTTTAGATGACGTTTGCCCAACTATGTATTATGAAAGTTTTTTTAAAAATATATATATTATTTTGCAACAGGGACTGAAAGGGGGTCGTAAAAATTCAAAGTACGGCTACTAGAGCATGTGGGGTATCATACGAAAGAACGCTGTTTGCACATTCTCAAACATTTTTTTTTTGTTTAGGCCACATAGTTTTTGACATTAAAAAAAAAAACTGATATACTAGAAAAATCTGAAATTATTGATAGAAGTTTAGTGTGATAGAAGTTTATGTAAAGATTACAGGAAAAAAGGGCTACTAGAGCATGTGGGGTATCATATGAAAGAACGCTGTTTGCACATTCTCAAACATAGGAAAGAAAAAATGTCTAAATAGCACAGTTCTTTTTTATGATGGTACGGAACCGTCGGTGCGCGAGTCCGACTCGCTCTTGACCGTTTTTTTTTACCAGGCATGGGCAAATTTTTCTTACGTTTTTAAGTTCCGAGTTCAAGAGCTGTCAGTGTCAATGTTACAAATAAAATAATTACACTGACAGCTCCTAATGCTTATTTTCACCAAACATCACAACTCGTTTAACGCTAAACATCACTCGTTTAGCGTTAAACGCGTTTAGTGATGTGTGGTGAAAATGAGCCTAAAACATCGCTCAGTTTATTTCACTCTAACGCCGAAAGTCGAACGTTCAGAATTTAAACTGGTTTAAGCTTTAACTGCGTTCACTTTGTGTTGGTGAAATCTGAAGTGAGTTGTTGAGTTCTGAACTCAGTTAAACGTTTGAACTGAGTTCAGGGTGAATTGATCACGTTCAATTTCGTTGGAGAAATCCGCCCAGAGACAATGATGTTTTAAACTCGTTTAGCGGTAAACGCGTTTAGTGATGTGTGGTGAAAATGAACCTAAGTTGTTAAGAAACATTTTCTCTAAGGGCGGATTTTACCGTTCGTATTACAAAACGCGTTTAAGAAAACTAAGTTCTGCGTTAACCAGTTCAAATGTCGATATTGATCTCGCTTTACGTCCAACCGATTTCACCAGCTACATTTTGATCGCGTTCACGAAAACCTAATTTCCATGGCATACAATGTATATATGAACGCAAAAGTGTGTTTAGTTAAAGTACCTTACTTACACATAATTTTATTGGAGGGGCATACAGTTTTAAATTAATGTGTAAGTAAGGTACTTGATACTTGGATTGTGTAGGTACGTATAAGAAGCTGTGGAGTGTCGCGAAATTTTAAATGAAACGATCCAATCTGATAAGTATAACATAATCCATATAAGAATAATGCTTTACCTGGTGATTTGGTGAACATCACATATGAGTGCAAATATGAGTGCACATGCGGAAATTTTGCTTTCTTCTAAAATTCAATTTGTGAATAGCAGCACTGACATTCTACACAATTCTGTGTGCAGTGGAAATACTATGGATCTGCAGCAGTCATCTGGTAGCAACTGGTTAATTTGAGATATGCTGTGGTTTCTTAAAAGGAAAGCGTCAGGGTAGCCCGCAAAATTCAAATTTTCTCACGTTTTTTTGCAATTTACAAGTCAGTATTACTGTACTGACTTGTACTGGTTGTACTTTGATTAAAATGTAATTCGCGACTGTAACAAGTATCTATCGGGTGATTCATTTAGAGGTACTTTTTTCAAATGTAAAAAAAAATGAAAACGCCAATTTTATCGGGTAATCTTTATTATCATACAAAAGAACCATTCCTGACATTTCGTTTATAAAGATTATTTCTTTCAAATGTTTGCCGTAACTGCGGTTACTCGTAATATAGTCCATTCTGAAGTTCCAATTTTTAAGACGCGTCCGTGCATTTCGAGTGGTATTTGGCGAATATCGCGAGTAATGTTGGCTTCCAATTCCTCAAACGTACCTGAGATATCCATGTAGACTTTAGACTTTACATTGGCCTAACGGAAAAGTCTAGAGATGTGATCGAGGAAGCGAGAAACCGAATTTTTCTCGCATTTGGAACTTCAGAATGGACCATGTTAACCGCAGTTACCGCCAACATTGTACAGAAATAATCTTTAAAAAATAAATGTCATGAATGGTTCTTTTTTATGATAATAAAGATTACCCGATAAAATTGGCGTTTTCATTTTTTTTTTACATTTGAAAAAAGTACCTCTAAATGAATCACCCGATATTTACATAATTAGAATCATTAAATAGATCAAGAATAAATCTATAAGACCAGGTAATCCTAATAAATGACTATTTCTTGAAATCTTGACATTTGAGGATAACTTAACGTTTTGTGCAAAAAGTACATTCATATTCATATTCCAATTCTATAAAGCCGAATCTATACATACAAATAAATAAAATTGAAGTGTCTGTTTGTAAAGTCAAAACAGCTTTTTACTAAATGCATACGTAAATATATACGGACAAAACTGGCCAAGTGCGTGTCTGACCACGCACAATGAAGCGTTCCGTAGTTAGGTTGATTTTATGCCAAAAACAAACAACATTGTAGTTGAATAAAAACTTTTTTCCAAAAAAATATCAACCGATTTCCAAAAAAAACCCCACAAAGTGAAAAATAACTAATTTCGGAAGTCGAAAAAAAATTTAAGATTTTTCTTTGGATCTGTATTTAAGATTTTTCTTTGGATCTGTATTTAATTTTTTTCCCACCGACTTCCGAAATTAAAGTTATTTTTCACTTTGTGGGGTTTTTTGGACGTCAGTTGATATTTTTTGGAAAAAAGTTTTTATTTTTTACTTTTTAGTTTGTAATTTACCTAAATTACAATATTGTAAAGTCAACTGCTCATCACCTTTTACAAAATATTTCTTTTCCCGATGCAGGGACGTTAATCGTTAAGGAGTTCTCCTAGTAAGTACCAGGAGAACTCCACGCCACCATAAACATTGTGACGAGCATAAATTACTTAGTAACCATTATTAAAGTAGGTAGGTAGCTAATCGAATGGGAACCCTTGAAATACTTATTATTGAGTAGTTCCAGTAGCCATCTGTGATCTTCATCATCATTTCCACTTGACCAAATGGTGCTTTCCAAGAACAAATGCACGAGTTACTAAAAAAAATACCCAAATCGCTATAATATTTGAAGAGTTCCGTCGATTTCTCCAGGATCCCATCATCAGATCCTAACCCGATGACAATGAGACCAACTAGACCCTTTCAAACAAAAAAATAATTTTGCAAAGCTTTCCAAATCGTTCCAGCCGTCTTCAAGTAATCGGGAAACATACACAAAAAAAAAGAATCCGACGAACTGAGAACCTCCTTTTTTTAGAGCATCGGATATACCTATGTCACGGTTAATTATCTTTCTGCATATTATGTATGTACACGTTTGTAATCGCATTTTTTTTTGTGATAAAACTACAAATTAACTGTTTTCAGACTTTTTCCTTTACTTCTGCTATGAGAGCTTGCTTCTTGGCAAATTTCATGATTCTAGGTCAACGGGAAGTATCCTATAGGTTTTGATTTATTTGCGAATGTCAAAATATGTTGCATAAATGGCCCTATTTTTTTATTGCGTTGACTTAGACTTAATTAGCTTGATTTTTTAGAGCTCCAAAGGACCAAAGACCTACCGTACTGGATATTAATTTCAACTCGATACCTCCACTCGTTCCTGAGATAAAGGGTCTTGATAGACTCACAGGTAGACAGACAGACAGATGAACAACGAAGTGATCTTTCAGTGTTTTTTTTTTCTTTTGAGGTACGGAACCCTAAAAACATATTTTGGTGCTTACATGTTTGTAGGAAACTATTTTATCTTTAATAGACTAGTTTAGACTTAGACCGGAAAATCGAGCGTTCAGAATTTAAACAGGTTTAAGCTTTAACTGCGTTCACTTTATGTTGGTGAAATCAAAAGTTGAGTTCTGAACTCCGTTAAACGCTTAAAAAGAGTTTCTTAAAACGCTTTAAGCGTGAATTGATCACGTTCAATTTGTTGAAGAATTCCGCCCTAAATCATCAACCCTACTCGTTTAGACGTGATCTCGTTTAAAATCATTAAAAATCAGTGAGTTGACAAACGCGTCTCTTTAAAGTAACGTTTGCCTTTTGTAAGGCTTCTCTAAATACATGCTTGATGTGCCGATCGTAAGATAAGTGCGATATAAATACATAAACTACATACTCCTTTGGCTTCGTGATGGCGATATTTTTTCGAAAGCATATAGTAGATGCCGTAAAACTGGCATGCAAGCTCAACGACGACTGATGCGGATTCTGCCGCCTATGCACATTCCGCAACAGCAGAGTCATCGCAGATTGCAAGTAAGTCACTTTCAAAGCTGCACACGTCAACGCCACTTGACGGTGATAATGGTATGGTGACGGTACTTCACCCGACGAGCTGCTTGACAAAAGTACTAAGTACCTATAAAATATGATGAGATGATTGTGTAGTTTGTTATTACCTGACAAGCCCATCCGCGGTCTGACTGACGCGCACGTTGTTGATGATCCAGTTGTCGATGCCGTCGTCGGTCAGCCAATACTGCGCCGCCTGCAGCAGCGATAGCGCCTCGTTCACGTACGACGGCCCGTGGCGGGACTCGCTGCACAACAAACCCACACTTAGGCCGGTGTAATAGTCAAAGCAGAGAGCAGAAGACAGATGACTCGAGCATCCAATAGGTTTGCGATATTTTTTCGCTTAGGTTTCAACGTAATTACGTTTAATTAATTAATTAATTACATTTAATTTAATTGAATAACCAATACCTGGGTTATTTAATTAAATAACCCAGGTATTGGTTATTCACGAGACAACTCTACCAATACCAAATACGATTGTAATTCGTTGCACAATTTGAACGAATAAAAAGCTAATATACAGGACTTGGCTTTTAACATAGCACATCGAGTTTGAGAATTCGACTTTGTAGTGCCGTCTTTTATCTAACCTGTGTGACCTTGTACAGCCGTCTCTTTTCTAACCTGTGTGACCTTGTACAGCCGTCTCTTTTCTAACCTGTGTAACCTTGTAGAGCCGTCTCTTTTCTAACCTGTGTTACCTTGTAGAGCCGTCTCTTTTCTAACCTGTGTGACCTTGTAGAGCCGTCTCTTTTCTAACCTGTGTGACCTCGTAGAGCCGTCTCTTTTCTAACCTGTGTGACCTCGTAGAGCCGTCTCTTTTCTAACCTGTGTGATCTTGTAGAGCCGCCTCTTTTCTAGTCTGTGTGACCTTGTAGAGCCGTCTCTTTTCTAGCCTGTGTGACCTTGTAGAGCCATCTCTATTTTAGTCAGTGTGACCTTGTAGAGCCGTCTCTATTTTAGCCTGTGTGACCTTGTAGAGCCGTCTCTTTTCTAGCCTGTGTGACCTTGTAGAACCGTCTCTTTTCTAGCCTGTGTGATCTTGTAGAGCCGTCTCTTTTCTAGCCTGTGTGACCTTGTAGAGCCGTATCTTTTCTAGCCTGTGTGACCTTGTAGCTCTTTTTTCTAACTTTTCTAACCTGTGTGACCTTGTAGAGCCGTCTCTTTTCTAACCTGTGTGATCTTGTAGAGCCGTCTCTTTTCTAACCTGTGTGACTTTGTAGAGCCGTCTCTTATATAACCTGTGCAAAAGTGTTTTTCTAAAAGCCGATGTGTTATTATCGCCCGGTTACTGTGCGTATAAAGAAATGTCCTTACTTGTAGAAGACCGCCCGGTTATTGTGCGTATAAAGAAATGCCCTTACTTGTAGAAGACGTTGAGAGTGAAATCCTGGCTCATGTCGAGGAAGGTGTCGGTGGTGGTGCGAGTGCCGGCTGCGTCGACTAGGTATACCAGCGCACATTGCTCCGCCGTGAACGACACGCCCTTGTACCACATCTTCGCGTATCTATATAACAAACCATCACACTTATTCCCGAAAAAGGCAAACGTACGTACCCACATTCGCCACCTAATAATAATAGCAGGCACCATGGTCCAGACTCCAGGTGCGACTAAGAATTTCCAAATGGAAAGAGCCAATAGACATTTGCGCGACCTGGAGTTCGTACACAGGAAAGCAAAACGCATGCTCAACAGTCGCGCTTGCAACCACTATGCTAACAGGGGGTTGTTTCCGTTTAGACAGATATTCGTTTCGGCAGATTTTTGTTTCGTCACTTTGTTATCTCAAACGTACAGCCACGTCACTTTGTTATCTCAAACGTACAGCCACGTACAGACGCCAGCAGGTCAAACTACCCGAAACTGTCAATTTTTCTTAATCAACCTTGAACCTAATGCTTTAGCGATAAAGTTGAAAATCTATTAAAGAAATTTAACAGATTGTAGTAGCTTGATGTGCTGGCGTCTGTACATAAAAACTAGCAAAAAATCAGACTTCCAAAACAAAACACTACAAAGTGAAAAATAACCTTAAAAATAAAAATAAAAAATAAAATATGTAGAGAATAAATAAAATAAAATAGGTAAAAAATAAAATAAAACTAAAATAAAAACCCTAAAAATAACCTTCTTTAACTTTGGTTTTGTATTTTTGCTGATGCCACCGACTTCCGAAATTAAAGTTATTTTACACTTGTAGCGTTTTGTTTTGGACGTCAGTTTTAATTTTTGCTAAAAAGTTCTTACTTTTCACTTTTTTTTGTTGTGGTACCTACCCTACACAAATTCGAATACCCCTGCCTACTATGTAAATAACAGTGATAGGAGGTTATTAAAACATCATCCGCATAGATTAAAACCTCATCCACAAATTATACTAAGTGGGAAAAATATGCATTATTGAAGCTAACTCAGAAAAAAAACAAATGCATTAAGTTTACGCTACCTCAAGTTAAGCAGGTGAAAACACAGTATTCCTTTGGATGCTAAGCTTCAGTGGGGCCCACATATAGATAAATTGTCAAAAAAGCTAAGTTCCGCAGCATACGCTGTTAGGAAAATTCGTAATTTAACTAACAGAGACAGCCCGTTTAGTGTACTTTAGCTATTTTCATAGTGTAATGTCGTACGGTATTCTGTTGTGGGGAAATGCAGCCCACATTCAGACTATCTTTCTTTTGCAGAAAAGAGCTGTTCGATGCATTTATAAATTAAGTCCGAGACAATCTCTCAGAGAGAAATTTAAGGAGATTAATATAATGACTTTGCCTTCTCAGTACATTTTTGAAAATCTTTTATATGCCCATAAAAAACATTAAATTGTTTAAAAAATACAGTGATATCCACAATATAAATACTAGGAACAAACACACATTTGTTGTACCTCCAACAAGGCTCAAGAAAATAGGTCGCTCATTCACGCTTTTATAATAAACTTCCAAGCCACGTTCAAGATCTGAGCCTTAATCAATTCAAATCATTCATTAAACGCAAGTTGTGTCAGAAAGCTTATTATACCGTTAAAGATTATATTGAGGACAAAAAGGCTTGGAATTGAACTGCTCCAAATTTTATTTAATTCTTTTATATTTGCATACTGAATGTTGACATGACTATTTACTTTGTACAGTATTATATTATTTTAATTTATTGTGAATGTGAAGACTATGTAGGTCATTGTTTTTTTGTTTGTTTTATTTTTTCTCTCAGTTATTTTTAATCATTTTTAAGCAGTGACCAGACTCTCCTATTCAGGGCGTCTAGTTCCGTCTGGGTCCACTTTAGTATGCCAAAGGAGTACATCAGGACCGGCATGACCCAACCGTTAAAGGCGTGCACCTTGTTGCCGCCTGACAAAGAACTATTAAGTACCTTTTTCAGGCGACCGAAGAAGCGCTCCTGCAACGATTGTTTCATGTCAGGCCCGTTAATGCCTAACCCCTCTGACATACCCAGGTATTTGTAGATATCAGTTGCGGACAGTGATCTCAGGTTTATAGAATCTGAGAGTTGTAGTCCCTCAGATTCCACAATCCCGCCCCGCTTTACATGCATGACTGCACATTTATCTACACCAAATTCCATCCTGATGGAATCACTAAAAGTTTTAGTTACTTTTAGTGACTCCAGCAGTTGCAATTTGTTGGTGGCAAACAGTTTCAAATCATCCATATAAAGCAGGTGGGATATTACCTGACCCTCTTTCCGCAAAGGACAGTCCAGCCTTGTACCCTCCAGCAGAGTGCTAAGAGGGTTCAAGGCTAAACAAAACCACAGTGGACTCAAGACTGTCGCCCTGGAATATTCCCCGCTTAATCCTAATAGGTTCGTTGCTCCCCCGAATTTGTCGGCATCCTGGATAGCGAAGAACCGTCCTCCACTGCCCCATACACGTCTTTAGGAAGGTGCTCAGAGTTGTATCAATTTTGTACAACGCTAACACCCTGCAAGAGCCATGTATGGGGCACCGAATCAAAGGCCTTCTTATAGTCTATCCAACATGTCGACAAATCCTTTCGGGATCGACGGACCTGTTGACTTATGGCCATGTCAATGAGGAGTATAGCTCCTTGGTGCCGCGGGACCCATTCCTACATCCATTTTGAGAGGCAGACATAATAGAATTCTTTTCTAAATGAGAATTAATTTTCTCTCTCAAAATGGATGTAAGAAGTTTATAGACCGTCGTCAAACAAGTGATCGGCCTATAATTTTTGGGTTCCGTGGCATCACCTGACTTATGGAGCAGGTAGGTAACTCCTGTTGTAAAGAGCTGTGGCAGTGACCCAGACTCTAAGGCGGACTGGAATTGCGATGCTAAGCACGCGTGTGAACTTTGCAGCCATTTAAGCCAAAAATCGTGCAGTCCGTCCGGTCCCGGAGCTTTCCAGTTCGGTATCGGGCGGGCTGCACTGGCTACATCGGAGGAAGTAATTATTACTTCCTCCATCTCCGGTACAAAACCATCAACCAACCATGTCTATAACAGCAGAGGAAGTGGCAGATACGTTGGTGGCAGGATGGATATCCAGGTTTGGTGTGCCTAACATTTTGACTAGCGATCAGGGTCGGCAATTCGAATCCGGTTTGTTTCAGCGCCTCATGAACGTGTGCGCAATTAAGCGGATTCGAACAACAAGCTACCATCCCTGCGCCAATGGTATGGTGGAGCGCATGCACCGTCAATTAAAGGCCGCTTTAATGTGTCACGAAAGCACATGGTCAAAGGCACTTCCCCTTGTATTGCTGGGTATGAGGACAGCGCTTAAGGAGGACCTCCAAAGTTCGGCCGCCGAATTAGTTTACGGTGAACCCCTGCGCCTCCCAGGAGAGCTTATCGTGCCGCCAGAGGAAACAAGAAGCACCAGTGACATGCTGGACTTTGTGACTCAGCTGCGGAGCAAAATGGAGTCCATTCGACCCACACCGGCAGCTCAACACAACAAGCCGGCCACATTCATTTTTAAGGACCTGGCGTCCACCAGTCATGTCTTCTTACGAGATGACACGGTGAGACGTCCACTACAACAACCGTACACGGGACCGTATAAGATTATAAAGAGGCAAGACAAAACGCTAACGTTGGAGGTGCGTGGTAAACAACTCACCGTGAGCATAGACCGTGTCAAGCCTGCTTATCTTGACCCGGCCTCAAGAACCAAAACAAACGAAGTCCTAGACTCTTCGCCCCAAGTTTCAGCTCCATCTTCCACTGCTCCAACTAAAGCATCTATTTCAGAACCCTCTGCACCAGTAGCACCACCACCTGCTCCTATAATTATTACTAGGACTGGACGCAGAGTTAAATTCAGAGAAGTTCTGGATCTATAAACAATATTTAAGTTTCATCTATTATTTTTTGCAATATAATATATATATATATATTGTATGTAGGTACCTTTTTTCTCTCCGTAGGGGGGTGGTGTGGCAAGCGCAACGCTCCATATTTGGTTTCTGTTGGCAACACCAACAGAATGTTCACTGACAAGAGGACTAAGATTTTTCCCGCCAGTAGGCTATGTCATCCCTGAATTTGAGTTACACATTTTCTTTTACTTACTGTACTATAAATAAATGTTCTCCCGTGTTGTGAGTAGTGTGTGTAAATAATTATAATATAAGGAAATAAACTTCGGAAGAACGAGTCGGTGTTTTCATACAGAACCTCCGACCCGTCAAAAGAATCACAAATGAGTACACGGTTCATTAGGTTTATTTCAGTGAGCTCGTGAGGTACCCAAATGTCGAGCTATTTTGTGTACCCAGTTTTTTTCAAATGCGCCAAAACTGTTTTGTGGTCAATTTCCAGTTCTTCGGCTACGTCGTAACTACTGATAGCCGATCTTGCTCCACTTTTTCAAAAATGGCATCCATTTTATCCGTAATAGGGCGACCAGAGCGACGTGCATCTTTGACATCAAAATTTCCGGATTGAAAACGCTTAAACCAAATTTGTGCTACTCTCACAGACACTACACTAGGTCCATAAACATCGCAAAGTTTTTTCCTTTACCTTTTTTGTAGTAAAATTTTAAAATGTATCGAATTTCTTCATTAGATTCACTCATCTTGACGGTACGAAAAACAAATGAAAATCACACAGTTTCCTAATTTGAATTTGGAATTATGTTCTTTAAAATTTAAACTTTCAATGATACCAAAATCAGCCAAATAGTATAGCCAAAGAGATTTTATTACAAGTTCATACATACTATAATGCGAAAAGACTTTTTCCCCAACCTAATATTACAGTCTGGCCATAAATACTGTTACAATTAAAAATAAAGATATTACATTTGAATTTGGAATCTGTCTTTTATATACGATTGTTCATTGAGTTTTCTAATTTTGGCGCCAATACATTGTACAATATTTTGCGATATTAAAATGGAGTGGGGTGATAAAGAGAACCGAGTCGCTGTGATTAGTGTGATTGCATTACACAAAGTTGGTATGGAGCCAAATGCAATTTTTAAAACTCTCCATACGCTTGGTATTAGTCAAATGTTTGTGTACCGGGCTATTATAATAGGTACAATGAGATCTCCTCTGTTTGTGACAAAAAGATTTGGCCGTCCACTTAGTGTTCGTACGAAAAAGGTGGTCAAAGCAGTAAGGGAAAGAATTCGAAGAAATCCTGTCCGAAAGCAAAAATAGCACCCAGAACCATGTCGCGTATTTTAAAAGATGACTTAGGACTTGCAGCCTATAAGAGACGCATTGGTCATTTTTTAACTGATAATTTAAAAAAGAATAGGGTGGTAAAATCGAAACAACTACTGAAGCGGTACGCAAAGGGAGGTTGCAGAAACAAATTGTTTACGGATGAGAAAATCTTTACAATTGAGCAACATTTCAACAAAAAAAAAATGACCGTATTTATGCTCAAAGCTCTAAGGAAGCTTCCCAATTATTCGAGTGCAACGTGGGCATTATCCGACTTCAGTGATGGTTTGGTGGGGCGTTAGCTATGAAGGAGTGACTGACCCATATTTTTGTGAAAAAGGTATCAAAACATCGGCACAAGTGTATCAAGAAACCATTATTGAGAAGGTAGTTAACAACACCATGTTCAATAACCAAGTATGGTCCTTCCAACAAGACTCGGCGCCGGGTCATAAAGCTCGGTCCACGCAGTTTTGGTTGGAAGTGAACGTTTCGGACTTCATCAGAGCTGAAGACTGGCCGTCGTCTAGTCCCGATCTTAATCCGCTGGATTATGATTTATGGTCAGTTTTAGAGAGTACGGCTTGCTCTAAACGCCATGATAATTTGGAGTCCCTAAAACAATCCATACGATTGGCAGTGAAGAATTTTCCCATGGAAAGAGTGCGTGCTTCTATTGATAACTGGCCTCAACGTTTAAAGGACTGTATTGCAGCCAATGGGGACCACTTCGAAAAGCTTTTTAAATTTTAAATTGTTTTATATTTATGTATTAAACTAACACACTGTAAAAGTAATAAATATTATTTGCAATAAAAAAAAATTTTCTTCGTGACAATATTTATGGCAAGACTAGGTATAATATGTAAACGTATTCTATGTTCGAGAAAACTAAGGTCACCTATGGTTAATTCACATAATGTGAAACAAAAAATGTTCATAACTCATATTGGTCTACTCGAGTACTGTTTTACTTACTTAATTATGATTAAACAAAAATTAATCGTTCTTTAGTGCAATTAATTTTCGTACCTGAATATTTTAAAACTTTTCGCCATATATAGTCTTCATACAGTATTCCCAGTTTAGGTACTGACTGCTTTTTTTCATTTTAATCAAGCAATTTATAAAAAAGCAAAAGCATTTGGAATGATGACTGATGACAATTTGAAAAAAAATATTAGACTAACCACAAATCTAGCGTTACTGCCCTATCAGTATATTCCTGAAGGATGGTTAGCAATACTTGAGATGATGCCAAAAAACAGTAGGGCGGAAAAATTTCAAAAATATTTTACTGAGCAATGGCAAAAAATAATTTCTCAGGACATGTGGTGTTGTGCAAATGAACGCCATCGTACCACCAACGCAGTCGAGGCTTGGCATCGGAGATTAGGGATTAAAGTACAAGAAAAACATATTTTTATGTACAGACGCCAGCAGGTCAAGCTAGCCGAAACTGTCAAATTTTCCCAATCAACCTTAAACCCGCTTTAGCGATAAAGTGAAAATCTATTAAAGAAATTTGACAGATTGTAGTAGCTTAATGTGCTGGCGTCTGTACATAAGTATTAAAAAAAAAACGAAGCGAAATATTATTTAAATAAAGTTAAAAAACAAGATGAGAAGCAGAGGAAAACATACAACATCATAAAAGATGCCAAAATAGAAAGAAAAAATAATAGAAAAATTATTGAGTGGAAAATTAGATGCGTTAAACTGTTTAAAGGCCTATTCAAACCTAAGCGGTATTCGCTGCCGCTGTGGGTAGAGGTACATACCGCGCGGGTTTCGCTTAGGTATTTAGTATTATGTTTCGCGGCAAGAGCGGTACAGATGAATGAACAGTAATATTACCGCATACCCACTCGGTTTTCTCTACCGCAGACGGTAGCGATTACCGCTTAGGTTTGAATAGGCCTTAAAACAGTTGTGTTGGGTATAAATTGTATGTAAATAAATATGAATTGAATAAATGAGTTAATAAAAAAATATTATGAGGTACTTTCATTTTTACAGTTGATTGTACTTAAATTACTTGACCAATAGCGTATTTGGCAAGTTTCATAATTGGACGAACAGACGATTTGACGAACTACAGCTTTGACCAATATCAAATTTGACGAATTGCCGATTTGACGAATATCAGACTTGCCCAATGTCGTTCAACCCCCACAGGCAATAAACTTGCGCTCTGTAAATGCTATGTATGTGATAACGGCTAGAGTGATTTGGCAATTTAGAGAAACAGTTCAGTATTTTGTTCTTTTATGGAAGTGACGGTATACCGCTCAACAGTTTCATATCAAGAAACAGATGTATCTTGATTTACTATGTTTTGGCTAAAAATTCGAACGGGATTCAATGATAAATCTGTGTTTTCTTAGAAAGAAATGTAGGTACCTACCTGTATCAAGTTCAAGTAAAAATAAAATCCATAATAAAACTTGGGATACCTGCAATATCCGAGCGCAACGCATAATTTGTATGTTATTGATTATCGAGTTTGAGCTAGTATCCCCGGCCGTCCAGGCTTCGCGTGAGAACTAGGTCAGGTCAGGCACTATACATTCTAGAATTTGCATGCACTTTGTTTATGTAGGGACTACTGAATTCTATATGCAGCTACGTTCCAAATTCATTATGAAAAGTAACTTACTATTAACTCTCACTAGCAATAATAACTAGAAAAGAAGTTGCTCAGACAAGTACCTAAACTGGGAATACTGTATGAAGACTATATATGGCGAAAAGTTTTAAAATATTCAGGTACGAAAATTAATTGCACTAAAGAACGATTAATTTTTGTTTAATCATAATTAAGTAAGTAAAACAGTACTCGAGTAGACCAATATGAGTTATGAACATTTTTTGTTTCACATTATGTGAATTAACCATAGGTGACCTTAGTTTTCTCGAACATAGAATACGTTTACATATTATACCTAGTCTTGCCATAAATATTGTCACGAAGAAAATTTTTTTTTATTGCAAATAATATTTATTACTTTTACAGTGTGTTAGTTTAATACATAAATATAAAACAATTTAAAATTTAAAAAGCTTTTCGAAGTGGTCCCCATTGGCTGCAATACAGTCCTTTAAACGTTGAGGCCAGTTATCAATAGAAGCACGCACTCTTTCCATGGGAAAATTCTTCACTGCCAATCGTATGGATTGTTTTAGGGACTCCAAATTATCATGGCGTTTAGAGCAAGCCGTACTCTCTAAAACTGACCATAAATCATAATCCAGCGGATTAAGATCGGGACTAGACGACGGCCAGTCTTCAGCTCTGATGAAGTCCGAAACGTTCACTTCCAACCAAAACTGCGTGGACCGAGCTTTATGACCCGGCGCCGAGTCTTGTTGGAAGGACCATACTTGGTTATTGAACATGGTGTTGTTAACTACCTTCTCAATAATGGTTTCTTGATACACTTGTGCCGATGTTTTGATACCTTTTTCACAAAAATATGGGTCAGTCACTCCTTCATAGCTAACGCCCCACCAAACCATCACTGAAGTCGGATAATGCCCACGTTGCACTCGAATAATTGGGAAGCTTCCTTAGAGCTTTGAGCATAAATACGGTCATTTTTTTTTTGTTGAAATGTTGCTCAATTGTAAAGATTTTCTCATCCGTAAACAATTTGTTTCTGCAACCTCCCTTTGCGTACCGCTTCAGTAGTTGTTTCGATTTTACCACCCTATTCTTTTTTAAATTATCAGTTAAAAAATGACCAATGCGTCTCTTATAGGCTGCAAGTCCTAAGTCATCTTTTAAAATACGCGACATGGTTCTGGGTGCTATTTTTGCTTTCGGACAGGATTTCTTCGAATTCTTTCCCTTACTGCTTTGACCACCTTTTTCGTACGAACACTAAGTGGACGGCCAAATCTTTTTGTCACAAACAGAGGAGATCTCATTGTACCTATTATAATAGCCCGGTACACAAACATTTGACTAATACCAAGCGTATGGAGAGTTTTAAAAATTGCATTTGGCTCCATACCAACTTTGTGTAATGCAATCACACTAATCACAGCGACTCGGTTCTCTTTATCACCCCACTCCATTTTAATATCGCAAAATATTGTACAATGTATTGGCGCCAAAATTAGAAAACTCAATGAACAATCGTATATAAAAGACAGATTCCAAATTCAAATGTAATATCTTTATTTTTAATTGTAACAGTATTTATGGCCAGACTGTAATATTAGGTTGGGGAAAAAGTCTTTTCGCATTATAGTATGTATGAACTTGTAATAAAATCTCTTTGGCTATACTATTTGGCTGATTTTGGTATCATTGAAAGTTTAAATTTTAAAGAACATAATTCCAAATTCAAATTAGGAAACTGTGTGATTTTCATTTGTTTTTCGTACCGTCAAGATGAGTGAATCTAATGAAGAAATTCGATACATTTTAAAATTTTACTACAAAAAAGGTAAAGGAAAAAACTTTGCGATGTTTATGGACCTAGTGTAGTGTCTGTGAGAGTAGCACAAATTTGGTTTAAGCGTTTTCAATCCGGAAATTTTGATGTCAAAGATGCACGTCGCTCTGGTCGCCCTATTACGGATAAAATGGATGCCATTTTTGAAAAAGTGGAGCAAGATCGGCTATCAGTAGTTACGACGTAGCCGAAGAACTGGAAATTGACCACAAAACAGTTTTGGCGCATTTGAAAAAAACTGGGTACACAAAATAGCTCGACATTTGGGTACCTCACGAGCTCACTGAAATAAACCTAATGAACCGTGTACTCATTTGTGATTCTTTTGACGGGTCGGAGGTTCTGTATGAAAACACCGACTCGTTCTTCCGAAGTTTATTTCCTTATATTATAATTATTTACACACACTACTCACAACACGGGAGAACATTTATTTATAGTACAGTAAGTAAAAGAAAATGTGTAACTCAAATTCAGGGATGACATAGCCTACTGGCGGGAAAAATCTTAGTCCTCTTGTCAGTGAACATTCTGTTGGTGTTGCCAACAGAAACCAAATATGGAGCGTTGCGCTTGCCACACCACCCCCCTACGGAGAGAAAAAAGGTACCTACATACAATATATATATATATATTATATTGCAAAAAATAATAGATGAAACTTAAATATTGTTTATAGATCCAGAACTTCTCTGAATTTAACTCTGCGTCCAGTCCTAGTAATAATTATAGGAGCAGGTGGTGGTGCTACTGGTGCAGAGGGTTCTGAAATAGATGCTTTAGTTGGAGCAGTGGAAGATGGAGCTGAAACTTGGGGCGAAGAGTCTAGGACTTCGTTTGTTTTGGTTCTTGAGGCCGGGTCAAGATAAGCAGGCTTGACACGGTCTATGCTCACGGTGAGTTGTTTACCACGCACCTCCAACGTTAGCGTTTTGTCTTGCCTCTTTATAATCTTATACGGTCCCGTGTACGGTTGTTGTAGTGGACGTCTCACCGTGTCATCTCGTAAGAAGACATGACTGGTGGACGCCAGGTCCTTAAAAATGAATGTGGCCGGCTTGTTGTGTTGAGCTGCCGGTGTGGGTCGAATGGACTCCATTTTGCTCCGCAGCTGAGTCACAAAGTCCAGCATGTCACTGGTGCTTCTTGTTTCCTCTGGCGGCACGATAAGCTCTCCTGGGAGGCGCAGGGGTTCACCGTAAACTAATTCGGCGGCCGAACTTTGGAGGTCCTCCTTAAGCGCTGTCCTCATACCCAGCAATACAAGGGGAAGTGCCTTTGACCATGTGCTTTCGTGACACATTAAAGCGGCCTTTAATTGACGGTGCATGCGCTCCACCATACCATTGGCGCAGGGATGGTAGCTTGTTGTTCGAATCCGCTTAATTGCGCACACGTTCATGAGGCGCTGAAACAAACCGGATTCGAATTGCCGACCCTGATCGCTAGTCAAAATGTTAGGCACACCAAACCTGGATATCCATCCTGCCACCAACGTATCTGCCACTTCCTCTGCTGTTATAGACATCATTGGCCAGGCTTCTGGCCACCGCAGTAAGGCAGTACGAAAAATGTGAGTGCGGAAGCGGACCAATTATGTCTATGTGGATGTGCCGGAAACGTGCTGATGGAATGGGGAAGTTGGCCAGCGGCGAAGAGACGTGGCGTGAAAATTTGCTGCGTTGGCAGTCGACGCAAGAGCGCGCCCAAACGCCACATTCCTTGCGAATCAGGGGCCAAACATAACGATCAGCCACCAGGCGGGCGCTTGCACGCGTACCGGGGTGGCTGAGGTTGTGTAGTCTCTGGAACGCAGGTCGACGTAAGGCCTCCGGAAGGTAGGGTCTTGGCTTGCCAGTGGAAATGTCACAGTAAATGGACACATTAGTTCCAGGCAGGGCGACTTTTTGCAACTTCAGAGACGAGTCAACTTGCATCTGACGGAGTTCTTCGTCTGTGGCCTGTGCATCCCGCAAGCGCAGCGTAGTCCTCTTCAAGGGAGAGGGACTCAACGCGGGACATTGTATCAGCCACGACGTTCTCCTTTCCTTTAATATGCACAATATCAGTGGTAAATTGCGAGATGAACGAGAGCTGGTTAAGTTGCACCGGTGGTAGCATCTCGCGGCGCTGGAGAAATGCGTAAATTAATGGTTTATGATCTGTATAAATGGTCACGTGGTAAACCTCTAGTACATGCCGAAAATGTTGCACTGCTTCATATACTGCGAGTAACTCGCGGTAATATGCTGGCCAGGTGGTCTGGCGTGCAGTCAATTTCTTACTAAAGAAAGCGAGAAGCTTCCACTGCTCATTGACTAACTGCTGTAAACAGGCCCCGGCGTGGCTTGACGAGGCATCTGTGAATAGTCCTAAAGGAACGTCGGAGACTGGGTGAGCTGGGAGAGTGGCAGTTACGAGGTGATCTTTACACTTCTGAAAAGCGTACTCTAGGTCTGGTGTCCATGGCACAGGTTTGGCACCCTTGAGCTGTGTAGCAGCCAGGACAGTGATCACAGGAGCTTGAAGCTTGGCGGCTTTAGGGAGAAAACGGTGATAGAAATTGATCATCCCTAAGAATCGCCGAAGGCCTTCCACTGTTTTGGGTAGGGGAAAATTGCGCAAAGCTTCTAACCTTTCCGGTGGTGGGCGGGTACCATCCTTCGAGATAAAGTAACCAAGAAATGTCACCTCTGCAGCGGCCAGTACACACTTAGAAGGGTTAATGACGACGCCATACTCAGATAGCCGCTGTAAAAGAACGCGCAGGTGTTGGGCGTGCTCATCAGCGTTTTTGGAGAAAACCAGAACGTCATCTACGTAAGGATAGCAGTAATCGAGTCCTCTTACGACCTCGTCCATAAAGCGCTGAAAGGTCTGCCCAGCGTTACGGAGACCGAAGGTCATGAAAGGAAACTCGAATAACCCGAAGGGTGTAGTAATGGCCGTCTTGCAGATATCCGCTTCAAACACTGGAATTTGTTGGTACGCTTTCACCAAGTCTATGGTGCTGAAGATTGTGGCACCAGCAAGGTTGTGGGAGAAATCAGCTATGTGTCGGACGGGGTAACGGTCTGGCACCGTCCGAGCGTTCAGCGCTCGGTAGTCCCCACAGGGGCGCCAACCATCTTCACCTTTGCGAGCCATATGCAGCGGTGAAGCCCAAGGACTGTCTGAAGGTCGCGCAGTTCCACATCGCACCATTTCCTCAAATTCCTTCTTCGCAGCCAGAAGTTTCTGAGGCGCGAGTCTACGAGGACGACAAGAAACAGGTGGTCCGTCGGTAGTCACGATGTGATGAACCGTTGAATGCTTCATAGTCCTTGGGAGGCCAGGTGGTCGAGTAATATCCGGGAAATCCAATAAGATTCTGCTGAATAGTGAACCTTCAGCGGCAACAGTCTTTACGCTTGGTTGGTTCACTTGGGCGATGGTAGCAGGTACAGACATTTTAGTGCTGCCATCTATCCATCTAGGCGCTGGCCGTGACAGTCGGGCAGCAGGTGGTAGTATGATAAAAACTCGGCACCAATGATTGGTGTGCTTACATCTGCTATCACGAAATTCCACCTAAACTCTCGGCGGAGACCTAAATTTAAGCGAAGTGCTGTTGTGCCGTAAGTTTTTATTGAGCTACCGTTGGCTGCACGCACGTCAAAGTCAGTAGAGTTGTAACGTCCCTTGAGAAACTGACGTGGGAAACAACAGAGGTCGGAGCCAGTGTCAATCATAAACCGACGTTTTGATTCAGAGTCCAAGACAAATAAACGGCGGCCAGTTAGGGAGCAATCAGTTTCCGCCACTATTGATTGCTCACGGCGTTTCCCTTTTGATTAGAGTCCCAGGTGCAGGGTCTTATACATTTACTTGCTTTTTCCCGGAATCTTTTGTGATACCAGCATAATTGGTCCACAGTTTGAGACGATGACCGGGATTGTGACTGAGCACGCGACATTGACCGTCGAGATTGTCCTGCTGCTTTGTCTCGAGTGAGAGTATCAACTTTCCTCGTCAACTCCTCGATGCTGCGCATGATGTTTCCAATATCAAATGCGGCAGCGGAGTGAACTGATGCTGAGGGGGCAGGCGAAGTCTCAACTATACAGTCTGCAATTTCCGCAACCTTGTTAAGTGGGAGGTCCACTTGAGCCATAAGAATTCTCTGTACCTCAGGTGGGAGGCGGTGCATCCACAATTCCCTAAGGATGCCTTCATCTCCCACTGAAGTTCCAGCCAAAGAGTGTAGGTGGCGGAGAAACGCGCTAGGCTTTTGGTCCCCAAGTAGTTCTTCACTTAAAAGCTAACGTGTGCGCTGGACCTTAGAATCCGATAAGCGTCTGATTAGTTCCTTTTTCAGGTACTCATATCTGCCTTCTGTAGGTGGGTTTGCTATTATGTCTTCTACTTCTTCAGCTACTCGAGCATCCAAAACAGACAGTATGTGTCCATATTTTGTGGCGTCCTGAGTTATACCAGCAATTTGAAATTGTGCTTCTGCCTGTGCGAACCATATGATAGGCTTTTCAACAAAAAAAAATTGTAGTTTGACGGAGACACCTGCAACACTTGTAGTTGTAGAACATTGAGG
This sequence comes from Dicycla oo, assembly GCA_948252095.1. NCBI lineage: Eukaryota > Metazoa > Arthropoda > Insecta > Lepidoptera > Noctuidae > Dicycla > Dicycla oo. The sequence goes on from OX411709.1 coordinate 24,816,840, forward strand.
TTGTGATTGCATATGAGCGAGCCTTTGCTCCAGCTCTATGACCTTCTGTTGGAGGAAATTTTCTTCGTTTGACATGGTTAAATAGAATAATTAAAATAAATAAATGAAGGATGGAACCAAGAATACCAAATCCAATTATTAGAGGTTAATTTAAAACCCAATATTACTTGCCACACTCCACATTTGACTTCTGCGGCCGTAAACAAAGCATAACTCCCATGCAAGTATTAACCAATACAAGAACACCGTAACCAAGCAAGTTATGATAAATAAGTAAAATCAAAATATCAAAGTATTGTTTCTCAATGCAATATTGTCATAAAAAAATAAAAAAAATAGTAATTACTGGTAGGTATTGTAAAAAAAAATATTAATGTTATTTTAGGTATATAAAACCTTACATATGTGCAGAAGTCTTTTACATGTGGACTATAAATTTAATATTACTTAAATAACTTGACAGTATGCTACTTATATAAATCTGTATAACCAATATTATGATTTAATGTATACCAGTACTACTTTTGACTTTAAAGTACTACTTTTGTTGCAATGTTAACACAAATTATAATTTTTCAGTAGGTATGTAAGCAACCAAAAGGTTTTGGTAAAGTTGTAAGTATTGCCAGAACATGCAAGTAGGTAGCCTTAGGTAACAATACACAAACAAAAACAATAAACAAACAGTAAACAATTTTGAAACTGAGCACAAACAAACAAATGTCAAACTAAGCTTAAAATGTATGTAACAAAAAGGCAGACACACTCAGGCTAAAAATTATTAGTAGCTAAATAAGTATGCACATTGCTTGGTCTATGAAGGACGTATATTAACACACATGCACTTTTTGTATCTTGATATCACTGCGATGATTAGTATATGGGTAAAAGTTTAAACACCATGCAATACCAGGAATCCCGTTGAAAAGAAAAGATTGTTGTAGTTGTCACATAAAACTTGTGGAAAAATAACAATGAGTGTTTGCTCACCAGATCCGTAGGCTATATTACCATAGAAATATGTCCATGGGCAGTTTTTTTTCTTTTTCGTGCTGGACTTAGACTGGGCACTTGCAGCTATGTATACCAGTCTGCAGGCGAGTCGACCTTGTCTTGCAGTGAAACACGTTGCATGAAGGTAGGTCTAGGTACATACACCCCGGTGTGTCGGCTACAGGCGTCGCAGGCAGTATACGAGCACGACCACTAGAAAATACTCATTGTATTTAAGCAGGGGGCTGCGCATCTGGCACCTCCAGGGCCAGCAGGGTGTTGATGAATATAGTAGCTTAAATTGATACAGGGTACCGGTACTCAGCAACCAGTTTTCACAGTTTTAGTGTGTGTAGTCGGAATCACCATTGACGGGTCGGAGGTTCTGTATGAAAACACCGACTCGTTCTTCATAAAGTTTATTTCCTTATGTTATAATTATCACACACACTACTCACAACATGGATGAAACCGAACCATTTTTGAAGAAGCTGATAACTGGTGATGAAAAGTGGATCACGTATGACAAGAACGTGCGAAAAAGGTCGTGATCAAAGGCCGGTCAGGCTTCACAGACTGTGGCGAAACCCGGGTTAACTCGCAACAAGGTGATGCTGTGTGTGTGGTGGGATTGGAAGGGCATTATTCATTATGAGCTGTTACCACCAGGCAGGACCATCGATTCTGAACTCTACTGCGAACAACTGATGACATTCAAGCAAGAAGTTGAGAGAAAGCGGCCGGAATTAATCAACAGAAAGGGTGTGGTTTTTCATCATGATAACGCTAGACCTCACACATCTTTAGCCACTCAGCAAAAATTAAGAGAGTTTGGCTGGGAGGTGTTAATGCATCCGCCGTATAGTCCTGACCTTGCACCTTCAGATTTCTACCTGTTTCGGTCTCTTCAGAATTCTTTAGGCAGTGTCAGGTTAACATCACGAGAGGACTGCCAAAACCACTTGTCGCGGTATTTTGACCAGAAGTACGTAGTATTATAATATCTGTGCCAGAAGCCCCAAAATTTCTATAGCAATGGGATCGTGTCCCTACCTACAAGATGGCAAAAAGTTATCGAACAAAATGGTACCTGCATACTTTAGTTAAATGTAAATAAACTATATTAAAAAATGTTTTGAATTTTCTTAAAAAATGCGAAGAAACTTTTTCCCCAACCTATTATGTAACCGTTTTTAATAAGATACGCGTGAAAAACTGTGAAATATCATATCATCATATCATAGATACCTAAATGCCTACGCATTTAGGTATCTATGTACCTAGTATCTAAATATTCTAAATAAGCGGCCGTTAGGATAAGGCACACCGAGTTTTAGAAAAGGTTCGGCTTTGTCACATTTAGGGACCAACTCTCTCATATCCACTGCGTTAGGCACTAGTATACATACTCGTAAGTAAGTACCTACGTGGCTTGTCCACGTACTTACGAGTCGAAAAAGTTACAGGAAGCCATTTCGCCTCACGGCGCGTCGGCGCAGGCTGTCTGACGCGGATGTCCGCTTAGCTCAGCGGACGGACTAAAGCTCAATGTGTCATAATAGGTACCATTAACCTTCAGGATACTAATCGTGACTAACTTGTTGTTGCCCTGCTGGTGTCTGGCCTGGATCTCGACTCGTGATCCGTAGTGGTAGACGCGCCCGTTGGGGTGGATTAGCGCGGCAGCAGCGCCCGAACGCGACAGTGCCAGGATAATATTGTTCTTAGCGTTGGTTACTCGCACTGCACCGTCGATCGTCATGTCCACTCTATATAAGAAGCTTTAATTAAAATCCGATCAATTATATTTTAAATTAAATGGTTTACATAACTAGTTAAGATAAACCATTATTACTTTGGAACGAACCAGTCAGCGTGGAAGTCGCAAAAACAATTTTGTAAGGTATTATGTATGTATAATAGTCACCAGTTATAAATGTGTTATCTGTTACTCTTAATACTTTACGAAATAAGTCACCCAAATAAACTTTTGCTTGCCCTAGCCTGGACAGTTCAAAGACATACAATTTTCCGTTGTCCATTAAGGTTTGCAGAAACTAGGACCCCGAATCCTGCCGTTAAGTTTTTCCTTCTTTAATCACCATAACTTCCACCTTACAACGACGTCTCCAGTTACCCATTGCCACCAGTTATTAAACACTACTGCTTTCCTAATCTTAAAGACCTAAGTAATTGTACTTACTTAACTCGGTCTCGCAGGCGGAGGCAGACGGTGCCGTGAGGAGTCACTGAGGCATTGTATCCAGCTCCTCCCACTACATCCGTCATCTATGACAAAAATTCAAGTTAATTTTATCGTATTTTACCTGCAATTTTAAGTGCAAAACAACTTCAAAAACCAACGATTATTTTTACCACATCATGGTAGTGAACACACGCATTTCTTTTTTTTTTCCTAGACAGACCACTAGAGAAAAAAGGTTCCGGAAGTAATGAACGGCTAGTAATGATGCGTACAGCGTAGCATACTCGACTTGGAAGTAACATGCTATTTGAAGACAAATGTGATTCTCTAAGAAGTTGCAGGGGAAGGTCGAAAATAAGATCACACTTTCGTGTGATATTAAATTGGACTATATATGTATATAGATAGATGCGTGAGTATCCACTCATATTAGTTTCATTTTACAATTAAGGATTTTATTGCGGACTTACCTCAAGTTCGCGCCAAGTATCAGCGTGGTAGATGTCATCTCCCGGGTAAAAGGGAGCCTTGCGTTGCAGGGGCGCGCGCCACGGCGGCTGCCATCCTGCCGCGCCCACCAGCTCTGCTTGCCCTAGACCACCCTCCAGAAACTTGCTGTAGTCTTGGAAGGCAGACAAGCTCGACTCCTCCTAAATGAAGCATAAAAAATACCAAAGTATGCTTGACTACTCCAATATTCTTCGGTTCTAGTTTTCGCTTGCTTCTAGTTTGTACCTATCGTCGTGAAAATTGTAATTATTATCGTGAGTAATGTAATTTTTTCACAAATAGGTCGCAATGTAACTTATATAAAATAGCGCCCCGTCTTTCGAACCTTCAGTCTCATTTAAAAGTGAAAATAGATCTAAATAAATAAATAAGTAGATAGGTACGCTCGCTGAATCGGAAACAATTTAGGCTCAGAAGAGTTGCTGTTGATTTAAGTCCCGGAATTTTTCGAAAGCAGTAGGGAAACCTTTCGTATGTGGCTATCACAGCACTTGTCTCTGGCTTACATTGATCTATCTAACAGTCTGCAACGGCTAAACACGCAGATGCTGCAGATAGACCTAGCAATGCGTACAGAAATATTAGGAAGCGCAGACTATAAGTACCTACCGTAATTTAATATCAAATATCAACAGTGCAAGTTACAATAAAGTCGAAAATCAAAAATGTAAACACTGCGTTTGAGGCGTTTGATACCCCCTAAAAACTCCCTAACTCCCTAAAAAGTAACTCCCTAAAAAGTGTACAACGAATATCGTTTACGTCTTGTCTCGCGCCTCCGCGTTGCGTGCACATGTTCAGGCAACAATCTACAAGAAATGCCCCTTTAGCAATATGCTTCGATGCTTTGCCCCACCTAACGAAGAGTATAATGATTTTCTGATGGTACCAATATTGCAGAATACATTTCTGATGCCACGGGGGTGGTAGCAGCACCAGCGGTCACCGCGATCATACCATACAAGCTTCACCATGCCAGACTAAGTATCTATTACTTGTGCGGTGTAACCATACCCTACATTTTGTTTACAGGTAGGTACGCTTTGCTCGAAAATGATACGAGCGCTGTGGCGATTGATTCATCCAAGCTTCGGGAAACGAATTATCTACTTAGTGGGCACTCCAGCAAGAACTTATGTCGGCCTGACGACAGTTCTCTAGTATATTTTACTCCCTCATAATCATTCTCCTGCCCTTATCCCAATTTATTTGGAGTCGGCGCAACATTTATTTTCCTTCAATAGATAATTCTCTATTAGTCATCTCGGTGTCACTCCCTTTCTAGCCATTAGTATTTTATTACTACCTACTACTTATATAAATAAACAGGTGTCTAACTACACTTATTCAGTTAAATTCAGCTCACTTCAGCTTTTGTCCAAAGAAGAAAAAAAACAGTTGTGTGTAGAACGACGCGGAAACCTGCATCTGCAGCATCATCAGCATTTGTCAGCTTTCCGAGCTGAACGGATGCGTAGGTACGTATCTCCATACAAAACCTTTTTTTCCAATGGACAAAAGCTGAAATGAGCCGAAGTGTAGTTAGTCCCTAAAGCTGATGAAACACTTCAGTCGAGGGAATGTTCATTTTTGCTTCATTGCACACTCACTCGACGACAATATTACATACAAATGACGTACCCAGTTGCCCTCATCCCCTTTAGTTTTTATAAAATTCGCTGGGTGGAGCTGACTGAAACATTCCAAATGCTGAAATCCAACGTCGGTGTCGTTTGGATTGGTTCGCCAGAATTATTTTTTTACTTTTGATTTATTTTGTGTTTTAACGTTTCACTAACGAGTGAAACATGCTGAATGGTAAGGTAGGTAGGTACAAATGAACAAAAAGTGATGACTATGATATCAGATACGGTTACAACAATACTCATGCATGTAGGTAAATATTTATTTAAAGTACTTCTAACGAGTATAACCTGCAGGCGTTGTACGTATCTTGCAGAAGCCTAGCGATAGCAAAATTTGTGCTAAAATTGCTTTTCAATTGCAAATCGGTATTATGTATCAGCGATACGTCATACTGGCTGCTACTGCATAGTGGCAGCCCGCAGAATTCAAATTTGCTTACGTTTTTTACAATTTGCTGGTCAGTGTCAGGTTGAATTTTGATCAAAATATGATTCACGACTAACAAATATCTATTTACATAATTAAAACCAGTGATCGGATAATCGGGCGCTAATATACCTAAAACTCACTTTTATTCCCACGAAAGAATAATACGAACATGCCTTTCAGAATCCCTTCTGTTCGTATAAAACAATAAATTTGTCGCACTAATCTGTTAGATAAATCAATTTCCACTACTAGACCACATTGTGCACGATATAATTTTTTATTGATATTCCATTTGTTTTGAATAAAATAAAGATACTAGGTAAATCAAAATAACCACTGCTATAATTTCGTTAAGTTTCTTTTAGCTGTTTTTACAAAATGATTAAATCTCGGGAACCCGGGATTACTTATTTATTCAGAAAGGAAAGTCCATATTATTCTTTCGTGGAAGAACTTTAGGTATAAGTATCAGCGCCCGATTATCCGATCACTGCTTATAATCGTAAGAATCAACAATACATCTCTAATTAGAATTAGATTTGTACCAAAATGTCAAGTTACTGTTATGCGGATGAATTTTTCGACGCCATATTTTAGTTTTTTAATAGTTTTAGTTGGTTGGATATTATTTTTGTAACTTAATTTATTGACGATTCTTATGGTTATAGGTAATTATATAAATACATTACATTATTGTTCTAATCGCGAATCATGTTGTTTTGAAACACATTCATCCTGACACTGACCTGCAAATTGCAGAAAACACTACACCATCACCTTAAAGTATAGGTATGATTAATGGGGTCACATTACCTGATTGTAGGAGTGCGCTGTATAGACACTTCTAGGTCGGACAGGCATAGTCACATCCTTTCTGAAATCTGCATTTGCCATTTTAATACTTCTTCAACTTATAACTGTTAAGGTTTATACACTATTTTAAAAAATACATGAACAACAGTGACTATCGACACTGGAAAATGCTACATAATATAAATCATACTACACGGTAGGAAAGTAACGGAAGAAGTCATTTGTCATTTATTCGTTTCCTAGTTCAAAATTTTACTTACTTCTGTATGGGTAAATATTTAAAATAGTTGCTGGCCACATTACACAAAAAGGTTTATCGAAAAAAAACCTATTACATAAATAAAAAGCAGTCGGAAAAGTTAAAGCGCCTAATCACGTCTTCTGCTTTTTCTAGCGGCGGGTCTGTGCAAATGTTTACATACCCTCTACAGTGTGTATCAGAATGGTGTGGTAAAAAAAAATGTTACGGACCATCAAACTGAGCCACTTTCTCCACAACATCGTAATCGAGCCGCCCTATACATTTGGGTCGAGTAGATAAGTATGAAAAGCTGATAATTTTAAATTAAACTAAACTCACTTTCAAATCACACTGGTTCTAATGCAATACCTACCAGTTGTCCCTCGTGCGCAAACTAAAACCAGCTTCTGCACGAGAGACTACATATAACTCTTAATCGAGCACTGGGAACTATTTTCCCACCACATCGATCTTACTAAACCTAAAAATATTTTTAAAATGGCAACCCCCAGACTTGTTTTTTTAAGAAAAATATAATTTTAGGTAATTACTGGTTTACGTTACTGACAACCCCACTCTTCCAAACGTCAACGTCAGTACAAACAAATATTCGTTTTTACTAAAAACTAAAAATAACGAAATAAAAAAAAATTAAATTAAAGTTAAAGAAATTAAAGTTATTTCATAATTTTGAATTAATTTCTTTTTGAAGTCAATTTTGTTTATTTTTTTTTTATTTCGTAATTTTTAGTTTTTAGTAAAAACTGGAATATTTGTTTATAACAAGTAGTTAATAATTTTGTTATAAATATTGCAGTAGAATTTGACCAAGGTTTTGAGATGTTTTCCCTTTGACACCCGTAGATCGTATCAATAATCCAGGCCGTCACACTTACACGTATTAGTCCATTATCATGAAAACTACAGAACTGATTTTGATGAAACTTGCACTGTCCCCTAAGTTGAAGAAAAAGCCAAAAAAACAAAATGGTCACGAACCGATTAATAGTTTCGGAGAAATGCGTGGACAAACATTACAAACACTATATATATAAAATCTATAACATTTTTGTTCAACCATCATCGATATCTACTACTGAACTAAATCTTGCATGTGTGAGTGCGCCAGCACACGTGCTACTTAAGTCGCGTGCTGTGAAACGCACGTGATAGTGGAGAATTTTTGATTTTCGGCAAGCCACAGTAAATTTTTATGTAAAATATTATTGACTGTAACTCGTACTACCAGAGCTTTTCGATAAGTAATTGTTGTTGCCAGTTTAAACGGATATTAAACTTTTGATTTATGATAAATATGGAAACTATAAGTTTAGAATTATGAGAATATGAGATGGTTTTTTTTTTCTAAAATAGTAACTTTGGGGCAAATGTACCTAAATCACCGGGGTCAATGTTACCGGTACAATTGACCCATGGTAGAAATAACCGCGTAGTTATAATAATAGAGTAAAAAAATAAATACTTAAAATAGGCAATTATTTATTAGACATGTTCTTTAGATGCCACGAAATAGAATAAAAAAGACGGACCGTGGATCAAGAGATACTTTGTTGTATGAACAGATATAATATATGATGAGATTTCAAAAGGCCGTAGCATACGCGCCGCTGCGAATATGTTCAACGTTTGTCATGTTTCTCACATAAGATATAAACGTAAGAGTGAAGCTAATCCAGACGAATTTATTTCTATGGGCTATAATCCAGCAACGAAAGTATTTACGATTTTAGGCAGAAAAGAAAACTGCAGTAAAAAATGACTGAAAGCAGTGAAGAAGAAGAAGAATGGTTTTGTGGTGTGGAATGGTTTGTGGAAACTTATAGCGCCAGCCGCCCTAATGAAATGTGGTTTCAATGCACTCAATGCAGATTATGGGCACACGAGGAATGTACACCCCTAGAGTCAATTTATGTTTGTCACAATTGCGAATCTAATATTTTTTTTATAAGTAAATAATATCCTATGTGGGTCAATTGTACCAGAGGTTGATTGTACCTTCATACTAAAATATTTTTGGTGATTATTTCTATTTTCTAATTGTTCTAAAGCTAGTTAATTGCAAATATGCAACAGTGGACCAGGAAGTTGGTTATATGTTAATAAAAACTGAATTTATTTTTATTCGATGTGAAAAATTGTTATGTTAATGTTAATATTTTACATTAGTGTTGATTTAAAACACCGATCTCACGATTTTTTTTGTTTAATTTTTAAGACTGATTGTAAACGCATAAGACTTCAAATAAATTACTGAGAAAATGTGATTAATACCTGTATTCGTATTATTCAATATTTTTATTACCCTAAGCAGTTTTGTTACAATTAACAGGGTGTCATTTGTAGCACAAGCCATCATTTGATTCAAAGTCAATTTTGACCAAGTCTGGTTCAATCTACGCCAACTTTAGGTATTTTCTTCGGTAGATAATAAACCAAGGCTATGACACAATAATATTTACAATAAAAAGCGACAGTTAAATTTGTTTAATCAACCGATGTTTCAAAAATGGTACTATTGTCCCCGATCTACCCTAAGTCCTTTCTCTGAGCTGTAAACAACACGTGCACCGATCACGCCATCGTCACTCGACTTCTCCTACCACCCCACTCAGTGTCTCCAACCACGCCGTAATTACGGTAGACCTACCGTAATTTTTCTAGATCTACCACCTACCGTAGACATGTTATTACGGTGCCACATTCTACAGTAATTTCGTCAGTGTCCTTATTTCTATAATGGCCACAATTAATTTAGTTAAATATTACTATTTTATTACGGCAACACTGCAATAAAAAAAGAGTCGCCGCCATTCTTTTTTTATGACTATAAGTTAGGAATGCTAACCCTGCCACATGCAAAACCGTCTCGCGGAGAAGGTGAAGGCCAAGCTCAAGGCACACGCTGCCGCGGGTTGGGAGGAACGTATAGACGCCACGACGGACAGTTGGCCGTCAGTACATCGTCTCTGCCGCCAACTAGCGAATACCCCAGCCCCGGTGCGTCCGCTGCTCAGCAGCGACGGAGCGCTTAAATATGTAGCGGAGCACCGGGCGGAGGTCTTCGCTGAGCACCTGGAGCGTCAGTTCCAACCAAACCTGACTAGCGACTACGACCACGTTGCAGCAGTCGAGCAAAACCTGGGAGATTACTTCGCAACGCCGATAGCTCCCGATAAAGACCCTGTATTCTTCTCGTTGGGCGCAGTCAGACGCGCCATCCTACGAACAAAGCCTAGAAAGGCCCCCGGAGCCGACGGTATCACTAACACAGTGCTGCGCCACCTGCCGTACCGCATGGGAGCGGCCCTTTTTTTTTGTGGATGGGAAATCATCAAATAACTTCTCCCGCTCTGGGTGGAGCGGGAGGGCGTGTCAGACTTCTACTGACTAAAACCCACCCATGTTCCTTCAGTTGCCTGTGCCAGGGCCACGGTAACTCTTTCGAACAACTCGCAACCCTAGCGGGCATCGGCCCTAGCGGACCCCTTCAGCTAGTGCTGACATCTCTTTGAGGCGCGCGTGGAACACAATGCGCCGTCGGCCCGGGCCTGGACGGCGAGCTACCCATTGCTCACCATCCGCAAGCCCGCGCCTACGGTGGTCGGGAATCGGCTATCGATTCCACTTCGCTCAACGCGAAGCACGCGGTGGTCAAGATGCACCGCGCCCTCGACCTTCTTCCCGACTGGCTCTCGAAGTGGCGGTTGTCGGTGAACGTGGGTAAGACGCAGGCGATGGTCACCGGAGACGTGCGACTACGACTACCCCTGAGGCTGCAAGGAGTCGACATCGAGTGGTCGCCTCGGGTCAAATAGCTGGGTGTCACCATCGATCGTCGGCTCACGATGGGGCCGCACGTCCGCAAGGTCGCCGCACTGGGTAGGGTCACCCGCAACCTGCTCAAACCAGTGCTCTCGTCCCGCTTCCCGGCGCGCTTTATTTTGGGCGTATACAAACTGTACACACAACTGTGTTTGCACCCAATATTGACGTACGCCGCACCGGCTTGGTTCGCCCTCAAGAGCGAGACGAGCCGAAAGACGCTCCGCGCGCAGCAAAATCTTGCGCTGCGGACTATAGTCAACGTGCCTCGCTTCGTGAGGAACAGCGTCCTGCAGCGCGACCTCGGGATTGAGATCCTGGACTAGTTTGCGTGCCGCCTCGCGAAGGGAGTGTTCGCGCATGCCGACGCATCTGCCTGGTCACACGTCAAGCAGATCGCACCCTGGCATGCGCACCCCCCCGACGCGAGGCCCCTCCCCCGCGACCTGCTTGCCGTCGGCTCATTTGTAACACTGTCTCCTCACAAGTACATGCATCTATTGCGTGGCGCGTGCTAGGTTAATATAGGCGTGTCACGTAGCAAACATCAGACATTCACCTCTACACAGGCACCCAACTCACACGCGAAGGCGCGCCTCTTTTTATGCGGACATGCGACTCACGTATACACCGGGCGGTGTTACACAGTACAATGCCGCCCACACACTCAGAACACGGTCCTTTCTTCCCGTCCCGGGTTCGGCTCGATTCAAAAACGGAATATACATACACCCTATCTGTAGGAACGTCGAGTCCCTATCTCTGTCGCTGGTCGCCCCTTGCTGGGCTTCCCTCATGTAGGTGAGGGTCTCACCCGGTAAGGGCCGACCGCTGTGTTACGGTGAAGGAAGCGGCGTTGGGCATCAACGTCGTGGCGTGCCTACAGACACAAGCTACAGAAACTTTTTCTACATGGGCGTGTATGTCGCACGCCCAATCTTCTATTCGCCAGTGGCGGCCACGACGAGGGGCCCCTAGTTACGCCCCCGTATAGCCTCCGCGGGCGGGGGGCCATGCCCCGAGACCGCACGCCACGCCCCCTTACGGGGGTGTAGCGACATCCCGCACGATCAACAAGGGAGTCTTGGCTCTGGTGGGGTACGGTGCACAAGTTGTACTTAGCTGATCCTTGACTCTAGATAATTAATTTGGGGATCACTTCAATTACCAAATTTCATCGTATGATTTATGATCAATGATCTTTTAAGGATTATTATTTGTAATAACAAAATAAGTTATTGCCACAATTAGTGACTTGGCTATAAAAATTGTTAATTATTATAACTATTTACTGAGGCAAATATTGCCATAGTTACAAGTTTAAGAAATAATATTATTCATATAAACTGTATCCCTTTATTCACCCCCACAGGGTCGGAATTTTGAAGATATATTTGGAAGGTTTCCATAACTTGACTCAAATATTATTTATTCCATAAACTTGTTTCTTTACCTGTCAAAAGTATAAATACTGAGTTTCAAGTTAAACTGACCTCGCTTTAAAATTCTTCCATACAAACTTTAACATCCCCAATTTTCCCGGCAACTTTTCAAACATTTTCTTTAATACAAACCTTGTCCTGACAATTACAAATTCAACAAAAAAATAATTATTCAATTTGGTGCAGTCGTTCGGAAGTTATGCGCGTACATACATTTCTGCGATTCATATATATATATATATATATATATATATCATATATATAGATTGAAAACAATATTACTAGTCGTACTGGTATAACTGAATACTGCTGTAATTGTCTTGTGGGTCGGCGAACAGTCTGATGTTGCGCGCATGTCATGACGCTTTTATGGTATCTGGGGTGGGCTAGGCATGAAGGACGTATTTTAGATCCAGCGCAGTTTTTAGATGACGTTGTTGTTAGAGAAGATGATGAAGAATAAATGTTTGTATTAAAAAATACTTGTTTTATTTCTTTCTTTATTCAATAATTAATTATTTTTCATTTATTACAATAAACAAAAATTCACACGATAGTCAAAAACTTAATACATATGAAGCTGTTTCAAATTCAAGTCCGGCCAATATGACTAAAGTCTCAGTATTTAATAATAACGGAGTTTTTTGTTGAAAATGTTTTCTAATTTACGTCTAGGAACCTATTACGAATATTTTACGGTAGTTTTCATTAATGCACCAAGCTTTTTTACTTCAAATAAAAATATGAATGGTCAGTTCTTTGTAATCTCTAGACCCAGCGGTTTGGGTTGTGCGTTGATATGTCAGTCACTCAGATTCTCCTTCTATATATTTATTAGATTTATGGTACTATGGTAATCGGGCAAAGGGAAATAATTTCCCATCAGAAAAAGAAAGTTTTAGCAATGTATTATTACATTTTAGATAATATAGGTACTGTCTAACAGTTCCCCAGAATGTATGTAAATTTTACATAAAACAAGTCGATTTGGGGTTCTGCCCGTTTATGGAACAGCCTGTTTAGACTTCCAAAGACTAAACGTAATTGGGTAAGGAACTAACACCATTGCATACTCCATTAAAATCACAAATTATGTAGCACACAATTCGTGAAGCAATCGATCTCGCAGGATGGGTTCATAAAAAGCGATAATAAAAATATTTAATACAAAGCGATTTGATTTAAAATCATTTTTATTTGGATTTGCCTTCGTAATTTTAGTTTTCATATTTAGTTACACATTAATATAATGTAAGTGCATCATTGCTTAAAACTGTCTAACTGTGTAGTCTCCCTATTTATTAGATTTACTCTTTGTGTGTAATTCAGTGTAGTAGGTATTTACTCAAATGAGATTACGCGTTCCACGTTGTATCACGTGTGCATTTTTTATAACGTGGCATCATTTGTATGTACCAAATACTGTTTAGTCGAATATTGAAATATTATGATTTTATATGTCAGAGATCACTCAAAGTTGCAATCGATAATCTCGTAAGGCTATCGAGTGCAGTGGTATAAAGCATTGAAAACTGTAAACTTCGTGAAGACTGGCAAGCGGAAAACCCAACATCAGTCAAATTGCCAAAAAATAAACTGAACCATTTTATTTTACAATAATTTATAGATTATAAATTATAAAAAAATACTCAAAGAATATTTAATTATCGTTTACAGAAAATTAACAACAAATCAAAAACCACCATATTTCAAATTAACTTTAATTTAGTCGATTTTTGCTAGAGTAACATTTTCGTTATTCTTCTTACTTTTGAGCAATGTTGCCGAGAATATCAGTCATACGTATTGCGGAGAAAGTATCAACATTATCATCAATATAATTTACAGTTCTCAAATGTGGAAACACTAGCGCGGCCACGTTTCGCCAATCTTGTTAGTTGTTCGGTCTTCAGTCATTTTATATCATCATTTGCCGGATTTTCCTAAGGGAAATACATTAAAAATGAGTGCTCCAGCACCAACGCCTGCTTACAAAATAGGAATCGTGAAGCAGGTAATTCAACAATAACATGTTTTTTTTAATTCTCATAAACAGTAAGCCAAGATGCCTCGTGCCGATCTCGTTAAATCTGCCCCGTTGGCACCACATCGTGCACATGATTTGAAGAGTATACCAATTCCATAATCCCTTATAAGCTTGATTTCAACTGCTCATCATACTAATTTGTATTATTGTAACGATAGTTGCTGCTTGTCCATTTTGTCCCAGCTGGCAGGTCGAGATTAAAACGAGTCGTAAGTTAAAGCTAGATATAATTTTGTAAAAATGTGCATATTACAAGAAATATCCATTTGTGCTAAACAGGTACTATCCGGTGACACGATTGTGATAAGACGACAACCTCAAGGAGGGCCACCTCCAGAGAAAGTGATTGCGCTGTCTGGCATCACCGCACCCAAGCTAGCGCGCCAGAAAACCGCCAACAAGTCAGTATTTACACATCAAGTAAACACAATTGTTGATTCAGTACAAAAAAACTACAGCTTTATGTCATTAAATCAATGTTACACATTACATGCCTAGAATATCAATCACAATATTGCTATATCATACTGGGTATTTATATACTGTAATCTGTCTTATAAGTATAGTAATACTGTTGAATATTTTGGATCCTGAAAACTATCTTCTGAAACAAACAATGAAAGGTAACATCATAATTTATGAGATTTTATCATAATATTTACAATTTAAACACATATTAGTCTTAATTTGGTACATTTTTGTGATGAAAGTATAATGTAGTATGAAAGGGAACAAAAAAAACATCCCTTCTGTTCACAGAAGCTAAGCGATATGTGATTATATAGCTTATGTTTTAGTAAAAGATCAGTCAATCATTTAAAATTGTAGCAGGGATGATTGCCCCGAGTAAATACTTCAAGTAAATTACTCAAGGCTCTTTTAATGAATTAATAAATAAATATAATACTGCTTAAACACTTATCATTGTGTTAAGTACTCTGCGAGGCAATAGCGAATTTAATATGTGATCTGATAGATGTTCTCTGGCGTGGCAAAATATTATACACTTGTCGTACATTACATGACTAGATGCCATGACGAGTGGAACTTGAGTGTTGTATAGAAGCTCAGATCATCACAAGAAAGTAAAGATCCTAGCTTCTTACAACATTTACAAGTACTGTTAGTCTACTGTGGTGACAAAGTTTATCAAAACACACACTTATGCTAGCATTCTGCCAATACATTTCGCTGCTGTACATAAGCTAAAGTTGTGCTCACACTAAAATAATTGCTTGCTTTGTTCTGCCTGTTCCATATGGTAAGATTGGTAACATATGGTGAAAGGTACTTTGAGATTTTAGTGATAATTTCATTCAAATGATTGTATTGAGAAAATTCTTCTGACTGAGAACATCATAGTACAAAAACAGCCTCAGTAAAAGACAATAAAAGTCAGCTTCAAATAAAAAGGGGAACTGTTTTCTTTCTAATTTCAACATCAATATTTGCATTTGAGTATCACACCTTACTTTTGAAATGCTTCAGAACAATTTCCAGTGGATCTTATATATTTCTAAACTAGACTAAAAATATTCTCCCTCTTTACATATTGAACTACTAACAGTAATAAGTACTTACCTTTAAATGAGTAAGGACTGCAACATCTATTTCATTCAAGTATTATCCTTGTTGCCAGATATTTCTTGTCAAGGTGCAAAATATGTTACAGATCAGCTACTGATGATGTGGAATATATTTCTCCTAGAATAGAACTAAGAAGTAAATTGTTAAATGCAATTGTTAAATGCAACAATTCCACAAAAAAATACAATTTAGGGTTATTACTAACAAAAAAAAAAAAGGAACTTTATAGAAGAGATTCTTAACAGATTCTTAATTCAACATTATTCTCTGAAGGGTTAGGCCCCTGCCTATCCCCCCCTGTCCCCTATAGTTCTCTCTCTCTCTCTCTCTCTCTGGGGTCTCTGTAGTAGAAAAGATAGTGTTAAAATATTACTAAGTATTTAAGCTACAAATCGCGAATAAGGTTTGCAGTAACATAATTATGAGCTTCATATAATAAACTGCCTTTCAATTGCCCATTATACCTAGAAGTAATCTACACAAAAAATAGTATATGTAGTATATCAGGTTTCCACAGTACAAGGTCTGCTTAGTTTGGGATCAGATGATTGTATATATACAACTTTTTTAAATTATTATTATGTCCTTTATTTATTTCAAAACTTTTTGATTAAATTTTTAAATATTTTTATAAAAATATAAAAAATAGTGATCCGCCGGTAGCGGGAGCAAGGTCCAAGCTACCGGTGGTTAGGGCTACAGAGACAGGAACCTCCTCACAATGCGAGCCGTATCGAGAAGTACTGCCTTCTGAATCTGGCCCTTGATCCAAGCGCCTAACGAGAGCCTCGAGAGATGTTGATCGAGGCTTTCGGCCATCAGGCCATTGGCCGTTACTACAATCGGCACAATGACAGCCGAGCTCACATTCCACATATCAACAACCTCGTGAGCCAAGTCGAGATACTTCATTTGTTTCTCTTTCTCAGCTTTCACAAGGATCTCGTCATGTGGAATGGTAACATCAACAATCACTGCGCGGCGCACTAATCAATCTATGACCACTATATCAGGCTTATTGGCGACAATAGTCCTGTCAGTAATGATAGACCGATCCCAGTACAATGTGACATAGTCATTTTCGAGAACTGGATCGGATACATACTTGTAATACTGTACCTCAGAATCCACAAGTTGTTATTTCAAATCAGTTTCAGTTGCTGGTGAATAATCCTGGCCACTTGGTTATGCCTGTGCAAGTACTCGCCGTTAGCCAGACGAGAACAACCAGAGATAATATGTCTGATGGACTCACCCAGATGGTGGCATGCCCGACACACATCAACCATCCCATCCTTCATGTCTCTGGTAGCTATTCGTCAAGATAACTTCGTCCATAATTGCACAAACAAAACCTTCAGTTTCCCCGAAAAGGTCACCGAAACGTAGCCAGGATACGGACGCTAAGAAATCTACACCGGGCTCATGAAGAGCCCGACAGAAGCGCCCGTGAAGCTCCTTGCTTTGCCATACCTTCCTGCGGTCATGGTAGTGAGTACTACAGGTTTGCGCCAGTTCTCTTTAGCCATGGAGAGCGGGGTGAGCCCCTTATACACAGTAACCACATCACGGTGCATACCCAATTCCACGGGATGTACAGTCTCATCACCAATGATCTTGGGTCATCCGGTTTGCGGTCAACAGTGTACGGACCATCCTATCCAGGGCGTCAAGTTCCCTCCTATCCTCCTTATTATTATTCTTTTATTTTTTTTTACATTTCTCGGGACACTGTGGTAATCATGATAAATCATGGTATCATGAGTAATCATGATAAATGATAAACGATTTTAAAAACTAGATGAAGTTGGCGTGAGAAGTAAGGCGGAAACAAACTCAGAGGTCACAGTATCTTTTAAAGTCCAGACATAATCTTGGTCAGATCATTTGAGGTTCATGTAGATTGGTGACTGAAATGGTATTTTGATGAAAGAACCACACAGATTTGAGTGGTCATGTCCAGTCAGTGCACGCATTTGTCAATTATTCAATTAAATTAAATAATTGTATCAAATATTACTATACTCTTACTACATCCAATTTTTAGTCATTAGACAAGATGGGTGAACAGAAGTATGGATCATATTCACATTTCATGTTTGAGGATTCTGGTTTATTTTATATTTTAATGGTTAAGGCTTAAGAGGATTGTGATGCTGTAAATTTTCATACAAAAAGCGATAACCTTTTTCTCCCCATAGACTAATTTTCATAATTTTTGGAAATGTTGTAGGTATAATGAAAAACTAGGTCCTTACGTTTTTATTATAAAGAAATATTGCGTACGATATAAGTTATTAGTATCTAAATATCTATATTTTGGACAAAACTTCTATGAGCGTTTTTTTTTTTATTAAATTAAATTGAATTACTAAAAAAGAAAAACGTACAGACCTAGATTAAGGTTTACTGAATTTAATGAGATCAAAACTATCTCATCGTAAAGGTTTAGAGGGGTGAAAACGTTATCGCCCGAAACAATATTTATGTAAATAATTGTATGAAATGTAGGTCTCCAAGACTCGCGCCGCGTATCGGCATTTCACAATCCTCTTATTAGTTATGTATGCACACAAAATAACATCTAATATTCAGCAGTGCATGTAAAAACTGAATTACATCCTGATGTTCTAGTTTTACATTAAGAATATTATAAATACGTTTTTTATAAACCAAAATATCCAATATCCAGGTCCTACTTATAGACAGGCTTTCATGTACAGTCATCATCCAAAGCAATAAGTTATCTGGGACATTCTTCTTTTCTACTGACAAACCTCCATCACACTGTATGTATACAAGATGTAACTTAAATAACGCACAATCTCCTAAGGGGTCATTGTACTGATCATTATGAAAAACTTTTACTATGGGAACAAACCAGAAATTGCGAAAAAAAACGTCTGCTGCCTACATTTCTGTTTGCATAAGTCATCAAAATGTAGGGAACAGCTTTTTTTTTTTTTGGGATTTCGGGTTTGGTCCCAAAGTAAAAGTTGTTCATAATGATGAGTACAATTACCCCATAAGAGATAGTGCATTATTTAAGTTACACCTTGGACACAACACCACCACAACACACCGGGGACATTCTTTTCTACCAACAACTCTGTCACACTCTAAATATTATGTCACAATTATTTTGTAAAAAGCAGAAATAATAAAAATGGAACTGTTTAAGATTATTTTAATGGTTGTATTGTCAAAAGAATTTTTGTGAAAAAAATATTGTGTAACTGAAAATTTAAGAAGAAAAACAATTTTTTTTTAGAGGATTCATGTCACTGTCGATGAAAAAGAAGAACGACCCATCTGCATTTCATTGAATAATTATTATTTTGTTAACAACATTACTGACTCGCATTTGGACTTAAAAACAACCATTAGGTTATTTTTACTAAAACTATGAGTGTTGAGGTAACTTAGTCTATTTTATTTTATTTATTAGGGACAACAAACAGCAGTATATTAAATATTACACATGATTGGAGTACTAAACTAATAGAATTAACAAATACACTACTCACGACGTTATCCACAGATTACCATATAAAATAATTAGCATAGGTACTGTTAATAATAACAATAAGGGCAAACTAGAAGATATTCAATACAAAGTTAAAATTATTACTCGGTTTGTTATTAAAATGTATATAGTCACTAGAGAACAAATAATGATCCTTTATTGAAACTTAAAAATTATTACATGAGGACTGGATTATGTAATAAAAACTAACAGAACCGCACAGCTATTATAATGTCTCGTATTTACTTTTAAACTTTTATTATTGGTTACAAAATTAAATGATCTTGATATATTATGTTAGACATAGAGCCAATGCATAGAGCATTATAATATGTAGAAGTCTCAACAAAACAAGTTTATTATTTACTTTTGTTTTGTGGATGATGATGGATGACACATGTTACGTGCTACTCATGCACTGCAAGTAGTGTGTACTGGTTATTTTAATTTTATGTCAAACATTTAAACTGCTTTTCACTTTATTAATCATTTCCATTATTTTATATTTCATGCATATGATAGGGCAAAAAAGAAATCCAAGTAGGTATATCTGCATTTGCTATTGTTGCTTGTTGATATTGTATGCTGATGTATTTTAAATTGTACCTATAATAAAAAGCAATGCGAAACATTTCTGTAGAACATTAAAAGCAATCAATAATCAGCTTGAGGCCACTGCAGCCTTTTATTTTGTATTAGAATACAGGCGTATTACAATACAACAATCAACTAAGAATTGCTACGCTATTTTATTAATCTCTACACTAAAGTTACTGTTGACAACAAACTATGAATTTATTTTCATCTTATCAGTGATACGGAATCAAAGGATGAGCCATATGCGTGGGAAGCTCGCGAGTTCCTCAGGAAACTAGTAGGTCGAGAAGTGATCTTCACTGCTGAAAAACCACCAAACTCAGCAACGAGAGAGTATGGCAGTGTGTGGGCTGGCAAAGACCCCACTAAGGATGCTAACCTGACCGAGATTCTCCTTGCCGAAGGCTTGGCAAAGGTCAGAGAAGGTGGGAGAAACATACCGCAATTAAAAAGGCTGGTAGAGATCGAAGATGTGGCGAAGTCACAAAACAAAGGCATCTGGGGACCAGACCATCAAGTAAGTTATTAAAATACAATTTTTTAACCGACTTCAAAAGGGAGACTTCAGGAGGGGTTTCTCAATTCGACTGTATATATTTTATGTGTGTTCGCAGATAACTTCGTCGTTTGTGAACCGATTTTTATGATTATTTTTTTGTTGGAAAGGAGATATCCCAGGGGTGGTCCCATATAAATTTTATTAACTTTTCTTGGGTAGTTTTTGAGTTAGCTTCCATAATAGAACTGTTTTGCATTAAAACAAAACAGTTATTACGTTTTGAAAAACATAATAACATTTGGTGAAGAAGCCGTCTTAAATCTTGCTATAAATACTGTAAATAATAACCATAATTATAGTTACTTACATTCTCCTCAATTACCTGTCTTCTTTCAACATGTAAGACTCTCGCGTTGGACTATGTTTTTTAGCGAGCTGTAGCTGTCACTGTCACGTGTCATTCATAGAAGTCTTCACAATTCAACAGCAAGCACGTTACTCAAATGTTATTGTTTTTCATAACATAATAACTGTTTTGTTTTAATGCAAAACAGTTCCGTTACTTCAAAACATAATAACATTTAGTGAAGACGTGTTTGATATCTGCTGGTGAAAGAATACCTGATGGATGTAGACGCTATGTGATTATATACTGGAATGAATTTCGGTCTGTATTCATTAAATGTTTAAATAAAAAAATAACTTTTAAATCTATTTATCCTAGAAAATGTAAAAATGAACACATCTTCAATAAAATATTAGAGATTAATGGCAAATCTACTTGCCTTTTAAAAGGGGAACATAAAACATAAAGCTATAATGATAATTAATTTAAAATCAAAGAGATCTTAAACAGAATTAAAATAATAATCTCATTACTAAAGGATAATTGGATCACTCATATCCTCAATTAATATAAGTTAGGTACAATCCAAATTACAAATATTTTTGAATCTCAAAGCTAATTTTATAAAGATGTGGGAAAACAAACTCAATGTCACACATGACAAACATAAAATTCCATTGAAACTGAAATTTATTTGGGACCTTCTTATTACAATGGTCAATAGATTAATACTAAGTAGTGACGCATGTAAATGAATTAAGAAGAGGTATTCTAACATTAGTCTCTTCATTTGTCAATTAAGGGGGAAGCGTCAGGGTAGCCCGCGAAATCCACATGTTCTTACGTTTTTTGCAATTTACATGTCGGTATTATATTGTACATTGATCAAATTATAATTTGCGGTAGTAACAAGTATCTATTTACATAATTAGAATAATTAAAGTGATCAACTCTTTAAGACCAGGTAATCCTAAAAAATGACTATTTCATGAAATCTTGACATTTTAGGATTATACTAACTTAAGGAGTTGTATTACTGATTCTATTGTATATAATTCTGTAAATACATATTTGTTATGGCCGCAAATCATACTTTATTTAACATACAACTTAATACTGACTTGCAAATTGCAAAAAACGTAAGAAAATTTGAATTTCGCAGGCTACCATGACGCTTCCTCCTTAAAGTGACTTGAAATGTGAATCATGTACACAAACATATTTAAATATTTTCATATGGAATTAAATAAATCGTCTTCCCTCTCACAGAGACCTTTGTCCCATCAGTGGGAACATTATAGGCTGATCATTCTAAATTTTCCTGAGAGGTAGCTCTCTTTTACTACTTTACAAAAGTAATAATTCTGTCAATCTAGCGGCTCTTCCAGTTTAATTTCATCCGATGAACAATTTTCCAGCCAGCCTCCCGAAGGCTACCACAGATGTTATACTTTCTGGAGGCTCCTCTATCTTAGTCTGTTTAAAAATATTTCGAACAAGCTTAGCCTACCTGTTATTGTAAACGAAAATAAACAACGATTATGGTAGATTTTAAGTAAACCTCTTGATTGTCAGTGCCAAAGTGTGGCTCCACTTTGGCCGCACTGTTATTGAACATTTAAAAGTTGTGAGATATGTAATTAAGTGTACAGTAGGGTATATAAGTCTCTGCCAATCAAACGGTAGTTTTTATCCTATATGGAAAACTTTCATGGCAGTTGTTTTACAAAGGATAATGCTCTTGAAACTTCGATCTAACATTCTGTCGGTACAGTACCATGTGTAAAAATAATAGGAGCTGGTTATTTAGGACTAATGCTATGCAATCTATACTACAACATTCACCTCTGAATAGGAGCTTTATAAGTAATTAGTATGGATTATCTCGCAACTATTATTATACCAAGTCCTGTTCTACGACCTGACTCACCCCCCCCCCCCCCCCCAACTTTCCAACCTGAGATTTGCAGTTTGTCAGGTCTAAGGTGATCTTACATAGATCTTGTATTGGTACTGGCTCTTCGAGACCTCTCGCTCTCTCGCCTCCAAGTACGGGAGACAGGCACACTAGGCTAGGTCCAATGTGGGGCTATTTATACATAGTACGCCCCTGTCCTGTTTCCGAGTTCTGATGACTGAGCAACCGGTCTTAAATTGGGCAAAGAGAACACCCCTGCTAGTCGATGCTGTCACCTCTGACTAAAAGCATCGCAGAAGCTAGTCAAGCCATCATTTGAGTCCCATGTGACGCACAACGGCCAACTTACCTGACACGAAAAGGTCGACGTCGGGGACGCCCCACTTTTGAAACATGGCCTGCGAGGCCTGGGGCCTGGAGCAACGGGAGCCAATCCGGCTGGCCTGTTCTTAGATGAGCGCTCGGCAAAGCCGTTGTAACACTTTTAACCTCCCCGGGAGGTAAACCGCTGACAGAGTGATGTTCAGCTAATCTACTAACTTCGTCATCTTGCAAGTTAGGTTCAGGAGCGCTAGGGAAAGTATCCCTCGCTCCTAAATGTGCGACAAATGCTTTGTTGTCGGATTGAACTAGAATAGGTGCACTCTCAAGACTGGCTTTTTGGCTGCTAATTACTGCATATATGGCAAATATCTCTCACGTTCGAGTGCCTTTTGGTTGGTTCAAGTTCCTCACTACAGTAGGATAGAATAGAATAGGTATTCTTTTTTACGTACACCATACCAATAACAAGTATAAAAGTAGAAATTTTATATAGGCTCACACAATGGGCGGTCTTATCACTAAAAGTGATTCCATTTATGTATCTATTTCGGATATCTATCCGAAATAGATATATAAATGGAATGGAATGGCTCCATTTCGGCATTTTGCTGACTAACGATCAGCGTAAAACTTGAAATCACTTACCACAAGCACTATTATTCACTTTCTATAAAGTTTTACCTGAAACTTTACTAATTTTCTAAGAAAATTATCGAGAGAAGATTTTTCCGTATATTGGCGGCAAACATTTTAGACGCTATGAATAACACTTGACAGTGACAACTACAGCTCGCTAAAAAACATAGTTCAACGCGAGAGTCTTACATGTTGAAAGAAGACAGGTAATTGAGGAGAATGTAAGTACGTATATGGTTATTATTTACAGTATTTATGGCAAGATTTAAGACAGCTTCTTCACCAACAGTTATTATGTTTTGAAGTAAATATAATGCGTATTTTTCCCACTTAGTTTATGTGGATGATGTTTTAATATCTTCCAATCACTGTAATTTACATAGCAGGTAGTGGTATTCGAATTTTTTGGGACTAGGTACCACAACTAAAAAGTGAAAAATAAAAACTTTTTATCAAAAAATAAAACCGACTTCCATCGACACCGACTACCGAAATTAAAGTTGTTTTTCACTTTGTAATGTTTTGATCTGGAAGTCGGTTTTATTTTTTGCTAAAAAGTTTTTATTTTACTGAAAATGTCCTCGAATTTTTGTTGCTTATACACCAAGCACAATTTGATTGGTGTATAAGCAACAAAAATACACCAAGCAATTTGTGCTTGGTGTTATCTTTTCTGGAGAGAATTTGGGTTGGGGTTGTCGAAAAACGTAAAGGTTGAATTACGATCCAGAGTTATTAAAACTACTTTCAGACTAACCCCCTTAATGGATTATATTAATGTTGTTAAATAGCCACTATGCTGCAGCTATTTTTATATAAAACACGAATTAGAAAAATTGTATAGAAACTGTAATGCCTTGATCACCCGTCCGAGCGAGACAGTGCTCTCGGCCGAGTGCTCGGTACGAAAGAGTAGGGATCTCTTGCATCACGCGGCCACGAGCACGACTTGCCACACGACCGGATGCAATGTGGTGGTCGAGGCCGCGTACTACACTAACTCTTGTGGTTGTCTTGGGGAGATGAAAGGGCAAACACTTAAAAAAAAAAAAACATGGTCAGTCATGGGGACTGCCGACAGAAGTAAAAGCTTGACAGCTCAACACGTCACATTAGCATGATGCGTGACGCGAACTCATAAGATTTTCCCCTACCAAAAAATCGCTCAACGCGACTAAAGAAGTATAGCACTTTAAAAATCGTTGACAATATTTTGTGTACATTCGTTAGATAATTATGTGAAGACGATGTGACGTTAAATAAAACTGTACTACAGTAGTTACTTGGGTATTACTACTAACATACATTTTACGTATTTAAGATAGACCTCCAAAATATATAGAAGTTTGACGGACGAAAGAAAATAATGTTAATTTATTCAATGCGTCAAAGTCCAACTAATATCAATATGGCGCTTGCTTAAAAGTAGAATCCCAATCTCAATTAACTAGAAGAAATCAAATGCAAATGTTATTTGAATTTGATAAGATTAAAGTATTTTGCAGTACCTACGAACAATTTTTTTTGTTTTGGAAGTTTGTGACAAAAAAACAATACAATACGTTGGTATTGTATATATTTTTTTAAATAATAATTTCTCGTCGCTTTTTCAATAGGCTTTTTTCGACGTCGGGTGTTTTTTTTTTTTATGAAAAAAAAAAATTATGATCAATGTTTGTTTCAAACTCTCACTTTTGAATTGCATCAAACAGGATCATATTCGAGACATCAAGACTCCCGGGGACAACCCAAAGGCGTTTGTCGCTAAATTCGGATATCAGCCGGTCAAAGCCATCATTGAGTATGTACGTGACGGATCCACAGTCAGACTTTGCTTGCTGCCCGACTATTACCAGATCACGCTCATGCTGTCAGGTATTCGAGTAAGTATTATGTAATTAAAATCCTTAGTATTCTGCAGAACTACCTTTTGTCTATTCACAAAAAAGCTCAGGATAAGTTCCGGTTTTGAATATGTACTTTATAATTATCATCAATTGCTTTTTAGTGCCCTGCAGTGAGACAAGATGGTGTATCTGAGCCATACGCTGAAGAAGCTCGCTTCTTCCTCGAATCCAAGCTGCTGCAGAAAGATGTGGAAGTCATTCTTGAGTCAGTCAACAATAACAATTATGTGGGAACTATCTTGCATCCACAAGGGAACATCGCTGAAGCTCTGCTAAGACAGGGCTTTGCCAGATGCGTTGACTGGTCCCTGGCAGTCATGAAAGCTGGTTAGTACAGTTCAGTACCTAACAGTTCTTTAGGCAGTATCCGCCCAAAAACTCAATAACATATTTAAATTAGCGGAGCTGACGGTTTTAGAAAAATAAAATGAATTAATATTTAAAAATAGCGAATTCCGGTTATAACACGCCGCTTTCTATAAAAAGTATATCATGTTAGATATTCTATTAGCCGACACCTGAACGAAGCAGCATCTACATTTTAACGGAGCACAAAATATAGAAAAATAAGAATGAATTTAACGAAAATGGTCTTTTGAGGAAAGAACCACACTGATTTCAGTGGACCTGTTCACCGCGGTGCCAGGCACGCGCAGCGCCCTGGGCCCGCGTGAATGCGCCACAGTGGTTAAGCTGTCACGAAGTGACACTACATTGACATTTTTTGTAAAAATAATAATTTATATTTCTATTGACTATCGTTTGCTAGTGTTTTTATCTGTGTAAATAATATTTCTTGTGGTTTTTGTGATAATAGTCTTTTAGGTAAGTGTATTTTTATATAATGATAAATGCCGGCTGTAGCGACGCCGGAATTAGTGCCAGTCAACCTGCGACATCGCTTGATGTCCATGTAAGATGTCCCCATTGCTCCCAGACACGTTTCTTTAAAGGTGAACGGGGGCTTCGGATACACTATGGGAAGGTTCTCAAACCTCATAGTGTGCCTCTTCTTTGCCCCTCAACCACAACTTCAATACCTTCAGACCAAACACTTTGGAAAACTCTTTAAAATTTAAAAAATTCTAACCCTGTCTTAAAGAGTAAGAACAGGTTCCTTGTGAACACACAGTATTACAGACTCACTAGTACTTTTAGCATTATAACTATTTTCATGAAGAATAAGTAACAAATTATTGTGTTTTTTATAATGCGCACAGCAAAAGAGAGGAACTCACTACCTGCGTCTGTGTTTCCTAGCGCATACAACCCTAACCTCTTCAAAGTGAGAGTGAACAGGCTTCTTCTGGGCAAGCTCACTCCATCGTCGACTCTGTCTCTGTCGCCTCCGACCTAGACTAGAGTCGAGAGCAAACCCCTCTTTAAAAAAAAAGATTTTCAGTATTTTACATTTTTCTTTCAATTTTTAGGCGCGGCCCCATTGAGGGCTGCTGAAAAATCCGCGAAAGAAGCCAGACTCCGTATCTGGACCAACTACGTAAGCAATGCTCCTATCATCGCGGCCAAAGACAAGGACTTCACCGCCACAGTCATGGAAGTGGTCAACGGAGACGCACTCGTCGTCAAAATGCCCAACAACATCCAGAAGAAAATATTCTTGGCTAGCATCAGACCACCGCGTGAAAAGTATGTTTCGCTCGTTACCTAAACAACATTTACATTTTCTCCTTATTAATACCATTTTCTTGCGCAGGAACAGCCTAGATGAGGAAGGCAAAAACTCGCCAAGGCCAAAAGGCTTTAAACCTCTATATGATATTCCATGGATGTTCGAAGCGCGCGAATTTCTACGGAAAAAAGTAGTTGGCAAGAAAGTTAACGTATCTGTTGATTACATTCAGCCCGCGAAAGATAACTTCCCCGAAAAGAACTGCTGCACTGTCATATCAGGAGGAGTGTAAGTATTTAACTCATACTCAATGGTTATAAAATATATTATCATTTGGCTAAGTCATAATATGCTTTTATTTACTATACAGAAATCTGGCGGAAGCTTTAGTCTCAAAGGGTTATGCCACTGTCGTACGGTACAGAAATGATAACGATCAGAGGAGTTCCCACTATGATAAGCTTTTGGAAGCTGAACTTAAGGCTCAGAAAGCTGGCATCGGCGTTCACGCTAAAAAAGACATCCCCACTCACCGCATCCAGGATACTAGTGGAGACTCTGCCAAAGCCAAGAAATTCTTCCCATTCCTGAAGAGAGCTCAAAAGACTGAAGCGACTGTAGAGTTTGTCGCAAGTGGATCTCGCATGAGGATATATATTCCGAAAGAATCCGTGTTGGTTACCTTCCTTCTTGCTGGCATCAACTGTCCAAGGGGATCGCGCCCAGCTATTGGTGGTGGTGGCGGCATGCAGAATGCGGAGCCCTTTGGCGAAGAAGCCCTGCAGTTCACTAAGGAGAAGTGCCTGCAGCGTGACGTAGTCGTCACCATTGAAGAGATGGATAAGGCTGGCAACTTCATCGGTTGGTTGTGGAACGAAAACGACAACTTATCGGTGGCTCTGGTTGAGCACGGACTTGCCACGATGCACCACACTGCCGAAACCTCGGAGTTTGCTCGGCAGATTAAAACCGCGGAAGAAAATGCTATGAAGAATCGTATTGGATTATGGAAAGATTTTGTTGAAGTTGAAAAAGAAACTGAGAAAGAAAGGAATGCTCCTATTCAAGATCGTACTGTTAAGTACGAGAAAGTTGTGATCACCGAATTGACACCAGAAGGCACCTTTTACGCTCAGAATGTCGAATTAGGCGGTAAGCTCGAAAATTTAATGGAGAGAATCCATCAGGAATTTAAAAACAATGCTCCCCTTCCTGGATCTTACATACCCAGAAGAGGCCAAATCTGTGCAGCTCGTTTCACAATGGACGATCAATGGTACCGGGCTAAGGTTGAAAAAATTTCAGAAGATAAAATGATTCATATTTTCTACATTGATTACGGAAACCGTGAGGTGAGTATATAGAATGAGGTGGAAACTCGCATTTTAATTACAAACAAAATAATTGCTTGATTAAGACGGTTCTGAGATAGCAGCGCGGTGCTGGAAGGGTGACAGTTATAGTCAGCTGCACACGGCTGGGATAGTTTCAACAACATTTTTTCGACGATAGCCAATGAAAATACCCACCTATAAGTAGGTACTGACCAGGGTCTGTCTCATTGTCATTTTTCCATAATATGTATATTTGCTGCATTGAACAATATTGTGGCATTCTATTTTTATTTTTTTATTGATTGGCATTTTTATGTCGGAAACCTAAGTTATACAGTAACTGTCGCATAAATGTGCATCTGGACTGAGGGCCCATTGTTTTTATTCTTGCGAAACAAATTGAGACTTATAGGGAAATAAGTTAAAAAATAGTAAAAACATAAAGCAATGGTCCATTAATTTCTTAAACGTGAATTAAAACTTTTATGAACTTGACTTGGGCTCTCAATCCAGATGCCTGTATAAAGTGGCACAGCTTACATCTCAGAAAGTCCTATTGCTGTGTTAATGATTTTTATTTTAGACATTAGTTAAGCTTTTCTTAAATCTTTTAACAAATTTCCAACTTGCTAGAATTTGACGTTTATCGGATTTCTGGCGGTTTAACTTGGGTCCCTCAATGCATTAATGTCTGTACTGAGGGATCTACAAAACATGAGTCTATCTGAAGACATACATAAATATGCCTTTTGTATCTTATAGATGAACATCTCTGTGAAGTTAAAAAGAAATAATGCCTCAAAAGTTATTGGTTGATAAGTAAATGAAAGTAGAATTTTCTTAAAACGTTTGAACTGAAGAGCCCAATATTTTCGGCTATATTGGCTAGGCTCAACCTCATAGATTAATACAAATTAAACTATTTTTTTTCTTATTTGACATATCGCCCGTTGTTCTAGATGCCATACTTTAAGAGAAAATGCATATACAATTTTTTATAGGAGCAAATTTGGTAGGGCTACCATAATATTCTTCGTAAGTACATAACAGAAGAATTAAAAATAAGTTTTATAAAGCGCAGTCCTAAAGTTATAAAGAAACTACTACCCGTTCGTTTCAAGTTTGGCGTTACCTCCTGTCCTACTTTCCTACATCTACCAGCCGCTCAGTTCCGATGCACGCTGCTATCGGAACTGAGCGTAACATTTTGTAATATAGAGAAGAACAACCTATTTATATTATAACTTGTCGTCTGGACTTACTGATTCTGATTTTGAAGTTAACTCTTCAATTCCCAGTGTCCTTTGTAGGTGACAGAAGTTTAAAATATTTTTCTATCACACAAGGCAATTTTATTTTTAATTTCTACCTATTTTTTTTTTTTTAATTTTCTTTTTTACCAGTAAGTTTTGGGGTATTATTTCTTTTTGCCTAATTCACAGAGATGTTCAACTTTAAAATATAAAAGACATAAGTATGTATTTCTTCAGTTAAACTCCTGTTTAACTGAAGAAATACATCCTGTACAGACATTAATGAACTGAGGAATTCCAGTTAAATGGCTATAAATCTTTAACGTCATATTCTAGCGAGATGGAAATTTCTTAAAGATTTAAGAACATCTTAACTAATTTCTAAAATAAAAATCATTAACACAGAGATAGTCTGAGATTTATGCTGTGCCACTTTATGCAGGCGTCTGGATTGAGAGCCCAAGTCATATGTTCATAAAAGTTTTAATTCACGTTTAAGAAAATAGACCATTTTAAGTTTTTACTATTTTTAAATAATTTCCCTGTAAGTAATTTGTTTTGCAAGAATTAAAAAATGGGCTCTCAGTTCAGATGCACATGTCGCTTATTACATATCCACACGTGAGCGTCAGAACTCTTATCTTATTTAAATTAATTTTAAAAATACTTAATTTCCTTTAGCTCTTAATCGGAGGAATCATTTGTGTGACTCCAATCTCGTGTGAGTTTTACTCAAAGCGGCCGTGAAAAAAACTTGTTGAAACCCGTCAAACGGGCGCCTGACTGAACTGAGCTCTCGCGTCACGTCGCAATCTCTTTCGCACCGCACTCCTACGTCAGGAACCGTCTCAGTTAAACGGTAGGCCTGTAACGTCATCATCATCCTTCTGGCCTTACCCAAATTTAATTACAATCGCGTAATACGTCTTTTGATTTGAGAAGACCGCATAACTTGGAGACGTGTTCGAACAACACCATCTTTTAAAAACTAGTGTGTTCAACATCTTTTAGCTTGTTTCATTCATCCACAATAGCGCGTTGCTCAAATATCAATATGTAGACAATATTATTATAACGTAGATCGTGAACGTGACGCGACTGGCTTTGCTGCCGCCCGGCACGGAGACGGAGCCTGCGTACGCCAGCGAGTTCACCCTGTGCTGCGTGAAGTTCCCGTCCGACCCCGACGACCGGTCCGAGGCTGTAGCTGCCTTCTCTGCCGACACGCTCAACAGGAAGCTACTGCTCAACATTGAGACTCGCGGCGCCCCGCCCGCAGTTACCCTCGTCGATCCTACCACCAACGTAGATGTTGGCAAGGTATAATATTTTTATTATTTTTAAGCCTTGTAATTAAAAGGAGATCATTAATTTTGGGTTAAATTATGAAAGTTATAGAACATGTTATTCTCTTCACTTTTCACTATAGGGCCAAATCTGTAGGGCCATTCCCAGCGTTGTTATACGAGTTTGAAAAATACTGTTTCCAGTATGTTTTAGTTAACAGAGTAATACGATAGTAGGTGATCTAATTATAATAATAAACCTCCAACTCTCTCCATTGTTTTCTGTTTGCTGCTATTCTCATCCAATGTGGTCCTGAGGTAATTTTTAGGTCGTCCTCCCGTCTTATTGCTGTACGACCTCGGCTCCTTGTGTTACCCCTTGTGTACCATACTGTCACCAGTTTACTCCACTTTTCCTTCTTATGACCAGTACATATGACCAGTCCACCGCCATTTAAGTTGGTCCATGCGTGACAATAAATCTGTTGATTTAGCTTTGCGCCTGATGTCTTTACTTGTAACTTTGTCTATTAGTTTCGACTTTGTCTCTGTCACTTCCGAGCAAACCCATCTCAAATAAAATTTAAAAAAAAATAGCTTTTTATGCCACTCAACATTACAGTTAATATTTTTTACTGTGAAACCAAAGCACTAGGGTTTTTCTCCACATCTTTGTAGCTACAGTATGTGAAATAAAGTTTTTTTCAACTAGCCTATTGCGTAACAAACAAGAACTATTTACTTTTTTTTCACGAAAGCAAGTTATAAATGTTATTTATAACTTAAATTCTCCCTCAACTCCTGTACCGTTGCATGCACCTATAAACACAATAGCTTAGGTGCGTTATATTGCTCCTGCCGCATGCCGTAAACAGCGATGTTTACACACCAAAATTAAAGTCGGCTCCTAACAATATTTTTAGAACAATTTACTATTTTGTTTTTAACATCCTGAATATTTAAAAAAACAACAGAGATTGAGAAAGAGAGAGAGAAAAGAAACAGCTCCAAGCTGTTGTCATAAATATGAAGAGAAAGAACGATGAATTAAACGCACGCAGTTTAACATATCCGTATTATTCCAATAATTCGGCTATTTCAATGTACTAGCAATAGAAGCGTATATGATAGTAATAGCTTGCCTGAATAAAATCAAATTCAATTCTCTAAGGGCGAAAATACACATGTCGCCGGTAGCTGGTACAAAACAATGCAAGTAGCCAAGTAGCCAGTAGTATGTATATTATGTGTATTTTCTCCCGTATCAAATAAATGTTATTATGAAATGTGATTTTTCGAACTCATAACTTGACGGAGTACAGGTTTGTTCCCATAATAAAAAAGCGGTCAAATGCGTGTCGGACCACGCACAATGAAGGGTTCCGTACTTGGGATGAAGTTATCCCAAGAACAAACTTAATAATAAACTCTTTTACAAAAAAAAAAAACGGGCACTTTAGATTTTTTTCTCTACTTCAATGAAGAAGAACAAGAAAGTGGTTTTATTAATTTGACGATGTATTGGCATGTTATTTGAACCATCCTGGCATGATTGTTTACGTTCCAAATTTAAATTTTGAAATTAACAAAAGAAAAATAATGATTACTGTGGATTATTGTAAAATTGCTTTACTAATGGAGCGAATTAGTGAAACAATTTTTTTACTGATTACTACAATTTTAAATCTTTTTCGATATTTTCTGCAAATTAAACAATGTAATCTTTCTTTTTGCATTAAATACCCCTTTTTGATATGAGTGATAAAGCGATAAGGGCCGGAAAATTATAGCCCTACTTGAAGAATGTTGTTCGCAAACTTACGTGTCTCAGCGGCTAAATGTGAGTCGTTCAACTGTCCAGAGGACTTGGCAACGGTATCAAGAGACCGGTTCGATCAAAAGAAGACCCGGTTCGGGAAGAAAACGATGCACAGAACCAAGAGATGACCGCTTTTTGGTGTGTCAGGCGTTGCGGAATCGTAAGGCGTCAAGTGTAGACCTGAAGAAGAGCCTTGAAGAAGTAAGAGGAGTAAAAGTTAGCTTGTGGACGGTCAGGAGGAGGCTTTTGGCTGCCAATATCAAGAGTTACCGCCCGGCTCGGAGCCCTAAATTACTCTGTGACCACCGTGTTGCTCGACTTCAGTTTGCTCGAAACTGTGCTTCATGGGCTCTGGAGGACTGGAATAAACTATTGTTTTCTGGTGAAGCTAGATTCTCTTTGTGTGGAGAAGACCGACGCTGGCGAGTGCTGCGAAGACCACGGGAACGCTATGCGGAAGTGTGTTTCGAAGAAATCACTCCTTACGGCGGAGGCTCCGTAATGTTTTGGGCACCAATTAATATGACGGAGCGTACAGTCACGAGCAATAATATGTATACATTTATCCACTTTTAAAACTGATTTTCTTCTATTGTATTGATTATAATTGTATGTTGTTACGAACATAGCGTTTTGGAATACATAGAATTATGAAATAGGTAGGCATCTTTAAATTGCTATCGTTATTTCACGAGAAAATCGCTTTTGAATTTCCCTAAGTGTATACATATTCGTGCTCGTGACTGTACGTAGTTTTCGTAGAAAATGGAACATTAAATGCACACCGGTACATAATGGAAGTCCTAATTCCATATGCACAACCCGCATTGACTGCACTTGAGGAAGATTCCATTTTTATGGACGACAATGCTCGCCTGCATCGTTCTGACGACGTGGAAGCGTACATGCAAGAGGTGGGGATCCGTCGTTTAGATTAGCCAGCTCGTAGTCCTGACCTCAATCCAATTGAGTATGTCTGGGATGTTCTAAATAGACGGGTAAGATCAGTGCAACCTGCTCCACATAACATCAGGGAGCAAAAAGAGTCATTGCAGAGGAGGAGGGAACGTATTCCTCAAAACGTTATTAAAACATCGTGGAAAGCATGCCCAGAAGGATTCAAGCTGTGATTTTGGCAAGAGGAGGTCACACTCGTTATTAGGTTTTTACATTTGTAACTTTATTTACTATTATTGCCGACCACTTCTTATTGTCTGGCCGTGTACATCGGTTTTAAAGAATTCATCGAAAACTAAAAAAAAAATGCCAGAATTCACTTCGCGCGTATTAATTTACACGATTATAAGTATGCAGACTACGTCAAACAATTAAATTTCATTTAATTAACTCGAATCGACCTCAGAACGTAAATTTACTTAGGTGCCCGTTTTTTTTTTGCAAAAGAGTGTAGTTGAAAAACGTGTTTTCCCATACATTCCAATTGCAACGCACAGTATTGAGAGATTTACCATGTTATTTTAATACCATAGACTTCTATAGGTTTTTCCCACGGAACATAAAAAACAGGGGAAGTGGTATGCAACAAAATTACTATAGGAACCGCTGTCGCCAAACTCACACAAATAAACCGATAGTCGTATAATCCACTACAAACAAAAAATTCGTCTGATTTGTCGTTTTAATTTTACTCAAAACTAGCGTAAGTCACCGATCCTACATCCAGAAATAAACCTTCATGCTTTACGAATAGGCTTTATTTTGCATTAGTCCAGAAAGTAACAACAACGTTTTGTAATCTCAAGTCAAACTAGATTCGATTGAGGTGTAAATCATAATGCGTGTAGTCTAATTGCGTTAGCCATAAAGTTGACATTCGCGTCATAGGTCGATATCTATTGCTACTCGACCAAGGCCACACCAGTGCAGTAACACATTGAATTTTGAATTACATTATCGATATCGATAAATACCCAATTTCTTGTTTAATTCGAAAATAGTCTCGTTGGGAGTTAAGTACAACGGTAGGAAGAATGAAGTAGTATTTTTTTTTCTTTTGCTTATATCTCGAAAACGGTGTGTCATATCGAAAAAATAACGAAGATTTTGCACCCCTTTGTAACCCGCAACTCTACATGTTGGTAGCACTCAATAATAGAATTTTTTCATATTTTCCATACAAAAAGGGAAAAGTTCCTCCAGTTGTCATTTATTTTTTGGCTTTTGCTTATATCTTGAAAACGGAGTGTCTTAATCGAAAAAAATAATGAAATCTTTTAATCGCTATTAAAAGAGACATTTAGTTTGATAATCAAAATTTTAGGTGAAAAACATCAAATTCAGAATAGCAAAATTTCCATTTTCACTCAATTAAATAGCTTAGTGCCGTCAAACTATAAAATAATAAAGTTGTGTCACTTTAGTCCATCGTCGTTTGAAAGGAATAAACTAAATTAAGGTGATTTTTAGTCTAGTTTAGAGACATTTGTGACCGAACATCCGACCCGACCACATCACTAATTGAGTAACGAAGTACTTTCGAGAACGAAATAGGGAATACCGGTGAATACAATCAATCCAAAAGAAATTGTATTTTAATCGTATAAAGTTGATTTTAACGACAGGTTCTATTACATCATTAGTAAATTGAAATTAACTAAGATTTTATTAAAAAACAAATAAAATCGTACTTACCGATGGTACGAAACACCTCCATTTTTAAGAGTTTTCTCCTACTATAATTTTTGCACTCCAAAATGGAACAAATCGGCGCATAGCTACGGAAAAAATAAATTTGTCGCGAGACTGCAACTCGACGCGATATTAGAACTCGACTGGGACCATAGTTTAAGATCTGTGGGGACCAAGCAAGCGTTACAGCGCTTATTGTGACACGCGTGCCACGCCTACTTTGCACTTCCACTGTTTTTTATGTTCCGTGGTTTTTCCTGTAATCTATAGGCATAGAGTAAGGGGGTCGTAGGTCAATGTTCATGTAATTTCGTAAATAACTCTCAGTAAGCCCTTTCATTTGACATGTCTCATGGTAGTTTGCAAAACTTTTTATTTTTTATCTTTTTATTTGCCCCCCAAAAGTGACCCCGTATTCAAAATTCTTTTATTTACGTTACACTTTCGCGTTTGAGTCACAGAAATTCATGTGTACCAATTTTCAACTTGAGGGGTCCATCAGATTAGGAGCAAATTGGCTGTGACAGACGGACACACGAGTGATCCTATAAGGGTTCCGTTTTTTCCTTTCGAGGTACGGAACCCTAAAAATGAAGAGAATAGCGTGTTCTTTCTGAATGTACGTTCACATTTATCCCAAAAATGTATGGACGGTGAATGACCTACTTTCTTCCATCATCAACAACATCACATAGCGACGACTTCCTTTCACATGAGCAACTTTAGTAAGTAATTTTCACAGTCAGTAATTAGCTGGCTCCACACCGGACGATCCAAATATGGATCGGCGCTCCACGATCCACGATCATGGAGCGCCGATTGTGGATTGGAGATTCTTTCGCACGATCCGTTTTAAGAAACCCGTCATCCTGCCGCGCGCTCGTTTTAGCTAGAATGAAGTTTAGTTGAACACACGCTAGGTACGGATTGCCCGAACGCCCGATCCACACCGAGTGCGCCAAATGACTGAGGCGCGTTTGAGTCTGAGCATTGTAATAAAACCGACAGCGCTCTTACAGGCCGCTCCACGGAGCGTGCGCTCCGTCGCGTGTGCTCGGATCGCGCGCTGAATCTCTACACCTATCGCGCATTTGGATCGCGCTCCTGTCGTGCCTGATCCGAGCGCACTGGATTGTCCGGTGTGGACTCAACTATTGATGTCTGCAGCTTGAGCTTCTTTTGTTTTGTGAGAAGGATCCCTTAATTGCATGAAGTCTTTGATATGCACTGGTAAATTGAAAGGAAATATGTAGTTGTCTTCTCGTTAAATATTTCTGTCAGCGCTCGTATTGCTCAATATAAAAAAATTAGTACTGAATGATCGTAAATCTATAATACAGCAAACATGCTAATCGATACTGTTTGTATTTAGAATCTGATCAAAGAGGGCTTGGTGCTGATGGAGTATCTGCGTGACCACCGTCTGGCGGCGCTGGTGGCGGAGTACCGCGCGGCGCAGGAGCACGCCAAGAGCTCGCGCCTCAACTTGTGGCGGCACGGAGACATCACCGACGATGACGCCGTCGAGTTCGGTGCGCGTCGCTAGCGGAACGCCACCGACTCGCCCACGCACGAGCTCCACTGTGGCACATGCACAGCCATACACATCCAAACTGTCATATACAGTATCATATACCCCTTTCTGTAAACGATTATAAACCATTTAACCGATTTCTAATACGTAATATTGAGTATCTGATTGTCTTATTCCTTCTTAGACCATTTAACCTATGGACCCGTCTCGTATGATTATACCCCTCTGTCAAGGTAGGTCTCTCTTTCCTGAAATATATCGATAAAGGAAAGAATGTAAAATATCGATGTCTTGTTTTTAAGTAAGTTAGCAGCACTTTTGGCAGTGTGGTCAGCAGCAATGTCGACCTCGACTCCCAACAAAAGTGACAGACATTTTTGTTCGTAGAAATATGCGCGTTACAAGTCCTTCTGGTTAAGTGGTCTAAGTATTCCTTGTGTACTTATTTCCTTAGGAAATAACGCTTTTAATATTCAATACTTTTAGAAATCGTGAAAATAATCTAATGGTATAATCAAATAAAAATATTGACGTAAACGTTAACTTGTGTAATAAGCGTGTGTGTGCCGGTGCAATGTGGGTGTGGGTCGGACATTCAATGAAATGAACACTTCAATTAACTCTACATGATACTCGTGGCATTATATGCCTATTTTGTATCTACAAATCATACTATTATTAAAATAATAACTTTCAGGTTCTAAGGACATAATTATTATTATACATACGTGAATATGAACTATCTGTCATAAAAGCAAATTGTTGATTTATTTGCTATTTTTTCTCTGAAAATTAAATTAACATTATATTTCGTTGTTAATTTCATTATTTATTTTACTTGACATTATGAATTTTGACTAGACCTGTGGTTTCTATCGTTGTGATTTTCATTTCCCTTTACCTACATTTAAACTTTTTTTATGTACCTATATTTATAATTGAATGATGTATCATATTTATAATTGAATGATGTATAGCTGATATATATTCTTCAAAATGTAGTTAGTGAGGACTTTAATTATGCATTTTCGAAAATGAGTTGTTTCTTTTGTATCTTTATTTAATTAATAGATAATTGTACGAGTGTTCTATTTCGATAAACGTTTAGCTTCGTATTATATATTTCATATTGTGTAAACCTACCTTCTCGACATTACAAGGTAGGTATATATTATTCATAACAGTACGTGGAATGTTAACTTCGTATATTAAAATAAAATATTTTAGGAATTTATTGTAGTTTTCATTTTGTATACCTACCTATTTAAAGCATTTGACTGACACTGACACCAGAATGGCAGACTAGCCTGAGTAAAATCATGTCCGTGACCATAGATTACACTATACTAAAGTAATATAGGGCCACTGAAGTTTTCGTTTCGTAAATAGCATTCTCTGTCTACGGTAAATATTATGCATCAGAACGTTCGGCCAATCGAGGTAGAGAGCAAAATGTACTCTGTGGTAGAGAGCTGGCTGCTACTCCAGTTTTTAGTGACGATTTTGTGACGCATAAAAATGCCACCCAAATAATTTGTGACAGAACAGTTCGAAAGTTAGAAGCATATGTGTGGCCGAACGGTCTGATATCGGAACGTTCGGCCAACCTCAATCTCCATAACTGAGAACCTTAAAGAAACTGTTACTGAATAGAGGATATAGTGACGATTTTGTGACAACCACTGCTTTACTTTTACTCGTAATGCCACCGGCTAAAAGTAAAATGAATTTTAGTTCCAGCAACATCAGACCGTTCGGCCAACGTGATCTCCATAACTGAGGACCTGAGAGAAACCGTTAATGAATAAAGATTTAGTGACAACACAAACGAATTTGTACTGCTTTAGTTTTTTTTTTTTGTGACGGCCCCATTAAATGGTAAATTGAAAACTAAACTTATAACCTCAAAACATTGGGATTATTGATTCCTCCACAACGAAGAAACTTAGAGAATCCGTCAATGAATAAAGATTTAGTGACGACAGTGAAATGAATATTGCTTTATTTTTATTCGTGACGGCCCCATTCAAAAGTAAATTGAAAATGTAACCTATTATAACCTCAAAACATTCGCATTAAGTTGGTATCTATTCCTTCACAACGATGAAGTTAGAAGACTCGAAAACTCATGATGTGTTGCAGTCGTCGAGAATAGGTAACTGCTCTGCAGGTTTTCAGTGCAATGGTGACAGTATTTTTATTGATTCAAGATCATGGCGGACGGCGACTGAAATCGGGTGACCATGTATTAGAATTCTCGATAAATAGGTACTGGTTCCGTGGGAACAAAACAAGTATTTATCGAGTACCTAGGTACTATCACGGACACTTCCGCCTGACCACCACTAAGTTCATTTTTGCTTGCACTCATGAAATAGAAGCGCTCTCTAGCCCCGCCTCGTTGACCTTGAATGGACGAATGAAAGACAATACCGGCCGAGCGCACTGACGACGCGGTGACGCACGCGCCGTTTGGAATTTATTGTTATTTTCAAACTACTGCTATTACTATTTTATTAAAAATAAAATCAAAAATATTCCAGCACTGGTCGGAGTCCAATATTCTCGCACAGGTTAACGTTTAAGCAATCAAGGGTTAGGTAGGTAAACAGGGGGCCGATTCTACTAATTTTCAACGTTACATGTTCAATTGTGTTAAAACAACAGTTCAGTTTCGATCGCCGTTCGATAGTTACCAAAAAAGTCATTCTACTATTCTTTATGCAAAATGGAAACTAAACTTAAACCGAATCGTAACGGGAACGTAACAGCGGGTAACCTGTGTGACCAACATTCCAAATAGTATGTTTTAATAATACAACACACACAACCACAGAAAAAAAGTTGAATCTAATAATATTACTAAATACGAATAAGTGCTACTAAAAGTATTTTTAATACAAAAACATATCTAGACCATACTTATACTTTTAGCCCGTATATTTTTTTGTAACATTACAACTTTATAGATAAATAATAAAAACTCAGAAGAACGATTCGTTTTTGGCACCAGCTTGCGAAGTTTGTGAAACAAAACGTTTCAATTATGTCAAAAAGATAATGATGCGACTAAACATCACGCTCATGTTCGGTTTTGTTAGCAGATTTAGCAGAATAGCTTTTGAGATTGTTTCGATCGATCGGTGACTGAACTGAAACGTAACCGCAGTTGAATCGTTCTTACATTAGTGGAATGCGAAAACGCTCAAAGCCGTGATTCAGCTGCCA
The DNA here is from genome assembly GCA_948252095.1 of Dicycla oo. Taxonomy (NCBI): domain Eukaryota; kingdom Metazoa; phylum Arthropoda; class Insecta; order Lepidoptera; family Noctuidae; genus Dicycla; species Dicycla oo. The sequence continues at coordinate 24,857,084 of OX411709.1, forward strand.
TTCAATTGCGATTTTTTAACAATTTTGTTAGTAGAATCGGCCCCCAGGTCATAAGTATTTAGGATATGGGAAAGAAATAGGGCTGCTGGCCTACAAGTTAAAATAAAAGCAAGATGTATTAGAAAATATAATATATAATTTACTTAATAAAATAAGAGCGGATTTAATTTGTAACAAGAAAATAACTCGAAAGTCTAAATGAAACATTGCATTACACAAATATTTATGGAACAATATGCTATCTATTTTATTAAATATAAGATTTTGGCACAGCCAAATATTTTAAGCAGCTAAAATTTAACAGCGAAAGTACTTAGGTATAAGAAATAATTATTAAGTATTTCATTAATGAAATGACGCATAATGAATTCCGTGACAGACGTAACTATACTTTCGGCGCCACGAATTTTTTTGGCACTACTTACTGCCGTCTTTAGACTATTACGTGTTCGGTGCAAGAGTCTGCAAAACACACTCGCGTTGTGTTTAGCTACATAAATGTCAAGCGATTTGTGGATTTGCTGACAGAAACAGCACCCGCACTATCTGGGTGTGGTGCGACAGACAAAAGTATTTGTTTCTCTTAGGTACACTACGGTGCTACGGCTGCATTCTTGCGATAAGGCGAACTACACTTTGCGCTACACTGTCCTCTCGCACGCCCGCCAACGCGACGTCTGGCTGTAAAACAGAGTTCGCTTTATCGCGACAATGCGCGGGGCGGTGCGCGTTGCGATGGGCGGCGCAGCCCGCACTGAATTCAAACAAATGGCGTTGTATGAGTGCATTTACGGAGAAGCGATTTTATACGCATTTGCTTGAAACGGAGCGTTTTATGCGGATGGCATCGACGGGTCTCACGCGGCGTTTATCGTGGCGGCGTAGGGTCATTACGCTGGATCGCGGCCCTGCGTTGTTTCGCGGCCTCTTAGAGGACCAACCGTATAAATATTGCAAAAATAAGAATTCTATCTTACTCTTGCCAACGCGTTGTGGCACTTTAAAAAATGGATAGTTACAGAATGTCATGCCTATTCAAATTGGCCGGTTAACCTAATCCATGTGCCGGAACTAAATCGTCCATTTTGCCAGCCGCGCTGTCAGCGGTCACACGTACGCAAAGCTGCGAAAAAATTAGCGAACAAGTCCCGCTTCTAAAGTAAGTATTTCAAGTTAATGATTACTTATTACTAGTGTGATTGTTTTTTAGTTATCATAGTTGTTTGTTTCATGTTATTTTTCATTTATTTTGGGAGTAAATCACTTTAATACCAGTTTTTTCTGGGGGCCGCCAACGAAAACAATAAATTTTTAGTTGAGTTGGTATACGGCCGGGTGGCCGCGGCACTAGCTCATTGAATGAACTAAGTTGGCTGTCTTTCTTAATAGTAATGTAAATAAAGCTTCGCTTTGTGCAACATTTTTCTATTGTTGGTGTTGGTTTAAATGATATAGTTAGTTCACGGCCGCCAAAATATAATTTATACGGATTTATAGCTATCATGTGGCCGCAAACTAACACATGCTAACAAAACAAATCCGGTTCGCGGCCCTCTGAAAAGCATATGAAAAATAGAAGGCCGTTATCTGACTATTTGAAAATATAGGAGTCAGTTTACGGCCACTTCTTTAACACAGACAGTTTTGGTTGGTGTTTAGATATTTTTTTGTTATTACAGATGTATGTTACTACGAAAAAACCCAAAAAAAAAACTGTGACTTACACTGCTGAAACTCTGCAGAAGGCATTAAAAGAAATTCGCGAAGAACAAATCCCAATCAGAGAAGCATCACGTAAATTTAGTATTCCGAGATGTACAATTCAAGATCGATTAAGTGGCAGAAGGACGGACGAACTAAAAAAACATGGCCCCGAGTCAGTGCTGGGAGAACAAGGCGAGAAAAAGGTTGTAGATTGGCTTATAAATATAGCCAAATGTGGTTTTCCCGTAAAGAAGCAAGAACTATTAGATACCGTTCAAAAAATTTTCAAAGATTTAAAAAAGCCGAATCCTTTTAAGGATGATCGTCCTGGGCAGACATGGTATCTTAACTTTTTAAAACCACATCCTGAGATATCAGTAAGATCAGCAGAAGGTATCAACAAAGCTCGCGCTAGGGTGACCGAAGAGTCGATTCGACTGTGGTTCCGCGAACTGAAAATATTTTTAGGGTTCTCCAAGTATATCTAAATGCCCCTCGCATTTAGATATACTTGGAGAACCCGAAAGGATGTTCAACGGCGATGAAAGTGGTTTTTCACTGTGCCCAAAAACGGGAAAGTTCTTGGTCCAAAAGGTTATTATTACCTCTACCAAATTAAAGCCGGAAACGAGAAAGACAATCTGACAGTACTCGCCACATTCAACGCTGCTGGTGAAATGTGCCCGCCATTGGTGGTTTTTCCATATATTAGACCACCAAAAAGTTTAACAGACAACATGCCACAACACTGGAGTCTAGGAAGAAGCGAATCAGGGTGGATGAATGGAGATGTATTCTTCGAATACATCACTAATGATTTTAATAATTGGATAACAGAAAATAATATCAAGAAGCCCATTCTTCTGCTAGTCGATGGACATAAGTCACATATGTCTTTAATGTTGAGCTCTGTCTGTGAAGAGCTTGGTATTATTTTATATGCCCTTCCCCCGAACACTACGCACATGCTGCAGCCTGCCCATGTCAGCGTGTTTGCTCCATTAAAAGCACAGTGGAAGAGACATATCAGAAAATTCCTTGCAAAGCCAGAAAATTTGAACAAAGCTGTAACAAAAACAAATTTTTGTCATCTTTTTAAAGACATTATCGAAAATCCACAAATGAAAACCAATATTGTCAACGGATTCAGGCGATGTGGACTTTTTCCGTTTGATCCGAACGCAGTCGACTATACGAAATGTGTCCAAAACACATTGGAACAACTTAGTCAAGCGATTCGTTCGCGTGAGAACTCAGGAATATCGAATGAAGACCTCATCGCTACCCGCAAAGTGATTCGACATTTAAGACCAGTCCTAAAAGAGAAGAAAATTGACACAAAATTGATCCTAATGGAAATAAAAAAGCTGAGAAGGTCAGAACCCAGAGAACCTCAATATATTACCGGATCTGAAGACAATACAAACTCAACACTCGACGTGTCGAGCATTCATCTTTTGTCAAATTTTTCGGCCCATTCATCTGCGAATGCTTCTAATCTCGCCCCACCGCTCGTTTCCGATCCAAACCCGCCGCATGTTTCTGATGTTACGTCTGCAAATGTTACCGATCTCGCTCCGTCGCATATACATGATCCCGCCCCAATGACTCTTGTTACTGCGGGTGAAGTTCCCAAACGTACCGCTGAGAGTTTTCCAAAACATGGCTTGTCGAATTTGGTTACATCTGATTTTAGCGGCCTTGAGTTGGGAACAGTGGTTTCTTTGGACGATATTGTGGTCATACCATTCCAAACTAGCACACCCAAAAACCGAAACATAAGCCCCAAATCTCTAGTTCGTATTGAAATCTCTCCATCTTCACAACCGGACTCGAATAACGTCCCTCTATGCATGGAACAGATACACCAAATCCAGATTACAGATGAACCTGTAAGTTTGGAAACTTGCACCGAAGTAGTTCCAAGAAGCACACGTACAAGAAGACACAGAGTCAGTTATATTATCTCAAGTACCAACTTTAAAAGACAACTTGCCATTATGTACCGTTACTGCCACAGAAAAATCGGAAGACGAAAATGAAATTTTGACATTTGGCGTAACTCGCCAGCAACTAGAAGGAAGGTCTCTTTTATCACTGGATGACGTTACAGTTATTCCAACTATATCAGAACATTCAGATTCTCATGACGTTCTGTCAAAGAAATCATCATCTTCCACAATTACATCCGCATCCGCCAACATCAAAAATTCAATAGATCCAAACACAGTATTCGAGCAACATCTGTTTATACCCCAACCTCTAGAAAAGTCCAAACAAAACATACCCAAAGCTCGTATTCCGTCGGCAATATCAGGGAAGAAATGGCGAGAATACCATCTACTAAAAGAAAAAGCTAAACAAGAAAAGAATGCGGAGAAAGAAAAAGCTAAAGAAGCTAGAAAGCAAGCCGTGAAGCGTAAGCAAGAGGAAACTAAGAAAAAAAAAAAGAAAAACACAAAGCCAAGAAACTTAATAAAGGAAAACTTTTAAAGACTACAGATGAGTTAACATCAAAACAAAATTGTGGCCAATGCGCAAATATCTTAAACAGTGACACTGAGGACGATGAAAACAAAAATGTTGGCTGTGATTTTTGTACTAAATGGTTTCATTTGAAGTGCACTGATTTTATAGGACTGACATACGATGATGTTAAAGATAAACCGTTCAAGTGTAACATGTGCATTATGGATCCTTAGAAATAATGCACATGTTGTATTGCACATGAAGGAGTTATAACAATGTTCTTATAACTGTTGTTCCTGTTGATTACTTTGATCTCGTACCAACTAAGAACTTAATTAAAGACTGTTTTATACTTTATATTTTTTGATAAGTACAATATACATTATTACAGGTAGTCACCTAGTACATATTTAAGTGATATCTCGTTATAGAAATTTTTGAAGACTGATTAATATTAGTTACTGTTAACAAGTTAATAATACATGTTGACTATTTAAAATACTAGTCTTGTACGCTCAAATTATGGATCTCAACATTAAAAAAATGTTAATGATAACCAAACTTAATTTGTTGCAATATAAATTGATTATAAAACGTTGTTTAATTTCATTATTTGTAGAGATAGTAATGTAATGTGTAGAGTAAAATAACTGCAGTAAAGATGAATGAAAGTGTAGTATGTTAGAAGTATGGAAGAAGAATAAATGAATTACATATAGGTTAGGAGTTTCGAATAAGGAAAGAAAGAAGGGAAAATTGAGGAAGGATAGAAGAAAGGACAGAGCGGAAAGAATTGTTGCACAAATTATGAAGGTGAGTTGGGAGGAGAAGGTGAAATGCTGTAGAGATCATAATGCCTGAATGACGAAATAGTAGTGCGTGACCCTATATAAGATTAACAAATCTTGTGGGAATGAGAGATGTTAAGAAAAGGCAAGGTTAAGTTAGAGCACATGAAATGGATGAATATTGAAGAGAACATGCTTTTGAAGAGTAAAGGCATTTGATTGACAATCGCGATCATATGCCATGATGTGGAATTTTATGATAGGGCCATTAGGTATGGCGAAAAGTGTACGTAATAATTGTATGTAAAACTGGCGGCCGAAAACTAACTCTAGGGTGACCGCGAACTGAAAAAAGTGGCCGTCAAGTAAATTTTAGGTTTTTATTTATTAAAAAAAAAAACTGTTAGAATAGTCCTCCAATAATTATGTCCAAAAATAACTTGATGATATCTGCTACACCTGCAGAAACAATCAGAACCTGAATTATGGACATATCATACTATTTTCAAAGAGCAAAGTTGGGAAGTCGACTAAAAGGCCGCCAACCGGTGCCGGTGCAACAACCCTACGCAGCGGTAAGGGTGCCTGCCCACAGAAGCGGAGCAAGGCTGCGAAGCGGAGAAATATTAACCAATAGGATTGCATAAATCTCCGTTCCGCTCCAGGAGACTACAAATTATTAATATTTTGTGTGATTTGACCATAATGTAACGAAAAGTATCAAGTAAGTTGGAAAAAATCCTGTCCTCTGAGTCATCTTGGCGTGCGCTGCTTAAACCGTTAGAGTTATACGAAGATAATGTATGGTGAGATTATTAACCTTTAAACAGTTCTAAATAAAAGCTCGCGACAGCATATATCTACCTTTTATGTGGAAGCTATAGCCAAAATAGTGAGCCATAAATACATTTAAATTGGATACTTTTTTTACAATGCACATTTTAGAGTATTTAATTAATTCTTGTCAAAATAAATACCTTCATCACTTTTGAAATTTAATTTAGATAAACTTTGTATTTTACACTAAGTAATTTGGAATTGACGAAAAACCATACGCGTGAGGACACCGTCAGCGATTTTCTGACGGTTGTGTTCATTTTGCGATTTTTTCACAACTAATTCAAATCGAAGCAATACAAACTCTTTTGCAAAAAAAAAAACGGGCACTTTAGATTTTTTTCTCTACTTCAGTAAAGAAGAACAAGAAAGACAGGCCAGTTGGCGTGGTTGGTTAAGATACCACCTATCATGCCGCAGGTCGTGGGTTCGATTCCCATCCAGGACAAACATTTGTGTGCATGAACATGTCTGTTTGTTCTGAGTCTGGGTGTAATTATCTATATAAGTAATGTATTTACAAAAAAAAGCAGTATATGTAGTATATCAGTTATCTGGTTTCCATAGTACAAGCTCTGCTTAGTTTGGGATCAGATGACCGTGTGTGAAATGTCCCAGGATATTATTTAAAGAAAAAAAAAAAGAGGTTTTAGTAATTTGACGAAGTATTGGCATGTTATTTGAAGAATCCTGGCGTAATAAATAAATAAATAATAATAAATTATTGTTTACGTTCCAAATTTAAATTTTGAAATTAACAAAAGAAAAATAATGATTATTGTGGATTATTGTAAAATTGCTTTACTAATGGAGCGAATTAGTGAAACAATTTTTTTACTGATTACTAAAATTTTAAATCTTTTTCGATATTTTCTGCAAATTAAACAATGTAATCTTTCTTTTTGCATTAAATACCCCTTTTTAAGCTAGTCGTCCGTAAATTGTCCGTGAACATAAACTGTTACACTAATAAAGCTACTGATAAAGTGTATAAATTATTGATTTTGGCAACACTATTCTGGGAGACATCATCCTGGATAATTTTCCCTATCAGAAAAACCGATAGTTGTTCAATAACAAAATGGGGCTGGCCGGTAAAAGCTAATCATAGATGTATCGACTTGCATATATACAACGTCTTGACATCAATCGTCGGGCAGTAGCCCACCAGACACAACACCCGTCTGGTCGGGGATCCGCCCTTTTCTACGGAGGATGAGTGAACTTTACACCGTGTTCCTGATACCTCTATACGCACATTGACGTGGAGTTGCGGATACCAATCCGTTTTACCGGTGACAGTAAACATGAATGTTTACTGTCACAGCATAATATACAGGGTTACAGGGAAAGTAGTACTGAATATTAAAGGACGTTATTATTCAGGTCATTTCTGATAGATTTAATTCTGTAATAAGGTATCCGAGACTTAACTGTTAAGGAGATATTGAATTTTAAAGATTAAAAAAGAAAATCCTTTGGTTTTTGGCTTTTTAGTCGTTTTCTTTAGGATTAGAGTCGGTTTTTTTATGTACCTAGTTAGAAGACATGTCCATTAATAAAAATGATCAACAAATACTGAACCTACTACTAACAGCTTAAAAAAAACTGCTCGACAACGGTTAGAATTAAATAATTTTCTAATAGTGTACCTAACTTAGAAAAGTTTTAAAAATATTGTATGGAACGGATTCTGCAAATAATTTTAAAAACTTCTACGTCTCTTTAGCTATTCAAAAAGTATACACTACACTACACTTGCTATTAAATAGGCAAAACATTGACCACATAACAGTTAACTTAGCAGAAGGTACATTTTTAGTTTGAGGTAAAAGTAGCTAAAATACGTACATAAAACAAAAAAAAAAACAGCAATATTTTTATAATTCATGTTCGACATGACCGCCGCTATTTCTTACACACATTCTCATTCTTTTTCTGAAATTACTTTTCACGACAGAACAGTTCTGTTTCGGACACCTTATTACAGAATCAAATCTATAAGAAATGACCTGAATAATAACATCCTTTAATATTCAGTACGACTTTCCCTGTACCCTGTATACGTACACTGGTATAGAGTGCCATCTCACGGGATCTTCATGCCAACCTGTCACGAGCAGCGCGATCTGGTTTTGTTGCTCCATAACTAACTAAAATTTATAGTCTTTAAATCTCTCAGTAATTTTTTTCCTAACAGGTTTCCTTACGATGTTAAAAAAATTCCAAATTCATTTAAAAAATAAATTTCATTTTTATTGTGATTTTCTGAATCCGTTAATGCACTCAAGACTCATGAAAAATTAAATATGTTAATGGGAAAGCGCAAGAGTAACCCGCGAAATTCAAATTATCTTATATTTTTCGCAACTTGCAAGTCAGTATAAGTTGTACGTTGATCAAATGTGATTCGTAACCGTAACACGTATGTATTTACAGAGTTATATTCATGAAAATTATTATTACAACTCCCTTAAGTTAGTATAATTATGTCAAGCTTTCATGAAATAGTCATTCAATAGGACTACCTTTTCTTAAAGAGTTGATAACTTTAATGATTATAATGCTGTAAGTACATACTTGTTACGGTCGCAAATCATATTTTGATCAACATACAACCTAATACTGACTTGCAAGTTTTAAAAAAAAAACGTAAGAAAATTTGAATTTCTCGGGCTACCCTGACGCTTCCCCTTAATGCCTAAAACAAACTACTGCACTGGTTAGAGTATTGCCCTATGTAAATATCGACACCTGCAAGGAATAACATCGTAACTCAGTTTTAGGCCATTCTGTGTTACAATCGTATTCTTGCTGTGATTTTTTATGCACTGACCACATAACAGAACACAAAAAACACACAGATAACAACAAATCAGGGGCGAGTGCAAAAAAAATCAGCATTAATTTTGTACAGCAAGAATACTATTGTAACTCAGCCGAGTTACAATGTTATTCCTGGAAGAATAGTTATATTTATCGGACGATTAATTTATTTTATTGATCCGATAATCGGACGATTAATATAATTTATTCGTCCGTTTACCGGACGACTAGCAACAACTAATAATTTATTTTATTCATCCGATAATCGGACGTTTAATATAATTTATTCGTCCGTTTACCGGACGACTAGCAACACCCTATGTTTTATTACCTATCTCTTGTCTTTCTTCCTTTTCGCCTTTTCCTTATATTCCATCTTGATGTCGGTATAATATTTGATGGTTTCTAATTTTTTTTTTTTGGAATTTAGGATAAAACAATAATTGGAAGAAAAGACCGAAGTAGATGAATATAAAAATCTGATGCTAAAGCAAGTATGTGATTTGCGGGAAACAGTGATGTCTTCCGATGAACCCATTCAAAGATTGTATGACAAAAAAGCAGTGAATGCCAAGGGACTCAATAAACCAATGGGTTGTTTACCACCATATGAAAGTGTTAAGCATTTTTTGCACGACGCTAGAAATAAATCAGCACAAGTAACAAAGACCGTGTCCAAAAATGTTGCTGAAGTTGAAGTACCGGTTCAATTCAAAGATTTCCTTTTAGCCGACTACTACGACGAGCAAGCTGGGGAACGAACACGTATTTTAGTCTTCTGTTCCAGTAAGTCCCGTAAAATGATTCAAAATATTAAAGAGTATTTCGTGGATGGTACCTTCTATAGTTGCCCTGCACCTTTCGCCTAAATATATAATATTCATGGCAGGTAAGCAGTAACACAGAAACGACTGAAGTAATGCCGCTAATTTTTGCTTTGATGTCGAACCCTAGAGAAAAGAGCTATATAATTTTGTTCTCTTTGATTGTCACAAATACCGGAGTGGAAACCATTAAAAATACACTGCGATTATGAAAAAGCAGCAATGAATGCAATTTTGAAAGTCTTTCCAAATTGCTCTATAAAGGGATGCTATTACCACTGGGTACGTAATATGGAAGAATGCTAAATCTCAGAAGTTCCACATAACTCAAACAAGACCTGAAAGGAGAATCGTAGCAATTAATGCCGCCTTACCGCTTCTGCCTGCTGATAAAATATTACTAGGACAAGATTATATAAAAACAGAAAGCGAAAGCTTGTAGCGGATGGACAAGTTCATAAGCTACGTTGAAAATTTTTGGCTAAAAATACATACCTACTCCTGACGTATTCAGCGTTTACGGTGAAAGACATCGGACAACCAATGTTGTAGAGTCGTTTCATTCAAAATTAAACAAATGACTAAATAAGAATACAGTAACTTTGATGCGATTGTTAAATATCTTATTCATGAAACAAAGGTTACTCCTAAAAAACGTCAAACGGAACAAATTATTAATGATGATTATATTAGAGAAGTCCAAAAGCAGTTATTGCACAATGATATCACCGTAGGGCATGCTTTAGACAAATTAAGAACGTAGGTTATTTTATATTTGGAAGTATTTTTAGTTTAAGTTAAATAATAATAAATTTGTATTTGGACCGATATTATTTTACACTTTTTCAAATCCCAACACTACTATGGTGGTATGTACCCCAGGTACCCCAGGGGTATGGTGGGACCGCAGTGGCCCAGAAGGATTCAAGCTGTGATTTTGGCAAGAGGAGCTCGTGGCTAAGTAATAACAGCCGCTCGGGTCGATCCATCAGGTTAAGCTACGCTTGCCGGGGTGGTCCGTGGATGGGTGACCATCTTTACATACCGAGACTCCTCCGTGCCACGGAAAGCATTTTAAGCCGTTGGTCCCGGCTGTCATTCGTGGATCTTTGACAATCGTTAAGGGTCGTCAGAAGCCCGAAAGTCTGACAACCAGTCTTACCAAGGGGTATCGTATTACCTAATAACTGGGTTGTGGAGGTCAGATATGCAGTCGCTCCATGTAAAGTAGCCGTGGCTTGGTCACCCACGGTGAAGCGAAGAGGAACCCGAGGAGTAGCCCGCTCGTCAGGGATTTTCCCAGGAAGTCGACAACGTAGCGGCCAACAGGTAGGTTGCGGTGCCGCTTGGGCGACATCACAACTAAAGCGGGCCGCGATGTCGTATGGGAGGCATCGCAGCTGACGGTTGGAGGCCGCGGCGGGAGAGGAGTGCCGGTATAGCGGTGCGCCGCTCTCCCTACCTTCCGCGGCCTTGACGGGGTCTCGCCACCGTTTGATAGCGGACGCGATGGGGCCGCAGGGGAGGAGGAGTGTCGGTATTTCGTTGGCCGCTCTCACTATCCTCTGCGGCCGAAAAGTGGTAGGCGGCCGGGCCACTGACCTGACCGGTCGTAGCGCCCATGTGCTGGTTTGGTCCATGGGGTGGTCACGGCACGCAATGTGTTATTGTGCGCCGGTGATGGGGGGTGCTCCCCAAAGGAGGGTCCGGTGACGGACAGCCGCGGCGGGTTCGCGGTGAGTGCTAACGCGTGCCCGTGTTCCCGCCACGAGCGGCAGAGTGGAGTTTTAGTAGGTTGGAGTACCACATAACTGCACTATTTTTCCGTGGAAGTGCAGTATGCATGAGCATTTCTCCGCGGAAAAAAAAGGCACGAAACAAAGCAAGCGCCCGAGGCGAGCGCTCAGTTAAATTGTATAGAATGAGCCACACTCAAAGCTGTGTGTAGATGTCGCTGTAGTACCTTGTTTACCTTTCGTGACAGTTGTGATTGCTATTTATGAGATTTTAAAGTGTATACGCGTTTATGACTGTGCCTCAACCAAAAGTTGAACTCCGTAAAAGGAACGCAGCAACTGTCGGCAAAAAGGCTGATTTGATTGAAAGGAAAACACTTAAAATACTTGCGGTTATGATTGTTTGTGAGCCTTTTTCTATAAGCCACGGACTAACATTCCTATTTTTTTTTTTTTTTTTATATATTACATTCGTATGATCGAAACCAAAACTTTGGTGCTGACTGCGACATCCAAGACGACACCGCATACCTATGTCCACCTTCTGATACATTCAGAAACATACCTAAATGCAGATACTCCTTTACCAATGATTAACAGACAGGCAATAGGTACAGAAATATTTTGAAAACTAAGTACCTATATTGATTGATTAAATCCTTAGGAGACTTCTTTACTACATAGATTAGTTAATAAAGTATATTTTATGACACATTTATATTGATGACAAAGTGATGCTCCGATTGCACAAATATATGCTAAAGGAAAGGATAATTTGCTTGATCAAGGTATTCATTTGGTGGTACCAGTGCCACCATTGAATAGCGTACAAACTAGTGTCAAAGGTATTAATTAGATACAGGTGGTTATAAATAAATGATTACAGCTCTAGTATGTCATAGTAGGACGAACAGAAACCGGTCTCCCTCGTGGTTCTACTAGTAGGACCACGAGGGAGACCAGTGTCTGTTCAGAATACGGCCAATAATTTTATTTTATTAGATAATAATCTTCTTTTGTTTTATAGATATAGTACCCAGCCTAAAGGATAGCTTCTTTACTAATCTAATCCTCTCCTGTGAAATGCGCAGCAGATAATCGTGCACTACTACTTGCCTTAATATCATTGCAATAAAAATTTGTGCGTTGTCCAGTAACTCCGATGAACCGTCAGAAATAGAACTGAAGTTTTTGGAAAATGAGAAAAAATATCAGACGTTACTAAAATCGTTCGATAATGTTATGAAGAGAACTGCTGCACTGCACTTTAAACAAAATAAAGTCAGAAGCAAAAAAAAAAAAAAAACAAAAATAATGCTCGCCTGAACCTGGTACTTCAGGAATGGCAGATTCTGGAACACGAGAAATTAAAGTGACGTCACCAAAAAAGCCTAAACATAGGTTAGAAATAGATGATTTCATGGTTTGTTCGATTCATAACATAATTAATCGTTTCTACACCGTAAAAAAGGAAGTTCCTACGCTGCGCAAAATTTTTGCTGAAGCAAAGAGGGATTTCAACTTTCCTGGGCAAAAAGTCACTCTGTGGAAGATAATAAAAACAAAGCTTGGGTATAAATTAAGAAAATGTAAAAATAAACGAAAGTTTCTAATTCAGAAACCAGAAATAGTTGCATGGAGAGCAGGATACTTACGCAGAATGCTTGAAAATGATGAGATGAAATGAAATAAGCCAATAAAAAACCCGTCATCTATTTGGATGAAACACGGATACACAGCCACTACACAGTTTCATCATGTTGGCAAAATGCAACAGACGCAAGTGTCAAACAAAATAAATCCCGGACAACCCTGGATTGTGGTCCATGCTGGCGGCGAGAATGGATTTGTTAAAGGCGCTGAACACGTTTATAAATGCAAGAGCGCTATAGGAGCTTACCATAACGAAATTGATGCAAATAATTTTACCAAGTATCTGCAGGAAAAACTCCTACCCAATTTACCTCTGAATAGCATTCTAGTGTTTGATAATGCGCCGTATCACAGTCGACAGTTTGATAAACCACCAACTTCAGCGCTACTCAAAGAAGTAATGCAAAATTGGTAGCAGGAAAATGGCTTCGACCCAAAAATGACGAAGCGAGAGTTATATCATTTGATACATCGTTCGAAGTCAGACAAAAATATGAAATTGACGAACTTGTCAAAAGTTATGGCAACTAAATGTTGCGCTTAGGCGCCATATCTATGTGACTTGAACCCCATACGGTATGTGTGGAATTTGGTAAAATACCGAGTAGCCGAGAATAATGCGACTCAATCGAAAAAAAGAAATTCAAAAACAAACTCTTGAAGCTATTAACAATATCACTGTAGAGAAATGGAAAGAGAAATAGGTAAACCACGTTGACCGTTTACGGCAGCAATTTTGCGATAGCGGTTGGTTGAAAGATCTCAATGAAGGAGAACTTGGGTGGGCAGAGACAATGATGACAGTGACACAGATTGGAGTAATGGCACTGATACCTACAGAAATGAGTGATTTTCTAATCAATGTGGTTTTAAATTGTAATGTTCAATTAAATTAAGCTCTAAAAAAATATTGATGTGTTTATTTTTCTTTAATTGGTAGGTATTTTATTTTACCTACTTGCCAACCAACCATTTTTGTGTACCAAATAAACAATAATTTCCTTGTTTTGTCAACGGTACTGATAGCTGTGACGTCGTAACGGTCAACGAAGGCATTCTCGAAGTGAACGGGTAGTATTTGATTGAGCACACGGAACGCGGCGACCGGAGCGCTTGCTTTGTTTCGTGCCGTATACTTAGAAGGCTCTACGATAATGACACCAGTTAGCCCACGTTTTGGGCGCTTTTTATAGACAACGATTTTTTTTATTGCATACTGGACTTTCAACGCGCAGCTTAGCGCCGAGAATTGCAAATCCAACTGTGTCCATTTAAAACGGTGGTGCCTTGTTGTTGTTGTTGAAAATCCAGAGTAGGTACCTACCAAAACAACCCGCGCAGCCTACAAGCGAGTCAACAGCAGCAGCACTCGGCGGCCGCAGCATAAAACGGCAGGAAGGTAGGTACTTACGAAGTTACGTCAGTGTCGAAAATATAAGGACGAATAGACTGTTCAAAAATGATCACAAACTATCTCGATTTAATAAAATTCTTGTCAGTCGCCTAGTATGTTCATTCTGAAGCACCCCATGTGTCATCTTAATCTTATAAAGTTTTATTGATATTATAAAAAGGTATAGTCATGTATTGTACCTATGGACGCTTTTACCTTTGGACATTGATTATAATAAAAAAAAAACTGGCAGTACTAAAAATATAATATTGCAACACTGTGGTGGCATTTTTATTTCTAGCAACACCAGTGAGTGGCGTGACGCTATCGGTGTTGTGTGCAGTGTGAGGCCATTTTGGAGATAGTCTGAAATGTCCATAGGTACAATACATGACCCTAAAGTTGTTTGTATGCTTGTAAAAAATGTCTGGATTTAGGTACTAATAAGATTACAAAAGTTATTTCACTGATATAAAGTAACACTATTATAATACCTATGTATTTTATATGCCTGCAAAATGCACAGGTGCTGTGGGAATCTCCATGCCAAACTGGAACCTTAGTAATAGGGTGCCGTTGGCACCCTTTGGTTACGGAACCCTATTAGGAACGAACAGACTCTTGAAAATTAATCACAACTAAGAATATTAAACTAGCTGCTGTACCTACCCCTATTCCCTTCATATCCCATGGAGATTCCCGTAGCACCTGTGCATTTTGCAGGTGTACAAAGTACATATTAGAATAGTGTTAGGTACCTACTTTATACCCGTGAAAGAACTTTTGCAATTTCAACAGTACCTGATTCCAGAGATTTCCACACTTTTCACTCTGTGAAATTACACACTAGAAATTTTCAGTGATAACTATGTCTGCTAGTTCAAAATTAATGGGGATCCCCATACATGAAACCTGTTAAAGAAATATGCAGTGTTAAACATTGTACGGTGGTACGGAACCCTTCGTGTGCGAGTCCCACTTGCACTTGGCCAGTTTTTTTTAATCGCTAACGGAATAATAATGAACCTAAATTTCAAAGTGGCTATCGCTTCACTATATAAAGTGATAGTATTTAATATTAGGTTGGGGAAAAAGTCTTTTCGCATTATAGTATGTATGAACTTGTAATAAAATCTCTTTGGCTATACTATTTGTATCTGGCTGGTTTTGGTATCATTGAAAGTTTAAATTTTAAAGAACATAATTCCAAATTCAAATTAGGAAAATGTGTGATTTTCATTTGTTTTTCGTACCGTCAAGATGAGTGAATCTAATGAAGAAATTCGATACATTTTAAAATTTTACTACAAAAAAGGTAAAAATGCAACGCAAGCCGCGAAAAAAATTTGCGATGTTTATGGACCTAATGTAGTGTCTGTGAGAGTAGCACAAATTTGGTTTAAGCGTTTTCAATCCGGAAATTTTGATGTCAAAGATGCACGTCGCTCTGGTCGCCCTATTACGGATAAAACGGATGCCATTTTTGAAAAAGTGGAGCAAAATCGGCATATCAGTAGTTACGACGTAGCTGAAGAACTGGAAATTGACCACAAAACAGTTTTGGCGCATTTGAAAAAAACTGAGTACACAAAAAAGCTCGACATTTGGGTACCTCACGAGCTCACTGAAAGAAACCTAATGAACCGTGTACTCATTTGTGATTCTTTATTACGACGTAATGAAACCGAACCATTTTTGAAGAAGCTGATAACTGGTGATGAAAAGTGGATCACGTATGACAAGAACGTGCGAAAAAGGTCGTGGTCAAAGGCCGGTCAGGCTTCACAGACTGTGACGAAACCCGGGTTAACTCGCAACAAGGTGATGCTGTGTGTGTGGTGGGATTGGAAGGGCATTATTCATTATGAGCTGTTACTACCAGGCAGGACCATCGATTCTGAACTCTACTGCGAACAACTGATGAGATTAAAGCAAGAAGTTGCGAGAAAGCGGCCGGAATTAATCAACAGAAGGGGTGTGGTTTTTCATCATGATAACGCTAGACCTCACACATCTTTAGCCACTCAGCAAAAATTAAGAGAGTTTGGCTGGGAGGTGTTAATGCATCCGCCGTATAGTCCTGACCTTGCACCTTCAGATTTCCACCTGTTTCGGTCTCTTCAGAATTCTTTAGGCAGTGTCAGGTTAACATCACGAGAGGACTGCCAAAACCACTTGTCGCGGTATTTTGACCAGAAGTCCCAAAATTTCTATAGCAATGGGATCATGTCCCTACCTACAAGATGGCAAAAAGTTATCGAACAAAATGGTACCTACATACTTTAGTTAAATGTAAATAAACTATGTATATTAAAAAATGTTTAGAATTTTCTTAAAAAATGCGAAGAAACTTTTTCCCCAACTTATTATAACCCGTCGTTGCCATCTGCTAGAAGAAAAACTGACTTTGGTTGACAGCTTAAAGTAACTTAACAGTTACCCTAAGGCTAAGCTAGCATACAAAAAAAAAAACAATTTACGGCTGAATGTTCCCCACTCAGTAGGAGAACCTGCATGTATTGTGAGGGTCATTGGGCTTACTATAATAATAATGAACCCTCACATCACTCGCAAACTGTGCGGCAAAAACTATAAGGACGCGCTGTCAGCCAGATGTGAACCACGGAATAATAAAAACTATCGCGCGTGTGTCACAATTATGCGGAGATCCGCAACACTGGCGCAGTTACGGTTACCTACTTGCTGTGACACGAAGTCTCGAGCGTAACGAAAACAAATACAACCATACCATAGTGTACAATTTTTACATGCAAAAATTAAAGCAGGACAAAATGTATCTTACGAAGGTATCACCAGTAAGTACAAAACTTCAAATGTGTGAGTTTGGCGACACTGATTCCCGTATTAAGGAAGTTAAGGGCTCTTCCACTTTTATTTTCTCTTCCGTGCTGTGGACAGTGCGGACGCAGGGCGAAGAGGAATGAACGAGTTGCATCGTCCTGGGCCGTATCACCGCACCGCACATGGTTCAAAATCGCTTAACATTTTTAGCTTGACACTTGTATAATATTGACCAGGTCTAACCCCGGTTACTCACATGCGCGCAAACATTCATACATTGTACAAAATAATGTTTGCACGGCATGTGAAAAAAATGCCGCTGCATTTGCAAAACTTTACATTATCATTTGCAAATCTCGTCCTACACTTGTGGGTTCGCGTATTCGTGCAAATTGTGAGTCACCAGCACCCTAATTGCGTAACACACTGTCAATCGGAATCGGTTTCATTTTGACAGTTCAACAACATTCAATCCGTATTATACGTTGCTGAGCAGACAATTCCGAATTGGCAATGGATTGGCAATTGGCTTCAAAATGATTCAGATTCCGATTGATAGTGTATTACGCAATTAGAGTGCGGGGTAAGAGCGCGTGGTCCTCGGGGAGTAAACGAGAATACACCCTAATTTTCTGTCACAGCCGAGTTGGGCGTTACGTCCCGGTCATAGCAAGGTGAACCTCCAAGGTGAATTCCAGTCCCTCCGCCCCCCTCCCCGTTTTTAGCAAACCGCAGCCTAAATAATTTCGTAATGGGCTGCAATCTATCTGTATGCCACATAAGTAAATACCCCGAACGGTGTCACACTTAAACTATAAATTTCATAAATACATACATGATGACGACATACCGTACTTCTGCTAAGTCTACACTAAAGCTTTGTATCGTATTGATATCAACAAAGTAATTGCTTTGACTATAAAAATATGTTAATTCTATAACGAATTGATTTAACTAAAGCTCCTCTCACACTAAGGCAGTTCTTAGTTAAAACTTTGCTTATGAATACTAATGACATAACAAAATCAGTCGAACACATGGCAATGAATATGTAAATACATATCGGGTGTAAAAAGACACATTCCGAAGCCAAAAGCCATATATTCTCCCCATTATTTGGATCATTTTTTTCCACTAGACCATGCCTGGGAATCCACTGGTTCTGGAGATACTGAAGGTCAAAGTCGCAATTTTTTTTTACTATTTACGAAAACAAATTCCAATTGTAATTACTAAACTTTTTTCCATACAAACATTACCTACATTTTCAACTTTTCTTACCAAATTACGCATTTGAGTTCGACAACCCGTGTTTGTAACAGTTTTTTATTTTGTTGCAGTTTTTTATTTAAAAGTCGTTGATTATGAGTTGCAGTGGTTGCAGGCAAGTCCATTGTCTGTAATGTCGTGTAAAACTACAAATCTTGCAGATGTAACTAAAAATGCTGACGAAGTTTGTCCTCATTCGTGACATTTTTACAATAAAAGTAAACTGCTACAGGCTACCTACATTCAAGCTACTGGCAAGTAATGAAGAATTTATTTTATTATTTCTGCACAAATTACCTACCTAAGGCTATCAAAAGCACATTTTTGTTTGAGCTATTTATTTACTACTTATTGCAAAAACACACATACCTACCATGTTTAAATTCATACCTCTTTATTCACACGAAGCCATACTGCCAAAGGGTATTTTTCATTGTTTTCAAATAAATGTTTATTTATTCCTGGCAATAATTATATAACTGCAATTGAAATTTGGGAGACTTGTAGTTTTTTCTTGATTTCGTCATTATTTTAGGTATCTGTCACGGAAACGTTTTTAATTTCCATCATATCCGCGAGCATCTGACAAGTATGTACCTACGCGCGGGGCTTAACTCCATTTGCCCGAGTTCACGTTACATTGCGCGCAATAAAAAAAAACTGTTTTTTTATACCTAATAATAAAAGTCGTTTCTCGGCAATCATTTTTGCGCAAATCTACTTAGTTAGATGTACAGTATGCATAGTTGACGGCTTTATGTTGTGTCTTTTTACACCCAGTATTTTAAAGAACAGGTGAACACAATACAATTTGGGGACTAACATTTAACTGAGATGTTGTCTGAGGTGCTGAATGGCTAAACTCTCGCGACCCCTCACCACACCACAACCGCTCCTCAGGCACCGTCTCAGTTACTCGGTATATCTGTATATTCATCAATCCACCATCGAGTATTAAGATGATCTCAAGGCAAAGGTGTTTTTGTTTTTATTTGAGATGGGTTTGCTCTTGACTTTAGTCTAGGTCAGAGGTGACAGAGACAAAGTCTACGATGGAGTGAGCTTACCCAGAAGAACCCTGTTCACTCCAACTTTGAAGAGATTTCAAAGTTGGAGTGAACAGGTAGAGAGAGGGTTGTATGTAGGTGTCACGAAGTGATCTTGCTTCATCATCATTTCACTAGTTAGTAGGTACTGGCAGTCTCCTTCATCACTGGCCAGTTCAAGCAAAAAAGCTTAAAAATCTAAATCAATTTACAGTAAGTTAGTTTAAACGAGGGACGTATTCAAACCCACATCGGTCATTATTATGGTTATAGGACTAATAAAAAAATGAACAAAAAAAAACTGGTAAATAACAGACAGAACCATACCAAAAGTTTCGCAAAAAGTGTCGCAACGTATATCGCTGCTTTGCATGAATACCAGCACACACCAAAATTTTGAAATTACTGGTTTATAACACAGCCAAATGCAAATTAGTCCTTATTTCATGGTCAGTAAGACTCACATTCATAACGGCAAAACCGACAAAACCGGTTTTGCCGTTAATTCATAACGGCAAAACCGCCGGTGAGTCTTACTGACCATGAAATAAGGACTAATTTGCATTTGGCTGTGTTACGTCTGGGTGTAATTATCTATATAAGTATGTATTTAAAAAACAAAAAAAAAATAGTATATGTAGTATCTCAGTTATCTGGTTTCCATAGTACAAGCTCTGCTTAGTTTGGGATTAGATGACCATGTGTGAAATGTCCCAGGATATTATTATTATTATTTCCTTTATTTATTTTTAAAACTTATTAAAAACTTATAAAATATAAGAAATAGTGATCCGCCAGTAGCGGGAGCAAGGTCCAAGCTACCGGTGGTTAGGGCTGCAGAGGCAGGAACCTCCTCACAATGCGAGCCGTATCGAGAAGTACTGCCTTCTGAATCTGGCCCTTGATCCAACCGCCTAACGAGAGCCTCGAGAGATGTTGATCGAGGCTTTCGGCCATCAGGCCATTGGCCGTTACTACAATCGGCACAATGACAGCCGAGCTCACATTCCACATGTCAACAACCTCGTGTGCTAAGTCGAGATACTTCATTTGCTTCTCTTTCTCAGCTTTCACGAGGTTCTCGTCATGTGGAATGGTAACATCGACAATCATTGCGCGGCGCACTAATCGATCTATGACCACTATATCAGGCTTATTGGCGACAATAGTCCTGTCAGTAATGATAGACCGATCCCAGTACAACGTCACATGGTCATTTTCGAGAACTGGGTCATACTTGTAAAACGGTACCTCAGAATCCACAAGTTTATATTTCAAAGCAAGTTGCCGGTGAATAATAATAATTATTATTATTCTATACCAGTAATTTAAAAATTTTGGTTTGTGCGGTTATTCATGCAAAGCAGCGATATGCCTCCTTGCGCTAGTGATCGCAGAACTAGGGATTTTCATTACTCCACCAATGTTCATTATGCACATTCGTGTAATTGTTCATCAGTATATAAAATGTTTTTGTCTAAATTAAACAAAAACCAGCGGCAAAAATTCACCCGTGGTTCGTGGTCGTTGACGCCGAGTACTTGAACGGGTCTAAAATGGTGTGGGTGCATTCCTTCTTCATGCACCAGCTTCCACACAGTCCAATGCGATACACTGAACCGATCTTGCAGCATTTCACATACGCTCATGTTTAACAAATTAACGGCTCCTCGCACACTAACATTAGATAACGCGTAGGCACGAACCATATCCCAATATTATTTATTGGAATATTAATAAGATGTCATTTTTGTTTATTGAACAACACGTTTACAGAACACATTTATCGTGAAGTAAGCGGGGTTGGTTAAGCGATACGCGGATGCCCAAATAGACATGCGATATAGCGGCGCACTCGCATAGACTGCGGTCTCGGTCAGCGCGGGCGTGTGTCCTGCCGGTGCATCGGAGACAACACAAAGAAAAGGGGTGGGTTTTGCGCACGACGGGCTTCCTTTTCGGCAGGACCGGCACGTGTTTTGCCGCGTGATTACTTTACTGTTTACAAGTTCACTTCTTGAGTGCTTAGTGTTCATGAATAATGTATTTTATTGGACAATTACGTTACAAGTTAATATTATAGGTTTTTTACATATTTGGGACGAAAATCGAATACTGAATACCCTCCCCTCAAAATGTCCCTCTTTTAAGCTAACATACTGTATATTTGCTCGTACCGCGAGTGAAGCAGTTGCACTTACTGCTAATCACGGATATGTTTCTTCATTACTCAGGTATGGTTGTATACTCTATTCGTAGGTAACTCGTTCGTTCTATTCGTTATTCTGGGGTAACTCTACGAATGAAGCCTTTTGGTGCAGAAAAAATGCCTACGAGCAATCTGCGCTATAATACCCTTCCCTTCACACTAAAGTATATTATGCCATCTACATGTAGTATCTCATCATAGTATCTTCATGTCGTAGTATCGTCTGTCCGTAATATCTTACCGTAGCATCTTCTTGTCATAGTGTCTTCTGATCGTAGTATATTCATGTCGTTGTATCTTTTTGTCCTAGTAACTTATCGTAGCATAATCTTGTAGTAGTATCTTCGTGTAGTAGTATCGGCCTGTCATAGTGTCGTGATGTCGTAGTGTCTTCTTGTTGTAGTATCATGTCGTAGTATTTTCTTATTGTAGTATCTTGTCGAAGTATCTTGTTTTAGTAGTATCTTTTTGTCGTACTCTCTTCCTGTAGTGGTATCATTTTTTCTTAGTATCTCTCTAAATTTCGGATATACAGGATGTAATTTTAATCACCTTTTAAGGGGTCATTGTACTCATCATTATGAACAACTTACTATGGGACCAAACCTGCAATCACAAAAAATCGGCTGTTCCCTACATTTTGACGAGTTATGCGAACATAAATGTAGGGGGAACAGCTGATTTTTTTACCAACCACTAGAACCGGTATAGCAGAATCTTTATTTCTTCAGATAGATATATGGGAACGAATTGTGCATGAAGCACCCAGTGGTGAAAGAGATTGCCAGTACTAACTAGTGAAATAATGATTAAGGAGGATCACTTCTTCACAAAGGTAATCCTCACAACCGAATTACTGAGCGATAGCGCTATTCTAAGGTTAGTGTCATAGATGGACTGCACCATTCACGATCTGACCGCTACAAGCTCAGTAATTGAAGTCACATATCAATACATCCGTGGCTTTTTATTTAGTTTTTCGTATCTAAATAAATTTTAATACAACTCTGTTATATTCTCTAATTCCCCTAATAAAGACAACAAATCTTCAAACTCGATGATGCTTTAGATATTTTGGTAGCGGATTCTTGCCCTTAACTATTGATATAATATACCACTTATTTGCATCGCCATTTTGTACGTTGGAAAACTTGAACATATTATCTACTCAAGTTGGTATTAAGCTACAGGAATTTAAAAAACCTATTAAAACATTTTATCTTTATAAAATTTGTAAAATTATAATGAAATACTAGTTATAATATTTTACCTAATTATTACTATAACAATAACAGTACAAATAAACTATACTGTATGCACTATAGTATGTCTAGTTGAATTTGTATCGTTATCGAAGAATGGACCGATTTCATCAGGTAACGGCGGGACATTCACCAAAAATTGTTGTACAGACGAGTAGTAGTCTCTGCAAGTCCAGGTGTCGTCATGTCCGCCGCCAGGCATCACCACTAACTTTTTGCAGAGAGCTCCGCAGCGCATGTACAACTCTTTAGCCATCGCCGGTGGGACCAGAGCATCATTTGAACCACATAACACCAGAGTAGGCGTCATCACGTGCCCCATTTTCTTCAATGACATGTACTAAAAAGAAAATAATTATTCTATTTTAATACGAAATTAACTAATGAAAAAATACATCACCGCAATGTCATCAATGGCGTCAAACAAAGTTTGGCGAGGATAACTGAGTAGGTATATTCAGTAATTTGCGCGTGAAACAGCAGGCAGCAGAGACAAACCTTGTTCTTATGACAGAATTGTGGGAGCCAGTTCAAACACTTCCATTTTAGTATAACGTGTGCCATGTCAGGTATGCTAGTGAAGGTATTCTCGACTACCAACGCCCATATTTTGTTCCTATACTCAAGCCTTGAGGCTAAGTCAATTGCTATAGCTCCACCTGGAAAATATAGATTATTTTTGCTAAATTGGTAAGGACATAATATATTACAACTTAAATAACCTATTTGTTTTAGAGTTCTTAATTAAAGAAAGGGTTTAATAAACATTTTAAAATGCAAGCTATACGAATCTAGGTTTTACCCGCACCTTCGCAAGCGTGGAGGTCAGAAAAATGAACCTAGAAAAACGTCTTCTACGAAAAAATACATCCATACTATCCAGTTACATATATGTGTATAATAATATATACAGGGTTATTTGTGTTTTACAAACCAACAGCAACCTCTTAAGGGGGGGGGGGGGGGGGTATTTTACAAATAACCCTGTATAATATTATAAATTCGAATACCTTTTCACGCCTTTAACGGCTGAACGGATTTGGATAAAAGGCATACACACGGACAAGGAACATGAACAAAGATTTATCTAACTACGAGTACTTTACCTAATGATCTTCCAAACACCATAATTTTACTGACATCTATGTCAGTTCTCTGCATGATGTAATCGAGAGCAGACTGTGCATCAACATATAGACCTCTTTCAGACGGAGTTCCTTCTGACAAACCATAACCCCTGTACTCTACCATGAGGATATTAATGTTAAGCTTGTGGTAGAAACCAGAGACATTTGACAGTCTGTAAATATAAACATTAATATTTTATGGTTAATCCTATTGTGTTTGTTTCAAGTTTACCAGTGTTCCGGAATTATTGCCTTCCCATATGATGAGAAGAATCAACCACACTAGCAACGAAATCATTTATGGCAGCATCAAGATTTTTCTGTATTCTGAGGCATTACTTATACTCTTTGCATTAAGCCACTCTAAGCTCATTTAAGTGCACTTGAAGCACAGGCTTGGAACACAAAATGGATATTTAATCCAAAAATAAGTGCAAACTCACCTCTGTCCCATGTTACCGGCATTACCATGGAAAAATACCATGGTTGGTTTATGATTGCTATTCACAGTTTGTTTTATAAGGAACAAGTGAATTTTGAAGCCATCTTTGTTATTAATTTTGATACTTTCATATGGGAGTTTGTAGTTGCTGGGCTGAAGAACAAACACCCTGGAGTCGGGTGGGTCATTGGGATAGTACAGCAATAGATCTTGAGCACTGTACAGAATCCCTGTGGACAAACATTGGATCAGTTAGTAATAAAGATTTGAGATGAAAACATGAGATGTTAATAACAAATCTCGAAGAAAAGTTGAATAAACAAAGTTGTACCATAACAAAGTCTGTAACAGAAAATGTATGGGAAGCGTTAGACGAGAAAATTAAACATATTGGGGAGGAAAATAATGTGCTAAAAAGTAATAGAGCTCGAACTAAAACTAGATTTTACAGAAAAAGAAAAGCGTAAAAATAACTTAATCATTTTTGGAACGGAGGAGTCAGGAGAAATGGAGCTCGTTGATTATATAAAAGTACAATACTGAAAACGTCCCCACTCTTCACATTAAAACCTATGTTAATCGAAGGGCCATAGCATCTTATTGTATGACAGCGAAAACGAAATGTCTGTCCGAAAAAAAGTTATATCGATATGAAGAAACCGGAATCAGTCACAATTATGTTGCTGTTTAATGTTCTTTGTTATTAAAAATATGGCAAAAAATAAGAAACAGAGAAACATAATTACCTATTTATATGATTAAATACCTTCGTTCGGAGTGTTCACAACTCTATGGAATCAAAATGGTGGCTCCCAGGGCAGTTGGAAAAAATAATTTAAAAAAATTTAATCGACTTCAAAAAGAAATTAACTCAAAATTATGAAATAGTTTTAATTTCGGAAGTCGGTGTCTTGGGATCTGTATTTTAATTGTTTGCCACCGACTTCCGAAATTAAAATTATTTCATAATTTTGAGTTAATTTCTTTTTGAAGTCGATTTAATTTTTTTAATTATTTTTTATTTCGTAGTTTTTAGTTTTTAGTAAAAACTGGAATATTTGTTTGTAATAAGTAGTTAATAGTTTTGTTATAAATATTGCACTAGAATTTGACAAAGGTTTTGAGACGTTCTCCCTTTGACACCACACCCGTAGCTCGTATCAATAAGCCAGGTCACACTTCACACTTACACGTTGAAAGCTAGGTCATCCTAACTATTGCCATTACTGAGGACCAATAAGCACTTACCTGGTCATCATCAGACCTTCAGAAAGTATCATATAGTAGCATCCGTGCTCGATTAGATAAATGTTGAAAGCTGGGTCATCCTAACTATTTCCGATATTGAGAACCGATAAACACTTCCCTGGTCATCATCAGACCTACAGAAAGTATCATGTAGTAGCAACCGTGCTCAATAATTTTTTTTTTTTTTTTTTTTAATGTCCCTTTGACACCACACCCGTTGCTCGTATCAATAAGCCAGGCCGTCACACTTACCGCCGTGTTCTCACGGAGGCGAGCGGCGGCGGCGATCTCTCGCGTCCGAGCCTGGTCCAGGCCATGGTGCGGAGCGAGAGTGCATGGGAGGCCGTCACCTCCTTCTGCGAAGCGATAATGCTCGCGAAGGAGGAGGCGGAACGCGTGAGGGAGAGGCAGCCTCACGCCCTCAGTCGCCGCAGGAGACGCCCTGGGCGGCGGGAATCGATAGCCGATTCCCAGCCACCGTAGGCGCGGGCTTGCGGACGGTGAGTAGTGGGTAGCTCGCCGTCCGGTGAGGACCAGGCCCGGGTCGACGGCGCGTTGTGTTCCACGCGCGCCTCAAAGAGATGTCAGCAAAAGATGGGGTCCAATAGGGCCGATGCCGCTGGGGTCGCGGGTTGTTTGAAAAAGATACCGTGGCCCTGGCATAGGCAACTGAAGGAACACGGGTGGGTTTTAGTCAGTAAAAGTCTGACACGCCCTTCCGCTCCACCCAGAGCGGGAGAAGTTATTTGATGATTTCCCATCCACAATAAAAAAAAAAAAAAGGCCGTCACACTTACACGTATTAGTCCATTATCTTGAAAACGACTAAACCGATTTTGATTAAACTTTCACTGTACCCTAAGTTGGAGTAAATGTAAGCCAACAAAAAAAGAATGGTCACGATCCGATAAATAGTTTCGGAGATATGCGTGGACAAACATACATACATACAAACATACATCTATGAAATTGTGTATATATGTGGAAGCCCTAATAGATTATCATTATGTAAAAAATTTGCAGTTCTAATAATATTACATACATACGTGTCGAATTGATAACTCCTTTTTTTGAAGTCGTTAAAAAAGTTCAATGAAGAATTCTGTTGAGTATCGTTTTTGTGAAGTAACCATTGACTTTTAGTTTTGAAATAAAAATACGTTCTTAATTACAAAAAACCTTTTACTTTTATTGTAAGGGGGCACCCCCTTACAATAAAAGTAAAAGGTTTTTACACCCCTTACACCCATGTGTTTTGCAATAAAGCCAATGTCTCTTGAAAATGTCTTCTTGTTCTTTACTTTAAAAAAGTAAAAATCGACTTCAAAACCTAAAATGAATAAAATAACTGTCATAATAATAAAACAGCTTCTGAAGTCGGTGCCAAGCTAAGGTGCATTGAAGAATTGAGAATTGAGGCTAAACGCTAGCGAGTGACGGAGGCCTGACATGACTTTAGGTAATGGATGAAGTGTTACACAAGATATGTAACTCGAATAAATCTATTATCATTTGCGGTGATTTTAATGTTAATTTATTAGAAAACTCAGGTTCTTATAGTAAAATAATAAGTCTGTTTCTGTCATACAATCTTGTAAACCTATTTTTGGAGCCCACAAGAATAACCCCTACTAGTGCCACATGCCTAGATAATAATAGGTTGGGGAAAAAGTTTCTTCGCATTTTTTAAGAAAATTTAAAACATTTTTTAATATATTTTATTTACATTTAACTAAAGTATGTAGGTACCATTTTGTTCGATAACTTTTTGCCATCTTGTAGGTAGGGACATGATCCCATTGCTATAGAAATTTTGGGACTTCTGGTCAAAATACCGCGACAAGTGGTTTTGGCAGTCCTCTCGTGATGTTAACCTGACACTGCCTAAAGAATTCTGAAGAGACCGAAACAAGTGGAAATCTGAAGGTGCAAGGTCAGGACTATACGGCGGATGCATTAACACCTCCCAGCCAAACTCTCTTAATTTTTGCTGAGTGGCTAAAGATGTGTGAGGTCTAGCGTTATCATGATGAAAAACCACACCCCTTCTGTTGATTAATTCCGGCCGCTTTCTCTCAACTTCTTGCTTTAATCTCATCAGTTGTTCGCAGTAGAGTTCAGAATCGATGGTCCTGCCTGGTGGTAACAGCTCATAATGAATAATGCCCTTCCAATCCCACCACACACATAGCATCACCTTGTTGCGAGTTAACCCGGGTTTCGCCACAGTCTGTGAAGCCTGACCGGCCTTTGACCACGACCTTTTTCGCACGTTCTTGTCATACGTGATCCACTTTTCATCACCAGTTATCAGCTTCTTCAAAAATGGTTCGGTTTCATTACGTCGTAATAAAGAATCACAAATGAGTACACGGTTCATTAGGTTTCTTTCAGTGAGCTCGTGAAGTACCCAAATGTCGAGCTTTTTTGTGTACCCAGTTTTTTTCAAATGCGCCAAAACTGTTTTGTGGTCAATTTCCAGTTCTTCAGCTACGTCGTAACTACTGGTATCTCCACTATCTGATCTTGCTCCACCTTTTCAAAAATGGCATCCATTTTATCCGTAATAGGGCGACCAGAGCGACGTGCATCTTTGACATCAAAATTTCCGGATTGAAAACGCTTAAACCAAAGTGCTACTCTCACAGACACTACACTAGGCCATAAACATCGCAAATTTTTTTCGGGGCTTGCGTTGCATTTTTACCTTCTTTTTGTAGTAAAATTCTAAAATGTATCGAATTTCTTCATTAGATTCACTCATCTTGACGGTACGAAAAACAAATGAAAATCACACATTTTCCTAATTTGAATTTGGAATTATGTTCTTTAAAATTTAAACTTTCAATGATACCAAAACCAGTCAGATACAAATAGGATAGCCAAAGAGATTTTATTACAAGTTCATACATACTATAATGCGAAAAGACTTTTTCCCCAACCTAATACAGGATGATTTTTAAAACATGCGACAAAATTTAAGGGGGTGTTCTACCCATCAATATGAATAGCTTTTACTATGGGACCAACTCGGAATTCGCAAAAAAATTTCGACCTTTTTATACAAAATGGTCCAATCGGGTATGTGCTTTTACATGGGAAGGTAATTTCTTTTTTTGCGAATTCTTAGTTGGTCCCATAGTAAAAGTTGTTCATATTGATGGGTAGAACACCCCCTTAAATTTTGTCGCATGTTTTCAAAGTCAACCTGTATTTATACAGATGTTATTCCAAGCCATAAAGAAATTATAAATTTACTAGATTCTGATCATTGCGGGCAAAGGATTACTATCCAAAACCAAAACAACAAAGTGGCTAAAAACCCCAAAACTACAAGTCGCTTGGAAGCTTTTAAACTCATTAACAAACTAACAGTTTTGGCTAATCATACGAGTACTGATCCTAATCATCAATATGACGATTTTTTTAATATGTACTGTCAACAATTTAATCTCATCTTTATTCCCAAGACTATCTCGGTTAATAGTAACGCGTCTTTCAGTGATTGGGCTACCATTGGAATTCATAAAAGTAGAACACGGCTTTATGAACTATACAATGAAAGGTCTTTTGTAAACACTGCTGAATTTAATTTATATGTTAGAAATTATTCAAAATTATTTAAAAAAGTTTGTTGTATGGCCAAGTCGCGTTATTTGAGTTCGAAGATTAAAAACAGTAGTAATGTAATTAAAACGACTTGGAATATTATTAATAGTGAAACGGGGAGGTCTAATAACCGAAGTGCTGACTACAGCCTGTCTATTAATGACAATAAAATCAGACTCACAAGTCACCGCGGCCTTTGAAAATTTATTTCCAGATATTCCCGTTTCAACTACTAAATTCCTAAACTCATCAACTTCTGTTGCCGAGTCTTTGCCTAAGGAAAATCTTAATGCTTGCGATTCGGAATTTAATTTTGAACATATTACCTGTAGAGATATAATAAAAACCTTTCACACTTTAAATGTAAAAAAGGCAGTTGACCTGTGGGGTAATTCAGTAGAAGTTGCTAAGTCTATTATTGACATTGTAGCACCTACTTTAACTCTTATCTTTAATAACTGTATCGACTGTGGGGAGTTTCCTGACCTTATGAAATATAGTAAAATAATACCTTTGTTTAAATCAGGTAGTACATCAGACCCCACAAATTATAGACCTATTTCAGTACTACCTACGACTAGTAAAATTTTTGAGAAATTAATTTTAGCCCAATTGCAAAGATTTTTTAATAAACATAAATTATTACATAACAAGCAGTTCGGTTCTACAAAGGGTCGTTCAACTACGGGTGTTGAACTTTTAGGACATATTTATAATGCATGGGAAGACAAATGCGATGCCTTGGGCATCTTTTGTGATTTGTCCAAGGCATTCGATTGCATTCTTCATGAGACGTTAATCAGGAAACTCCGCCATTACGGGATCCGGAACACCACTCTGGATCTTCTTACTTCATACCTGAGTAATAGGATTCAGAGCGTTGACGTTAATGGAAAAATATCGCCCGGATCTATAGTAACAATGGGGGTCCCACAGGGCTCGATTCTGGGTCCTTTCTTGTTTCCTATTTATATTAACGACTTGCCCTACCTCATAAAGGATAATCATGATATAGTTTTGTTTGCGAATGATACTTCACTTTTGTTTAAACTTAAACGTCAGCAGTTGGTTATTGACGATGTAAACAGAGCGATCTCAAAAGTAGTTCACTGGCTCAATGTTAATAATTTACTCCTTAATGAAAACAAAACCAAATGCATTAAGTTTACGCTACCTCAAGTTAGGCAGGTCAAAACTAACGTGTTGATAAAGGATAAAGAATTGAATCCTGAAGATAGCACAGTATTCTTGGGCTTAACTTTGGATGCTAAGCTTCAGTGGGACCCACATATAGATAAATTGTCAAAAAAGCAGCATACGCTGTTAGGAAAATTCGTAATTTAACCAACATAGAGACAGCCCGTTTAGTGTACTTTAGCTATTATCATAGTGTAATGTCGTACGGTATTCTGCTGTAAAACTTTTTTTTGTGGCATGGCGCGCACAGGTTGCTATTGGTCCGCGTTCGCGAAGCGTGTCGCGTGTGTACATCTGTCCCAGTTCTTTTTTTATTCGTTTATGGTTTCAAGTTTTTTTCAGACAAAGAAATAAATGAATAAGCAATTTCAAAAAGGTCCTACGTGCCAATATTTCAAGGTTTCAGAAAACGATATAACTAATAATTATTATTTTCCAGAGGAAGTATAATATTTTTTTTAATGACTTTCTTTTAAGGGCTAATTAGCAATCGAAAGTTACAGAAATATTTCGATGTTATAAGTTGATTCGTTATTATAAGTTGATTTAGGTATTTTAATGTGCTTGTTGAACATAATAGGTAGTACGCATTGATATGTAAACAGATATTTCCTAAAATATGCGTGATGTGCCCTATGCAATGCATATTATACAAATAAAAGCTACCTTTTATACTTACGTTATTAATTAGCAACATATTGTTACTGCAGTAAATTAGGTTTTTAATACTTAGGTACTGCTTACAGCAACGGCAAATTAGTAGGAAAGAAATACCTATCGCTCTTTAATGATATTCATATAACAACACAGAAGGTAGGTACTTACAATACAGAAAATTAATTATTCGAGTACCTACCTACCTACCCACGTCATTAACAAAGGTATCACAGGCCATGGATAACGTTGGTTTTTTTTTCTTTTCTTAATATGTGCATAGGTACACAGTTTGTATAAAATTGTAGATATTGAACTATTGTTATTACTATTCCGACATTCATAAGTTTATGTGCACGAGTGTACATTTCCTAAACATCGCAATACCATTTACAACTTAATTTGGTCGGGTTATACGTGGAGTTTTAGTATGGAAAAGTAATGAAAGCTAATTTCTCTTAAAATACAACACTTAAGAATCTGAATTTTTGGTCAGTATAACTTCTTTATGGGTACTAATTGTTGTATAAATTTGGGAAGAAGTCACAGAGCTTTTAATAGGGAAATCATGAAATAAAAATTTAACACCGTGACTACCGCCACCCCACCAATGGCATGTTATATCTCGTAAACTACTGGAGCACTAATTTTGAATTTTGGGTACTAATTTTATCTCGCAAGGTACTAATTTTTTATGTAGTTTTTAGGAAAGCGACCAGCTCCTCAAACTTCGAATCGACATTCAAAGTCGTGGGCCTGTAAACGAGCGCGCAAAACTTATCATCGTTGTTTTCTCGCTAAATACATAAATATCTTTCAGTAGGTACTGTTTTTTTTTACGAAATGAAGCACATTTATGGGTACTAATTATTTGTATACTTAGAACACCTATAGCATGCCCCCTTTTTTATTCAAAGTCGATGGACATGGAAATAGGAGTTATAAGAGGCACAAACTGATATAAATTTCATTACAATACCACCTAACACTGCTCAATTTAGTCTTCAAGAAAAATCTAAAACCAAGTAGACCTGGTTATCACCCGATGGAAACTACGAAAATGAAATTGATTACATAATAACTAACAAGCCAAAGTTCGTCAACGACGTACACGTTGTACTTTAAATTTCAATACTAATCACCGGATGGTACGATGCTGCTTAAAAAAGCATCACAAAAAGATCCAGAAATAACATAAAAATACATTGATGTCATCAGAACATGCAAAAGAAATCGGTTTCTCTTCTATCAAGCCGTTGCAAAACTATAGCCACATAGACAAACACCTAACACAATGGAAGATAGTAAAGGTAGCTAAAGATACAAAGTTCAGCGAAAAGACAATAGAACTTCTTCAATAAAACACAAGCGAATAAACAAAATAGTAAAATAACGCAAGATAATATCAAGCCTTACAAAAAAGATTCGAGAAATCATACAACACACAGGAAAGATAAAAAACAAAGAGAATGAAAAACTGGAAGACGACAAAAACGGGCGGAACTAAAGAGGCTTTTAAGGATCTAAGGGAACATGGTATTCTAAAATTCTAATATTGGTAATACTAATATTGGTGGATTCCTAAATTAAAAACCAAAGATCAAAAAATGTGACAAAACGTATAGAAGTCCACATTCTGGTCTGGTCAGACTACTACAGAACCGTCTACTCTAACAAAGACGCGAACCAAGAAAACAATATCTACCAAAACCCAAGTACTGAGATAAGATGTGAGGTTGAGGACGTCCCATCAATACTTTTACAGGAAGTACAGAAGGCCATCATGGTACAAAAAAAAACCGGCCAAGTGCGTGTCGGACCACGCACAATGAAGGGTTCCGTAGTTGGGCTGAATTTATCCCAAGAACAAGCTTAACATTGTAGTTGAAAAATATGTGTTCCCATATATTCCAACTGCAAATATAAGTGTGTATAGACTTCTTATAGGTTTTCCTGTAATCTATATGCATAGAACTATTTTCTGTATTAACTTTTAAATTACCTATAAAAAATCTTTTTGAGACCCCTCACAGTAAGCCCTTTCATTTGATATGTTACACGGTATAGTTTGCAAATTTTTTTATTAACGACTTCAAAAAAAGGAGTTCGACACGTATGTAATATTAATGGAACTGCAAACTATTCATATATGGTAATCTTTTAGGGCTTCCAAACAAATACACAAAATTTCATAGATGTATGTTTGTATGTATGTATGTTTGTCCACGCATTGCTCCGAAACTATTAATCGGATCGTGACCATTCTTTTTTTGTTGGCTTACATTTACTTCAACTTAGGGCACAGTGAAAGTTTTAGTTTTCAAGATAATGTACTAATACGTGTACTCGTACCTAAGTGTGACGGCCTGGCTTATTGATACGAGCTACGGGTGTGGTGTCAAAGGGAAAACATCTCAAAACAAGGTTCTCAAGAATGGAAATAGGATGACCCAGCTTTCAACATTTTATTGAGCACGGTTGATACTACATGATACTTTCTGAAGGTCTGATGATGACCAGGTAGGTGCTTATTGGTTCTCAATAACGGAAATAGTTAGGATGACCTAGCTTTCAACTTGAGCACGGGTGCTACTACATGATACTTCCTGAAGGTCTGATGATGACCAGGCTTATCGGTTCTCAGTAACGGAAATGGTTGAGATGACCTAGCTTTCAACATTTATCTAATTGAGCTCGGATGCTACTACATGATACTTTCTGAAGGTCTGATGATGACCAGGTAAGTGCTTATCGGTTCTCTGTAACGGAAATAGTTGGGATGACCTAGCTTTGAACATTTATCTAATTGAGCATGGATGCTACTACATGATACTTTCTGAAAGTCTGATGATGACCACGTAAGTGCTTATCGGTTCTCAATAACGGAAATAGCTAGGATTACCCAGCCTTCAACATTTATGTAATTGAGCACGGATGCTTCTACGTGATACTTTCTGAAGGTCTGATGATGACCAGGTAAGTGCTTATCGGTACTCAGTAACGGAAATAGTTGGGATGACCTAGCTTTCAACATTTATGTAATTGAGCATGGATGCTACTACATGTTACTTTCTGAAGGTCTGATGATGACCACGTAAGTGCTTATCGGTTCTCAATAACGGAAATAGTTAGAATTACCCAGCTTTCAACATTTATCTAATTGAGCACGGATGCTTCTACATGATACTTTCTGAAGGTCTGATGATGACCAGGTAAGTGCTTATCGGTACTCAGTAACGGAAATAGTTGGGATGACCTAGCTTTCAACATTTATCTAATTGAGCATGGAGGCTACTACTATGTTACTTTCTGAAGGTCTGATGATGACCACGTAAGTGCTTATCGGTTTTCAATAACGGAAATAGTTACGATTACCCAGCTTTGAACATTTATCTAATTGAGCACGGATGCTTCTACATGATACTTTCTGAAGGTCTGATGATGACCAGGTAAGTGTTTATTGGTCCTCAGTAATGTAAATAGTTAGCATCACCTAGCTTTCAACATTTACATTCTTTTACTTATATTCTATTCAAATAAGTAAAAACACGATGGTTCTACATAGTGCCGTTACTGAGATCCTATACCCGCGTTCAGATTTGACCATCAGGTAGGTCCGTCTAAGGAAATTCTCAAGATAGCTAAATAAAAAACGATAAAAAATAAACACAATAGAAATAATGTAGGTACTTAATAGTTTTGGAGAGCTCGGCCACGCTTCAGCTTACATTTTGAACGACTTCAAAAAAAAAGGAGTTATCAATTCGACACGTATGTAACTCGTATGTAATGTTATTGGAACTGCAATATATTCACATATGATAATCTATTAGGGCTTCCAAGCAAATATACAAAACTTTATTGATGTATGTATGTTTCTATGTACAGTCACGAACCGGGATTGTTGAGCCACTAGCTTATCATCTTAACTTGGTTGAGTTACACGAATGCCGCCCGTGAATTTTGACATGTGACATTTCAATAACGAAAAAGGTGCGGCATTCGTGTAACACCACTAAGTTAAGATGATAAGCTAGTGGCTCAAAAATCCCGGTTCGTGACTGTACATACATACATATGTTTGTCTACGCATTTCTCCGAAACTATTAATCGGATCGTGACTATTCTTTTTTTGTTGGCTTACACTTACTTCAACTTAGGGCACAGTGAAAGTCTCATCAAAATCGGTTCAGTAGTTTTTAAGATAATGGACCAATACGGCCTGGCTTATTGATACGAGTTACGGGTGTGGTGTCAAAGGGAAAATATCTCAAATCTTGGTCAAATTCTAGTGCAATATTTATAACATAACTATTACTTAACTACTTATTACAAACATATTCAAGTTTTTACTAAAAACGAAAAATTAAGAAATTAAAAAAATTAAAAAAGAATTAAATCGACTCCAAAAATAAATTAACTCAAAATTATGAAATAACTTTAATTTCGGAAGTCAGCGGCAAAAAACTAAAATACAGATCCTAAGACACCAACTTCCGAAATTAAATTTATTTCATAATTTCTTTTTGAAGACGATTTAATTTTTTTTTTGTTTTCTTATTTGCCCCCCAAAAGTGACCCCCATACTCAAAATTCATTTATTTACGTTACACATCCGCGTTTGAGTCACAGAAATTCATATGTGTTCCAAAGGGGTTTGAACCTTTTGGGCCTCCGGTTCGCCAACTTGATTATATTTCAAAATGGCGTCGCATGATAATACCTATATATGGATAGGGGGCATATAGACCAACAAAAAATGTCAGTGATATAAGCCGTCACATTACCTAGATAATTAAAGTTAAAAATGTCCATGATGAGCGCAAATATAGGATTATTAGTAAAACACCAGCAACCTCTTAAGGGGTCATTGTACTCATCATTATGAACAACTTTTACTATGGGACCAAACCTGAAATCGCGAAAAATATCAGGTGTTCAGTACATTTTGACGAATTATGCGAACATAAATGTACTGAACAGCAGATTTTTTTTCGCGATTTCAGGTTAGGTCCCATAGTAAAAGTTGTTCATAATGATGAGTACAATGACCCCTTAAGAGGTTGCTGGTGTTTTACCAATAACCCTGTATTTGTTTCATTCATATCAGAAGCCGGCAACTTAAGGTACAAACTGCTTTTTCTGTTGAAAATCAAAATCACTTTAGCACTCATCATGTTTATTTTTAACTTTAATTATCTAGGTAATATGACAGTTTAGGACATTATATCACTGACATTTTTTGTTTGTCTATATGCCCCTATATACCCATATATAGGTATTATCGTGCGACGCCATTTTGAAAACAAATCAAGATGGCGAACCGGGACGAGGCCCAAAAGGTTCAAACCCGTTTCAACTTAAGGGGTCCATCAGATTCGAAGCAAATTGGCTGTGACAGATGGACAGATAGACACGAGTGATCCTATTAGGGTTCTGGTTTTTCCTTTTGAGGTACGGAAGGTAGGTTGTGGGTTCGATTCCCACCCATGACAAACATTTGTGTGCATGAACATATCTGTTTGTCCTGAGTCTGGGTGTAATTATCTATATAAGTATGTATTTACAAAAAAAAAAAGTAGTGTATGTAGTATATCAGTTATCTGGTTTCCATAGTACAAGCTCTGCTTAGTTTGGGATCAGATGACCGTGTGTGAAATGTCCCAGGATATTATCAATATTATAAAGTTACTGGGAGTCGAAAATGGCTCGAATGGCTTCGAGAAAAGGATGGTACGGCCGTGCCTTTGATTTGCTCGACTTGGCGGGTGCCAGGATCCATCAGGTTAAGCTACGGTTGCCGAGGTTGGTCTGTGGATGGGTGACCATCTTTTCATAATGAGACTCCTCCGTGCCTCGGAAAGCACGTTAAGCCATTGGTCCTGGCTATCATTCGTGGATCTTTGACAGTCGTTACGGGTCGTCAGAAGCCCGAAAGTCTGACAACCAGTCTTGCCAAGGGGTATCGTATTACCCAGTAACTGGGTTGTGGAGGTCAGACAGGCAGTCGCTCCATGTAAAATACTGGTATTCAGCTGCATCCGTCTAACTGCATCAATCTAACCACTGGAAGCCGACCCCAACAAAGTTGGGAAAAGGCTAAGCAGATTGATTGATTTTGTCACACCTCTGCCCTAATATAATTTTTCTTGAGCTAAAAGCCTTAGCTTTTTGCTTTTTAAAAATTGCTGCTTTTCAAAACTAATATGGATGAAAGTACTTGTAGCTACAAATCTACTGGATCCCATGGTGCCTATAGCAGTCTTGATTATCACAATTCTGCTATTGAAAATTCTTTGCGGTCACTCTTTTGACCACCAGTTCAATGAGGAAATTGAGTGATTTGTAACATTGTCCCCATACAAAATAGGCACAAAAATCAATTTGCTTACAAATTGATTTTTGTGCCTATTTTGTATGGGGACAATGTTACAAATCACTCACTTACAAATTGATTTTTGTGCCTATTTTGTATGGGGACAATGTTACAAATCACTCAATTTCCTCATTGAACTAGTGGCCAAAAGAGTGACCGCAAAGAATTTTCAATAGCAGAATTGTGATAATCAAGACTTCTATAGGCACCATGGGATCCAGTAGATTTGTAGCTACAAGTACTTTCATCCATATTAGTTTAGAAAAGCAGCAATTTTTCGAAAGAATATTATTTCACTGGCTTTGATCAATGATAGCAATGTTAATGTTTTGTCAATAATACAAGGTAAAATTTTTTTAAATACTATTTTCTATTCGCATAGGGTAGGTTTTCAAAACCAATAACATAACAATATTTTGATTATATACAGCAGATATTGTATCTTATCCATTAAATCTCTCTAATCTATAGATGATGTTTCCTTACTTCTTGTTTCATGTGTTATTAATATCTAAGCCAGTATTTACCTCATAACATCTAGCATATTTAACGACTCTGCCCGGAATACATGCTAAAAAAATATTGCAAGGCAGTCTCATCTTAAAAGTCTTCAACTACCACATAGCAAAAGTTTTAAAACCATCATCTGCACAATAATTGCTAAGGGATGACCTCCATAGAAATAAATCACTTGAACGTAATTATAGGGTCTCAGGGTCATCTTAGGGGCAGGGTAGCGAGGTATACAGTTATCAAGCAATCCACAGGCTGAATAAACATATCATAACTAAAATTTATCTTACCTGAAATGCCCAAAGTAAATACAAGAAATGCCGTTATAAATCCATAAAACCAAAATACAACAACACCAGAAAATAAGGTTAAAGCCGACACAACCCACAATCTGTATAAGATTATTCTAAGTATGTGATACATGTTGCACTTAGTTTGAACTACAGGAACACCATAAAAAATGAGGAAAAATTGCTAAATATTTCCATAACCTAAGATATTTACTGCTGTGTTAAATTGGAAGTAAGAATAATATTGTAAACGTTACA
The DNA here is from genome assembly GCA_948252095.1 of Dicycla oo. Taxonomy (NCBI): domain Eukaryota; kingdom Metazoa; phylum Arthropoda; class Insecta; order Lepidoptera; family Noctuidae; genus Dicycla; species Dicycla oo. Next base: position 24,895,616 of record OX411709.1, read on the forward strand.
TTGTTAGTTAGAAATTATTATAGAATCGTTATCGTTTGTTCGATTGAAAATTTGAGATGTATTAAAATGTTTTGTCCGTCTTTATATTGTGAATTATAATTTGTTGACAGATGTCAGATGTTTTTTTTTTCGAAGTGTCTAGTCGTCCGCTAAACGGATGAATAAAATTTTAGTCGTCCGACTATCGGACGAATAGATAATAAATTTAGTCATCCGACTATCGGATGAATAGATAATTAACAAACTTGCACTGGTTAGAGTATTGCCCTATGTAAATATCGACACCTGCAAGGAATAACATCGTAACATTCGTAACTCAGTTTTTTTAAGCCATTCTGTGTTACAATCCTATTCTTGCTGTGATTTTTTATGCATTCACCACACAACAGAACGCAACACAACATCAGGGGTGAGTGCAAAAAAAAATCAGCATTAATTTTGTACAGCAAGAATACTATTGTAACTCAAAATGGCCTAAAATTGATTTACGATGTTATTCCTTGCAGGTGTCGTATATACTTATGTAATCATAACATTATTGGAAGAATATTTATATTTATCGGACCATTAAATTATTTTATTCATCCGATAATCGGACGATTACTATAATTTATTCGTCCGTTTACCGGACGACTAGCAACCATTAATAACTTATTTTATTAATCCGATAATCGGACGGTTAATATAATTTATTCATCCGTTTACCGGACGACTAGCAACACCCTTTTTTTACGGTAAAAAAACGTAATTTTACGTATTTTACGGTAAAATATCGTAATTTTCGGTAAAAAAACGTATTAAACGTACTCATACCCACTAACACTATAAATACGGATGTACAGTTTATGTTTGTGTATGTCACTACTTTGAATGAAAGACAGAGATATAAGCAGTATTGGAACTTTAAAAAAAAGAGAAAACTGGGCTCATGCGTACTAAAAATTCCTAAAACCTAGCCTAATAATGATCTAAAGGGAGAAGAAGCCAGAGATCATGATTTAGAGGCGGATGATCCTGAGTTAGAGGGAGATAACAATGTTTTTCAGGAAGAAAGAACTGAAGAACAACATTCAGATAAGAATATGAAAATCTAGAGGGAGATAGAGACATGCCTGAAAATGATCAACAAGGACGAGACAATTTCTTTGATGCTGAAGACATAGATCCTGAAGAAACGGTTGTTGTTAATGAGCCAAGATACAACTTAAGGGACCGAAACACTCTGCGGCCCCTTAAAAAGTGTGAGGACTTTATCTGTCTAGTAGTCTTTTTCTGATACTTTCAAAGATGCTATTCAAGCTAAAGACAGTGAACACTGGCTACAAGCCATGAGGAGTGAAATTTACTTTCTAAGTGTTAGGTAATGATGTATGGACTTTAAGTGAACTACCACCAAATAGAAAGGCGTTCAGAATTAAAAGAAATCCTGATGGCTCAACAGACAAATACAAAGCGCGCCTGGTAGTGAAGGGGTTCAAGCAGCGATTAGGGGTCGACTATGACCAAACATTTAGTTCGGTTCCAAGGATGGGAACTATAAGAGCCCTAATAAGTGTTGCAGCTAAAGAAATATTGGTCCTGACACAGTTTGACGTTTCTACGGCGTTCTTATATGGAAAACTTAAAGAACAGATCTATATGGAGCAACCAGACGGCTTCAAAGATGCCTCAACAAAAGTATGGAAACTGAAACGAAGTTTATACGGACAAGCAAGCGCCACGTTGTTGGAATTCTTGTTTTGCTGAGATTCTTCTGGATTTAGACTTCAAACAGAGTGACGTCGACAGCTGTTTGTTTGTCAAGGAAATCAAAGGAAAGAAACTACTCATAACATTGTACGTAAATGACGGCCTAGTAGCTGCTACAGATGTAGAAGTAACAGGAGCTTTTCTAAACGAGTAGAAGAATTTTTATTGAATTGTAATTCGATTTATGTAAAAAAGTGAATATTGGTAAAAATGTATATCCGACATTGTTAACCTCTCGAATGTCGGAGACTAAATTGACTTGACTGAAATTGTCAAGCTGTCAAGCTGTATTAGGATTACATTATCATAAAGGTCATTTTAATATTTTCACTTGTCAATTTAGTGTAACTGTCCGACTTAAGACACTTGGAGCATTTTTTCTTATGTCGAACTGTGTAACATAAGAAATTCGAGAGGTTAATAGGGACGGTCGATATATACATACGTTCGGATAGAATAAATAACCTCATTTTTGAAGTCGGTTAAAAACTTCAACTTGTAGTTGTTGATCAGTTCGTCTTGCAAAGTTTGACCCTTTTATACATACAGATATGATGTATATAAATGTATATACTTTCTTACATACAAGTGAAGTTAAATTATACGAACGTAGAAAAAAATAACGATATCTCTAAAATAGTTATGGTTTCATCACCAATGAACTAGCATGGATAGCTTGTTTCTTTCTTTTCTTAAGTTTATCAGTAGGTAATAAAATAAATGTAAAAACTAAAATTTTCGGTTGGATATTGTAGATAAGCATAAAAACAACCAGCCTGCAGACCATAATTTTATCCTACTAAGCATTTATATTAGTAAAAGTTGTTTTCTATTTATACGTTTCTTGCCCAATGTTGCCGGGAAGTTTGGAAACATTCCCTGCAGTTTTGGCAACTTTGGCAATGTTGCCGGCAATTTTCATGGCTATTTAGCAACCATATTAAAGTAGGTACTTAACCGAATCGCAATCCGTGAAATACTCATTAGTGAGTAGTTCCGATGGCCATCTGTGGTCTTCATCATCAGTTCCACTTCACCAAATTCCTTTCCGAAAGTAAATGCACGAGTTACTATAAAAAATATCCAAATTGGTATAGGTGTGCCTATGAAATTTAAGGGTTGCCCTCGATTTCCATGGGATCCCCGTATCAGATTCTAACTTAGTGACAATGGGACCACCTCGAGAACATACCCTTTCAAACAAAAAATAAAAAATCGAAATCGGTCCACAATTGACGGAAAATCGGTGTACCTACATACATCTAAAAAAAAAAACTCGAGGAATATATACGCGACGAATTGATAACCTCCTCCTTTTTTGAAAGACGGTTAAATATTGCAACATGACAACTCAGTTGAAAGTTCCCCAAAATTATTTATGTTGTTTGTGCAGTTTTGCCAACTTGACGGATTCGGCGTCAGCTTTGGCGGGTTAGGTCAAGAAAATAAGGAATAGGAAGTTTCCGAATCATTAGATCTAGACTTTGCCAATTTATTAAAAAAGGGGCTAGGTAAATCCAAAAATGTATTTTAATATGAGAGTCATAATGGCAATTGTACCATTCATCCCATTTCCCAAAAAATATACCTAAAATGTACTATTTAGTACCTCGGTTTAAAAAATTGTACCTCCTTCAGAACGACTTATTTCGTAATTAAGGTAGGTACGCGCGCTATATTGACGTCAAGATGGCGGGTGTACTATAATACTATAATATTTTATTATCTAACCATTACTCATAAAATAATATTACACCACAAAATTGTACTTACCTACCTAAAAAGTACCTTAAGTAAAAAAAAAAACACACTTGATCAGTTGAGTAGTTCCTGAGAAATAAAATAAACGTGTCTCGTTTACTTACCCATGTTTATTATTATTATGAGTTATTGATCTAGGTACACATATGTACAGACGCCAGCAGGTGAACCTACCCGAAACTGTCAGATTTTCCTAATCAACCTTGAACCTAATGCTTTAGCAATAAAGTCGAAAATCTATTAAAGAAATCTGACAGTCTGTAGTAGCTTGATGTGCTGGCGTCTGTACATATATTTTAGGGATAATTTTTAAATTATAAATCATGAATAACTAACGCGTCAAAGTTTTATTTTTGTCTATATTTTGTCTATATACACATAAAAAAGTCTAAGCAACACGCATCATTTACAGAAACTGCATGTTTTATTAATTGATTCTTTATTTTCTTCTTAACAAAGTGGATTGGTATACAATCTTTTTGTTCTCAGAAACATTATACTGGCTGATTTTATAAATATAAACTTTTCGATTGTGTTTGGTTTTCATTAGAATTTTTTTTATATTTTATTTATTTGGGACAAAAACAGTTATACAGTACAGCATTTACAAAAAGTAGTTATATTACAGTAGAAAAAACGTATAACCCACAGTATTGTCCACAAGGTGACATCGGAGTATGATAACGAACGCATGCTAAATGAGCAAAAATAAATAAAAAATAAATTTAGAAGAAAAACTATATAACGACGAATCGAAGGAAGTGGATGACAAGAGCGACTCTTATGGGCGACTTGCACGAGTTTGTGAGACCATTCTTTTAAATTTAGATTGCGACAGCGCGAAAATATCAAAATCAATGAATTGTGAGTATAGGTTTCTAAAAGTCGGCGGAGAGGGGCTCGCACCCCAGCCTTCGTTCTACATCGCGCAGTGTAGAATAGTCGAGGTGCGCGCACCTCCCGCCGAATAACAGTTCTAGGTACTAAGTAACACAATCTATTCGAGAGCTCAATACAATTAAATTTGTTGTTGCATATACCGTACAGCATCACAGCCATGATCAGTGAACGTCTGGAATCCAAGCTTAATATCTTATAATGCTTAAGCAATTCGGCATATGGAATCCTTGTACGGAAGCACTTGTAGTGCGTGGCACGAAGAAATTTTTTCTGAACCATTTCTATTGCTTGCTTATATGTATCATAATACGGGCACCAAATGGGTACCGCGTATTCCAACTGTGACCGGACTAGTGCTTTATATAAGGACAGAAAAGTAGAAGGCTTTTTGAAATCTTTACAAGACCGCATGACAAAACCATACATCTGAAAGGCTTTGTTAATTATGTTGTCGATATGGGTGTCCAAATGTAATTTGCAATCAAGTAGTACGCCAAGGTCGCATGTGCTCTCAGTTTTTTTCAGTTGTATGTCGTTCAAGGTATATGTGAAGTTAATAGTATTTTTGTTTTTCGTAAAAGAAATGAAGTGACATTTAGGAAGACTAAGATGAAGTTTATTGACCAGACAATATTGTGAAAGCCTGCATAAGTCCTCTTGAAGTAGCAAACAATCCTGAGTGTTCGCACAAGCCTTATAGATTTTAATGTCATCGGCGTACAATAGGAATTTAGAGTTGACTATGCAGGATTTTATGTCGTTTATAAACAAGATAAAAAGCAATGGGCCTAAGACAGATCCCTGAGGCACACCTGATTGGACGACCACGTAATCAGATCGAATCCATTGATAACGACCTTTTGAGTCCTATGAAATATATATGAAGCAAACCATCTGAGTAAATTGCCTCTTATGCCATTGAAAGCGATTTTATCGAGAAGCAATTTGTGGTCCACCTTGTCAAAACCTGTATGCAGGTATATGTTTTCACACAAATGTCACGTCCATGTTTTCAAACAAAAATTGTGTCAATATGATTAAGTTTGTGGTAGTGGATTTAGATTTAACGAAGCCATGTTGCTCGGGTATAATAAGGTGATTCAATTGTGGAAATAAGTGGCTGTGCACTAGACCCTCAAAAAGTTTAGACAAGGTGGACAAGATAGATATGGGTCGATAGTTCTCAACGTTACCTTTGTCACCACTTTTGTGAATGGGCGTGATGAAGGCCCTCTTCCAAACACAAGGGAAAATGCCTTACCTGAGACATTTATTAAATATTATGTGTAACGGGACACAGATGGTTTGTGCAGTATTCTTTAAGAAAGAAGGGGGCCGGCTATCCGGTCCAGCTCCTATAGCTAAGTCTAATGAGGTAATTGCCCTAAGTATGACACTTTTTTCAAGGTAAATATCCGGAATGCATACAGAATTCTCGTCAAGGGTTTCTGGGGGTGTCCAGGTGTAAGGGTCAAAAGTGGAGGGCTCGCATACCGAGTTGAAGAAGACAGAAAACAGTGAACATATCTCAGCGGGGCAGTTAGATGATTTATTTTTATACTGCATGTTAGCTGGGATTCCAGAACCATTCTTTCGGTTAGAGATGTACCTACGTCCAGAAGTGCTTAATATTTATAGGTATGCTTTCTTCAACAGTTTGCATGAACTTATTGTAACACTATTCACAAAGTAGTTTGAAACGTTTACGCTGAATAGAGAATTTTTCATAATCAGATAACCTACGCAGTTTTTTCCATCTTATCCACGCGCGTTCTTTATTTTTGAAAGTTTTAATTAGGGAAGCGCTAAACCAAACGGGAAAGGTAGTTGATTTTTGACGTGACAGTGGAACATGTAAAAAGCATCTACTGCAAGTTCACTTGAGAGATTAAGAAACAGTTTGTCCCAGTTCAACTTATTTAGTGCTACATTAATTTCTTGGTAATTAGCTTTAAAGAAATTGTATTTTATTGTAGAATGACGCTTCATGGCCATGGGTGTGAATGTTGTGTCTAGGGAGGTTAAAACAGAAAATGGAGGGTGGTGACTGTCAGGCTGCAGCAGTAAAATGTCGGACTGTATCTGACATTCAGTATTGCTAATGAATAAGTCCAAAACACGACCCAAATTATTTTTAATTGTGTTGTATTGGGAAGCATTCGTAATAGCCATTAAATCCATTAAAGATCGACCTACATTACTTTGTGACTGAGTGCACACATGACTAGTACTGCCTAACCACTCAATTTTGGGCAGATTGTAATCACCGGTTATATAAAATGATTCAATACAGGCAGCCGTAAGAATATTTTCTAATGTGGACAGATGTGACAAGTAAACATCATCCTGTGTGCGAGGTGGTATATAGGCAGCGCTAATGACGTGGTGAGTGTTGGAGCGCGACGCGGGCACTTGGATCATAACGTGCTCGATGCCAGGGGGAGAGGGACACGTTAATATCCTAACAGGCTGAAGCCCGCGCAGCACGGCTATCAGAACACCCCCGCCCTCGCGCTTGTTTGCAGCATTGCGGTCACGATCGTCTCTAAAAACTAAGTAGCGGTCATCAATGAATTCTTTGTCCATTATATTAGGTGTTAGCCATGTCTCAGATAATATGATCACGTCAAACGACAAGGAAAGAATGTTGGTGTAAAGTGCATGCAATTTAGTGCGGATCCCTCTACAGTTTTGATAAAAGAATGATAAATTTCATTACTAAGCATTGCGTATAATCAAGTAAAAAAGGTGTAAACAACAGAAAAAAGTGATGCGAATATTTTTAGATTCGGGTACATTTAAAAGCTTGGATTCTGTTCGTAGTGGGTGGCGGTATAATATTGAGTTGCATACGAGTACATGGCTATGAGTAATAACGACACCTAATGAGCGAGTTTTAAATAACAAGTTCTGTAGACAAATTATAATAATAATAATAATAACTCGGGGGAGGCTAGATCGCCCCAACGCATATGTATACGTACATCCGCGGTGGGACGGTCTAGACTGCCAGGCACTTCTTCTCTTGCAACCGAGCGGGTGGGTAGGTTGCGGATAGCCCAACTTCGGGTGCTGGACCGACAAATAACGTCGATCCCACACCCGGAGCATCTGGAAAGAGATCCCGGACAAGAGAAGTTCCCGAAGGCCAAATCCCAGGCTTAGGGTAACCTATGAACCTTTTTCCCATGTATCCATAATCCAACCTAGTCATTTCCTTCCTATCCATATTTTCCCGTCGATCCTAAATCCCAAAAAATCCTTAGCCTCTTCATCCAAAAATGTTCCTCCCTCCCATCCCTATAATAATCCACCGCCGTATCTCTGCGTTGACGTCCTGGTGGGGCACACGCGCTCCAATGAACCCTGGATCTGCGTCGGTAGAGTTGACTTTACCAACGCAGATCTAGTGTGAGGAGACAGACCAAGAGAGATGCAATCCAAGCCAAGGTCGCACACGCCGAGGGCTGCATGGCTAGGGGAATGCGCTAGTCGCTAGTGTGCCAACTCTGGATAATAGGGGACCTCCAGTTTTACTTACCCTTACCACAGTGAACGCAGGGCTCTGCTGTGGTCGACTTTGTTAATCCCTAGCTTCTCGTGGGATTAATTATGATAACAAGATCGAAAACAAAAAAAAGTATTCAGGCAAGTATGCCTTTTGTAGATGAGGAAACATCACCGGTTTCATCATCAACCTCTCCGAGGTCAGTATTTTCATCAATCGCATCATCACCACCTTCATATCTATCACGTTCATCAAGACCATCATCAACATCATCACCAACGTTAGTAGATGTTGTGTCGGAGGCTAATTTAGCCAATAACCCGTCACCCACTGCTGGCTTAAAAATTACGCGAAAAAAATGGAGTAAAGAAATGAACGAATTCATTTGGCGTACCTATCTTATCATCACAAATTTAGAATCTGACATAAATGCATACTTAACATCATTACATCAACAATTCATAGAAAAATTCCCAAACATGCAAGTCTCTAAGCAAAGAATTGGAGATCAAAGGAGAGCAATAGTGTCCAAAAAGTTGTTACCTTCCACTACACTTAATTCGATTAGGCTAGAAGTAAGAAATAGTTTACAAATACCCAATAATAACTTACAACTACAGCCCCAGACATCACAAGAGCTTTTTTCATTTCAAACGAACACACAACCGCACTCACAATCTGAATCTAAACGCAGGATGAAATGGTCCAACGAACTCAATGAAACACTTATGAAATGCTATTTCAGGGCAACAAAAATGGAGACTGATATGACAGTTTGGCGGAAAAAATTAAAAGCAAAATTCATAGAATATTACCCCCATTTGTCACACTTATCAGAACAACGCATATCAGACCAAAAAAGAGTAATAATTAATAATAGTTTGATTTCAGAAACACGGCTTCAGATATTAAAAACAATAGTAGAGAACGAATTACTAGAGACGGACTCTTTTTATTGGCAATCTGATAGTATAAGATCAAATACAGAAAATTTACTCTCACAACCACTCACAAATACACTAGATATAAATATAGAAAATATAGAGACGTCACACACACAACAAATAGGAGAAACGGAGGTTGATAACCACAATGACATAGGGTCAGACCAACCTGTACACTTAAATACACAAACAAGCCAAGAAAGAATCGTTGAAATTGATGAAATATTCTTAGAAACACTAAATTACTACAGGGACACCAATCCTACAGAAAGGAGTTACATACCCATCCAAAAATCATCAAAAAGGTTAGCGAATATTGTTAGTTATATTAACAGAGTTATTTTGCCAGAACAGGTTACCAGAGATACAGAATTCAATCATCTTCAGACCATAATATACTGCGCTGCATGGACAGCCGCTAAGGCCAACGGTAGTAAAATTTCACTGTCGCGCCCTGAATATATAAGTAAACTTCAACAAGATCGTAAGCCTAAATGGCAAAAAAGGTTAGACCACAAAATAGAAGTTATCAGAGCCAAAATCGGAAGATTAACACATTACATAAAAGGCCATAGGAGCAGAAAACTAATTAAAGAAGTAAACAAAATATTAAGAGATTACAAAACGCATACATCCCATGAAGAGCCTAACACACACCTTACACACTTCCTAGACACACTTAAACAGAAGCTAACAGTGGTTAAAAGTAGACTAGACAGATACACTAAATGCACACTCCGTAAAACACAAAATAACCAATTTAAGAATAATGAAAAATTATTTTACCGAAAACTAACGGCATCAACAATGAACCACACTACACCGAGCAATAATACGCATAAAACGTGGCCGGCCACAGACGAGTTGCAGCAATTCTGGGCTGGAATTTGGGAAAATCCCGTATGTCATAATACTGAAGCAGAATGGATCAAAGAAGAGGAGGCCTATCAGACAAACGTTCAAGCGATGAAGTTTGACCAGGTTGAGGTAGAAACTTTCCACGATGTCCTTAAAAAGGTACACAATTGGAAAGCACCAGGCTCTGATCAAATACACAACTATTGGTACAAAAAATTTACACACATACACCCACACCTCTATAAGTATATTAACAATTTTATAAAAAACCCAACAATTATTCCGTCATACATTACAGAAGGCAAGACTTACATGCTCCCGAAGGACCCTAACGACACATCTAATCCAGCAAAATATAGGCCAATTACCTGTCTGCAAACCATATATAAGATATTGACATCGTGCATTACTCACATCATATACAAGCACCTTGAAACACAACATATATTAACAGAAGAACAGAAAGGATGCAGGAAGTTCAGTCAAGGTTGTAAAGAACAGTTAACAATAGATGCAGTAATACTTAAACATGTCCAACGAACTAAGCAAGATTTATGCTCTATGTATATTGATTATAGGAAAGCATACGATTCAGTACCTCACTCGTGGTTACTTAAAGTTTTGAATGTGTACAAAATACATCCACAACTTATCAACTTGTTAGAAAATCTATTAGACAAATGGCAGACACGATTACACCTGAACACATCCATAGGAATAGTTGAGACAGTACACATTAAGATCCAGCGAGGAATATTCCAAGGAGACTCACTCAGCCCACTGTGGTTCTGTCTCGCATTAAATCCACTTTCAAATAAACTCAATGCCTTAAAGCCCGGCTATCAATTTCAATATAGAGATGCAACGACTGACATGCTGACTGACCAGCAAAATTGTAAAATCAACCACCTGCTCTATATGGATGATATCAAATTATATGCATCATCACCAGACGATTTATATGAACTAGCTAATGCTACTGAGCAATTTTCAAATGATATCGCTATGGAGTTTGGGATTGACAAATGTAAAATTAACTCAATCAGAGCGGGCAAAACTTACTCACATTCATACCACATGCAGACAGGTGACACCATAGAATCATTAGACGAAAACGGGACGTACAAATATTTAGGTTACATACAGGCTAAACAGATTCTGCATAAGGAAATTAAAGCTACACTCACTAAACAATTTAAACACAGGTTACAAACAATATGTCATACACAAATAAACGCTAGAAACACTATAAAAGCCATAAACACTTATGCCATCCCTGTTCTTACCTATTCGTTTGGTATCATAAATTGGAACAATACCGAACTCAAACAGTTGCAACGGATTATAAATACCACTCTGACTAAACACAGAAGACACCATCCTAGGTCATGTGTTCAGAGGCTCACACTGCCAAGGAACGAAGGTGGCAGGGGAATAATAGATATCACTAACCTACATAACAAGCAAATAACTATTTTAAGAACATACTTTAATGCTAAAAGTACTTTTTCCACTCTACATAAAGCAATAGCGTTCAATGATAAAAAACTTACCCCTTTAAACATGTTTGAGAAGACAACCCAGAGTAATGAACAACAGACTGACCGACAGACTAAAATCGCAGAATGGACCCAAAAGTCACTGCATGGGCGACATCGACATGATCTTAATCAACCTAACGTCGACAAGTTAGCGTCGAACGAATGGTTAAGGCGTGGAGAAATGTTCCCTGAGACAGAAGGGTTCATGATAGCTATTCAGGACCAAGTAATAGAAACTCGTAATTACCAGAAACACATAATGCGAGTTCCACAAACCATAGACAGATGTAGGCGATGCAATAGTTCTTCCGAAACCATTCAACACATCACGGGTGCGTGTAAAGCAATAGTCCAGACTGATTACAAACACAGACATGACCAGATAGCTAATATAATCCACCAAAAATTAGCAATCAAATATAAATTAATTCCTTCACCACCTGTAGCTTATTATAAATATCAACCTGAAACTGTTCTCGAAAACTCCACACACAAGCTGTACTTTGACAGAGCTATCCTCACCGACAAAACAATACACTACAATAGACCAGACCTTACGTTATTAGATAAAATTAACAAAACTGCACAAATCATAGACATAGCCGTTCCTAATACACACAATCTACAGAATACTATAGCAGAAAAACTCTCAAAATATACAGACCTGAAAACAGAAATCAGCCGAATGTGGCGGCTTAGCAATGTCACCATAGTTCCTATAGTATTGTCAACAACAGGTGTTATACCTAAACAGCTCCACCAGTCTTTAAAAATACTCGATTTACCACCCTACACATATCAGACTCTTCAGAAAGCTGCAATCTTGAATACCTGCAGGATTGTCAGAAAATTTCTGCAAAATGACAACGAAACATCAATTGTCACCTCACACACGAGTGCAGCAACCATCGCACGAACACAGTCTCATGGACAGATACACTCACCATCACAAATTTCGAACACACCATCATCTCATCCTATTCTCGCCAATTTCCAGGGGTAGCACTTGGCTTCGGCCCGTACTACCCCATAAAGCCGGCGCAACGCCGAGATACGTAAAAGTATAAAAAAGAATAATAATAATAATAATAATAATAATAATAATAATAATAATAATCTTTTATTTCTCTCGTAATCACAAACACAGTACAAAGTCAAGGTAACACTTAATAATTACTGATATGTGCGGTATACAGGTACGAGTATAATATAGGGCAGTATCGTTTACGTACGTATAAGAACAACAAAGGCGAGAAACATTACAAAACAATAATATAAAACCGATTTTCGTAACTATAACAATTAGGACACACTGAAGGCATGCGATATAAGCAAAGAGATTAAAATTATACTAGCAAGTATAATTATATACTATATATACTATTGCTAGTATTTAATGTCTTTGGGTATAAGTTTTAAACATTTTTTTACAGTAGGTCTGTGCAAGCCTTTGACTAAAATAGATAGCTATGTAAACATAATAAAAAAATAAGCTATTCATTCTGATGATTACACTGCGCAATCTTGTTGACATCTTGTTGACAGCGTACAGCAAATGTTTTAGAGCTATCGGTCGCTTTAACAAGTACAGTAGCGTTTCTAATCCAGACATACTTAACATTATTCATAGCCATCTCACGACATGCACGAAATAAGTTTTTGTTATAAAGAGTGAGGTGCTCGTTAATATACATTTTACAGTGGGTACCTGAGTCAGGTACCCCCTGTAAAATGTTAAAAATGTTACGTCAAGTTACAGTCAGGTTACGTCAAGGTAACCTGACATACCGATTAGGTCGGACGTAACATTTTTAGACAAACGAAAGGCACTTAAGGCATTATCGCGAAGGACGCGTGAGGCTAATTTCACGATTATATTCTTAGGTTTGTTGCTTTCCTGTGTACGTGCGTGGGGGACACGGTGAACGGCTAGTACATCTTGACGAGGAATCGAGCATTTGGTGGTAGCACCGATCTTTTCGACGAGCCCAAGAAGGTCTTCATCACGTTTTTCAGGCAGGTTGCAGATCTCAATGTTGTTGAGTCGGGCTTGCTGTTCCAGCGACTCAATTTTTAGTTCCAGCCCGGATAGTTTGTCATTCATGTCGTTATCCGATGAACGAGACGACAGCTGTAGATCTTCAACTTTTCCCTCGAGATTGGTTATGTAATTTTTGTATGTTTGGTTTTCCTTCTTCAAATTATCCATCTGCTGTCTCATATCCTCAAACTTGCTGTTCATGAAGTCCACGGAATCCCGAATCTCCTGGTTAATGGTCTGTATTGAGGAATTTTGTGTTTTCAGGACTTCAAATCAACAACAAGTGTTTCCAGCGCCGACGTTTGTTGCTCCACCAGTTTCTGCATATGCTTCTCTTGTTCCTGCTTCCAGGTTTTTAGCTCCAGGTTGTGCTCCACAAACACCGTATTGGGTGAGTCGTCACAACGAGGTCGTTGACGGCGTGACTGGGTGTTTACGTAGTCGTCACTGCATACAGCTTTTGGAATGTCCGGATCTGACATTGATAGATCACTCGTCAGGCTATTGTTCTTTGCTCCCGTTGCTGGAGGTGTACCTACGTTGCATTGCGAATCAGATCAATACTTATATATACACAGTCTGGCCCTAAATACTGTTACAATTAAAAATAAGAAAGATATTACATTTGAATTTGGAATCTGTCATTTTTATACGATTGTTCATTGAGTTTTCTAATTTTGGCGCTAATACATTGTACAATATTTTGCGACATTAAAATGGAGTGGGGTGATAAAGAGAACCGAATCGCTGTAATTGCATTACACAAAGTTGGTATGGAGCCAAATGCAATTTTTAAAACTCTCCATACGCTTGATATTAGTCAAATGTTTGTGTACCGGGCTATTAATAGGTACAATGAGACCTCCTCTGTTTGTGACAGAAAAAGATCTGGCCGTCCACGATGTGTTCGTACGAAAAAGGTGGTCAAAGCAGTAAGGGAAAGAATTCGAAGAAATCCTGTCCGAAAGCAAAAGATTTTACCTCGGGAGATGAAGATAGCACCCAGAACCATGTCGCGTATTTTAAAAGATGACTTAGGACTTGCAGTATATAAAAAACGCACTGGTCATTTTTTAACTGATAATTTAAAAAAGAATAGGGTGGTAAATCGAAACAACTACTGAAGTGGTACGCAAAGGGAGGTCACAGAAAAATTTTGTTTACGGATGAGAAAATCTTTACAATTGAGCAACATTTTAACAAAAAAAAAATGACCGTATTTATGCTCAAAGCTCTAAGGAAGCTTCCCAATTATTCGAGTGCAACGTGGGCATTATCAGACTTCAGTGATGGTTTGGTGGGGTGTTAGCTATGAAGGAGTGACTGACCCATATTTTTGTGAAAAAGGTATCAAAACATCGGCACAAGTGTATCAAGATACCATTTTTGAGAAGGTAGTTAAGCCCCTTAACAACACCATGTTCAATAACCAAGTATGGTCCTTCCAACAAGACTCGGCGCCGGGTCATAAAGCTCGGTCCACGCTGTCTTGGTTGGAAGTGAACGTTTCGGACTTCATCAGAGCTGAAGACTGGCCGTCGTCTAACCCCAATCTTAATCCGCTGGATTATGATCTATGGTCAGTTTTTGAGAGTACGGCTTGCTCTAAACGCCATGATAATTTGGAGTCCCTAAAACAATCCATACGATTGGCAGTGAAGTGTGTCGTCGTCCCGGAAATGCTGAGATGCGTCCAGGAAGTACACCCTTACAGTGGCTCCAGTCATGGTATGTGCGGGTATTATGAAGAGCAGACGAACTGAGCTCGTTTTTGTAGATGGGAATATGAACGCTGAAAATTATGTTGAAGATGTCCTCGGGCCTTATGTTCACCCATTTGCACAAAGTCTTGGCTCAGATTTCACGGTGATGCATGAGACTGCGCGTTCGAACCCAGCTGAGGTAGAGAGAGTAATTGGCAATGGAAAACATCCGGGTATTGCGGTGGCCTGCACAATCGCCAGACCTCAATCCCATCGAGCACGCATGGGACATGCTCCAGAGACGTGTTCTAGAGAACCTGGACGGAGTGTCGATAACCAAACAACTGAAAGACTTATTAAAATTCCATTGGGGGCGATTGCCGCAGGATCAGATAAACAATCTTATAAATTCAATGGAAAATCGTTGTGGACAAGTTTTAAACAACAGAGGCGGTCACACTTTGTATTGAATTACCAGATAATTAAAAAAAATGCTTAGTTATGCTCCAGCGAGACATCGATCGAGTGGTAGCGCGAGTGAAGAAAATAAACTATTCTTCAATGTAACGAAGTGTAGCGTAATGTCATAGTTATTCTACTCTTTGGTAACGTCCTTCACGAAGACAGTGGTACCCCGACGCCATGATTATTTCATGGGCTGTCACGTCATACCGCGGGTGGGGGTAGTGCGAGATCTTGGGGTTACCTTCTCTAGGGATCTTTCGTTTCGTGCTCATGTGGTGCAGGTGTGCAAGGAAGCGTTTAAAACTCTTGGTTTTGTCATGCGTGAAACCCGTGACTTCACTAATATGGCAGCAGAGAAAGCACTTTACGATAATGGATTGTTGCGAAGCAACTTGGAAACTAGTGCTATAATTTAGAATCCTTATGAAGTGTTCTCAGATGCTGGAAAAAATGCAGAATTTTACCCGGTACCTTTACTTGAAGCCGTTTGGTGTCTACCCTTTCTACCCACTTATGTACCCAACTCTCTTTGTTATAGGCATGGTTGGTACTTCTACCCACACCCGCTACTTGGGACGGGACAATCTGAGCAATCATGACTACTTTTGTTAGCTTGGGTATTACCTGTTACAACAAATGTATAATAAAATAAATAAATAAATAAGCGTGTTAAATAGAGTAATACCTGGTTACAGCGTCCTCTAGCGTCGAGTAGCTGAACTCGTCGATTGATCGAATTTAATTGTTACATGGAAAAATGGTTATGAATTTTGACATGTAAAATAAAAACAACCTTCACGAGTTGTAATAAGACTTATTTTTGAAAAACAATAAATAAACTTTAAAGTTGCAAATTTGCCAAAGTTGCAATTATATCATCGTTTGCTGTGTATTGCAAAGAAACAAAAAAGTGAGTTTGTCGACACTGGTTCTAAGGTAGTTTATGGACAGTTCCACTGTTCTTTCTGTTCGGTAGGTTGATTCCTGTCCAGTATTCTAGATATTCTGTTTAGGATAATTTTGGAAAACACCTTGTAAAAGTTGGGCATCAAGCTAATTATTGGTCTGTAGTTATTGATATTATACGTGTCACCTTTTTTGTCAAGAAGGATTATTGCTGATTCAGTCCATTGTGTGAAGATATTATTATATCTCATTATATATTTTTGCCGATAACAGTTTTGTTTGTAGTTAATCTCGTTAGTGACATAATCAGGCCCCGGACATTTTTCCATTTTTTGGGTTTGAATAGCTTGTTCTAGGTACCTCTCTTTCTAATATTTTTGGAGTCATTGCATAACATACCATCAATCGGAATCGGTTTCATTTTGACAGTTCAACAACATTCATTGCATTATTTACGTTGTCGAGCAGACAATTTTTTTGAACGTGTGAAGCAATGGAATAGTAATTTGCTTCATAATGATTCAGATTTCGATTGATAATGTGTTACGCAATTAGGGTGCTGGTCTGTAACGCATTGGAGGTCAACCACCTGTCCTTCTCTTTATTTTTTGTAAAGAGCAGTGTAAAATTCAGTAGCTGCCCCAACAATTTCTGCTCTTTTTGTCCTGGTGCTTTCGACTTTGTCCTTCAGCTTTGGAAATTTGTTCTTCTAGTATTTTTAATCTGTTTAGCTTCTTTTGTTTTCTATTTTTTTTTTCTCTTATTTCCTTGCTTAATTGTGATATTTCCATTCGAAGTCCTTTGTAATTGTTTTCTTATCAGAATGAGGCTACAAGTCCCCTATTTATTAATTATACTCTTTGGGCTACAAACTCGAGAATTCACATGTAACAGAATTCGTAGAACATTATTCGCAAATTGTATACATTTTGTTCGGCGGAAAATCCATAGTGAACAACTTACTAATGTAATGCAATTAAAATGTTATTTCCTAATAACATTTTAATTGCATTAAATGCAATTACTATGTTTTTAGGGGTTCCGTACCAAAATGGTAAAAAGGAACCATTATGGTGTGACTCTGTCTGTCACAGCTAGGATATATCAAGAACTACTAATGCTATCAACTTGAATTTTGGAATAGTTTTAGATGACGTTTGACCAACTATTTTACTAATTAAAAATGTATATATTTTTTTGCAACAGGGACTAAAAGGGGGATCTTAAAAATTCTATGTGGGGTACCTATCATATGAAAGAGCGCTGTTTACACATTTTATGCCACATAGTTTTCAGCTTTTGATGAAAACTGTAAATAAAAATACCGTTCCCTCCCCCTTATCTCTGAAAATTCTGAAATTATTCTGTGTGATAGAAGTTTATGTAAAGATTACATGAAAAATATAACGATGTCTCTAAATAAGACACTTTTGTTTTCATATATGATAGAACGGAACCCGCGGTGCGCGAGTGCGACTCGCTCTTGACCGGTTTCAAGAAAACTAAATTATTCAAAAAATTTGAATAGGTAGGTATGTAGAGACGCCAGCAGGTCAAGCTACCCGAAACTGTCAAATTTTCCCAATCAACCTTGAACCTAATGGTTTAGTGATAAAGTTAAAAATCTATTAAAGAAATTTGACAGATTGTAATAGCTTGGTGTGCTGGCGTCTGTAACTACCTAGGTATTCACAAAAAAAAAAAACATTCGGTGGAATGAATACAGGTCACAGTAAGAACCTGTGCATTAACAAAATGGCGCATGATATGATGGATGTTTTTTTTTCTACCACATTACTTTCGATTCTAACGATACCCAATACATCCTGATCAGGCATTTAAAAGTTATGGTGGACTACCACGGGCACCGCTAGCCTAGCAAAGTAATAAAACGTCTCAATATTAAATATATTTATTTACATTTAATTGATAAAACTTGTAAGTAGCTTATTAAAAACGTGGTTAATTGATAGATTTAGTGTAAAATAAAGAGGACCAGCTTTGCATTGTAGACGCACCTATCTAAAATATACATAATAATACTGCCGTCATAAGGAAAAAGACGTAACTGATATATTTTTCGTAATAGAGTTATAATTACATAATCGGAATCAGCAAAAAAAGACGCATCTACCAGTATTTTTATATTGGCGTAAACTTAACGAAAACTTAATATTTTTTACTATTAAAAGATGCATCTGCAATTGTATCTTGTACTTTAAACACGACAAAATATTTTTTTTCTCCATTTCATTACTTCTGTAAATACGTTCTTTTTCCTTACGGCGCGGCAGAATAGCGATCCCCTTATTTTCGTTGTAAAATATCAAAGGCACGTCAATGATGTACGGGTAATAAAATTTATTCGTATTAAACAATGCGATATGCTCCTTAGAACACCTAGTCTTTACTAAAATATTACAGATATAGCTAAATTATTTAATTATTTGTAGCAAAATATTTAAAAAAAAGGAATTGTATGAAGGAAGTAGGTAACATACTTCGATTGCGTGATTAGAGTGTACTTCAATATAAAGTTTTACATCGATCATCGCTGTCACTCACACAATTAAATCTAGCTTTATAACAAAATGCGTTTAAAAGCAATCGTGATGTAGGCACATAATAAATAATTTATAGATATGATTTGATCTTCACATAAACTTATTTGTACAGAGTAAAACAGTGTCTCACAAAGTTGAGAATAATTTTTCTACTAAAACAATTTATATTATTACTATATATAACATCGATTTATAGAACACGTAGCCACATCGTAACAGTTTATTGAATATTTTTATATGGGCACTTAATTCAATGTGATACATGGTTTAGACAAGGTTTAGGACTTAAGAATTAATATTAATTTTGAACTAAAATAACACTGAAGTGAATCAGTGTTGTGCGCTGCTATAATTACCGCGTAGTCAATAAAGAAGTCTCTTGTGTGTATGTTATACGGCGCAGTTAAACAGATATGGGAAGTTAAAAGGCGACTGACGTCGGAATTACAAGTGAAATCTGTACTTATACGCTATTTGATAAAATATTCATACGATCCAGTTCTATTAAAATAATTCATTTCCGACGTTCTATCAAATTGTATTCGAACAAAAGCACACAAAAAACATACAGAGTATACCTAAGCTTATTAAAACATAATTCAAAAGCAGATTTATTGTTATAAATTATTTTTAAAATATACGCTATTCTTGAACCAACGGTAGCAAAAGTATAACGTTTTAACATAATGTGTGCAGCACCAAACAATAAAATTGACACAATATAAATTCCACTAATATTTAACAATTCAAATAACTAGGAAGAGTAACTGAATGTCTTCGTAATGAGGGGGTTTAATGTAAAGCTGAATTTGACGGTGTATTACATTAGACAGTAAGGACATTACAAACATAACATTGTACAAAATGAATTATTATGAAGAGAAAATAAAAATACTTCAGTTTGATTTGAGTGTTCACTTAGTCAAAAATATATAAACTACACATTACAACAACAACAAAACTAAAACAATACAGAAGCGTGTTTAAATGTTGATCTACTTGTTATTCTTGATTCCGTTTTTGAGTTTTTTGTATTCATTAAAGAGGTCTTGCACATCTTGCAAGGATCTCTCTATTTGTTTCACGAAGTTTGATGAACTCTGTAAAATAAACACAATGATATGGATTTGGTAAACTGAAAGTTAAAACGTTTTTATTATGCAATATAATTAATATAAATGAACATGGTCGCTCCATCTAAAATACAGGTATTCAGCTGCAACCTGTGGGACTGGAAACCGACCCCAACATAGTTGGGAATAGGCTAGGCAGATGATGATGATGATATTAAGAGCCCCACGAAGCATGCTTAGTTCATACAAACGAAATACCAAAATAATTTGTAAATGAAACATATTCTTAAGGTAGTGTGTATATATTCCGATTGGATTACAGAATATCTAGGTTCCCAAATATATATTAAATAAGAATATTGATTTAAACATGTAATATGAGAAAAATAAGTTTTGTATAGAAATTTTAAATCCCTCATATCTCGTCTTCAAATCAGTGTCCTTTCAAAATATATGTTTAGGAACCTAGATATTCTGTAATCCAATATCGGAATAAATACACAATATCTTTAGAATATGTTTGATTTACAAATTATTTTGGTATTTCGTTTGTATGATGCATGCTTCGGGGGCGCCTTAATATGAATGAACATTTATTACACAAAATTAATTATTTAATCAAAAAACATATTTTAATAAAGGAGAACTAAGAGATAATTCGCCAGAGTAACCATTCCTCCCTTACAGACAAAACTAACCTCGTGCAATGACGTATCCCATCAAAAACATAACGTACAAAAATGCACAAGTCTCGCAACGATGTTTTTCTGCCGTAAAAGTTGTGAAATCGAATGTAAACCAAGTTGGTCAATTCAATATCTACCTATCTATGGGAGCAGCTATCCAACCACTTTGTCATAAATTGTACCATGTTAGTTAGCTAACAATATTTTATAGTAACCATATCAATATTACATTTCCTTAGGTATTTCTTTAATAAGTAGATTGACTTGACAATTGGACACAGCAACATAATCTTCTGGGTAATTTAAATAGTCCTCCATATATGTAGGTACTTTCAAACAAATAAAAGCACAAAGCGCAAATTTTAGATAGATTTTGTTTTGTGTAGATTAATGATGATGATTAGATTTTTTTAAATTTTAGTCGGTGGCACACACAAAGTCACCGATGTCCGAAATTGAATTAATTTTTCACTTTGTAGTGTTTTTTTGGAAATCGGTTGTTTTTTTTTTTGTAAAAAGTTTTTTTATGGCAGAAAAACAGCGTTGCGAGACTTGGCATTTTTGTACATGTTATGTTTTTGATGGGATCTCATTTCTTTTTGTAGGTAGTCTTCCTTTTTTTCTTTTCTGCGGTTTATCTGCGGTATCGTGGATGTTTTAAAAGCGCTAATTATCAATTTCATCAATTTAAATGAAGTCTGATTGAGAATTGCAAAAGTAAATCAATAGTGAATGGTCCATGTTATCTATGTCAAGCTATATATGGGTTTATAAATATATAGTCTCACAGTGATGGGGCAACTCTTCTTGCTGGAGACGTGGAAGAATAATAGATCTTCTCCGACGATAATGTAGGAGACACCATAGCCGTCGTCAGCCACTGGGCCGAAGCCGCCGCCAGCACTCACGCACTTCGGGTATTTCTTTAGATCCAACATTGAGGTTTGACCTGTGAATATAGAGTACGTTATAAATATTGGTATCTGCTGACTATGCCAAGATGCCAATTTGAGAAAATACAATATAATCAGGTGCAGTAGGAATTAATTCTCAAAAGGAAAGTTAACAATTCCATAGCGTATCTGCCAATTATTATAGTGGTACAATGCATAACCAGATTATGTTCCAAACTGACATACTGCAGGTTACTTCAAGGCGGATTGCATTCCCAGGTCGTGCTTTTCCATCAGCCATCAGAAGTTTCTCTATAGCAACACAGAGTCTGGATCTATGCTTGGTTGATAGCAATAGGCTCGCTCGCTCCCTATCAAATTATACATTATACACACCAGCCTAACCGGAGTACAGGCATGATTTTATTTTAGGTTACTCAAATCCCTTGCTCTGCGAAAACTTGCATTGGCAGACTGTAATGAGATGTTGTATAGGTAGAATGCATGTGAATATACTAACCGTGAGGAGTTTGGCTTGTGGAAAGTCGCCACGGCTCGTTGAACACCTCCTGAAGGAACGGTGACTCCAGCTCGAGATACTTGGAGACGACGTACAGACAGAAGAGGTGACGGTCGATGCCTCTGCCGGCCATGGCGTCTTGGTAGCCCAGCTGATGACGGTGACTGGCCTTCACGAACAGATCCATTCGCTCTTGCACCTAAATAAATATAATACAATTAAAATCATAATCACATAACGTCTGAAAAATAAGTGAAAATAGAGCATACTGCAGAGTTTAACCACGATATTTTTGTTTATTTGACTAAATAAGTACAATAAAATTATAAGTCGACAGCGATGCGGAGGAATTTAAAGAAAGTTAGGTTAGGTTAATATATTTTTAACTTAATTATTTATAACCATTTAATGAAATAAAAATTGTAATACCATATTAAATAAATTATAAGTATAACAATATGTTATAAGTACTTATAAGTATATTAATCGAACAGAAAAATTCTAATAGAACGAAATGATATTTCAGCATGGAGAACAAATTATCTTCAAAAAATTAAAGAGAATGAACGAGGTGAACAGGAACCAGTCATATTTTTGGACGAGACCTATATTCACGCATCTCATAAAGCTGGACGCTATGGCAGAGCGAACTCCGGTGGCTTAGTAATAGCTGGAGTATTCCCGTTAGAGAATACTCGCCATACATTTTATGTAGATGATCATAATTATTGTATTAAAATATAAATATTTTCGAGGAATGTTTGTTTTTGTTTTTTAGGTGCCTATTAACATTTTAACTACGTTCTTTCAAATCGCCAGGTGTTGCATAGGTAGTGTGTGCATAATTTCACATTGTTAACTAACTCCAAAACAGAAGGTCAATTTGACACGTATGTACCTATCTATCTATTACTGGAATTGCAATATATAGGGCTACCAAACAAATATACAATTTTTTATAGATAGATAGATAGATAATATTTATTTGCTTAAACATGTGTCATACATACAAGAAAAGACATGCATGCAAGATAGTAACAACATCATTAGGTCACTTGATGTGACATGTCAAGAAATATTAAAACATGCTCTTAAAATAACAATGAGATAATTAACGAATAATGTAATAAATTTAAAAATATACAAAAATAATTAAACTATGTCATTGTAAATTAACAAACACAAAATAAATAAATTAATTAATAATCAAATCGAACAAGCTAATACAATACAAATCTTTCGTCTAGGAACTCGTTAAGGTTATAGTATGCTTTATTTACTAAGTAAGTTAAATCTTAAGTTTTCTTTTCAAGTGTATATATATTATTAAGTTCCTTCCAACTTTTAGCAACTTATTGTAAACAATTGGAGCCATATGAAAAACACTTTTGCGCATAAGTGCAGTCCCACAGGGAAATACACACAGTTGGGTTTGCTCATGCCTGTTCTTGGAAAATTGATCTGCTATGCGCGCAAATAATTTAGGACTGTTCCTGACAAACATAACGGTTTCATGAATATATATGGATGGCAATGTTAAAATTTTATGTCT
This sequence comes from Dicycla oo, assembly GCA_948252095.1. NCBI lineage: Eukaryota > Metazoa > Arthropoda > Insecta > Lepidoptera > Noctuidae > Dicycla > Dicycla oo. Next base: position 24,919,280 of record OX411709.1, read on the forward strand.
TATAAAATAGGGTTTGCAGCTGTCCGTGATTTTCAAATGAAACGTTGCTCTTAGGCACCTCTTTTGTGATTTAAATGCTACTTCTCTATTAGTCGAGTTACCCCAAAAAATAACACCATATCTGAGCACGGATTCAGCCAGACCATAGTAAGCTGTTAATAGAGCCTCCCTATTGACATTTCGTGAGATCATGTACAATGCATAGGCACTACTACTAATTCTTTATGGTTTTCTTTATAGTTTGTATGTAGTATTTCTAAAAATTCAAATTCAAATGTTTAATGCACAACACAGTCCATAATCATACATTTCTAGATGTCAAGAGAGTGCGTAGTCTATCTGTGTTGCACATTAATTAGTAAATGATGTCAGAACATATAATGTCATAATAATTAAGATAACAATACAAATAAAATAATTTTAATCAAATAATTCATAATGGATTGAAAAATCGGTTCAGTAGTTTTCAAGATTTGGACCAAAATGTTTTTGTTACATCGACTTCTTACCCAATTTATTGCAAAATTTATTTTTACTGGCGATACCAAATGCGATAACAGCGACTCTCTCACTGGGCCAGATACGTTTGTGGGACTATAGAGGTCCTGATGAAACAGTCGATAATTCTGGCAAACGTCGAATTTGAAAATTCTTGTAATCTATTGACATATACGTGAAGTAAACACGTACCCCTTTTTACGAAAATTACGCGGACAGAGTATGAAATTTGGCAAAGTTAAAGTTTTTAAGGAGAAGGAGTGCAGAAACCTAATATTTGTATATAATATCCATTAGAAATAATTAAATAAATAAAAAAAAAACATTACAGACACGTTTGACACACATGTAATAGGTATGTGGCCTGTTTGCTTTGGCAACCTACTTACAACATTAGATAGATTCGATTCCATAGTAAAAAGTACAAATACATATTATCAATTCCGGAATCGCGAGATTTTTACGATCGATAAAAGTGCATTCCATATTAGCCAACACCTGAACGTAAGTATATATACATTCGATTCTATCTATAATCAGAACTCTAAATGTGTCGATCCCGGAATTCCGGGATTTTTTTCGATACAAAAGCCCATTCCATATAAGCCACCACCTCAAGTTTACGTAAATATTCATCCGATTATCCAATCTCTCATGTCATACGAATACAACGATTGAAACTACAAAATGAATAGGGTCAAATTTCGACCACTGGGCGACCACTAGTATTTAGAACTTGTGTGATAATCAAATTAATTAACTGGTGTATCACTACTTTCTAACCCCCCAGCAATCCATCACATGTTAGGCAGTTAGGCACCCAGGTCGTCATGACCAGCAGTGCCATTCTGTACTAATATCACCGTGAAAACTTAGCGGTGAGCGTGGAGTGAGCTGTCAATAGTAATAGTGTCAATCCCTAGCGTCAGGTGGTATGACAGCTCTCTTCAAGCTACTTCACCTAAGTTTTCACAGTGAGATTTTTACAGAAACGCAAGTCATGAAGTGGTGACTCGTGGCATGCTCTAAGCAACTTCTTTCATTTGTTTTCTCCGCAGTCGCTTAAGCGTATAGCCTGTAGCCACGGAGTTTACTTTGCGTAAGTATGACGTACCGTGGCATTAGGGTTGTTCATAGCCTTCACCCACTCGGAGCTCTCGATGGTGCAGGAGCGGACGGTCTCGGTGCGGCCCTCGCGGAATAAACGCGTCATAGAGGCTTCGTACGTCAAGCAGAAACGGCCTGCGTCACGGTAGTACGACAGCTGCAGAATCAACTGGACGAACGCGTCCGGAGATATCCGGCAACTCTTCATGAAACCTGCAGGAAAGGAATATTATAAATAAAAATGCTAACAATTAAAAAAAAAACAATTAACAGAACTCGTGTAAAAAATCTTTAATTTCAAGGGAACTCATCGGTCTTATCGCTCGCTGTTGCCTGTAGGTGTCTAACAGACAACCTTTGTATAAACGGGACGACAACAAATTAAATGATATAATACAGGAATTACAGATACGCAATCTTAAAGAAGTATGCTTCAATAAGCCAGTGCGCTAGTTTCAGTAGCGTTTTATGGTGGCACTGGTAAAGAAACGCAGAGATTTTAATAGCATAGAATGGTCAGCCTAGCCTTTTCCCAAATATGTTGGGGTCGGCTTCCAGTCGACTGCCTATCTGACCTCCACAATCCAGACAGGGTAATACGACACCCCTTGGTAAGAGTTGTCAGACTATCGGGCTTCTGACGACCCGTCACGGCTGCCAAAGATCCATGAATGACAGCCGGGGCCAACGGCTTATCTTGCTTTCCGAGGCACAGAGGAGTCTTGGTATGTAAAGATGGTCACCCATCCATCGACCAACCCCGGCAAGCTTAGCTTTACCTGATGGATCTACCCGTGCGTCTGTTATTACTTAGCCACGAGCTCATAATGGTATCGCACATTTATGCTAGCGTGTGTAGCTACAGCGAATGAACCCTGGTTGGCTTTGTCAAAGCACGACCCAAGCCGAAATAATATGTATTTAAAAGCTTACACTACATACCCTTTCCATATTTGGTGTACATTAGTATCCTGAGGTCGACGTCGTTGAGTAACTTTTGAGCGACGTTGTACGATATGTCAATGTTCTTGAGTAGCTCTTCATGCCCGAGGTCCCATTGCAAACGAATGGGCGCCGGAGGAGGTGAATCAACCGTGCCTAGTGTGTTGCCGTCTTTACCATATCTGAAAAGGCACTACTGTTACTTTTTAGGATCCGTACGTCCGAATGACAAAACGGAACCCTTATAGGATCACTCGTGTAGTCATGTGTCTGTCACATCCATTTTGCTCCGAATATAATGGACCGATTAAGTTGAAATTTCTGTGACCATGGAAAACATGGATTTGTGACGTAAATAAAATTATAATGTTAAAATAAATAGTTTTAAAGCTATTTAAGAAAATAGACGAAAATTAACCAAGAAAATTAACCTATCTCCGAAACCACAAAGCCTAAATTTAAAAAAATAAATAAAATATAGGTACAGATATTCTATTTCACGAAGTCCGTTCGGCTTTGATTGTAGTAGTGACGTATCCCGACAAACGCGCTTGTGTGTGTAAAAGTGGGTTACGTTAGCAAAGAAATCAGATATATATTCAAGTCGAGATTTATTAATCGAAATAAAATTTTGGTTTTAAAAGTATATACTTTTTGTAAATAAATTAGATTAGGTTGCAATAAATACAAAAATATTAAGAAGATGTAGGCATTTAATTAAGCATTGGTATTACAGAATGGAAACGAAACAAGTAGGACTATTCAGTATTTTCAATCACTATCAGATAAATTTTCGATTTCCGATTCCGTTTTGCTGTCGTCATCTTGTACATTGATTATCAATTCAAAATCGAGATAAAAATATTTCAAGTAGTCTTTTTCAATTTTTTCAACATGATCACAAGTTTTCTGCCACGTTTCACTGCTAACTTGGCCCAAACTTTCATTGATCAGTCTTTCCGTATTCGTCATGTTTTGCTCGATATTTTTAGATGCGACGTAATTTTTAACGATCCCCCAAATATTTTCAATCGCATTTAATTCTGGGTGATAGGGGGAAGGCGTAAGACATCAAAACCCTTGCTCTTTATAAAATCGTCAATCTTGTAGATTACGTGTTGGGCTTTGTAGTTCTTTATTATATCGTACAATTCCAATTTAAGAAGAAATTCATCAAATGCCCCTTATCCCTGAGCCATTGCTGCATATCGGCTTTCTTTGTAATTGCGTCGGTAGTCGTTCAGCCCGTGTGTTGTGATAAGATGCATTGTCTAAGACAATGACAGAGCGCGGAGGTAAATTGGGTAGCAATTTTTCATTTAGCCACTTTACATAGTTATCATAGCTCATATTTGAATGATAATCACCAGCTGTTGAGTTGGCCTTATAAACCAAAGAAGCATTTTCAATAAAAGCATCCTTGGTTGCCGCGTGCACTAAAATAAAGCGAGTGCCTGGGCTAATTTCTCTTAAAAACGGAGTGCTTTCCTTTTCTTTTGCCCAGGTGTTGTTTCGCACGTGTGTCGAAAGGACGTAGCTCTCATCGGTGTAGACAATGGGCCGACTTTGAGAGCGGTACTTTTTTAAATATTTTAAACGCCACATTTGTATATCATGACGCTCCGTCAAGACTTTACGGATGTTCTCTGTTTTGCGCCACTTGTAACCTAATTTCAATAGTAACTTGCGAACAGTTTCTAAACAACCTTCGAATCCGATTTTTTCATTCAATGCTGTTCTTAACTTAGCTAATGTTGGAATTTCTTTATGGACAATATGGAAATCTTGTACAGTACTGCGAACCATATCGGCTGTAAAATTATCTATATCCACTTTATTATCTCGCTTTCTCCTTTTCTTCATAGGTGAAGTGAATTTTGATGAAGTGGATGGCAATTCCTTCTCTTCTTTTAATAATCTTTGAACTGTTTTTTGGCTAACACCCGTAGCTTCAGCTGTACGCCGTGTAATGTCTCGTAAATGAGACAAATCATAATTGGGTTCTATGAATGATTTTGTAAATTCATATTCTTCTCGCAGAAAATGATAAACATGTTTCGACCCTAAAACAAAATGTAATCAAAATAATTAAGAAATATAAACCTTTTATAACACAAAAAAAACATTCATTTTATAAATACTTCTATTGCTATATTAAGTATCTTTGTATAAAATTTTAATTGAAAACGTCATCATTCTCCTGCCCTTGTCCCAATTTATTTGGGTCGGCGCAACATGTCTTTTTCTTCCATACTTCTCTATTAGTCGTCATCTCGGTAGTCACTCCCTTTCTGGCCATATCATCTTTCATTCATATCATCTTTTAATTGAAAACGTATAAATAAATATTACCTCACTATGGACTACTCTTCTTCGTTTTGTTGCCATGTTGACCACTCCGTGAAACAATTTGGCGCGAACTAAAAACACTACTGATCCGGACCGTGTCCCGATCGACACTGAGCGCTCTCGAGGTTACGCACACAAAAACAATGTGCATGTGCACGCTTGACAACATTCATAGCCAAACGAACTTCGTGACATAGAACATCTGTATAGAAAATAGTTCTATACTTATAGATTACAGGAAAACCTATAAAGAAGTCTATGGTCTTAAAATAACATGGTAAATCTCTCAATATTGTGCGTACAAACTTACATTTGGGTTGGAATGTAAGAGAATATGTTTTACAACTTGGGATAACTCATCACAACTACGGAACTGTTCATTTTGCGTGGTCCGACACGCACTTGGCCAGTATTTCTAACTTATTAATACACATACAAATGCCAATTAAACATAATAGGGGCTACTGCGAAAATAAACACGAATGGCAAGTTACAGAGATACGCGTGGAAGAAAGGACGTTTTGTGATGAACCCACGAAGTAAATGTGTATACCATTATATAATATACCTGTGTATTTACTTCGTAGCCAAACCCAAGCAAATTAGTTTATGAGAAATGTTTCATTTTGAGGATAACAGAGAAAGTCATAATGGGGTGTAATGGGTATAGTCAAAATGCTCACCCGATTTCCAATTCGCACCAAATAACGTATTCCCATAAGTGTCCCATAACAGGTGCGTCTGCCCTGAAAATAAGTAAGTTTTGTGTCAGGAAATTGTTAAACCCCCTAATTCATAAAAAAAAGCTAAAACTGTTTTGTCAATGTCTTTACAATTATTATTTAAGTATGAAAGAAGAAGACAAATCACTTTTTTAACTAAAATAAGTTTATAAAGCGTTTTTTTTTTATGAATAAGGGGTTAGTCTATACAAATATTATAAAGAGGTAGATTTTGTTTATTAGTTTGTACGTAGGGCTAGGGATAATCTCGGTACTATCAGTCGGATTTGAAAAATTCTTTTTCATTTGCTAGCCCAATTCTTGAGGAAGTTTAGAGGTTACTTAACATCGCGCTGTGACCCTTAGGAGCCAAGTAAAAAGAAAAAAGCGGTAAGCGAAGTAGGTAATAGCACGGACGGGCGATGCCCTACGATACGACACGGTAGGGCAGAGATCACGAAATTTCACGCGGACGGAGTTGCGGGCAGAAACTAGTATTAAATGGGATATTATTAATTGCACATCAAATAAACAATGACCTATCAATTTATTTCCATCATTTATATACTTTTTTACATAAAAAAAAAATAATATAATACTACATACATAATACTCAGACTCATAGCAAAATGAAATGGTGACTAATATTAACTCCGAGGTTAGGTTTGGTTAGGTTACTTTAAACCCTTTACACATAAATTGATAAAAGGTAAGGTAATAAGGTTTAATGTGCGCTAGTCATTATTAGCGCATTAATAAAAAAGCTTTATTGCGGTGCGCCACGAATATACATTGTTTCTTATTTAGTTATATTTTGATTGAGTATTTTGCTGTGCAATCAGTAATTTTGATTGGAATTCGGATTATTTTTGGATACAAAAAGTAATATTTTGATTAGCGTTTAAATACTACCCGTATAAAATAAACTAATAATTATTGTAATTTGTATAGATTTGTTTGCTTACCACGTGTGTTCCGAGTTAAAACCAACCTGTGAAATAAAAAGTTAGCTTTAGTTCACAGAAACATGAACTTGTAAAAAGATAACTACATACAGTACAACTTACTATTTTCTTAATGTCTCTCGGCAATCATCGCATTTCCGAATACAAATGAATGCTAATTTCCATTTCCATCAATTATTAGATTTATCGTGTATAATAATGTAAATGTGGAATGTGTCCGTTACGAGACTGAACGAGAGTTCTTTATAAGAACGTTCTACTTGAGCAGAACCAATGTGGGTATGTTCCACGAGATGTTGTCCTCTCCTTTATCTGAAGCCGCTAAAAAGTTGTTTATGTTATTCAGTCGTAAGCTATAATTAGTAAATAGATGTATTTTAGTTTAAGCTAGGTTACGATGGAATTGACATGTACTTTATGTATAAAAATTCCTTAAATAAATAGAAAAAAATAATAATAATGTAAATTCAGAACTAAGTATTTTATTGTTGTTTTGTTTTGATTTGAACTACAATAAAGTACTTACTTCTGAATTCAAATTATTCTAATAATTGATAGAAATTAGCATTCGTTTGTATTCGGAAATACGATGATTGCCGAGGGACATTAAGATAATAGTTGTACTGTACTTTCTTTTCGTATACTACATTATTGCCGTGTCCACGACGTTACCGTAACGTAGTCATGCGATAACAACCTGCAAAGGAATTGCCACAACGCTATTAAAAATATATAATAATATATATTTATTTTCGAGTAAAAAGTGAACATCTGCCTAGCCTTTTCCCAACTATGTTGGAGTCGGCTTCCAGTCTATCCGGAGGCAGCTGAATACCAGTAGTTTACATGGACTGCCTATCTGACCTCCATAATCCAGTTACTGGGTAATACCCCTTGGTAAGACTGGTAGTCAGACTTTCGGAATTTTGACGACTCATAACGGCTGTCAAAGACCCAAGAATGACAGGACAGTGTAAACATGACTTTATTATTTCATTGGTTGACAAACAAGCAGACTGTTAAACTCTTGGTAAGTGGTCACCACTGTCTATGGACATGCTTTCCCATCCAGTCTAACCTGGAATGTCTCATGTGACTCCTTCCTTCTAAACTGGAACACAGCAACGCTGCTTGACGGAAAAAAGGACAAGCTTCACTAAGAACTGTACGCTCTACTATAATTTGACCGATACCGCTGTACCGCGCCAGGCGAGTGGCAGGACTGACGATAAGGCGTAGTACAGCGGTATTAGATATCTCAAGAAGTAATTCTGATATTCGGAGATAACAGGGAAAATAAAACTACTTATACATTGTAAATACTTACAAAACCGTTTTTGCTGAAACAAAGGTTGAATGACTTGTCGAACCACCGATCGTGGCCTTTGCCGTGCAGTAGTACGCGACCCATTTCGTCCAGTTTTGAAGCGTTATTCTCGTCATAGCCGTACTCAAAGTCATCTGGAACAATTATATTTCATGAGCAAAGTTTCAAATACTGAAACGAACTGACTGTCCCTATAAGCTTTATAGAAAAAGTACTCTGTGCCTATTAGTGTAATTATTAATTCACTGGAGTAAACTGACAGATGCTAATGTTACTTTGTAAAATAATGTTGCCGTATTTATGGTAATAGTGATGCATTCCGTACTTTGTGATTCAGTATTATTATTATTATTCTTTTTTAGTACCTAATAAAAACTTTTTAGCAAGAAATAAAATCGCCTTCCAAAACAAAACACTAGAAAGTGAAAATTAACTTTAATTTCGGTTGTCGGTGTCTTTGTATTTGCACAAAGTCAATAGGAACATTTATTATGAAAATTAATTAATTATAATATATCTACATAAATTCTATCAGACACGATGTAATTAATTATAATAAAATATAAACTCTATCAGAGACGATATACACGAACTATTAGGCTGGACATTATTGGGTCAGGCATTATTGCCTCCCTACGTGACGGACGCCCAGGGACCGAATTACAATTATTTTTTTTTTATAACGTTACCAATTACCGTTATGTTAACGATAAAAAGTAACGATATTAAAAAAGAAACCTATAGGTCAGTTAACATTATCTAATTACTGAGATTGGTACAGGTAAAAGTTACAATTCTTATACCGGTAATTTATATGCCCATCTCTTTCTACCGATGACGGTGGGGAGACTAGCGTCTTTCGGTATTAGTACGACTAGCTTAGGCGTGTATACAATATTGTTTCTGCGCTGCATCTGCCACGTATACTTGATAAAAAAAGAGAGATTACAAGAGCAGTTTGATGTGTATATATTACATAGTTTCTATAATATTTAAATTTTCTGACTAAAACATTGGCCAGTAAACATTTCTAACATATGTATGCAACGTATGTACGTACAGTCGACCACAGGACTCTGGACAGCGCCTATAATATTTACGTAGTAAGAGGGGTTTTCATCGTGCATGTGCACCAGGTTGCTAGTTTTTACCGAAATAACGCTATTAGTAACGCTATTTAAGTACCGGTAAATCCTATGATATAATGTTATTTTTAACGTTCAATATTTAACGTAACATAACGAAATGTTTTGGTAATTTTACCGGTAATTATTTTGTAACGGTAACCATCCCTGCGGACGCCACCCGTGCGGCCATCTTATTTTGTTTGTCAATCATTCGATTTCTAACCTCTGGTCTGAGTGCACGAATGTTTCTTTTGCTCACGCGCTGTTCATTGTTGTTTTACGTTGTGTTTGTTGTTATTGTTAAGTTTGTTTTGTTAACGTGTCTTTGTATTGTTTCGTTATCAATACGAAAGATATGAATCCTCAACCAGGAACATCACGGCAGCAAGACTTTCTGTCCCTAAAGAAAAAGAGAACAAAGGTTGCTCTTAGAGCCAACGAAAAACTTATGTTACGCAATGTCTACAAATACGTTTTTGAGGAGAAATCAGCCTTGTTACAATCACAGCGTGAATCTCCGAAAAAAAAACAAAATGTGTATCTAAAACGGCTCAAATCTTAGGTATTTACTCTGGCACTGTATACAGAGTTTTAAAAAAATACAAAGAGAATGAACGCTTTAAATCTCCTCCAAAAAACTGGACCAAAATACGACTATAAAGATTAATTAGATGATTTTACGTTTGCGGCTATTAGACGAAAAGTTCACCAATTTTTTTATACAAATAAAGCTCTCACCATTGCAAAGGTAATTTTAGACTCTTTTTCTTTGAAATTAATCTGGACTAATTAATCGTTAATAAGTAATCGTGCTAGAAAATTTGTGTTTCTCGCTTTGTATAAATACTTTTTTTTCTTTGCAGATCCTTAAGGCTGTTAATGATGACTCGGACTTACCCAATTTGTCGTGGGGTACCATGAGAAAAATTTTAAAACAATTAAATTTCAAATATAGCACGAAATCAAGGACAAGTATCCTAATGGATAGACCAGACATTACATTGTGGCGCCAGCGATATCTTCTAAAAATTAAAGACTACCGAAGGGAAGGAAGGTACATCTATTATCAAGATGAAATCTGGGTCCACAAAGGTATCTACGTAATTTCAATTTTATGCTTTTCATACTTAATTGTTTTTTGAAAAGCTTGAAAAAACCGACCCTTACTCCGTAGCCTCTTCCGACTTTCGTTATTCTCTAAAGGGGATTATTGTACTTATTATTATGAACAACTTTTACTGTGGGATCAAACCTAAAATCGCAAAAAACAATTCTGCAGTCGCATACATTCATGTTCGGCTAACTCGTCAAAATGTAGGGAGCAACAGATTTTATTCGCGATTTCAGGTTTGGTCCCACAGTAAAAGTTGTTCATAATTATGAGTACAATGACCCCTTAAAGAAGATAACGGTAATTAAAATTACACCCAGTATAGAATGCACTGTCTTTTGAAATTCCCGCCCTAGCTTCTACTCTCTAGTTTTCGTGGGCGGAATATAGATGGCACCTGTCGGTAAGGAAAAAATTCCTCATATAACTTGTATGGAGTGGTTATTCTTCCCGTCTAGGGTATATTATGTTCTGTGACCGTAAACGTCAGATTACTCCAGTGAATTAATAATTAGTCCTCGAAGACAAAACATTTATAAGATAATAATAATGACGTTACTCATTATGACTACTTACTCAATTTATCTGCGATGTATTGTCTAGACGAAAAGCGTCATGATTGGTTACATATTATTATCACTACACACAAAATGTTTACCTACTTTCGGTTAGTTACATTTGTCAAGTAGATAGACAGAAATGTGCGTTTCGTAAATTTCATATTATAAATCATGCCTTCTTTGAGCATTTGCTCTACTTCTCATAGTTTCCAATTTCGCCCTTAAGTCTTTTCCCGAAGAGTGATCCTGCATGAGTTGTTTATTAGAGGGCCTGGCACGCCATGTGCCCTCAAAAACCATCCTTAGTGCTACAAATAAATTATGAATAAGCACTGTTATAAAGTTAAATTGTTTGCAATCAACATGCGGTTGTGTGCATCTACGATAATGACGCGATGAGCCGTCAGCGAATAGAACTACGGTGGAGCTATGTAGAACATTGTATACTAATACGGATATTGCAATGGGGACGACTACGAAAATGTAGGTTACAAACTATGTAATCGAGGTACCTACTTAGTTCACGAATCGGTTAGCATTCATTAATTGACGGTTTTTGTGAGCCCGATATTGGGCTCTATTGGGCAGTGATAAGATCGACTAGAAATAAAATGTTGTATTTAAACTGAAACAATATACACTCACAGGCACAATTAACCGCCCAATATCTTTCGTCACCCTGTTGTTTACGGTAGCTTTGGCTTATCCACTGTTTTATTTTTTGTCAAGTAGATACTTTAGCAATAAATGCTTACGCCCTTATTTCGTTTTAACTACAATGTCAAGTTTGTTCTTGGGATAAATTAATCCCAACTACGGAACACTTCATTGTGCGTGGTCCGACACGCACTTGCCCGGTTCTTTTCTATCGTATCAAATTAGTTTTATTACCTTTTCAGCACACTATCTAACTAGCATATATCCTAAAGAATTTCATATATTTTTACTGATTATGTTTAGTGCAGTAGATCATTTACTTTTAGGCATTATAAAACTTGCGTTTTGTTGCGTTTAGGTCTTGTAGCCCCCTTAAACTCCTCTTCGTAGATGTAACTGCTTGAGCACAATTTTTTTGCTAGATTTATAATAATAATATAATATTATATTTTCCGTCTATTCTAAAGAGCCCAATAAGACAGGTACAACGAATTATAACTTTGCTAAATTGAAGAGTACAACTGTGACGTAGCATGACTGCATGACAACTGAAGTGACAGGTATTACGTATTGTCGGTTAACCACGTCACGTGGTTTTTTGTTTACTTTTATTTAATTACCTAAACCGTAGTGTGCTCAGTGCGGCCTGTCTCTATCGCATCTAATGGTGGCTTTTCACAATCAGCGATCATGGACTATTACCTGAAAAACTAAACCAAATCATAGCACGGATTTCGATAAAATTTGGCATGGAGATAGAAGGCATCCTGGGGAAGCACATAGGCTACTTTTTGTCTCAAAAATAATCCTAAAGGGTCACCCCCTTTAAAGGGGATGAAAGATTATGATTGCCGATTGTGAAGAAGCGCCATTAGGTACAGATGAACGTGGGACACTTTTAACAATGAATAATCAGTAATCACAAAGCCAGTGAATTATAATTTTACTACAATGCATACAATTTGATAAAATAAAAAAGAGGTCAATGAGACCCACAATCTCCAATGAAGGTCGTTCTCTTATCGTTGTAGTATTGTATGACGGAACTGATTTACTGTTCCGCATCTACAGTTTTGTGCGTAAATATTAATAAATATGCGAGATATATTTTGGTCTCAATAATCATGCGTGCTTGTGTTGGTTTTGAAAGATCCGTTTAAACAGGACAACGCAGTATTTGTGAGTGCAAATTAGCACACCTTAAAGTATAATTTGACTGACACTTAGCGGAGTGTCAGGCTTACGCTATTCGTTCGTCCTGAGTTAAGCCTGCTCTTGTAAGTGTACGGCCTGAGTGCACGCTCGACTCGAGCGTCCGGCGGCGCGGGGCGTGCGACGTTCGTGTTAAACACTCGCTAGTGAGCTCGCGAGTGACGGCCGAGCGGCGCTCGGTGATCTTGAACGCAACGCTGAACGCCCCGCTGGACGCTTTTTAACTCGGGCCGTACACTAGGGGTATGAGCTCAGATTGTGAATTTTATTCCTAACGTAGGTTAGGTTAGTTAGTTCTTATAGGCTTAGGTAGGCTTAGCCTGAGCGCTCGAATGTCATGTTATGTTAATGTTCTTGTCTTATTTGAAGATAGACTACGTCGATCCTTTTATGGAAGGGTGGGCGTAGCTCATGTAAAGGTTTCATTCAAGCCCCAGTCTATTTAGACCAACACCAGGCTGGCAATATCTTTGACATTCAAACGGTTACTTTTTTGTTAAAGGCGTTTCTATCTTTTGTTCTAGTGATACATCAGAGCCAAGCCCCCTGGCGAACGGACCAAGATAGGCGAGTTAGTTTTAAAAGATATATTGAAAAGTATTCTATAATATATTTGAGTCTTGCGTGAACTGTTTGTTATTATAATTATTGTCGGTCCCAAATAGGTAAAGGTCTTCAGTACCTTCTAAAATAGAGCACCACCCATCATAATAATTTTTGTCGTTTTCATTTTTTTTTCGGGTTGGCGCAAAATTTCTATTTCTTCCATACCTCCTTATTAGTCGTCATCCCGGTAGTTACCTTTTTTCTAGTGTTCACTAATTTTTCACACAGTTCATCCAACGTTTCTTTGTTCTTCCCCTACTCTTTTAGCCATCCATATACTTGAAAATAGAGCATATTATTATGAATGCCTTCTATTTGAGAACCTAGGTAATTACGTGCCCATATGGCATCTATATGTCTCTCTAACTGTGGATTAGGGCCCGGGACCCAGGTCAATATGCCAACATCTACTTGGTCGCGCAGCTAACCAATCATTTTGCTGTTAGCGCGACTATTTCGGTGAGCCATTTTATACTACTGATTATGTTGAATATGACTCTTCGTAATCGGACGTTTACGAAGAGTTATATAACTCTCGCGAATACATTCATGATTATCATCATCAAGGAGTTAATATGGCATCAGCATGCTTACCGAGGCATACGTTGAAGGCAGCGCGCTCGATGCAGTGCAACGACGTGCGGTTGTGTCCGCGGTTGAACATGGTCTGTCTGATGTGCGCCCAGTGAGAGCGCTCGCCCGCGGTCAGCGCAGCCACGCGTTCTTCTCCAACCATCGGCTCTGATTTGTCGTCGAGGATTTGTTGAATTTGTCTACAGAAAATGGTTACTTCTAGTATAGTGGTGCTATGGTTTTGCGTGGATTTGACGCATATTTCCGCCAAATGTGACGCATATTTTGTTTTTTCTTTACGTCATATTTAGCGCAAATAAATATATTTACTTTCTTTCTTCATATTCCCGACTACCATTCTAGTAGATTGCATAGAGGCAAAAGACATGCAAGTACGCTGCTAGCCATTGTGCCACACAGATGTTCCGTTTCACGAAGGCGGGTTGGTCTTAAGAGGCCCATCGCATTCTATCACTTCTCTCGCTCACACAGGACCAATTTTAAGAATGTTAAATGAAAAGATGCTTTTTTGAAAAAAGTAATCTATTATTAGGTACTATAACAAATAATATTATAGTTAACAGGTAATTATTAAAAACACATTTCTATTGTGTTATCTAATAAACTCAGCTCAATAGGTATTATGATAGCAATTTGTTTTTACTTAGTAATAATTCATTTTAAAAAAAGCATCTTTTCATTTATGATGGTGTAAACGAAAAAAGTGGCTACTATTTTTCGTTTTAAGGATTACAATAATACTTAACAATATAAAACTACTGTTTGTAATAATAATAACGTATTGACTTGTGGAGCAAAACTTAATGTGCTTATTTTCTACATTTTCGTTCTAAAATAAAAGAAATAACCAAACGGGTACCGCACTAGGTACCCTCTTAACATTCTTAAAAACTTGGTCCCGTGTGAGCGAGAGAGGTGACAAAATGCGACAGCCGTAATTGTGCGAGTCTAAATATCGACGCATGTGGTGAATATTGTTTCTTTGTGCGTAAAAGCGGCTCGGCCAATACTGAACGCTCCCAAAGCGCCTTCGTGAGATGGAACATCTTTACCAACATTTTTACATATCAGAAGTTGTTATTGCAAAGCATGCTATCTCTTTTCGCATGCTATTGTGCAAGTTACTGGCATGTATAATAATAATAATAATAATATCCTAGGACATTGTTCACACACGGTCATCTGGTCCCAAACTAAGCAGAGCTTGTACTATGGAAACCAGACAACTGATATACTACATATACTACTTTTTTTTTTTGTAAATACATACTTATATAGATAATTACACCCAGACTCAGGACAAACAGACATGTTCATGCACACAAATGTTTGTCCTGGATGGGAATCGAACCCACGACCAGCGGCATGGCAGGTAGTATCTTAACCAACCACGCCAACTGGACTGTCTATACTTATATTTTGTATATACTGTATGCAGTGAACTCAGAATCCAAAAAACAGATGAAAACAAAATGAAAGAATCCAAGCGTTATTGTTCCCTTATTTACCATCCTATCGCGTGGATTAAGCCCTTATAACTTTACATATATGCAGATAGGTTGGAACAGCAACATTGAACATCGACCTCAATTAGCTTGATTGGTAAGCAGTTGGATGCTTGACACTACTTATTCGATGGACACACTGGATTATAACAAATGCGCGCAATGCTTCAGCGTTTACTATTCGTGTTTTAATTATGACGTCGGGACTACATATTTCAACAAAGCGTTAATTCGAAAAAAAAAACATTAATTTTCTATTGATGCAGGCATGTAAGAATTATTAAATGTTTGTTGTTAATGTTATGTAATTTTATATCACATTGAATAAGAAGTATGAAACTTACACTTGAATTTCTGCAGGTTTCAATAGGCGTCCTCTTGAGTATACTAGCACTTTGTAGTACCTTCCTTTATGGTAGACAGTGATATGCGTTGAGTCCTGATAATGCACGATCTTGTCGCGCTCGATGCCGGGGACGCGCACCGTGTTGAAGAGTCTCTCGTACTGCCACGAGCAAAGAGGCACCATGTTTTGTAGCATTATCTATGGAAAAAAATTAACGAAATTCGTTTTCTAAAATCTATTCCATGCTCTTTAACTTAGCGGATTTCGGGGAATAAAATTGCAAGGAACCCTGGCTGATAATTCTTAGCCCTCACCCGCTTTATCCAGGCCCAGATTGAAGTGGGAATGGGCTAACTATATTGCTCATATGCACCTGGACAAATGGGCAAAGATAGTCACTTGCTGGACGCCTGCTGGAGGACGTCGAGCAGACCGTCTAGGTTTGGACATATTTTCGGGGCAAACATGACTAGATGGTACAAAATAGTAGGGTTGGTGTGGGTTGGTGGCTCAGTAATAACAGCCACACGGGTCGACCCATCAGGTCTGACAGCCAGTCTTACCAAAGGGTTATTGTATTGTATTACCCAGTTACTGGGTTGTGGAGGTCAGAAAGGCAGTCACTCCATGTAAAATACTGGTATTCAGCTGCATCCGGTTAGACTGGAAGCCAACCCCAACATAGTTGGGAAAAGGCTAGGCAGATTGAGTAGGATTTTGAATGAGCAAATGGAGGCCTCTGCTTGACACAAATTATACTTAAAAAAAAATCGTTCTTATAAACAGACACAAAAAAATATGACAAGGACGTTCACTGGCTTTTTTCTGTCATGTTTTATTGAGACTTGATTTTTTTCGATCTAAGTACTTATTAGTCTGTTAGTATATTAAATTATTATTGATATAACTCAGCAGTGCTTCGTTATCGGATAAAATCGCGTAACTATATTGCACTGAAATATAATGCAAAATCATCATCAGCTTTTCAAGCTAACCAGACGCTGTTGTTCTCACAAAGACCCAATTACCTACTAGGAGAAATATTGGTCCAATTACTTATCCGTTATGTTCTGTTTTGAATAGTACGGCGTACATTTACAGGCATAGAAGTTTCAGCTTTGAATTATGACTGGCAACGCCACCGCCTCATTATGCTTCTAGTTTTTCAAATATTATTGACATGTAAAAGTTTTTGTATAAACCTACTTATAAACTTAATATTCAAAAATATAGTACAGTTACGAACCGGTTCAAGTTCTTGTCTATCGATGAGTCTCCTGAACTTGAGGCACAAGTGAATGATGACGCCGGCGCGCGCCGCCTGGATGTTGGTCGGTCTCAACAAGATGGCGTCGGTTCCGTAGAAGTTCGAGTTGACCATCAGAGGCGAGCGGCCGCGCAGGTACACGTACTCCTCCCACCAATCAGACACGTAGTTACTGGACCACCTACGAGAACAATATACTATTACATTTATGACTGATATCGCGTTCTATTTGCTGAATCTATAAATAACTTAAGTTTAGCAAACTAGGATTTATTGGGCCGGTAAAGTGAAGCCTCTGTTCGTGGTTACACACGAAAGTTAAGCAAAATGTTTTTGTGTGGCTGGATATATGTTTTACATTTCATTTTAATTTCTATACTACATGCAATGTTCCTCGCAACACAAACATATATGTTGCTGCAACAACGCTGCGCTACTTGCTGAAGTAAGTTGTGTTGAGCAACTGTTGACCGAGAACACACGGACGGCATATAGATGATAGCTAAATATGTATATCATGGATTCTATGTACGGTGTTGTTCTAGTCCAGACGACAACATCTGATTGTAGAGTCTATTACACGGCAATTACTGTGACTCTTGAAGATAAGCTTAAATAAGTAAGTCAATCTAAAAGAAACTTCTGCCTGATTCCAGCCCTGTTTATGATATGTGTTAGATAAGGTAATATAATATAGTAATTACCATGACTTTAGTACGAGGTATCTCTGTAGCTTCACAGCAATAGTTTCTTCAAATTCTTTAGATAATATTTCTACTCTCTTATAGTTGTTGTCGTCCAATAGGGGACGAACACTAGTCAGGTACTGAAACAAAGCACACATTTAGGTAAGTATATTACGCTTTCCATACTCCCAGTAAGTTTACCAAAAATTTGTTTCTTCTAGTAATCTATTTCCTTGTAATACATTTGTGAACCAAGGCCTCTTAAGAGTTCGGTAATATTGTGGAAAAAAATGTGTAAGCTCACCAGCTTAGCACGTAATGGTCACCAGCACTGCGTCAGTTAGAAGATTAAATTAAGGCATAAATTAATTTAAAAATTAAATTAAAAACAGTCATTTAGTTTTCAATGCCGAATGTAGGTAATTGCAAATTTTGAAGCTGAAAAGCATTACAAATGTAGACTTGAAGATTACACGCAGTGTTTTATCATTCGGCATATATATATATTTGAAGATAAGATCTGAGTTCATATTTGTATGTGTAAATAAATTGTTTGTTCTCATCAAACAACATTGTTTTGAAATTAGCTCACTTACCCGTTTCATAGTATCTCTAACAGCAGGTAGCGGTAGTCTTGGCAATGATCCTTGAAAGCTATACAACTTGGGTTTGTTCCACCCAGATAATACTTTAACTACACTTATCCAGAGCATTGTCTTAGCCGATATCTTCGATCCGGGGGCACGAGATTCGTACATCCAACCCTTTAAAAATATGTTTTGTTAATAAGTGCCATTTATAACTAAACATGCTTTATTAACAATTTAGATTTGTAAAGAGACGCATTTACCTTGTACATTAATAGCAGTTTGAGAAGGTATCTCATGAGAAATATCACACTAAGCCACATAGTAAGAGCTGCCAATAAACAAGCGATGACCTGCCACATCGTGGAGTTGCTAAACAGAACATAAATTTATTGTTACAACATATAAAATGCCATTGCGGATGCGGCGTCTTTACTACATTGACGATGCCCTTGAACATCGCTTGTACAGGCTCTGGGCGCCTGACATACATTTATATTATGACAATTGAGATCAGCGATTAGCAACTACGTGTGTCTAGATGGTATAACATAAAGCGATCTTCCAAAAATTTGAACTTAACCCCATATGAATAGACAGATGTATTATCACATTATGTAAGCTAGTGAATTACAATACACTACAAGTACATATTATTATGACACCAAGTCTTAACGCTACAAAAAAGGTTATTTAGCAGAAAACAGGCCGCTAGTGATTCCAAATTAATTTAAATGTATTATGTATGTAGTAACAAAAAAATTTAATTCAATAGTCATACATTAATACCTTGAGAGTTTAAACACTTTCGCTTTAGTCCCTTTTCTTACTAAGCAAATTAAAATAACTACCGTATCGTCATGGGCTTACTGTGGGTGTGTTTGGTACTACCCTCCGTCTACGAGATAAAAAATATGTTTTATCAGTCATCACCTACCTCATATCTTTATTAAAGTATTTTACATAGATTGATGAAAACGGATGCGATTATGTTGCTGGCTGCCAAGATAATCATTAGACGGCCGTTGGAAATATTGTGGATTAAATTGTATTATATTGATAACTAAGCTCTGAATCAACAGCGAAACGTTTTTGTTTGAAGAACTTGCAAATAATTATTTTCGCTACAAATCACGACGCTGGAACCAGAGTCATCTAGGGCACAAAAGCATGTTTCTGAGAAAGTTAAGGAGGAAGCGTCAGGGTAGCCCGTGAAATTCAAATTTTCTTACATTTTTTGCAATTAGCAAGTCAGTATTAAGTTGTATGTTAAATAAAGTATGATTTGCGGCCGTAACCAATATGTATTTACAGAATTATAATCATTAGAATCAGTAATACAACAGCTTAAGTTAGTATAATCCTGAAATGTCAAGATTTCATGAAATAGTCATTTATTAGGATTACCTGGTCTTAAAGAGTTGTACTGATCACTTTAATGATTCTAATTATGTAAACAGATACTTGTTACGACCGCAAATTATATTTTGATCAACGTACAATCTAATACCGACTTGTAAATTGCAAAAAACGTAAGAAAATTTGAACTTCGCGGGCTACCCTGACGCTTCCCCATTAACTCAGAAAATTAACACTGCAAACCGCATCAATTCTATAGTGAGATTTTGTGATCCCTCAAGGAAAAAAGTACTGGGAAGCACTTAGATCAGTGTGGCCTGAAAGAATTATGATTTTTCTATGCCATTCTGTAACAAACCCATTATTGGTAAAAATGTCACTTAGATCACTCTGGTTCCAGCGTCGTCAAGTTATACACAATTAGTTTGCCCGACACACCTAAGTAAAATGTTGAATGAAGACAATGTCAATGAAGAACATAAACAATGAAATCCCAAATTTTAGCAGTAACTAATTCTATAAATCGGGTTCAATTATCACTTACCTAGGTAAAACAGATAATGCTTTTTGTACTAATCCAAATGGTACGCTAAATCCGGCAAAATGCGCGGCCACGAGTAGCGTCCACAGCACGTAGAGAGACTGCATGTGGCCTGGGTACACGCCATTGTGCACGCTATTCTGTGAAGCGATACACTTGGATTAGTGTCTCTTTCATTAGTAAAAAACTTTTAAATAAAGACATCTATCGTGGCTTCGTGTGGTGACAAACACAAACAACCAGATTCGTCCACAGCGGCAATCGTGCCAGCGAACTACGAGTATCTAGTCATTAGTCAAATATTTTATTTTGGTCAAAAAACCGATTTAAATGTAGCAGCTTACTATTAGTCTAGGTGTTAAGACTTGATATAGAATACGCATAATATAGTGGTAATAGTCTGTCTGGTCCGCTTGGACTCTTGCCACAAGCATTATCCCTCTTTTCAGATATCTATCATCTTGATGAAAATTTAGTTGGGACCTACGCATACTACATAGGTATGTACTTACACCAAATTTTTACATTTACTTTTCTTACGTAAATAGACAGTTTCGTTAATAAGTCTGTTTGCAGTTGCAGCCTTGCACGACTATCTTGGTTACATAAATAAAGATTTTATTAACACTGTGGATTAACAAAATATGTATTGTAGCAACTAAATAAATAATAGTAACAAATTAAATAATTGCAACACACAAGGAGGGATTTTTTAATTTGTTTAAAAACTGATTGCCCTGTGTGTAACTCACTAATTACTTAAAACTTGATTCTTGGTATTGAAAAAAAACCTGTAATCGCTCAATGTTCATTTATTATCACAAAAAAATTACTAAAACAATGCCCTATTAAAACATGAACGTTTCGGATTATTCAGATCCTTCACCCTGCTTTGTACCTTTAGACTCTAAGGCTTAGAGGGACAGATCCCCCTGTTAGCAACGAGGGGACAGTTCGAACTTATTCACTCCTATCTGGGACAGATAGGAATGAATAAAGTTGCTAACAGGGGGGACAGATCAAACTTCTATCCACCTAAGGGGACAAAGCAGGGCGACAGATCGGAATAATCCAACGTTTCACTGAATGCTGAGTAATTATATAATGATTAGATTTAGTTGCCACCGTTTAGTACTATAGAGGAAAACGACAATACATACATATAATTACAAAGCACATAGTATATACATAATATATGACATTTATATAACATGGAATTATTGCTGTATACATACAAGGCAAACAGGAAACTAATGATATCAAGGCATGTTTAGTTTAGGCAGGTAACTTAAAATTAGAAATTGATATCAATCTGTATGCAAGAAAGTACCTATTAATTTTATATTTAAAAGTTGATAAATTTTCGTAGAATATCCTACGAGTTCTTCTGATATTTTGTACCATTGTATAGATCAGCTGACCTTTGCTGGACCTATGTAGGTACTGGGTGTAATTTTAATCACTGTTATCCCCTTAAAGGGGTCATATCATTATGAACAACTTTTACTATGGGACCAAACCTGAAATCGCGAAAAAAGATCTGCTGTTCCCTACATTTTGACGAATTATGCGAACATAAATGTACTGAAAAGCTGACTTTTTTTTCGCAATTTCAGTTTTGGGCCCATAGTAAAAGTTGTTCATAATATGGAGTACAAAAACCTCCTTTAGAGGATAACGGTGATTAAAATTACATCCTGTATAATGTCGCATAGGTACAAAATATATGGGTACTTACTCTGAAACGCGCTAGACGTTTCTTCCACGAGCGTATTCCTGACTCCCAGACCAGATAGAGCACCTCGCGGTCAAAGTTCACATCCCATCCGTCGTGAGTGATCGCGAACGAAAACGCAACAGCCGAGTGAGCTTCCGCCATCTTGCGTTACCTTACCTACCTAAAACATCCAAATTATTATGAATATTATAACATTTCTGACAATTATTTTAACAATACCAAAAATTATTTGATGGAAATTGTAAATAAACATTCGCTTGAAAGTATAATAAACATTGCAAGCATTTGTTAGGTTATAAACTTCCCTGTTTACAATATTATAAGTCTAAAGCCTCTAATATTTGTTTGATTTATAAAGTTATTTGTATCAAGCTCTCAATACCAATCTCGCTTAATGAAGATCTTAAACCAAAGCTAATGAAGCACTTTTGGTCCTGACTGCACTGGTATCTCTCTCTGTAATTACAACATTGAATATAAGTTTCGTTTTTTCCTTTTGAGGTAGGGAATGCTCAAAATTACTTATTTATTATTGTGCGGAGCTGTTGCTCTTAAAGACAACTAACTGCAAAATTATAGGATTGGGCAATTTTTACAATTCTATGACCATTCATAATAATTATGTACAGACGCCAGCAGGTCAACCTACCCGAAACTGTCAGATTTTTCCAATCAACCTTGAACCTAATACCGTAGCAATAAAGTAGAAAATCTATTAAAGAAATCTGACAGATTGTAGTAGCTTGATGTGATGGCGTCTGTACCTATATTATGTATCTGCAGCTTTATCTATTTTCTGATAACTCAAACTTGAAGTGCCTATTTATTGTATTTAAACCATTTACTTTTTTTAAACTTTTATCAAGTTGTTCAGTCAGAAAGATGAAGAAGTTGCCTATTCCAAAATGTGGTAGGCATAAATTGTTACATTATACATGTTGATAATATACATAAATTGAACCTAGTATACTACAGAGCCTAGTGTACTACTATGCAGAAAGCAGCCATATGGCACTTTTTCCAAAAATTTGTTATAAAAACAGTCATACTAATTTCGACATACAAGATTTTTTGCAAAAACAACCATGTCGCTATCTCTATTTATGAGCCGTCAAATGCAGCCTTGTCCATACATGCATAATGCAACCATCAATAGAAGAATGTTTGCAACTCTGTTTGTACTTTTCCTGACATGGCTGCTTTCTGCATAACACAGTCCAATTATGTCAGAACGGATTAGAAAGATGTGCATGTTAAGTCTTGAATTAATGGGTATAAGCAGGTATATAATTTAAAGCATTTACAGACAAGATATTTCAAATTCTGTAGGTACTACGTCTTCCAAACTTCTACTGTATGCTAAGTCATTTACCAAACAAACAAAATAAAAGATCGATATTTGTGCAGAGTTGGTTTAGCATGGGCGATTGCGTGGCGAAACATCATAACAAATTAAGTTGGTTTAATGAAAGGCAGAGACATAGCTTGGAATCTGGAGACGCACAGTAAAAACTTAAAAAGTAGGCAGAGTGGTGGAGCACAGCAATTGAGTCTTATCAATGAATTAATTTAAGTTTACATTGATACAAAGAGTTTTCATATTAGTGATGTAACTTCAAATAATGTATTCATTTCCTCACATAAAATTTTATACCGGTACCCCAGGTCTCAAATATCTGACTAAAAACAACAGAATAGCTTGTTTTTGAAATGCTTGTCTTGATCTGAGGACATTGTCACTGTAAATGAAATTTTGTTGCTGACTTTTATTTAGTTTAAAACCAATTACAAAAATTGAAGACAGTTTTTATATTTACATGCACATAAAAGAGAAAATATAAAATCATAAAGTTCAGATAAAAAGTTATCAAAACTTTCATGTACAGTACAGTACTTATGACATGCCAATATAATCTTTATCCATTTGTCTGCAAACAGATTGTTTGTTGGATTAGAGGCCAAGAGATCATGAAGTGCAGTCAAACATACTCTGTCCTTACCGTTGCGCATGCTGTCCCCAGTAATATAGTATTAGGTACTTTCTGCCATGGCAGTAATTGTCTGGGACAAAGAAGTGAGACAGCACAGCATGCAGATCAGGCACCTCACTAGTGCCACGGAGCTGACAGCTTTATTGAGGTTTGGTATGTTTACCAATAACCAGAGGCAATTTGCAATTACTTTTCATCATTAGGGACCATGCACTACACAGTACACAGCCATGGGCATTACTGGTTGTGATTGTGGCAAGTTTAGTTCAAGATTGCTTAGTACAGACGCCAGCACATCAAGCTACTACAATCTGTCAAATTTCTTTAATAGATTTCAACTTTATTGCTAAAGCTTTAGGTTTACGGTGGATAGGGAAAATTTTACAGTTTCGGGTAGCTTGACCTGCTGGCGTCTGTACATTTTTGATGGGAATGATTAAGTATGATGAACTTAACTATGAATGAAAATGCATTGATTGATATGAATATGCATCTAGACTAAACAAAAAACCATTTTATCTTGATCATATTCAATTAATAATTAATGACTAATTATTTTTGACATCAAGGGAAGCTGTAATTGTGGGTATTCAAACATAATTTTGAAAATGAAACACAATCATGATTGTGTGACTACATTTTTACTACATGGTTATTTCGTTTTAGTAAATTAATAATGTAATTAAGTACAACCTACATACCATATGTTGTGTACCTACATACTTAAACCTGCTGAAAATAAATTCTATATAATTCACAAAAAATACTTGAGTATTTGATGTCGGAAAATAACAAACAGGATGGTGCTACTCTACTTATTAGGAGAAATCTCCGCACACATTTGTAGCTCATATGATATAAATACGCGTTCGCTTCGCTACACGCACACACGCTTAGCAGGTGTCAAAGTCTAATTTGAGGAAGGCGATGGATTTACGTAAATTAGCAACAATCGCAAGATGACTAAATCTTCATCTATTTTTATTATTAATGTTGTAAGTTCATAATGTAGTGCCATTAATTAGCTCTTAACTTATGATTAATTAAATTGGTTTAAGGTCAAGTCACATACTGACCACGTCTAAGGTCTTTACAACACGGAGTACAAGTCTCGCGGTTAAGTACAACTTTTTCCTAAATTCTTTAATGAAAATACGCACGCATCGAAAGGATTAATACATGTGAAGATACATTTTATTTCGAAATAAAAATATTTGACACATTGCTCTTACCTTGAATATGAATAATTTACGAGCACCAATATGTAGTACGCAGACAGGTAGGTAGGTACTGGTCTGGTACAGTAAAGTAACCGTACCTTGTTAGCAACTTTATTTACACACCACCTTTATACATTTTGCTGCTTTTATAAGTTTACTAAAATAATTTAGTTCGTTATTTATAAAGAATATCCTTAGAGGTAATTAATTTAAATATATTTACACCCGAAATAAATAACAGAAACTTCACATTGCAGACAATACGTGCCCTATAACCAAAGAGTAAGCAAACATAGAACACGGAACTGTAGTAGTGTAGTTTAGTTTAGTTTATGAACTACAACAAGCAAGACACACACAAGCAAGTGCGGCGCGACACGTTACTATACCTAAAGACGATAAGGGATGTGAAATTGTCGAAATACTGTCATGTCGATAAGGTATTATAAAATTACAAAAACCTAATACTTTAAGCACTAGACAAACTAACTATCTATAAAAAACAACAATAATAAAAATAACAATCTATAAAGACAAACTAACTATAAAAAGGTTATTATATAAAATAGAAAATAAGCTCGAGATAAGACTGTATAGATAAATCCATCAGAGGTAAAACCTGGATAAGGTTGGCACCTCCTGTGCTCAAAAGGCAACCTATGCCCACCAGTGGGCTAGGGGCTAGTGGCTAGTAAGGCTGTGGAGGATGATGATGATGATGATGATACCTGTATCTACCTGAGCTCTGAAACGATTAATTTGTGCTGACCGGAGGGAAAAAGAGAGTAAATCTTGAAATGATTAATTTGTGCATTCGTGTTTTTGCAGAAAAGTACCTGTAGTATTAAAATGAAGACTCAAAATATTTTGTTATAGGTTTATTTTAAAACTTCTAAGGTTTGAGCAGAGCTAAACAGTGATTCAACTAGCACGTCATTTAAGTACACTAATATGCTTTTTTTTTGTGGATGGGAAATCATCAAATAACTTCTCCCGCTCTGGGTGGAGCGGAAGGGCGTGTCAGACTTTTACTGACTAAAACCCACCCGTGTTCCTTCAGTTGCCTATGCCAGGGCCACGGTATCTTTTTCAAACAACCCGCGACCCCAGTGGCATCGGCCCTATTGGACCCCATCTTTTGCTGACATCTCTTTGAGGCGCGTGTGGAACACAACGCGCCGTCGACCCGGGCCTGGTCCTCACCGGACGGCGAGCTACCCACTACTCACCATCCGCAAGCCCGCGCCTACGGTGGCTGGGAATCGGCTATCGATTCCCGCCGCCCAGGGCGTCTCCTGCGGCGACTGAGGGCGTGAGGCTGCCTCTCCCTCACGCGTTCCGCCTCCTCCTTCGCGAGCATTACCGCTTCGCAGAAGGAGGTGACGGCCTCCCATGCACTCTCGCTCCGCACCATGGCCTGGACCAGGCTCGGACGCGAGAGATCGCCGCCGCCGATCGCCTCCGTGAGAACACGGCGGTGCTCTGCCCAAGCCGGGCAGACCTCCACTGTATGCTCCACCGTGTCCTCTGGGCGATCCACACAATGGTGACACCCGGGCGTTTCCTCCCGCCTTATGCGAAACAGGAACCTCCCGAAACAACCGTGTCCGGTGAGGACCTGCGTCAGGCGGAAGGTGAGGACGAAGTACACTAATATGCTGAGTGGAGTATTTAATTGTAGAGAATATCAAATAAGCATGAAATTGATGATATTATCAAGATGGATCTTCCACGTCCAGCGAAATAGCATATACATTTTCAAATTTTTGCAAGCTGTAGCAATGCAAAGATTTGTCGCGCTTTCACATAGTTTTTTTAATCGTAAGTCTTATAAATTTTTGATTACCATTGTTAATAACTAAGTGATAATAATTGAAAAGTTGCGAATACCTCAGTTCTCTTAATGACATTTCACGCCTATGTTAGTTCAACTCTAAGGTACGGTGTAATATTTTGGAGCAATAGTACAGACAAACAACGTGCATTTATTGCTCAAAAACGCTTTGTCGGGTCTATGTGTATACTGCAACAAACTGACGCCTGTAAACCATTTTTTAAGAGCAAGAAAATATTGACATTACCAAGCCTATACGTAGGTATATATTTGAAAGTGCATTATTTATAAACATTAATGTGTTTGAATTTTGTACCCGAATATGGCATAGCGATAAGTTAAACACAGTTACTACTAGCATGACACATTTCTTCTACGATAGTATATTTTTGCAGCTCCACGTATCTATACTAATACATATTATACAAACGAAAGATTTATTTGTTTGTTTGTACCGAATAAGCTCCGAAACTACTGGACCGATTTTAACCAACCCTATTGGTTATCAAAGCCGCTGGCAAAAGCTAGTATTTTATCAAATCACGGTATTATAAGAAATATTCAAGAAATAAAAATATTTAAAAAGAATGCACATGATACCGGAGGATCGTAAAAGAAGTTTATATATAGCGTAAAAGATTTCTTAACTGACAAATCATTTGCACAATATACTGCCTGAATAAGGAAAAAAGACGTATCTGACATTTTATTTCGAAATCGAGTTATTTACATATTCAGAATCAGCAAAAAAAAAGATGCTTAGATAGATAAACCATTCTAAAAATGAACGCCTCTCCACAAAACTTGATTATTTGTGAGTGGAAATATTTATTCCAACACTTTACTGGTGTGCGTTCGACGATTTTACTGTAAACATGGACTCGCCGCCGCACTTAGAGGTCAACTAATCGTGCGATCAGTCCAAGCATTGTACAGCGGGGAGCGTGCGCTTTGTATGGCATGACACGTTCGCTCTGTTGAGCGTTCGTTTCATTTATACACTAGATGGCCAACAAATCCGGCTGTTCGGCGTTTGGTCAGTCGGTAGGTACCGTTTGTATATAAATAAACCGGTGTTATTGTTTATATTTTTATGTACCTATGTTAGTAAGGTTAATAAGGTTAGTAAGGTTAGGTAAGGTAATACGGGTTTTTTCATTTACTGTATACCTTTTGCATATATATTATGTCAATTCTTGCCTTAAAATAAATGATAAAATTATCATTATTTCAAGCATTTACTGACTTATTACTAATTTTATAATGCAATATGTAATAAAACATTATGCAATACAAACAAACGTTATTAATTACGATAATAATTAACCAATATCAGTATACCTAATCACTTTCATCAGAATCAGACTCAACATCAATAATTAATTCAAAATCCATGTCAAAATTTTTCATATATTGTTTTTCGATATCATTAACATGTATTTTCCCACATATTACAATCAATCATTTCAATCGTTCCTTTATTAGGAGCCAATAAAGACGTCAAGTTTTGTTCAACGTTTTTTGCGTTGACATGTTGACCGTACATTCGCGGCAAAATCGACGCGTGGTCCCACTTTCATGTCTCGCCGGTGACTGAGCAACCAATGACAAAGACCAATTATGTGTATTGCGTCGATACACTTTCTTTGCATGTGAGCGTAACCGCTGTGCAGGGGCGTTCATTTTTAGAATGGTTTATATATAACAGTATTTTTAAATTGGCATAAACTTAACGAAAAGCTAATAATTCTTACTATTAAAAGACGCATCTGCCTTTGTATCTTATAGTTTAATCAGGACAAAATATTTTTTTTCTCAATTTCAATATTTCTGTAGTTACGTCTTTTTCCCTTACGGCGGCAGTATACTTTAGCTCAACCATGATGCGTACAGTAACTGTAAAGATACTATTGGATATCTACTAGTATCCTTTCTGATATTCAAGTAGTTAATAACTGTGGATAATAATAATATTTTAATGTATAGTAGCTATAGCTTACTTCTGACATATAATGGAAATTGTGTATTTTGACTTGAATCATTTTGATCTCAATTACTATGTGATTGTTATTGCATGGCTAAGCGGCGGGATTTATCTAGCTGATCCTATTTTAACTTATAATAACATTGTATGTATTGTGTACCTATGATCCACAATAAAGAATATGAATATGTTAATACAACCAATCACAACACATTTTTTTAAAATTATAAATGAGGTTTGTATATTATTTGACATCTTTCGTGAGTCAAACATACTAACGACACCTATGACAGAGTTGTCGGGATTCTTCCCCAGTCCTTCGTTCACGATTGGCCCAGGTCCACTGCGTGTCGGTACATAGGTGGGTACATCAAAGGGGAGGCTCCGAGCAAGCCTGTCATACGTGTCCATCGGCAATGACGGTGTTTCCCACTCGCTAGCTCGCTTTCGTTCACTATGTTTGTACCTACCCAGGATAACATGGAGAAGTTAATAATGCAAGCGCACGTACTGGCGGGTTTTTGCCGCTAACATTTTTGTACCGTACTGCGATATTTTGAATCACAGGTCGGCCTCGCACTTACGCTTATAATTTTGAATTGATTAGGTAGTGTAGATCCTTATAAAATAATTACTATTTAACAAACGATCGATATCGATTCAGATATTAAAAAAATACAACACTATAGTATTCATTGGTTCACGATACCTGCAGATACTTATTGTGTTACTTAAAGAAAAACTAATTAAAACTAAAGTAATGGTAATTAACTAATTATTATAGTAGGTATTCATTACCATAATTTTCTTGTAGAATATTTTTTATTGTTTAATTTCTAACTTGGCCATTCCAACTAGGTAATCCGTTTATTTTTGGGATGCCTGCACCTTGCGATCTACCTTAATAACGGGTAACCTGAACAGTATTATAGGGATATCCGAAAAATCCGAATCCATAAAGCCCCATTTACATGACGCAACTTTCTTACTGTGGCCACAGATTAATACAGATGGGACACTCCGCAGTGTAGGTATGAAGCTACAAGCACAGATAAGTACAGATCTCGCACTCCGCAAAATCATTTAAATAAAAAATGACTCTTGCTACGCACAGCAAAAGAGTGGAACTCACTACCTGCCTTTGTGTTGCCGAGCGCATACAACCCTAATCTCTTCAAAATGAGAATGAAGAGGCTTCTTCTGGGTAAGCTCCATCGACGACCCTGTCTATGTCGCGTCCGACCTAGACTAGAGCCAAGAGCAAACCCATCGTAAATAAAAATAAAATATATACATATATATATTAGACACTACTAAAAAAAGCTCATGAAAGCGCTCATTGTGACAATATCACAAATATTATTTATTGAAATATAAAAAAAAAAACTGCAAACAATAAAATTAAAAAGATAAATCAGCTGATTTTAGGTACAGACGCCAGCTCATCAACCTACTACAATCTGTCACTTTAACACGTTCTGTGCGGCCGACGTGCATGCGCGATTTTCGAACGTTCACCATGTGCTACCGGCGCGGCGGCGCATATGCGTGTCCATACAATTTATATAACTTCCTTCGAATGCGGCGCGCCGTACCTGTGGGTTTTTTGTGCATCTCTATTGTTCTTGTCGCAATTGTTTTATGACTCATAAAACTGGAAAATTTTCAAATACACATAAGCGTCTCGCCGCACTTGGGATAAGTTTGTAACGGCGCACAGATGTGCCCAGCCGCACTGGGTAGAGTTTCTTCAATCGCGCATGCGCGCTCATAGCACCACACGAAGTATTTTTTGGGCGCGCATGAGCGTTTGCCGCACAGGGTTTAGTGTATCATAAAGCAGCACTTGGAGCAAGTTCGCCAAATAATTCAGCAGTGAATGTGTTAATAAATTTTCAACTTTATCGCAAAAGCATTAGGTTCAAGGTTGATTGGGAAAATTTGACAGTTTCGGGTTGCTTGACCTGCTGGCGTCTGTACTTCCCAAAAACTTAAAATGATAAGTTACCTTATCAATTTCAATTAAATGTCGCTTTAGAGTTAAATAAAATAAAGTAACGAATATTTCGATTCTTGATGTAGTGTCAAACGGTCAGAGGACCTTTTGCCCTAGTGCACTGGCAACATTTTGTTTGACACTTGACAGCCCGAGTCATTGTTTTGTCCAATTATTTACGTTTTCTTTTCGAACTAATTCCACATTTTTGACTGAAATCACAACACAAATTATAATGATAGCAAGTGTACATAATCTATTCAGATAAGGAAAAATGCTGGTTATTAATTTATTAAAATGATATTATCCATTCCATTATTTAAGCTCAAAGAGAAAGTTACTATAATTTTAGTAATATTACTACTATTAGCGAGTGTATATTTTTACTTAAATCATTTGCAACAAAGCTACAACAGTGCTCAATGGTCTGGAGAACGCTGTTTATCAGAACTGACATCTATTAAATATCAATTAAACGGTAACATTATTTGTACTTTACAACTACTGTGTAAATATATACTTGTTAGTGTAATTCCATATATTATTCTTTTTCAAAATTGCAGTTGTCACGGAATATAAAAACCGCATTGACAAGCTATTGACGGAGACACAGAAAGCTCATGATACTGAAAAGGAAAGGTATAAAGATGTTATGGACAGCTGTGTAGCAATGAAACAACAAACTACCATTTGTCAGGTACTGTAATTGAGCTCGTTGTTTTTTACCTCAATATAAAGGTGGGCGGGCATTCACGATAGCGCCATCTCGTCAAATGGCGTGATATAGAGCCAAATTTTGATTATGTTTGTTAAAATCCGTTGGCCTGATGTAAAACTCTGGATTTCCAATTGCTCCATTATAAATCCAGCCGCGCCGTGGCTTGACGCCATAGCATCGCGCCGATGGCCCATGAATGCGCATGCCCACAACCCGGCTGCCCCATTTCAAAACCTAGTAAGGACTTAAAACAAAATTTTACAGGAGAGTGCAAAAACGTAAAGTGATGTGAATGAATGTGCTCACTAGGTTTCGATGCTTAAATATATCTTCTTATTTTTGAGTTTTTAACGCTGTGTTTTTGTATTTGGTAGGGACTTACAAGGTTAGCAAGATTATGCAATAAAATAATTTTTGTAAAAAGTGTCCTTTACTAGGTTTTGAAATGGGGCAGCCGAATCATTTTTGATAATTGCACGCTGAGGGATTGCAAAGGTTGGTTGATTTGTTTTTGTTCAAACAACATCACTATGGTGAAACGTCATATGAGAGTGAGGAAATTTTGCAAAAAAAAATATAATAACCTCCTCAGGTTATTATATTTTTTTTTGCAAAATTTTTTGATGTGTCCAAAAAATACTGTCAAATTGAGAACCTCCTTTTTCTGAAGTCATTTGAAAATTATAAAATATAAGAAAAGTAAATAAAATCAAGCTTTTATTAACTAAAACAGGGATGCACAAACCGCGGCCCCCGGCAATATGCCAGTGGCCTGCCAGCAAAACATTCCCTCGTACAATATCTATAAATACCTCATATAAATTTTTGAAAGAAAAATATTGCTGAGATAACCCAGCTAATAAGCTCATGTTTCATCTTTCTAGTGCAAGCTGGCTCTTTTCAGATCACAAATAAATTCGGGCAATTACAATCATTTTCCAAATTACAAGAAAATGGCTGAAAAATTCAATAACACTGTGGTTAATTTTAGCTTTTTCGAACAATTAGATATTTTGATACAATCTTTTCGTGAATTATTTTTCTAAGACGCCAGCTCATCAACCTACTACAATCTGTCACTTTAACACGTTCTGTGCGGCCGACGTGCATGCGCGATTTTCGAACGTTCACCATGTGCTACCGGCGCGGCGGCGCATATGCGTGTCCATACAATTTATATAACTTCCTTCGAATGCGGCGCGCCGTACCTGTGGGTTTTTTGTGCATCTCTATTGTTCTTGTCGCAATTGTTTTATGACTCATAAAACTGGAAAATTTTCAAATACACATAAGCGTCTCGCCGCACTTGGGATAAGTTTGTAACGGCGCACAGATGTGCCCAGCCGCACTGGGTAGAGTTTCTTCAATCGCGCATGCGCGCTCATAGCACCACACGAAGTATTTTTTGGGCGCGCATGAGCGTTTGCCGCACAGGGTTTAGTGTATCATAAAGCAGCACTTGGAGCAAGTTCGCCAAATAATTCAGCAGTGAATGTGTTAATAAATTTTCAACTTTATCGCAAAAGCATTAGGTTCAAGGTTGATTGGGAAAATTTGACAGTTTCGGGTTGCTTGACCTGCTGGCGTCTGTACTTCCCAAAAACTTAAAATGATAAGTTACCTTATCAATTTCAATTAAATGTCGCTTTAGAGTTAAATAAAATAAAGTAACGAATATTTCGATTCTTGATGTAGTGTCAAACGGTCAGAGGACCTTTTGCCCTAGTGCACTGGCAACATTTTGTTTGACACTTGACAGCCCGAGTCATTGTTTTGTCCAATTATTTACGTTTTCTTTTCGAACTAATTCCACATTTTTGACTGAAATCACAACACAAATTATAATGATAGCAAGTGTACATAATCTATTCAGATAAGGATAAATGCTGGTTATTAATTTATTAAAATGATATTATCCATTCCATTATTTAAGCTCAAAGAGAAAGTTACTATAATTTTAGTAATATTACTACTATTAGCGAGTGTATATTTTTACTTAAATCATTTGCAACAAAGCTACAACAGTGCTCAATGGTCTGGAGAACGCTGTTTATCAGAACTGACATCTATTAAATATCAATTAAACGGTAACATTATTTGTACTTTACAACTACTGTGTAAGTATATACTTGTTAGTGTAATTCCATATATTATTCTTTTTCAAAATTGCAGTTGTCACGGAATATAAAAACCGCATTGACAAGCTATTGACGGAGACACAGAAAGCTCATGATACTGAAAAGGAAAGGTATAAAGATGTTATGGACAGCTGTGTAGCAATGAAACAACAAACTACCATTTGTCAGGTACTGTAATTGAGCTCGTTGTTTTTTACCTCAATATAAAGGTGGGCGGGCATTCACGATAGCGCCATTTCGTCAAATGGCGTGATATAGAGCCAAATTTTGATTATGTTTGTTAAAATCCGTTGGCCTGATGTAAAACTCTGGATTTCCAATTGCTCCATTATAAATCCAGCCGCGCCGTGGCTTGACGCCATAGCATCGCGCCGATGGCCCATGAATGCGCATGCCCACAACCCGGCTGCCCCATTTCAAAACCTAGTAAGGACTTAAAACAAAATTTTACAGGAGAGTGCAAAAACGTAAAGTGATGTGAATGAATGTGCTCACTAGGTTTCGATGCTTAAATATATCTTCTTATTTTTGAGTTTTTAACGCTGTGTTTTTGTATTTGGTAGGGACTTACAAGGTTAGCAAGATTATGCAATAAAATAATTTTTGTAAAAAGTGTCCTTTACTAGGTTTTGAAATGGGGCAGCCGAATCATTTTTGATAATTGCACGCTGAGGGATTGCAAAGGTTGGTTGATTTGTTTTTGTTCAAACAACATCACTATGGTGAAACGTCATATGAGAGTGAGGAAATTTTGCAAAAAAAAATATAATAACCTCCTCAGGTTATTATATTTTTTTTTGCAAAATTTTTTGATGTGTCCAAAAAATACTGTCAAATTGAGAACCTCCTTTTTCTGAAGTCATTTGAAAATTATAAAATATAAGAAAAGTAAATAAAATCAAGCTTTTATTAACTAAAACAGGGATGCACAAACCGCGGCCCCCGGCAATATGCCAGTGGCCTGCCAGCAAAACATTCCCTCGTACAATATCTATAAATACCTCATATAAATTTTTGAAAGAAAAATATTGCTGAGATAACCCAGCTAATAAGCTCATGTTTCATCTTTCTAGTGCAAGCTGGCTCTTTTCAGATCACAAATAAATTCGGGCAATTACAATCATTTTCCAAATTACAAGAAAATGGCTGAAAAATTCAATAACACTGTGGTTAATTTTAGCTTTTTCGAACAATTAGATATTTTGATACAATCTTTTCGTGAATTATTTTTCTAAGACGCCAGCTCATCAACCTACTACAATCTGTCACTTTAACACGTTCTGTGCGGCCGACGTGCATGCGCGATTTTCGAACGTTCACCATGTGCTACCGGCGCGGCGGCGCATATGCGTGTCCATACAATTTATATAACTTCCTTCGAATGCGGCGCGCCGTACCTGTGGGTTTTTTGTGCATCTCTATTGTTCTTGTCGCAATTGTTTTATGACTCATAAAACTGGAAAATTTTCAAATACACATAAGCGTCTCGCCGCACTTGGGATAAGTTTGTAACGGCGCACAGATGTGCCCAGCCGCACTGGGTAGAGTTTCTTCAATCGCGCATGCGCGCTCATAGCACCACACGAAGTATTTTTTGGGCGCGCATGAGCGTTTGCCGCACAGGGTTTAGTGTATCATAAAGCAGCACTTGGAGCAAGTTCGCCAAATAATTCAGCAGTGAATGTGTTAATAAATTTTCAACTTTATCGCAAAAGCATTAGGTTCAAGGTTGATTGGGAAAATTTGACAGTTTCGGGTTGCTTGACCTGCTGGCGTCTGTACTTCCCAAAAACTTAAAATGATAAGTTACCTTATCAATTTCAATTAAATGTCGCTTTAGAGTTAAATAAAATAAAGTAACGAATATTTCGATTCTTGATGTAGTGTCAAACGGTCAGAGGACCTTTTGCCCTAGTGCACTGGCAACATTTTGTTTGACACTTGACAGCCCGAGTCATTGTTTTGTCCAATTATTTACGTTTTCTTTTCGAACTAATTCCACATTTTTGACTGAAATCACAACACAAATTATAATGATAGCAAGTGTACATAATCTATTCAGATAAGGATAAATGCTGGTTATTAATTTATTAAAATGATATTATCCATTCCATTATTTAAGCTCAAAGAGAAAGTTACTATAATTTTAGTAATATTACTACTATTAGCGAGTGTATATTTTTACTTAAATCATTTGCAACAAAGCTACAACAGTGCTCAATGGTCTGGAGAACGCTGTTTATCAGAACTGACATCTATTAAATATCAATTAAACGGTAACATTATTTGTACTTTACAACTACTGTGTAAGTATATACTTGTTAGTGTAATTCCATATATTATTCTTTTTCAAAATTGCAGTTGTCACGGAATATAAAAACCGCATTGACAAGCTATTGACGGAGACACAGAAAGCTCATGATACTGAAAAGGAAAGGTATAAAGATGTTATGGACAGCTGTGTAGCAATGAAACAACAAACTACCATTTGTCAGGTACTGTAATTGAGCTCGTTGTTTTTTACCTCAATATAAAGGTGGGCGGGCATTCACGATAGCGCCATCTCGTCAAATGGCGTGATATAGAGCCAAATTTTGATTATGTTTGTTAAAATCCGTTGGCCTGATGTAAAACTCTGGATTTCCAATTGCTCCATTATAAATCCAGCCGCGCCGTGGCTTGACGCCATAGCATCGCGCCGATGGCCCATGAATGCGCATGCCCACAACCCGGCTGCCCCATTTCAAAACCTAGTAAGGACTTAAAACAAAATTTTACAGGAGAGTGCAAAAACGTAAAGTGATGTGAATGAATGTGCTCACTAGGTTTCGATGCTTAAATATATCTTCTTATTTTTGAGTTTTTAACGCTGTGTTTTTGTATTTGGTAGGGACTTACAAGGTTAGCAAGATTATGCAATAAAATAATTTTTGTAAAAAGTGTCCTTTACTAGGTTTTGAAATGGGGCAGCCGAATCATTTTTGATAATTGCACGCTGAGGGATTGCAAAGGTTGGTTGATTTGTTTTTGTTCAAACAACATCACTATGGTGAAACGTCATATGAGAGTGAGGAAATTTTGCAAAAAAAAATATAATAACCTCCTCAGGTTATTATATTTTTTTTTGCAAAATTTTTTGATGTGTCCAAAAAATACTGTCAAATTGAGAACCTCCTTTTTCTGAAGTCATTTGAAAATTATAAAATATAAGAAAAGTAAATAAAATCAAGCTTTTATTAACTAAAACAGGGATGCACAAACCGCGGCCCCCGGCAATATGCCAGTGGCCTGCCAGCAAAACATTCCCTCGTACAATATCTATAAATACCTCATATAAATTTTTGAAAGAAAAATATTGCTGAGATAACCCAGCTAATAAGCTCATGTTTCATCTTTCTAGTGCAAGCTGGCTCTTTTCAGATCACAAATAAATTCGGGCAATTACAATCATTTTCCAAATTACAAGAAAATGGCTGAAAAATTCAATAACACTGTGGTTAATTTTAGCTTTTTCGAACAATTAGATATTTTGATACAATCTTTTCGTGAATTATTTTTCTAAGTTTGAAAAAGTTAAACCTCTATTGGATATATTTAGCAATCCTTTCACCATTTCAGCTGAAACTGCGCCAGAGTCAATGCAGTTAGAATTAATTGATATTCAAAATGATCAAGATTTTTGCAACAAATTCAATGTAGGGGACTTGCTGTACTTTTACCACTGCGTTGATAAAACTATTACAAAGAGTTGCACACAGATGACCTGAAATGCGCCAGCTTATTTAGTTCTACTTATACTGGATGACATTTTTTACTGTCCTGAAAGAAAGATAGGGTATAATAGGTGAACGGAGTGGAAGCCTATGCCATACCTAGTATTTAAAAAAAAAATTGTAGTATCTAAATTCAAATCATACGCACTATGCACCCCGCATAGTGCGTATGATTTGAGATATTTTTTTTGACAATTATAAAGTTTTTTCAAAATTTCTTTTTTTATTGTTCTAGGTTACTTCAAATTTGTAGTGTTTATTGATAGAGCACTTTATGTCTAGGCTTCTACTCCATTCACCTATTGTACCCTATTTTTCAAGACAGTAAAAAATTCATCCAGTATATTGTAAACAAACTTTTTCGGTATTGAATAAGAATTTAAAAAAAGAAATCGAAACCGCCTTGTAAATGAAAGTTTGTAAACAATTTTATGTAGCTACAAGTAAATTTGAGCCAAATGTTAAAAAGATTTTAAGCGCAATGCAGTGCCACGCTTGAAACTAGTATATTATTTTTTTAAATTAAATTTTTGGCTATTTTTATGTTTTTAATTGGTGCTGGTAGCCCACCATTAGTTCATCATTTGCCCAAGTGGCCCATGTTCTCAATACGTCTGTGCACACCTGAACTACAACAAACAGCTATAGGTAATGTTCCATTGAAAATGAATAGTAATGACTAAAGGCATTTTGTCCTATTTCATTTTGCCAACTGAAAGCACCTTCACTATTGTGCAAATTCTTCTCCAATCGGTTGGCTCCAATGACAATTTGTTTAAAAAAAATAAAATGTGTGGGAACATCAGCCACATAAAGTAAAAGTTCTTCTTCTGAATCAGACCTTATGATAACGTCTGTATATCAACCCGGCAAACCATGAAATGAAAGCCATTTGGAGTGATCGTGAGTGGGCTTACATGTATCCATTTGACTTTAGTGGAGCTATCGTGAATGCCCACCTTAACAGTTTACTGTCCTGCAGGCTTAGCACGAGAATCGTAGAGAAGCGTCTTGTCGACGGAAGAGTAGACAAAAATGACGTTTCCGTGTAGACAGTACGACGGCAACAAAATAGAAAGAGTAAACTGCACTTATACAAAATTCACTTTTTTACATAATTCGACTCAGAAATCTTTGTTTTTTTTTCTGTTTAATTCTCAATTTTTACAAATATTAAACATGAATCATATATTTATTTTCATTTTTTTGTTTTTTTATATCACGCATAATATGTATGTGTATACAACTGCAGAGTCGCGTCCGTAGCGCCGGAGAAGATGCGATTCTCAAAGTGTTTTATATGGATTTCTTCATTTTTTTCTATGGAAAATATGAAATATTTTTACCTACATGTAGAGTTTTAGTGGGTTATGGATTTAATAAGGGGAGGACAAAATGTTCATTATTTTTGCGATTGGACACCGTTTTTGAGATATAAGCAAAAGAAGAGAAAAAATATAATAATTTTGTATCGGTTATCTAACCGTATATACTTTGCGGCCGTCGAGTAGAAAGTTTTCTACTGTGTTTAGAATGGCGCAAATTGTCTTTAGGGTAGCTAAACAATTACCAGTGGTCAGGGCGGTCAGGGTTATTTTGACTTTCTTCCAAAATAGTCTACATAAAAAAGAGTCTAGAAACAATGCTCGCTAGAAACGAAAGTCAAAATGATAAATTGTAGAAGGATTTCTACGGTGCGATGTCAAAAACGGAGAAGCAAAATGTCACTTTGTATAGAAAAAGTGGTTTACTCTTCGTAAAGATAGACAAGCGGTCATGCTAAGCCCACTGGTGGTCATAATAATTGTTTTTTTTTAAAATTCATATTTTGAACAAATTGTACGAGGGGTGATCAAAAATTAATGATAATGAATATTAAACACGGTGATTATAGTTAAAAAAAAACATTATTTCTCTACATAGTCTCCTAACAAGTCATACATTTAGTCCATCTTTTTTCTAAACCCAGAATTCCCTTAGAAAAAAAATCTTTGTCTTGATCCTCCAAAAACCACTCAACAGCGGTCATCACTTCGCTATCGTCGTCAAATTTCTTGCCCCGGAGGTGTTCCTTGAGCAGAGGAAAGAGATAGAAGTCTCTAGGAGCTAGATCTGGCGAATAGGGCGGGTGTACGAGCAGTTCGAATCCCGATTCTTGAATGGCAGCCATCGCAACTGCGGCTTTGTGAGCTGGTGCGTTGTCTTGGTGAAACAGCACTCGAGCTAGCAGTTTGCCGCGTCTTTTTTTCCTGAATGGATTCCCGCAATCTTCTTATTTGGTCTGTGTAGTAAGAGCCCGAAATAGTGGCTCCCTTTTCTGAATATTCCACCATAATTATTCCTTCAGCGTCCCAAAAAACGGACGCCATAATCTTTCCCACTGAACTTGACACTTTGAATTTCTTCGGCGTCGGTGAGGAAGCTCGCTTCCAGGTCATTTCAGAATCAGGACCAAAATGGTGAACCCAGGTCGTGTCCATGGTCACGAAACGTGGCAAAAATTTTTCCTGATCTGCTTGGAACTTTTCGAAATAGACTCTCGTTTTTTCTTTTGCGCGTCGGTTAACATTCTCGGCACCCAACGCGCGGAGACCTTTAGATTCTTTGAACACTGCCATATGAGATACCTATGACCTCAACTATATGTCTGATGGTTACTCTCCGATCTGCCAACACGAAATCTTCGACTTTTTTCACATTATCTTCAGTGAGGGACGTGGATGGGCGTCCTTCGCGATGTTCATCTTCCGTGGATGTTCTGCCCAGTTTAAACTCCTTCGCCTAGCGTGCAACTGTGGAATATGGAGGAGCAGAGTCCCCCAATGTTTCCACTAAGTCGGTGTGTATGTCTTTGGTAGACATTTTTTTCACAGGTACTTGATGACAGCTCTAATTTCGTTTTTCTCCATTTTGATGTTATCTCTTCGACTGTTCGTATTCAAATGAATGTACCTCCCGGGAATCGTGCCCTATTTATATGATTTTTTTATGCTAACCTAGTGGGTATATGAGCAAGCAAAAAAAAAAAATTATTTTTATGTGCACTGGAACTACCCGATTATCATTACTTTTTGATCACCTCTCGTAGAACACAGAACCGTACCATAATTGCGTAACACTTTATCAATCGGACTCTTTTCATTTTGACAGTTCAACAACATTCATTGCGTTATTTACGGTGTTGAGGAGACAAAATTTTCGAACCTATGAAGCAATAGATTGGCAATTTGCATGAAAACGATTCAGATTCCGATCGATAATGTGTTACGCAATTAAGGTGCTGGTTAAGTAGGTACTAAAGTGAATTAAGTAATCACAAATTCAGTAGGGAACCTTACTGCCAATAAATTAGGCTCCACTGTACATTAACACCCGCGCGTGCGAAAGTTCACAATTTTATAGCGTGTTAGCGTCGTCGAGTAAAACATTTTTGCAAAATATTACAATACGCAAATGACCAGTTTTTGAGAAAAAAATCCTTGTTTCAGAAAATTCAACTTATTCACATAATACAATTGACATTTTACCTTCACAGATCACTATTAATCAGAGAGTTTATCACAGATAACGTATGAATTTCACTCCAAAGTAGTTCCGTTTTACGATCAGACTACTTAGAATCGCACTGTAAGTGGTAGTCGATCATTCTGCGGTTTTTTTTTTATTGCAGCATCTTATTAAGGGGAAGCGTCAGGGTAGCCCGCGAAATTCAAATTTTCTTACGTCGTATTTACACGTCGGTATTATATTGTACGTTGATCAAATTATAATTTGCGGTCGTAACAAGTATCTATTTACATAATTAGAATAATTAAAGTGATCAATACAACTCTTTAAGACCACGTAATCCTAAAAATGACTATTTAATGAAATCTTGACATTTCAGGATTATACTAACTTAAGGAGTTGTATTACTGATTCTATTGTATATAATTCTGTAAATACATATTTGTTTCGGCCGCAAATCATACTTAATTTAACATACAACTTAATACTGACTTGCTAATTGCAAAAAATGTAAGAAAATTTGAATTTTAATTTCGCGGGCTACCCTGACGCTTCCTCCTTAACTTTGACCATAGAAACATTTACGTTCTGAAAAGCATGGTCCGTTTCCGAGTTTGGAGCTTTCTAATTAGAATTCGGATGCAAGAGCGAGCGAAGCTAGCTCGGGACTTGGGGTACTCTGACTCGGACAGGTTAGGTTAGAAGGGGACGCCATCCCCTTCGTGGTTATTTTTTTTAAACCACTCAGAAGTAGGAGCCCCGCCTCGCGGGGTTCCGTCGACTTCGACCACGTCGAGTGGCACAGGGGAGGAGTCTCTTTCCCTCCACACTTCTCCCTCCTCCAATAAATGAGTTAATTTTGCACACTTTCAAAAATACACTAAAACAGTACACTAAACACTACTATACATATAAAATCGACGGGTGTTAATGTATGTACAGTGGTTTCCATAAATTGCTCCTGCTAGACCATTGCAATAGCTAAATGAAAAGGTTATAATAAAAAGGTCGTTCTTAATAATTTTAAATTGTAAATCATTTTAATATTAAATGAATTTTATGAGACCATACTATCGTATTAGGTTATGAAACCTTTAATTATAGTTATAAGAGGGATAAATAAATAACTTAAACAAAAACATGAAGACCTCTTCGGACATCTATGGTTATAAAATAATAAACTTCATGGTGAGAAATCCTAATTAGTCTGTGAGAAATCTGATGAATCAACTACGATTGGCTACGATAACATGGCCTGCCCCTTCAAAATTCAAAACGTTTGAAAGACCGGTTTGTACACGCGCAGGTCCGGGGCGGCTGTCTCACCTCGCTGCAGAAGGATAGGTTTCGAGGCCTGGTCCGGGAG
The DNA here is from genome assembly GCA_948252095.1 of Dicycla oo. Classification (NCBI taxonomy): domain Eukaryota; kingdom Metazoa; phylum Arthropoda; class Insecta; order Lepidoptera; family Noctuidae; genus Dicycla; species Dicycla oo. The sequence continues at coordinate 24,961,613 of OX411709.1, forward strand.
CCGGACTAACTTACTGGCGTTTTCGTACAGACCCTTCAGCATCTCAATGTACCGATAGCCGGTCTGGCACCGATGAAGAGACTGCAGAACTGCCCATGTCTCGATCGAATCAAAGGCTTTCTCGTACTCCACAAACGCTATGCAGTGATGCAGGATATACTCTTCGGTCTTCTGTATAACCTGCCGCAACGTATGTATGTGGTCTATGGTGCTTAAATAGCCGTGCAGTGCAATGCACTGTCGAGTACGGACGTGTGTGCGCTGCTCGATACGAATATTATATTCACGTGTTATGCGACTTTAGCGGCTGCCCGGTTTACATCGCTATGAGTACAACCGCTCATAGCCAACGAGGTCTTGGCATTTATCAACCATGCCATCGATTACAGATCTACAAGTCCATCTTTAAGGAGGAGGAGATCAGCAGTGCTAAAGGAAACGGGCCTGCCGCCAGAGCTGCCATCACCTTTTAGGTATTCGTACCTTAATCAGAAAAATAATGTAAAGTGGGTGGGTGAATTGTCGAGTGAATATAAACTGAAATGCGGAGCGAGGCAGAGGGGTTGAGCTCCCCCTTACTTTTTTACTTATACGTAAATGCGCTGATCGAGGAACTCAGTCAAATGCCTGTAGGGTGCTACGTAGATGGTGTCAGTGTAAACAACCATAGCTATGCCGATGATATGGTGCTGCTGGCTATTTGTGCATTGCGGAAGTTGCTTGCCGTATGTGACAAGTATGCGGCCACACACGGTCTGAGTTATAATGTTAAAAAATCAGAGTGGATCTTCAAGGCGGGTACAAAGTGCCCACCTGTTGTTCCACCAGTGTTACTCAATGGTATTCCTCTTAATCGAGTATACCAATTCTTATCTTGGGCATTTGATTTTTGAAATCTTGGAGATGATGTAGACATGGAGAGGGAGCGCAGGGCATTGTCTGTCCAGGCGAACATGCTGGCCCGCAGGTTCGCTCGATGTACAGACGCGGTGAAAGTAACTTTATTCAAAGCTTATTGTACATCTCTGTACTCAGCGAGCCCGTGGTTCAGATATACCCAAAGGGCATACAATTCACTGCGCATCCAGTTTGACAATGCTTACAGGGCGCTGTTGCGTCTACCGCGCTTATATATGACGGCTTTGATGCCACCTGGCGTAAAAAGACAGCCTCACTGCTAAGCAGATTACGTGAGAGCAGTAACAGCATCCTGAATGTAATAGGCAACACGTTAGACAGCCCACTGGTCTGGAGCCTCACTCAGAGGACTAAGTCTCTCTTAATTATTAGGTACTAACATAGTTTTAAGTTCTTACTAACAATATAAATGTTAATGAATGGATCAATGGTTGTCTGTAGAAAAAAAAAAATTATTTGACATATCTCGGGACCCTGAGGTCCCGGTCCTTTGGAAGGCGTACGAGGGGCCGAAGCCTGCTCGCAGAGGCCCACTATGCAAGGGCTTCCAAGGACAACCCTGGTTGGTGTAGGACTATTGCAGAAAGTGGAAAGAAAATATATTGGGCTATGAGTTTGGGTGGTTAAAGTTGATTGGGTAACTTGAACTATGGAAGAACTGTGCCCCCTGCCTGACAAATATTATACAGTATGTTAACCAACAGAGGGCGTTCCCGTTAACCAGCAGCAGTATAGCATCCATACATGCTAAAAAAAATATTACCATTCGAAAAGAATATGGTTTTTATTTTTTTTTAATATTAAAATATTCACTAAAATATTCAAAAAAATATAAAAATATTCACTAAAAATAAAAACTAAATTGCGATGTTTCCGTCCTTCAAGTACGCGTGTACAGAGTGTTTCTTTTACGTATCAATTTAACATTTTTAGTGAATATTTTAATATTAAAAAAAATAAAAACCATTTTGTTTTCGAATGGTAATATTTTTTTTAGCATGTATGGATGCTATACTATTGCGGGTTAACGGGAACGCCCTCTGTTGGTTAACATACTGTATAATTATACACGGATAAAATGGCAGGGGGTGACTTGCACACTCAATAATGGGCCCCGGAAACGGTAACTAGCACATGGTGACGAAGCGACAAGGGGCCAACACTTACTGAGGTGCTTGAGGAGTGGTATTCTATGGCTATCAGAACAATCCCGGAAGTACGGTCAAGATCCCTACCAGCACCTTACTGGAATACTTCTTTCCTCCGAGCACTTTTGCTCTTGCGAATCTCCACTCAAGCCGGCCAATAAAGGCAAGAAAGAGGTGGGAGCTCTGTTCCTCGTCAGTGTTCACTCCAACCGGTCAATAAAGGCAAGCCAGGGGTGAAGAACAAGACTTCTCCCGGAAGATAGGGTCCGTGGAGTCGCTACTGCTCAACAGCTCGCCACATGCTGCCCTGCGGGTTTATGCTTATGTCTTGGTCTGGCTTCTCATGCTAGACCTATTTCGGCAGAGTAAACTTTACCGGCACAGACCTAGAGTTCACCACTACGTCAACGTAGAGATACGTCGCACAGTGGTCTGGAAATCGAGCTCCATACTCATAGATACTTACAAGTAAAGAATTTAAGAAAAAAAATATTGTAATGGCTCTGGTATACCTCCCTTTACATATTATTAACGTATGGACGGTACAAGTCACAATACGCGTGAGAAAAAAAAGATTTGTGTTTTTTTTGTATGGGAGAAAACACTAAAAGTACGTTTTTCGAAACTTAATGGAACTGTTAAGCTGGTGCTCACACGAGCTTTAGTCCAATACACGGCGATCAAGGTGACATACAATTAATGTACCTTTAGGCACCGCTTCCCACGTAGCAAATTTTTTAAATTTTCTTCCTCTCTCCAGGTATTTGTAGGTATCAGTTGCTGAGAGTGATCGCAGGTTTATGGAATCTGAGAGTGGTAGTCCCTCAGATTCCACAATCCCGCCCCGCTTTTTTTTAGAAAAAATCAGCTGTCCCAGACATTTATGTTCGCAAAACTCGTCAAAATGTAGGGAACTGCTGTTTTTTTTTGCGATTTCAGGTTTGGTCCCATTGTAAAAGTTGTTCAAAATGATGGTCTTATTAATAAGGTTAGAGTTATGGTATATAAAAAAAAAAACACGTTGTATAGATTATCATCGCCTCGCTAAGAAGATCCCCCATAAATCTATCATTACAGGTTTCATTACCTAATGCGATAATACGGTCTCGTAAGATGCATTTAATATTAAAATTACTGAAATTATTAATTTAACCTTTAGAAAACCTTTTTGTTATCTAGTCAAATGTAATCCACTAGCGGGAGCAATTGGCAGTAAGGTTCCCCATTGCTAGACTTCATTGATGATCATCAATTACTTTTTAGATACACAGTCACATTAAAATTATCTAGAAATCAAGGTCATTTTTACTAATACTTTTGTTATTTTATTCCAATGAAAAACTGATTTAGTAGAATGTTTTCCTACATCATCCGAAGTACCCTTTAAAAAGTGATAAACTTTAAAAAATAACAGTTATTAAAGGTTTTTATTGCATAAAGTGAACATTCAATATTACTTTCCTATTACGTATAATAACTATGTGTAATTTTTAGTATAGTAGGTACTATCTGGCAATATACAAATGTTGTTCAACTATTACAGTTTTGTTATCAGCTTTATCACATTCCATTTCATTTAGATAAGTTTTGCTTTTTAATGAGGAACAAATCAAAAAGTTGACCATTAATATAATCTATTAATTATTATATAAAATCAACCAACTATAATAGGCAATCTATGAATACTTCATACCTTATATACGTATGTACAGTTAAACGCATACCAGTGTGCACATACCCAGTGTAAGCTGGACTTTCATTTTATTGAAATATGCTAGTTCAACTCAAGGAAGTGCTTAGGAAATTTTGTAAAGATACTGGACACGTCTTTCGGGTTTCGCATATACTAAAACTAATATTGTATAGGAGTTAGAGCAGTGGCCCAGGGAAAACGGCCGCGACTTACTAGTTGTAGGTCTAAGGCCGCATCCTAACAAGGCCTCATTCATTATTGACCATAACCATAATATATTTTGAAGCTGGAGCGCATTCATGATCAAAAAGAGTGCTAGCTTTTATTAGTATCCTTATTGTAGCTTGAAAATAGCTACAAACTATAATCAACAATTCATTTAAAGTACAAATAGGTAATCATTCTAAGTAAAATATTGGTATTCAGCTGCTTCCGTTTAGATAGGAAGCTATCCCCAACATTCTGCGTAAAGGCTAGGCAGATGATAAGAACTATAAATAATTGATTTAATTTTTTATTTACTGGTTTTCCAGAGTCAATTTGAAGATCTACAAATTGAATGCAAGAAAGTTAGAGAAGACTACAACAAGGCAATCAAGGAATTAGAAAAAATGAAGTCTGCAGGGTAAAGAAAATTATAATGGATATGAAAATATTCAAGCAATATGTTTTGGTTGGTATTCATACCAAGGCAATAGTTGAAACTTGTTTAAAATGTATGTATAGGTATTGTTATTGTACCATTACATGTAAATATTAATGTAATGTTGGATCAATCAAGTATGCAAAAGCTATGGTCATAAATAATGCACACTGTTGCCTCTTACTGACTGAAATACTAATACTAAATGCTAAATATGTACATACTTAGTTAATTTGGCAAAAATAACTTTATTATGAGGTTTATTAACACCAAAATTGAAAGCGTGTAAGTATTAAACACACACATCAACACTGTCTAGGGATATTTTGGATTTACTCAATTTACACAAAATTTATTAAAAATAACATACTCGTAGGTACAACATGCATATATTTTTATAAAGCCCATTTATACACTCTACTACACTCCAGAATAAAAGAAAACTATTTTTTTTTGCGTAAACAAATTTCTATTCAAATAAAGAAAAAACGTAAAATAATGGTAAAACTAACAATTAGGTAATGTTTTTCTCAAGAAAAAGTGAAAAATAAGGTAAAATTAATCTGTTTTTAACATAAAAATCAGTAGTCAGTAAAACCACCCATGACGTTAATAACGGTCCTGCAACGGTTTTTCATGCTTTGGATTAAGTTATCCAAGTCTTGCTGCAGTATATTGTCCCAGGTCCGGCTAAGATGCAAAAAAGTTGCTCTTCTGTCGCAATGTTTGCAGGGAAATTCCTCAAAGCCCTTCTTTGGAGCATGTCCCACGCGTGTTCTATGGGGTTTAGGTCAGGCGATTGAGCGGGCCAGCCGAAGACCGATACGTCGTGCTCCTGCAACCAGCTCGTCACCACTCTCGCTGTGTGCGGACGGGCGTTATCGTGCATGAGCGTGAATTCTTGGCCCATTTTTAGTCGATGGGGGTAGATTATTGGTACTAGCACCTCGTTACGGTATTTTTCAGCCGTCATGATGTTTCTGATCCAAACGAGGTCTGTTCTTCCACCATCACGAATTCCCGCCCAAACCATAATTGTCCCGCCGTGGTATGAATGGACTTCCTGAGGATATTGCAGACGGCTCTCACGACCAGGAACTCGCCAAACACGTACTCTACGTGTAAACCGAAACCGGATGGAAACCGAACCGGGACTCATCGGTAAACAGCACTACAGACCACTGGTTATCTTCCCAGAGCAAATGTTCACGAGCCCACTCTAGTCGTCGTCCATGATTTCCTCGGCGTAGTGCGGTCTGCGAGCATAAAGGGCTAACCTTTATGCTCGCAGACCGCTCATGCAGCCTTCTTCTCACAGTTTGGTCACTCACAAGCAACTGGTGCTCTGAGTGGAGCCTCTGAACCAACTGCATGGCCATAAGATTTGGTTGTCTTCTCGCGGCAACATGGTGGCAAAAATTGGTCTTGTCGTTGAGTGGTTATGCGCTTCCCGCCTGGGTGTCTTTCAGCCACTTCACCAGTAGCACGATAACGTGACCATAACCTTGATATCACGTTTTGTCTTGTTCCAATCTCCTCAGCAATACTCCGTTGAGTAGCCCTAGCTTGGAGCATGCCTACTGCCCTTAACATTTCCTCTCTCGTTAAATGGCGCCGCTGCATGATGCACACAATAACATTAATTCGGAATTAACCGATAACTTGTTATAAAACTTAAATTTGACACAAAAAATAGCCAATAACTATTGTAGGTAATTGAAACCTTCGGACTTCACTACTATTATGCCGCGTAAATCTTTTGTTTTTATTTTATTTTTTCAAATTCAAATTTAGAATCGTTCAAAAGGGTTTACAAAATAAGCTTTCTTAAAAAAAATTTAAAACTGGCCAGTATTTTTTGAGTTTAAGAACTTTATACAAAATATCCCTAGACGGTGTTGATGTGGTATGAAAAAAATATATATCTATACGGCCTAAGTCATAGATGTATATCACCTGGCCTGGGTCTGCCAATATCTATTTAAGTATAGGGTTTTTGGTATAGCCACGTAGTAGCTAGATTTATAATGACGACACACGGTTTTATAATGGCCGATGCCCAAAAGAAACCTATAAAACAAATGCAGTGCTATTAATAACTTTTTGTCAACTAACTCCACACAACACTCCTACTGCTGGGCAAGAATCTTTATTTACGTAAAACGTGTATATTATTTACTTAAAAAGTGTGATGCAGATAGGTACTGTAAATTGTATTTTCCAAGTCCAAGGTATATCGGTTAATTGAAGTCGGTAGATGTTTCTTTTTTATATTATCCACAACTTACTGAATGAATGCCTGACTGATCACTTTTTCAGTAGGTAACATAATGAAAGGCCGAAGTTTAACTCTAGGTCCGACAATGACGTGACAATATATGTTAAGCAGCAAAACAAAAAAAAAAAACGAATTGTAAGTTTAAGAATAAGCTTTTAAGCTTGTTAGCATTGTATAAACCAAAGATGAGAATGTTGTAAATACAGCATAAATTCATTAGAGTTAACTTTATGAGATTATGCATCAAACAAGGAACAAACAGCCTCCTAAAGCTGCATTTTAGAATTACTGTTACTCCCATGTTTGCATCTTGATTAAGTTGTTATTATCATAAAAACATTATAATCCTAACTTCCTAACCAATATTATAAATGCGAAAGTAAGTTTGTTTGTTTGTTACCTTTTAACGCCTAAACCACTGCCTGGACCGATCATCCTGAAATTTTGCATATACATTGTCAGGTGTACAGACACGGACACCTTTCATCCCGAAAAAAAGTGCTGTTCCCGAGAAAAACAACAATAACGTTCTTATGATAATAGATGGCGCCACGTTTCGAATCATGTTTAAAGAAATTTTAGTAGAGTTTTGTTTTTATTTAAGTACCTATTATATTTTGTGAGTCTAGGGTGTTGATAGACCGGTTTTTCATTCTCCTAACAATCTTAACAAATATTATAAATGCGAAAGTGTGTTTGTTTGTTTATTATTTACACTTTCACGCCAAAATGGCTGAACGGATTTGGATGAAATTTAGCACTTGGGTAGACCATGATCTGGAGAAGGACATAGGCTACAAATCATCCTGGATCGCAGACGAAGTTGCGAGCAACAGCTAGTGAAAGAAAAATTACTTGAATAAGTACTTAGTTTTATAGATGTTAAACTATTTTAACAGCATTCCACCTCTTGAATGTCAAGTTTTTGATTAAAAACCGAAAATATTTATAAATAATTAATTGGTTTCTATGGTTCCGTACCTCAAAAGGAAAAGCTGAGCCCTTATAAGATCACTCGTGTGTCTGTCCGTCCGTCTGTCACAGCCAATTTGCTCCTAATCTAATAGACCGATTAAGTTGAAATTTAGTACCTACACATGAATTTCTGTGACCCAAACACGGAAGTGTAAATAAGTTAATTTTGAATATGCGGGTCAATTTTGGGGGACAAACAGGAAAATAAAAAAGAAGTTTTGCAAACTGTACCGTGTGAAAGGGCTTACTGTGAGGGTCTCAAATAATATTTTTATAATTTTAAAATAAATTTGTTTAAAGTTATTTATGAAAATAGACGAAAATTGACCATTCTCCCTTTAACTCGGAAACTACTGAGCCTAAAATGTTGAAAAAAAAAAATGCTGACAATAGTGCTATACAGATAGATTACAGTAAAACTTATGAGAAGTCTATGGTCTTAAAATAATTTCGTAAATCTCTCAATATTATGCGTACATTTGCAGTTGGAATGTATGGGAGTACATGTATTTCAATATTAAGTTTGTTCTTGGGATAAATTCATCCCAACTACGGAACCCTTCACTGTGCGTAGTCCGACACGCACTTGGCCGGTTTTTAATAATAAATACATCATAAATACAATAGATAAAAGCCTAACATTTCACACTGTTTGTCGAGGTTTCAACTATTAACAAACAAGCAACTTAATAATATTTATTTATTGTATTCTGATTATCTCTGAATGAAGTAAGATGTTTACGAAAATATAAGTTAGCTACTATTTAAAATGTTTTATATAGGTTGTTAATTTTAGCTAAATAAGCAGGACTGGTATATATATATATATATATATATTGTGTATGAAGAAAGTGTATGAAAGAAATGTAGGTAAACATCCAACAAATACCTAATGTAAAAAGTTATAATAAAGCTACCTAATAATAATAATTTATTATTTTTGTTTTTAATATAATAAATTGTACACACAAGTAATTGGTTGATGTATTTACTTACGTAACCTACCATGTTACATGTAAACAAACTGGAGCTTTGAATAATTCCAACACAATATTACACAGGTTAGTAATCTAATCTATCTATACATTCTAGTTCAGAGTACCTCTCATCATAACTTTAGCTTACCACATAAACTGTAAAAAAACAAAGATTTTGGTCTAGTCTACACGGAAATATTGTTAGTCGAGATCCCTACGTTTCGTATGACTCGGTCCACACGATGCCTCCAAGTAATTTTTTTTACACCTACGGGAAGACAGCTAGGTAGGTACAGACGCCAGCAGGTCAAGCTACCCGAAACTGTCAAATTTTCCCAATCAACCTTGAACCTAATACTGTAGTGATAAAGTTGAAAATCTATTAAAGAAATTTGACAGATTGTAGTAGCTTGATGTGCTGGCGTCTGTACCTAATATTATTATTATTATACTGGTATTCAGCTGCATCTGGTTATACTGGAAGCCGACCCCAACACAGTTGGGAAAAGGCTAGGCAGATTGATTGATGTTGGTGAGACTTCAGTCATTGTATTGCATTTTAATTCCGCTATTCTAGTTCGTAACTTAAAATATTAGTTCGGACTGAATATTTAATTAAGATCATAGATGGCGCTACGCCAGTTTGGAAGATTTCGTTCAAACGCAATCTAAATAAATTATATTAAGCGATTTTTTGAATTCTTCTTCCCAGCAAATCTGGCGTTATAGTTTAATCTTTAAATGGCTAGAGATTATCTTTAAACGTATGTAGAACCTATTTGAAATGAGGAGTGCAAGACATAGTTGGTAATAACAGTATCGGATGTAACCGCTAGATGGCACTATAAGGACTGGACGACCACTGAGACAAAAATGATGCAGAGACAAACTATATTACTAACTATATTTAAGTATTTAACAATGTTTTAGTGACAAAATAATGTAATAATGTGTATTGACCAACACATTTTATTTTGCTAATATGTATGTAATTAATAATATTATTTCTACATAATTATTGTACTTAAACAGGATTGTCGACATGTTTGATATGAAAAATGTGCACAAGAGTAGGTAAACGTGAACAATATACAATAACAGACAAATAAATCTATGCATTGAGTATTCAAAAACAAGCTTGTTTAATTAAAAACTGAATTAACCTTAAAAACGATTTAAGAGAATAAATGTGCATATTTTCCATGGTTAGATTGGTTAAAATTCATGTGGACTGTTTTTATTTTAAAACTACTGTAACATTAATTTCACACTGCCAAACATGGTTTTACATAAATCAATCTATAACTGGGAAATATTTGCAAAAGCAACCAAATGAAAATGAAGGCTATAGTATAGGTAGGTAGGTATAGTATGGTTAGTTAGGAACAAGATTTCCAGATGGCGCTACTCGCGACAGGTTGGCATAAAAATATCGTGAGATAGCACTCTATACCCATATTATATAGTGCTCTGTGGAGACAAAAATGATGCAGTCCTGACAGTGCACTGTCGGGACTGCATCATTTTTGTCTACTCTTCTCTACGGTTCTCGTTGATAACCCTGCTGAAGTTGGAACTGAGATTCTTAATTTCGTATGCGGTAGTACGGCTGTAGACACCGCAGTAGCCGCTGGTAGGGCCAATTTTTCGATTTTCAATATTTGTTTTAACATTCCCATTTTTCATTATGATTAAATAAGTAGTCAGTCAGGTGGCCAACAGTGAATCACGATAAAGTTAAACATATCTCATGCAGGCATATTTTTCATTCAGGCTTTAAGTTTCTTTACAAAAAGTTTAAAAACTGATTGATTTGATATTATAAAATTAAAATTCAAAATGGACGTTAATTACAATTTACAATGCACTTTTTCGTTTACCGAATAAATTTATTACCAATCGAAAGTATGAAGCCTTTAAAACTACTTATTGGGTTGGCAGCATGACAGGTACAAACAGGCTAAGTCGATACTTAGGGTAGTAATTTACACCCATCTGTTTTATAAATAAATCTTATATCAAAATAAGCGCTATTTTATGGCGAACACGATGATATGGGGCTGTCCGCCAAAATTTTTTTTTTTTTAATAATCTTAGTCTGGCCAGGAATGCTTTAGCTAACATATTAAATTTGTTTTAAAATACTTTTCATCCATTCAACAGATGGGTGAAGGTCGTTCCTCTGCGGATCTTAGGCTATAACGTACACACTGCCCTAAATGAGACGTGCCTGATAATGGTGCCTATACTCTTGTACACCGAACTAAACTAACTAAACGTATCACTATTTCTTACTTTTGGCTATGAGTATCTTAACAGCTATTCTGCAAAAAAAAAAATCTATTTTGAAAACAATTTTGATACAACTAAAATCGAGTTTGAATATCGCGAATCCACATGGTACTTTTTGTGTTTTATTTTTTTGCTTTACGTGGTACTGGTTTGCCCTACCCCGAGAGTGTTTTTTTAGAGACGGATGCGCGCTGGGAGCTGGCAGCCTCCGCCCGCTGTAAGCGTGCGTTTCCACAGACGCGGAGCTAGGCGGAGCGGAGTGGAGAAAGCAGTGAAAAGTGGCAAGTGTTTCCACTGAAGCGGAATGGAGCGGAGTGGAGATTTCGAGCACTGTGATTGGTCGGACCATTCTGCTCGACTCCGTGTTCATATATTTTATTGGAACTCTGCTCCGTTCCACTAACACTGTTTCCACTCACGCGGAGTGGAGATTTCGAGCACTGTGATTGGTCAATTCACGGTCAGCTCTCCGCTCCGCTCCACTGCACCCAGGCCGCGTTAGTGGAAACGCACCTTAAGTCACACGCACCATGCGATCCCGTAGCGCCGGAGAAGTTGCGATTCATAACGTGTTTCATAAGGAATTTTTCACTTTTTGTGTGGAAAATATGAAAAATTTCAAAATTTCTAGTATTGATTATCACCGACATGTAGAGTTTTAGGGGATTACGAGTTTCAAAACGGGCAAAATTTTCATTATTTTTTCTTTAGGACACACGGTTTTCGAGATATAAGCAAAAAAAAAAAGAGATACACTACTGTTGTACGAATTTTTATTTCATGACAACTAATTGTTTTTAAATCGCGATTAATAATAGTTTCAATAGTCAGATAACTTTTATCTGAAGAATGATAAAAAGTATGACAGTATGACATATTTTCTAACCAAAAGCTGTCACACCGCCTTAAGTTATCTGACGATTAAAAAAAAATATGCCTTAGTTAGGTATATAAAAATTTTAGGTGGAAAACGTCAAATTCAGAATAGAAGAATTGCCATTTTCACTAAAGCTTAAGGCCGGTTTTTTGATTTGTAGTTAACCAATGGTTAAACATAGTAACTAATAGTTGAATTTTGGCTAAATGTGAAAGGCTAAACATGAATGAGTTATGCCCTTAGTTACTATTTTTTAATATGAATGAGTTAACATGTATACATTCAATTTTAGCCCTTCACATGTAGCCAAAATTCAACAATTAGTTACTATGTTTAACCATTGGTTGAGTTAACTACGGATCAAAAAACCGGCCTTAAGTACCATCTTAGAGCTGTCAAGCTATAATATAGTTGATTTGTGTCTCTTTAGTTATTTTCATAATGGGAAATCTTCGTTACACAGAATAAACAAAAATTTGGTGATTTTAGTCTAGTTTAGAGACATTTGTGTCAAGAGAATCGGCACCAATATCGAGCTGCTTAAAACTGACCCCACACTGAAACGTGCCGCTACATCCTTGGAAAAGATAAAAGTACATTGTTCTGCATATGAAAAGCAAACAGGAAAAATGCACCTGCTGGAGAAATACAATACTGCCGCCGTAAGGAAAAAGGACGTAGGTATCTACAGAAATATTGAAATGGAGAAAAAAAAATATTTTGTCCTGTTTAAACTATAAGATACAAAGGCAGATGCATCTATTTAAGTTTTAGTTAAGTTTACCTCTATTTAAAAATACTGTTAGATGCGTTTTTTTTTTGCTAATTCCGAATATGTAAATAACAATTTCGAAAAAATGTCAGATAGGTACGTCTTTTTTCCTTATGACGGCAGAATATTTGAGATAATAATAATAACCCCACCGCTGTATCTTTACGTTGACGTCGTGGTGGGGCTTGCGTGCTAAAAACTTTAGGTCTGTGCCGGTAGAGTTTGCCGGAACGGGTCTAGGATGAGGAGCCAGACCAAGAGAGATACAAAATCCCGCAGGGCAGCATGTGACGAGCTGATGGGCAGTAGCGACCCCATGGACCCTATCTCCCGGGAGAAATCTTGTCCTCATCTCTGGCTTGCCTTTATTGGCCGGCTGGAGTGAACACTGACGAGGAACAGAGCTCCCACCTCGTTCTTGCCTTTATTGGCCGGCTTGAGTGGAGATTCGCAAGAGCAAACGTGCTCCGGAGGAAGGAAGTATTCCAGTAAGGTGCTGGTAGGGATCTTGACCGTACTTCCGGGATTGTCCTGTAGCCGTGGGATACCTCTCCACTTCTCAAACAAGCTCAGGAAGTGTTGCCCCCTTGTCGCTACGCCACTATGTGCTAGCGGCCGTTTCCGGGGGCCAATTATTGAGTGTGCAAGTCACCCCCTGCCGTTTTATCCGTGTATAATATATAACATTGGTCAGGCAGGGGACATAGTTCTTCCATAGTTCAAGTTACCCAATCCACTTTAGCCACCCAGACCCATATGTTTTGTTTCCACGTATAACAATAGTCCTGCATCAACCGGCGGTTGTCCTTGGGTGCACTTGCATAGTGCATACAGGGATAATCGTCGGTTGGTGCCTCCTTATCATTAAAAATTATTTAAGAGGCCTCTGCGAGTTGGCTTCGGCTCCTCGTACGCCTTCCTAAAGTCCAGGACCCCAAAAAAATAATAATAAATTTATTTCAGACCATAAGTCCATAAACAAACACACATTACAATTTTATACACAAAACATACATACATACATGAAAACACATACTACACAAAAAATACACTATACAACTTATTTTAAATACTTTTGGAACGACGTACGATGACTGATCATCCATTGCCACATCATTGGACTATCCAACCTGTAGTCTACTATAGCCACCAAGCTGTTGGATATTTATTTTTTTGTTAAACATGAGTACATATACAATAGAGTTGCATGGTCTTAAAACAGGTCTTACATTTAAAACAGGATCTATATGTTTTGCCATTTAGGGCGTACAAAAATTGTTTTTTTTTCATTTAACCGTTTTGAATTTCTAGATACTATAACAAAAAACAATACTCAATTTAACCTGTCGCGCAGTCGGTTATAAAAACATAATCTATAAAAAACTTTAAAACTAAAAAGTGTTACAGATTTGAGATTGAAGAAATGTCATAGGTTCCTAATGATAGGAGTTAAGTGCGAGTACCTACCTACGTACGATGATTTGAAAATTCTGTTATGCTTTAATAACATTTGGCTATCAGGTATTTTTAGATGTTTAGGTATGTTATTGTAAATGTATGGTGCTAAAGAGAAAATACTTTTACGCATCAGTGCCTTGGTTGACCTTAGTCCCCATACTTTATTGTTATCCCGTTGATTGAGGATTGAAACATCTGATGATAGGTTTTTAAATAGTTTGTGATTGGTTTGTACGAAATTAGCCACTTCAAAAAATAACAAGGCGATATCTAAGCAGTAATAAGCGCAGTGGTTTAAAACGTAATTGCCTACGAAGTTTCAATGGACTGATACGACTGACTGTCGCTACGAAAGCTATTTACAGGGTGATAAGATAAAGATATATTTATTGCGTAACTGTGTACATTAAGATCGTAAGTATTTATAAACATTACATTTTTAGTTTCAACAGTCTACCCAAGTCGGATATGCAATAGTTTTGATGGAAGTTAGGCATTCACATAAATATTATTTTTTGGTCAAAAAACTCATGCAGATTATAAAATACATTGTCAATCAAAAATTTTTTCAATTTATT